>OX418224.1:30781289-31981289 GCA_948455865.1 Conomelus anceps
ACCTGTTTACCAAGCGATCACAGAACAAATCGAAAAATAAGATATTTATGTAATCGATAAGAATGTCACATTCTGACAGTTGAGAGTAACAGTAACAGCTCACTCATATCATAAAGAGATCAGTTATTGACGCACTTATATGAACAGCTCAATCACATTAATAAATATAGAAAAAGTACAATCGAAATGTAAGGGTATGATACATACCACTAGATAGGTCTATGCACAGCACTATCATAGTTGCATAAAAAAGCAAGACTATTATATTGGCTCAATCTGTTTTTTGACAAGATTTGTCAAAACTTGTCATAACTTATCCTATCAGAAACTGTTGTTGTTATTGCGCGTTGAAAGGTTCAGGAATGTTTATCCGGATAGCTCATGAAATACAATTTCATTGATTACAATAAGTATTTTTTATTATTATCAAACAATTTAGTATCATTCAACTTAACAAATCAAATAAAAATAATGTTTTACGATAAGTTTATAAATACATTTTAATTGTTTGGCGACATTAAACACTTTTTGTGGTTTGAAATTGTATGAAGCTATTATCTTTGTCAATTATTCATAGGTAGAAACTTGATGTGCAGAACTGACCTTTTTGAGTCGCGGTGGACGCATTTCGAACTATGTGGTTATTCTTCGGCGCTTGGTTGAAGACTCTTGTCAACTGTTGAAACAAAAATTGTAAGGGGCTAAAAATATGTGAATCAAATGGAAATTTGTGAATTTAAAAAATCACGATGCATGTATGTCTAGTGCAGTTTTCGAAATTTATTAATTTGCAAGAAATATTCCGAATTCAATAAAGTTCACATTGAATTTGATATTATTGTGAACTGCATCGTGACCTGCAATGTAAAAAATAATTGTTGTTTTTATCAACCTATCCAAAATAATTTCAACTGCCAATTGGTCAAAAATTAATGCACTGTACCTACACCAACATCAGAGTTAAATCCATGACAAATAATTTAAAAAAACAAATCAATTAAGTTAAATAGAATTAATTGTATTGCAGTAATTTTTTTAATGTTTTGGTTAATGTTTATCATTCGATATTAGATTGTTGTAAATATTTTGCGTTGCATTTCAATGTTCATCATTCGATACCAAATTGTTGTAAATGTTTTGCGTTGCATTTTGTTCTATTTATCAAAAACATTAATTGGAAATTATCATCTTGAATTTCTAATTGTTATTAATATTACTGCAGAAGGTCAAAAATTAATCTAATTGCACAAATATCACAACAAGAGAATCCAGCAAAAAATTTGCAAGACAGTTTATAGCACATTCATTTATACACCGACAAGAAAGTTAATTAGTATCTATCCAAAAAATTGTGCCGTGACCAGGATTCGAACCTGGGTTACTGCGGCCACAACGCAGGGTCCTAACCACTAGACGATCACGGCCTTGACGGGTGCACATCTGAAATAGCTGTTCGTAAAACTACAGCATAGGCATTCGGCGTTTCGCCTAACCAAGTACTTTGGCGGGATTATTAAAACAGAGAATAGTAAATTGTGTGACATTGAAATTTCTTGAATTTACAATTTGAATGTTATTATTGGCGTGATAGGACAGATGCATTGTTTTCTAGTTACTATTAGCGGTAACTTAGACTGTAGGCTGTGTAATATCTACAATTGAAATTAAAATAATTTGTTGGAGCTTATTTCACTCTGCACCTACATTTTAAAACTTTTACTGTTTTTTCTACCAACATCCAACATTAATAAATAATTATCATCAATTTTTGAAAAAAGGGAATGCTAAGCTTATTGCCTGCGTTCATAATTGACTGAATTTCGATCTGGAAAATTATATCCAAATCTATTTTGAAAACAGAATTTATTTGGACAGTGTAGAGTATACCTATATTACTTCTATGAAAAATTGAGATAATATAGGTTTAAAAGTCTGTTTTAATGCACTCAGCCTAAAATTAAATTATTAGAACTTCATTACATTCAATTTTACATGAAATGAAAAGTACTTGACAGCTTTTACATAAATAAACTGGATCACAAAAATCATCTCTTAAAATAGTCAATTATTGATTATAATTGAGGCTTATCTGGGAAGTCTATTCTAAGTTTTCAATCCAGATAACCCTTTTACTTGATGGAGGTGGGCCAGTGGCGTAGCTAAGGAAGGGGTCAAGGGGGTCTGGACCCCCCCTCCGAAATTATTGGCATAGCTTTATCTTTAAATTCCATTTCACTGTATGTAAGATTAAAAGAATAATTTAGCTTTGTATTCAAGTATAGTAGACATGGTCGTGGTATTAGAATACTTGTTTACATTACATTCTATCGTGAATAAAATTGACTGTGGGCCTACGTAACTACTTGTAATGTATAGTCAATCCTATAAACTAAAATTGATGTTATTGGAGGGCTTCAAAATCCACTTTCAAATCTTACAAATTCTAAACATTTTCGGTGAAAGACCCCCGGACCAACATTATACTGAGGGGCATTTCATGCCCCCCAGACCCCCCGGTACCTTTTGTATGCCTAAAGTTAGACCTTTTTTGTTTTGCCTAAATTAGAATTTTTAGGAAAAATTCTAGCTACTCCACTGAGGTGGGCTGAACTCAAAAACTGTGAATTTTCTACTCCTTCATTGATGGTTTTAAAATTTTAACCTATAAAAGAGAGAAGCTTCGAAAAAGGAGAGCTAATGTCGTTATTAATGAGTTCTATTAGAATCAAACATCTGATACCAATAATCAGAGTATAATGAGTATAATAATTCAATCATTGCAAAATGTTGAATTTCCCAATTTAAGGAGAAGTGTCTGTACTAGAATGCTTCAAAAGAAGAATGTATCTTTAAGCATAAGACACTTTTTAACTTTGGTTACGGTAATGCTATAAGATGTGCATATTCAATTTATAAAAATATATTTATTGTAGGCTTTACATATATAGTTATAGATCTACTACATAATCACTAGATCTCTGTTAATAACAATTGCTATGGAATGATATTAGTTTCTTACAAAACATTGTCAATTTTAAGAAACCCCTTTAAGAAAATATTTCATAGTGTATAATACAATCATGAAATTGACTGCTTTATCAATAGAAAAATATTTATTCTCAAGTTCTTCACTTGAGCAAATAATTTCGTCCATAACTGCATCTTTCTTTATATTCACAAACAAATCGCTCTCACAGTTCATGGAATGATAATATTATTCTGGATTTAATAGAATTAATGCTGTTTAATAATAAGTTCATCTTCTTTTGAGGCCCATGGACCCTAGGGGTTTGCCAACTCGGCCAGTCCCGAAGTATTTACATGATCATTTTTATTCAGCATCAATGATTGCTTCGGAAATAGGAGAATAATTTGAGAGAATGTATCAGCCTAATTGGTTAGAAGTAGCCTCAAATTTACTCAACTCTCAAGTATTGAGACAAGCTCCCATTTATGATGTATTTATCATAATTATATAGTTTTACAAAAATGAACGCACTCAACATTAAAAAATACAGGAAAAGCGATGGAATTATTCGGGAAATTATGTAAACCAGTGTAAGTAAATGCATGACAGGTCGACAGGAAGTATAGATAAAGTCGCTTTTATCCATTCAACATTTTATCAGTTATATCGCCTATTTCATTGATGAAGTTATTGCATCATGAACTGGCTGACAATAAGCACAAGCATAGGTTTAATCTGTAATTTTTTCAAATTAGTTGAAATAAATGCTGGAAGGATGCCTCCATCAATGAAACTACTTAATGTGAAGTACCGTATTTAATACTTCAGAAAATAAATTATGGACAGTTGCATCAACCAACCAGCAAAACGCTAAATATTTGGCCTCAGAGCTGCTTCCCCAGTGAAGGTTTTATGCAACAGTGAGGCGCACTTACATCAGTCACCGTTTTTGACACACTAGAAACGCAAATGAAATAAAAATACTTTCATAATGTTCAGTGCATATAAAAAAAGGGAGCTCAGCTAAGAAATACAACGAGGGAAGTCAAATAGTGCAGGAAGTTTTAGTGTCAAAAGATCAAACCAGAGGAACGTCAGACTATGGTTTCATCTGCGACATCCTGAGATGCTTGAATGGTTCTAGTCCACTCAACATTTTTGTATTTTTCAGAAATACTGTATATTAAATATATATTTTAAAATTTAAGCTTTAAAAACCTTCAAAACGTAGATTTAATTTTAAAATATCAGAACTATCATCAAATATTAAAAAATCTTGCTGAATTATCCCAGAATAAAGTTTCAGAAAATATAAAAAATCCATTAACAGGCATTTTTACCAACTAGAACTACTATTGTATTTGTTTTTAAAAAATATGCTAATAAAAAGCTTCAACAAAATAATTATTTGGTTTGGGACTCGGCTTCATTTTCTTTAGTTTGTACTTTCTGTTGCACTATTTTGATTTATTTTTTTAAACCAAAGCTATTACAACTAAAATGATCGCTAACACGTGACTAACAGGTTAAAATATTATATTATGAAGTGTCATATAATTTTTTGGGGGGACGTTTGCCTCTGGTGCAAAAAAAACACGTGACAGCTCTGGCTATTATTATAAGGGTCTTAAGGAAGACTGAGGGCCATGTTATTACCCAGTCACAGGTAGTAGTAGCAGGTAGTATGTTTTGTCCACTGGGGTCGGAAGGTCTTCAGCAATATAATACTTATGTTGATATGTTGGCGCTATAGAATTTCACTACAGAATTTTATTGTACAGCAGAGAAGTAAAAATAATTCACAAACAATTTATTAATAATAGCGACCACTAATATGGAAGATTTACAAAATAAATGTACCACATTCAACGTGAACTAATTAATTAATTCCGAAAGACGGTACGAGTTCGTGTGCCAAAGTGAAATTTAAGCTTCTGAGTGAAGTAGAACAGAGAAACACTTGAAATTCCCGCTCTAAAAGTTGCATTGCAAAATCGTCCGCTATAAGCGGTGTAAATGATTTTTAGCGCGAATCCGTTTTGAGGTTGTTTTCATAATGATAACTTTAATTTCTAGATTTATCCAGAAGCCTACCGTAATATGAACTGTATATCGTAATATAACTGTATATATATTCCAATAAATATTGGTTTCTTACATACACGGAAAAGTATTTTATTTGTAAGTGTTGATTAGTATTTCTGTGCTTTGAAATTGTAAATGTGGTGTTTAGGCCTACTTGTTGAATTTGTACTCACTTGTTCTACTTCTACGTTTACAAATGTATCTGCTTCAACTCGAAATTTCACATCTACTAATGCTTAGACTTAAGACGTCGAATTATACTTCAAGTACCCGATAGGTAATAGCTTAATCATAGCTGCAAAGATAGTCTCAACACATTCAACAGAGAATATTTACCTAAAACTTCAAACATAATCTAGATTATTGTTGTGGTTAAATCTAGAGTATTTTCTGTGTTTACGGTATATTATATAGGCCTATGGATGAGCTTTGTCTACTTGGCGAAACGTTTATGTTGTAGTTCCATATTACCTTTCACTTGATATTTTAAAATAATAGATAATTGTAAATAAACTTCACCAGTGAATTCAATTCTTACTAACTTATTCGTGTGTGATCGCCGGCAGCATTTCGCATTGTTGAAATGCTTTAAGACACGGCTGATTAGGCCTCCAGCCGTGTCTGGGGAAGCATTCCACTGCAAAATGACCATCATACGAATAAGTAAGTGTTGAATTCATTAGCGAAGTTTATTTACAATAAATCGAGATGTTATCGGTTAATTCTATAGCACATTCAACGAGCACACAACAGTGAATCAACCAAATTGTTGAGTGAGATTCGAATTTTTTAGCTGGCAATATAATTTTTTCTATTCTGAAATAAAGTATTTTTCGAATTGCACTTCTTGATCATTTATGAGTTGCAACTGAGAACTGATGCAAAATATTACTCTCTACACATCGTACGTGTGCCATGTAATCAATGAATAATTATGAATTTGTCTTTAGAAAAATTACTGTGTAAGCTTGTCAACTATACATCCTACGTACGGTACGGTACTCAAATTTGAACTTGATATTTGTAACCTATTAACCTTCAATGCAAGTTCTAAATAGGCCTTTAATGTTAGCTAGAATATCCTATTTGAGAAAAAAGAATAATTGAAAAGACAAATTATCTTATTCGGAAATCTGAATGAGATTCAGAAAAAGATTCTTTATACATATAGCCTATAACGTGAGATTAAAATGTAATCGCATTTCTAATATTGTACATACATGCATATTGAAGACTTGCAGATGATATTAGTAAATCGCCGAAACACAGGAACTGATTAAGATATCAAGAAACACCGAACACGAGAAGACCACTATATTCCGACATGATGGAAGTTAAAACCTTTGTCCACTGTGAGATTTACAAGTCAGTACAGGTGTCTGCACACGTTAGAGCCTTATTATACATAGCCACTTTAGTCGCCGTCGCGTGCGACTTTTATGGCTAAATTACACCGGTCGGTTGAATTTGATTAAAAAATCAGCTTTTTCTGCCGAGGGCTATGAACACGTGTATTATTTCGTTTACGTTGACGATGTTGAGCTTGGTCAAACGCTCAGCTGGTGTAATTTAGCCATAAAAGTCGCGCACGACTGCGACTAAAGTGGCAATGTATAATAAGGCTCTAACGTGCTCATTGAGCTCTCAATGATGACAAATCAGATTTTTTTCTTGAACTGTTCTACACCAGGCTTGGCAATAATGACTCTTTTCAATTGCCCTACTCTTATAAGTGAGTCGTTCATTTGAACTCGTTCAAAAATGAGTCATCAGCAATGCTTGTGCTCATTCACTACCATAGCTTGTTCAGCGCTCACTCGCTCACTGAGCACTCATACACACACAACAATAAACAGCCTTGTCGTATATCTGGCGCCTCAATACAAATAATTCTCAGAATCTGAGTCATCAGTTTAATATTCCAGAGCACAGAGCTTATTCCATTTTCCAGAAGTAGTCAATCAGTTGCTATCGGTTGGTACTTATAATACATTACAACAAGCTTGTAGAGCTGAGAAAGTGAGTGAGCCAGCTGTTGTTGTAGTTAGTTCACTTCACAGTTCAAAATTATTGTGGAGCGGGGAGGTGAGTGCTCTTGTTTAGCAGTGCCTATAGCAGGCCGCTGCACTGCTCTGCTAATTCAAGGAGCGTTTAACTTACTAGATGTTGTCTTGAGCTGTTGACTGTATTCCGTGAAAACACAACGCAGCTCAAAAGTGAACTAACTACTTTCTGTATTTGAACTACTAGTTCGTAGCTCATTTTAAAGAGTCAGTTACTTTGAACGACTCGCTAATTCTGGTCACAAATCTACACGATTAGAACAAAATTCTAGATTGCTCTACGAGAGCGCTCGATAAGACACTGCTATAAAGCTCTGTCATAGAGGAATCCAGATGAGGCTTGAGACCCGTACAAACGACAAGAGCGACACAAATAATTGCAAGGATGATGTTCGTTTCCATGAGGTCAAACCTCATGAAGACACAACTTGTACATGCGCAGAGCTAGTAGTCTGCAATTTAAAAATATGATGACGTCATTGCACCAGTTTAACAAATGAATAACATTTTATTGCTGCAAGACCAGAACAAAAACATACAAAACGTACCGGTACCTTTAGAGCAGTGTTGATTCTAGCTCCAATGGAACTTGCTATGAAAGCAACTCACGCTTTTGAAGCACTCTAACTAGAGTCCACATTGCTCTAGGTGAGATCTAGGGAGATCTAGGGTATATCTCAATATTTGCAATTAGTGTCGCTCTATCCATCGTCGTTTGACAGAGTCTTCAACAATTTTCAAGAGAAACGCTAGATGAGACAAGAAGCAAGCTGCGATCTTTTGCATAACAATTCACGAACTACAATTTACAAGTTCTATGACATTACAAACCGTGAGATTTGAAAGTAACTACAAATACAATTACTAATAACATACGTTTGTAAATTTTTATGCAATAGGCGCACCTGATTGATAAAAACTACAACCAAGTTCACAAATTCATTTCTATTTAATTATACAATTTAACATCTACATGATATACAATTACGTTTTTCATCAGTCTTACAATGGTACCTAAATTATACAAAATTGATATAACACAAACTATAAAAAAGTAATTTATACAATAAGTTTTATATAATATAACAATTTAATTTACAGTACATATGTTTTCGGTTAGTTATTGTAATCATTACCAAACAGCATGCAAATATAACAGAAGTCATGAAACAATTGAATTTGATTATAATAATTGGTGAAACTAGGTAGGAGGGTCTGAATAAACATACAATTATCTGTATTTACTATATAAATGGGATAGTTGAGAGATTTATTTATATATTTGATAATTTATGACAAGTTCGAAATTAAGTTGATATTTTAAAAAACTTATACAGTATAATTAATCTCCACTGAAAAATTACAGATAGAATCGAATTAAAACTGAAAAAACTGTTTTTCTTTTATTAAGATTTATACGATTTTCAAATAATGAAGATTTATCAAGTAGGCTACCGATATCAATAATCAAAGAATTTGACGACGTTTGCATATTATTAAGTTTTTAATTTTCCAGTTTCACATCAATTATTATAATTTACTTGGAATTCCTGAATAAGTTTTAGGGTGAGACAAAGCCAAAGAAAGTCTAATTTCACTTTCGAGGTGCTAGTAAACCAATTTACAAAAAAAGGTTTATACAAATGGAGATAATAGATTCCGGTAAGTAGAATTATTATTTAAATCATCTTAATTATCATTTGCCATGATTAATGATGAATCAAAAATAAAAAACTGAAGATGTCATCCCAAAATATTTTGGTTGATTAATGATCTTCATGCTTCACCAATCATTTTTTCAGTATTAGACAAGAAAAGAAATACCTCTTTACCTAGTGCAAGGGCTAGGGTTACGTGAGGCTGTTGCAACAATGAAATAAGAAACTTATAATAATAATAATAATAATAATCACATCAAATTACAATGAGTGTTATTGGCATCAAGTTATCATGTGCAATCATTAATGATCTACGAGTATTTCAAAATATCAACGTGAAATTTAAATGTTTTATACAGTATTATGAAACATTTTTTTGTATCAGCATCATTCCAAGAAGGTGACATTTCAAAAGTAAAAAATTCATCCATGTTAATGCTTTTTTGAAATATCGATTACAGGTTTCTGAATGAAATGGAGTTTCAAATGAAAAAACATAATCATTTATTGTGTGAAACACAGTTGGTTTTGATTAATATTGTTGAACATACTCTTACAAGCATAAAATAGTATAGCTTGTCAACTAATTCTTAACAATCGTATGATTTTGGCTCGCTCATGTCTGCACTCTACCAAATTGTGTTTCTGCGCACTGTTCAACAATACAGTTTCTGCACACTGCCAAGAAAGAGTTGACAAATTCTACTTCTCTTTAAAACATAGGAAGTCCACACTTGGAACATAAATACGCGTTTTCACGGTCGACACAGGTAGCATGCGTTTTTTAAAGTGCCTCCACAGCTCTATTATGTGTCATTCACTACTGGTTTACATTGCGTTTTTTTAAATCTATTTTACAGATGCAATTTTAGAGCAGGCTACTTTGATCACTACTTTACAATCGATTACACAACAGTAATGCATGTCATTTAAGTTACGAGTATTTGGTTTTATTTTCACTTTCACCAAAAGCAACGACATGGCTTATTAGCAAAGCGATGCCATCTGAGCCAACCGTAAAAACGTTCCTTCCCTTTTATCTTTAATTACACAAACTTGTAAATTTTCAGTCGTCTTTTTATAAAGATATATTTAGAACTAATTCTTAATGAAAACAAAATTGAGCTAAGAAGTAGGCCAAATTACAGAAGTAAAAAACCTTTTTCGTGAAAAGTCAAACATCAAAACCAAAGAGTGAATATAGTACAGAAATTATCAATTTGAAATCACTTAATTTCACAAACAAAATTCCTACAAAAGATTTTTGTAAGTGGATAGCAATAATATTAAGATGAGAGCTTTTAATCTAAACAACAGTACTTAGTTACTTATTGATGTACTTTTAATGTAATTTAAAATTACTCCTACATTAATAAAATTATTCTAATATTTTTTCAAATGTATAAAAAGATGAAGCTTAAAAGTAAGGTTATTGAACTGTTGTTTTACTCAAGTATTATGAACACATTAGCTTGAGCACTTTTAATTTTTCATTATTTTAGATTCTTTCCATTCCCATGCACGATCTGTTAGTAGTGGAGCTTCAATTTATGGAACATATTTTTTGAATTGCAATTGGTAATAACCGACTGGCTTTGATTTCTAACCAACTGCAAAATTGTTATCATGGATTGATGTGGTTCAAGCTAACACCAAGGAAATGACTATTTTAGCAACAATGCATAGACTAAAATTAAATTGGAGCCTACTGAGTAACAAATTTGACATTTATGCATCATATAGATTATTGGCAATATTTTTTCTAAATTTCAATCGTTCAGTTCCATTGGTGTTTTTTGTTATGCTTTGTCAACGTTAAAAGTTATAACAAAAGAGTAGCTTTGTCATTCTATTTTAAATGATAGAATTCAACGTTGGTTATTTGAGCTATACATCTTTATCTACGGTACCTTTCTCTTTTATGCATATAGTAACTTTAACCACAAGCCTATAAATTATTTTTTCAAGCATTCACTTCATTATATACAAAAATTCGTTATTACATGAACTTCTGTGAATAATAGTAATGTCTTGCTATGCAATTTTTCTAATTATATTTTTATATAGAAGATATACTATTTCCAGTCAATGTAAATTAAGTTACAACTTTCTTCAATGATTGATATTGAATTAAATTACATAAGAATGCCTTTCAATTGCTTCCCAAATTGATCTGACAAGGTAATATGAATTGTTCTGTTATATGAATCATCGGCGTATCGATCTCGTTGGAGTGGACTTCATTACAATATATTATAAAAACTTGCGTCTCCAATCGTCGTATTTTGTCTCCACGGCCGGTTTCGACGCTCAAAGCGTCATCTTCAGGTGGAAATCCTGTGTGATTTGATTGTCGTCATATTATACCACTAGTACACACAACACACACACACGGAAAAACATCGTTGAATAATTAAAATTTCTTGAATAACCAAAAAATCAAGAAATTTTAATTATTGAATGATGATTTTTTGGTTATTGTTCAAGAAATTTTAATTATTCGACGATGTTTTCCCGTGTGTGTTGTGTGTACTAGTGATATTATATGACGACAGTCAAATCAGACAGGATTTCCACCTTAAAATGACGCTTTGAGCGTCTAAACCGGTCATGGAGACAAAGTACGAGGATTGGAGACGTAAGTTTTTATAATATATTTAATATTACCAATCCAGGACTGCAGTTGCACTGCTGAATAATTCATTACAATGTTTCTTGATTAGAAATTAGATTATAAAATGAATCCCACATGTCATATGAAATATTTATGTTGCTATAGCCAATGAAAGTGGTTCTTTTTCGCTGGAGATACCCACTTGAGTCTCAGACTTGAGCGTGGGTGAATGATCCAAACTTGCCAGACTGAACGGGAATCGAACCCGTGACCGCAGGAGTAACAGTCAAGAGTTTTATCAGAGATAAGCGCCCCAACCAATAACATCATTTAGGCTGCCAATTATTGAGGAAAATAAATAGATTTTTAAAGAGAATTATTGTTGAGAGAATAATCAACTACTCTAGTATTTAATATTGCCTATCGAAAATCTGATTTAAAAAAAAAAAATTAATTTGCTGACAGGAATGCCTGAACATAACGTGAATTCGGGTGATTACTTTCATAAAGGTATAAATTTTTTTCTAGTAAACTATTTTTTCAATCGCAGTTTTCGTAAGTAATTTCAGAAACAACATTACATCTTTAATTTTAAGAAAATGCTTGAATTTACTTTTTAATAATATTCGTGATGACTTTTTTAGTAGAAATATGTTGTCCATCAAAATTAGCATACTAATAGCATATAATTTATAATACTATAATTTAGTATTAAAATAATTCAATAATTTAACATACTATACCAAATAATAATTACGGCAAAAAAATAGTAGATTGTCACAAATTACAGCACAAGAAACGTATTGATGTACTAAGTACTAAGCACAGTACAGTACAGACATATGCCAAAAAGGATTCCACATTAATTTCCCAGATAAATGAAAATTCATCTTATAATACAATATTCTTTGCTAGGGTTACAACAGCAATGATACATTATTTTTACAATTAATTCATTCATAAATAAATATTCCAGCATTAAAACGTAAATTATATTATTTTGTTTCAGAATATGGCCAACCACTTACAAAATATAATTATGTCGCCTAAGCTATATTAAGGTGGACAATAATCCATTGAACAAGAATTCTAACAATAATTTGTGGCAAAACACAATATTGAAGCCTATACTATTATATTATAATTATTAAATTATTTTCTATCCCATCTAATCTCTGCGGTTCTATTTTAGTCCAAATGCTATCAAAAAGCAATTAATAGAGCAATATGTTTGCATCAATTTGCAATATTCAGTTTGTAATTCAATTAGGTTTTACTAAATAATCTCTTTGATAAACAATAATATTACAGTACAATATTTACATTATACAATGATTATTATGAGTATTTATATACAAAGATTACAAAGCAAACAAAAAATTTTATTTACAGAAAAGCCTCATGTTTTTTATCTGGCACAAGTCTTGAAAATTTAGTTTTCAGCTGTTGCTCCAGTAAATTGATACCTCAATGAAGAAAATGTATATAAAAAGTTTATTGGAACAATCATGATGGTAACGAGTTGCATCGTTATCAATCTCAACTTTTATGAAGCTTATAAAAATTCATGACATTCAATAACATTTACTTATTACACTACCTGGAATAAACTGTTGGTGAATAGGAGCTAGTTAAAATCAGGATAGTATGATATCAATAGAAAGGCGAGAATAGTGTATAATAAAACTGTATATAACTTTAATTTTTCGGTACCCTACCGATTTATCATCAATGTATTTTGGGAAATAAAACAACATAAAAAAGATTACAATAATTATTATTAACATCCGAAATTGTTATGTAATTTCCTAATAAAAATATCATTTCAGATAAACCCTCAGTCTGTATTCTATCAATTCCAATTTCTATTATAAGCCACCCTTAAGTGGTCCTTACCGTAGACAACGTTACTAAAGTTACGTCGTTTTTCGTTGGGTTAAGCTCTTATACGATGATAGTATTGACAATATTTCAATTCGTTTTAGCAAACTCCATACTGTCTTAGCTGATAAAGAGTTACAGCGCTTTCAGAGCTTTGCTAACAGAACTACTTCATCATACTGAAACTCCATTTATATGCGCCATTTTACTAGTAGTTCTGTGAACACTGTAACCTCACGCCTAAAAATAAATGTGTTTGCACAGAGGAACATACTCGATGTACTTAATGATAATCACCATCACAAAATTGTGAACACAATCAACAGACCTAACCCTTGAGTCAATTGCGTAGTCATTTCTTTTTCCACAAAAGTCACTCTGTAACACGTCATCAAGGCTGCTTTTCAATTTTCATTCAGCCTGTACTTGTGTTGTTCAATGCAGCTGATTTCACATGTCTGATGAATGGATTTATAGAAAAATTTTAATAAATTTGTATAATAATTATCAATTACTTAGAAATAATTTGCTATTATACTTATTTAAAATATTATAAATGATTTGTTTCTCTCAAACAAATATGTTATTCTTATGGATGATAACTCTTTCATTCATATGAATAAGAGGGCCCGAGGGCTATCTTGAAATCTTATTCCAATTCCATATGATGGAGAAACTAATTTTAAAAATCTTATGTTTCATATAGAAGGCCTGAGTGTCTCATTTTTTCCTTTTGAATATCTTTAAATTCAAGCAAATTTAGATAATCCTTACACATACACGTTGGGCATTCGTTAAAGGAAGATCCATGAAAAAAATTCATAGATTTGGTACACGCGTTTAGCCGAAATTGCGTTACAGACAGACAAATGCAAAGCGGTCGACTTAAATCGGAGAACTCACTACCTCTCTTCGTTCGATAAAAAAACACATTGGAATAAAATGAATATTGTCAATACGGTCATCGCGTAAGGGTCGCTTTTATAATTTGAGCCAAATATAACCAATTTATAGTTTGATAAATCTTCAACAGAACTGCGTAGGTTATTAGCACTTGTCACATTAATTTCTACAGTTCTACAGTCTTGAAATTCCAAAACAAAACATAAATGTTCCAAACAGAAAACAAAGTATTAAATTTACACAGCTATATTAAATCACATATATACATTAATAATTTCTTTTGCACATTTTCTAAACTTCCAATGAGTTTGGAAAGTTTTTATAGCATCAATACATTCGAGAAACTGAATTACCGTATACTGCTTAATTGCAATTGGTTGGAGCACACAGTAAACATTAATTTGCAATAACCCAAATCATAATATCATTAATTAAAATGGATTTACAATCAAAAATGAAGAATAATAAATGGGATTTTAAGGGGTTTCAGCTACTGTATTTCGAAAATAGACATTGCTCCGAATAATATAATTCATGTGTTAATTGCTATTACATTCATATTTGCATTTATTTACAAGATTTGAAATCACAAAGATTTTGTGACAATTTTCTTTTTTATATTCTACTGTTTCTCTACAACTTCTTAATTTTCTTACCAGTCAGCTAATAGCCTTACAGTTTTGACTTTTCAGAGTCAATGAAATATCTGCTAATATCGGACCTAATTTGATAATTTATCTATTCCAATAGCTAAATACAACTAACTGAAATAGCAAGTTGCCCAAAAAGCTAAAGAACTAAAACAATTATTTCAAGAAAAACTGCGCACTAATTTGAAACATTCAAAAATAATGATTATACATAATGTGCTAAACTTCAAGTATCAATTAGAAACTAGTCACATTGGTATAGCTCTTATAAATAGAGTTTGAGTAGAAACATAGAAAACTTTTATAAAGATAATATCGTTTCTAATACGAGAAACCGATAATTTATTACAATGCTCATAAATAGCTAAAACCAGCTAACTGAAGTTTGACCCCAAATAGCAAAAGAGTAAAAATTATTATCACATGAAACAAAGAAGATAAAATATGAAATCATTAAAAGTGATACTAGAAATAACGTGCAAAAACTTCAGCTCTTAGTTAAAAAAAAAAAACTAATCACAATGAAAGAATGAGTAGAAATATAGAAAATCTCTGAATATAGATAAACTTTGAAACAAATAACAACAACGAATCCAAAATTTTAATTTCAGAACTAATATCGATTGATGATTTCCCAGTCATACAGTTCAATAATATACTAATGATACTATTATTTATAGTAAATACGAAAAAGTTGTACTCATTTTCAATTACAGCAGATTTTGCTAATGTTTGAAATAACAATAAAATGATTAACAGTAACAGTCTCAATATTATATGCATATTCTAAAGCAATCTCAATAATTATTGTATATAACATTGTTAAGAACCTTGGTCTGAAAGTAAATCACAGAGCAAAGATGGCAGAAGAGTCTCATCTAAAATGTTTGTCAATGTAGAAGTTATAAAATTTATGTACATATTTATTAATGTACTTTACTTGGCTAAACGCAGTCTATTTTGATATCTTAAACTCAAATTAAATTTGAGAAAGGAAAAATTTGCATCAGTGTTTCCCAAGGCTCGGCTTTCAAATCTCGGATTAGAACAAAATGGATATTGGACAGGGCAGGAATACACTAGAATTGATGCTTTTGGTACAGAAACCTATATAGAATGCATCAATTGTAGTGTATTCCGACCGTCTATTTTTCCCGAATTCACGTAGTTAAAAATCGAGGTATCGAGTTACATGAGACTGTTATCTACTACTATCGTAATTAATTGTGTCTTTTAGAGCGATCTTTGACCACACATACATGTACACCTTGGATACAAATTCCTAGATAATCTACTAATTTTACAATTAAAACATGAAATGCCAATTTAGATCTATGTATTCAGATATGTCGTGTACCAAGGTTCTTTCCAATGTTGTCCAGCGACGGTAGATATTCTTCCAATGTTAAAATCAACAGTAAAACAATTAAGAATTCGACTGATTCAAGGATGAAACCTAATTAATTGCTAAAATAAGCACACTAGCAAAATAACAACTAAAACATAATTAAAAAAGGTTATAAAGTTACAGGTCTACGTTGTTTAAAAATTGGAGATCTCCAGCATCGGCTCTGCTTGGATAGTTGTGACCTTCGAGGAATATGCTTTGCGTGTCCCTTTGCAGGTCTCTCAGGGTAACTTCCTGTTCTGAAAGTTGCTGAGTGGTAGTTTCCTAGAAATATTACACAAATTTTCCATTAGGAAGAAATACAATATTCATATCTTTTCTTAATTTATTAGTAGATTTTTGATCGATGTGAAACTCCTTAATAGAAAGTAAATCTGTTCTTAAGTAGATAGATAGATAGATAGATAAAGAATTTATTGCTCTCTTCATACAACAATTACAAAAACAATACAAAACAATTCATTCAATGCACTTAAATAGTTTGAAACTATATATAAAATCAAAAATTCCTTAGGCATAGCCGAAGCCGTCAGCCAGAGTTGGTAGCTCCTAAACCAGATAATCTTATTTCACAAAGACATGTGATTAAAAAAAAACAAGAAACATGATTAAAAAATTAGATACAATACTAATATCGATGACACCTTCAGAAGTTGAATTCTTTCACAAGAAAGTCTCTATATTTTAATGCTGCATTAACATATCCCACTAAACATCCCCAGCTTTTCCCATTCAAATAGTCGCGCACCATTTCATTAGTTATTACCGAGCACCCAAACCATTTCACTCTAAATTCAGCTAAAACCTTACACCTCCCTATAAAATGATAGGTGTCCTCAACCTCTCGACTATTGCATAGAGAGCAAATGTAGGTATCCTCACCACGGTCTACTCTGAAATTTAGTGGTAATAACGCGCCTCTTGCTCTAAAAATTGCGCTAATAAATCTTCTTTTGTTCTTATCATTATTAATATACTCTCGTTTTACATTACCATCTGTTCTTAAATCACAATAGATGTGGTGAAACTGCGAATTTGTTGCCCTTCCCCACCAAATTCCCTGAAACTTATGACGTATCTTATCTACGATTTCACCACACTTCTCCCCCCAAAGATCTGGTCGGGATATTGGATCTACCCACTGTTCATCATACTGATTAAATAATTTTCTCCACTCACTATACCAACCACACTTCCTCTGCGCAAGTAACATCGTTAGTCTCTTAGGAAATCTAAAATCGGGTTGAGCAAGAGTTTTCAATATGTATTTATAATTCATTTTAAGATTCTGCAACCACATAACATCCCTACCACTTTCTAAATATAGAATGTAATTTGGAGTATTCTGCGGTAGACCATACATTCGTTTAATAAAAAACCGGCTGAATAGTTCTACATCATCCCTCTCTTGATACCCCCATACCTGGCCGGCATATGTGATTGTCGCCCTGCTAACTGCGTCAAATACCTGCCATTTAGTTGATACTGGGACTTCTTCATTACTAATTAACTTACGCCATAAACTATTGATACCATATCTTGCCGCGGTCAGTTTACTTTTAAAATGTTTGGTTAAAGACAAAGTGGGAGTGAAAGTAACCCCTAAATATTTATATTCATTTACTACCTCAATAGCCTCCCCACCGTAGTTCCACCTTTCATTCCTACGCAATCTACCCCCCCTCCTGAACACCATCATTTTAGACTTTTCCCTGTTCAAAACTAAGTTCCATCGGTTACAGTAATGCTCCAACCTATTGATCATACTCTGCATTTCGTTGATATTATCAGTAAACATCACCAAATCATCTGCATATAAAAGGGAATTGATTTTGGAGTCTCCCACCATCAATCCTCCACCTAAAGTTTCACATATATCGTAAGTAAAGATATTGAACAAGATCGGGGATAGCAAGCATCCCTGTTTCAATCCGCTTTCGAACTTTATATTTTTTGTTACGCCTTTATCACACCATATAGCCGACGAAGTATCTCTATATAAGGCTCTGATCATTCGGACGAATTTATTTGAGACACCTATTTCTAACAATTTATACAACAGAGCATCCCTATCTATAAAATCATAAGCGGCCTTAAAATCAACAAAGAAACAGTAAACTTTTTTATGTTGCACGGTAGTACAAAACTTAATTAAACTATGTAAAACAAAAATGTTATCTATGGATGAGTACCCCGCCCTGAAACCTGCCTGGTTCTCCGCAATAATGTTCCTGCTTTTAACCCATTCTTCAAGTCTACTCAAAAGAATGCCCACATAAGCTTTATACATTGAATTTGTAAATGAAATAGCTCTATAATTATTTGGATCTTTTGGGTCTCCTTTCTTGTGCAGGGGGAATATAATTGATTTTTTAAATGATTCCGGACATTCACCCTCATTATAAACTTTATTAAAAAATATGCACATCAACTCTTTTAATTCCAAGGGGGCTCTCTTGTAGAATTCAGCGGGAATTCTATCCTCACCCGGGGCCTTTCCATTTCTGAGTCTTCTCAGTGATGAAAAAATCTCATCTATACTAATTATTTTATTCAGAGAATCAATATTGTTATAGGGCTCAGCATATATTGTTGGTCCGCTTGACCTTACAGGTGTGTACAGTTGTTTAAAATGGTCTACCCATAGTTCTGAACTAATATTTGCTCTTTGCGTTGAATGATTACCTTTAAATTTTCGCACAATTTCCCAAAACATTTTAGAGTCTCGAACTGTTCCAAGTTTATTTTTAATATCTCCCCAATATTTTTCCTTCTTATTTTTACAGAGGGCCTTATATTCCTTCCTTACCCTAGCATAATCCTTTCTTACCTCACTTGAATTATTTTTACGGAACAATTTTAGGAGTGCAAACATTCGTATTCTCATAGATTCACATTCTTTATCATACCACTCATTTATATTGAATTTTTTACTAACTAACTTAGGCTCACATTTAAAATTAGCCGCATCATAGATAAGCTTTTTTAATACATTACTTGTCTCATTGATGTCATCCGGAAGGTAATTAACACTTCTACACCTGGTAGCTAACTTTTCTATAAAACGACTATCATCGAGGCATTTCAAGGATACTTTTGGGGCCATTGGTATTAAACTACTTTCACTTTCCTCATGACTGACACACAAAAAATTAACACATATTGGCAAATGATCCGAAAAGCTCGCCGGTATGACTCTGAAATCTTTTATTATATTCGTACAATCCAGACTCACGCAGCACAAATCAATCACTGAAGCCCCCCTACTATTTATGAACGTAAACTCACCCAGTGTATCACCTGTGGTTCTACCATTTAATATAACAAAGTTATATTCTTCACAAAGATTTATAATCTTTTTCCCTTTCTTGTTGAGGCCACTATCTTTCGAGCTACGTTCATGACATATTATATTTGCGTGGTCCAGCTTTACTTCTAACGGTATATTCTGAGAGACACCCACACGCCCATTCAGATCTCCTACAACTATCAAATTACTTGTGTTATCTAGCGTAGATATGAAATCATACAACGCACAATAGTCTAACTCCCATTCCCCCTCTAATCCCCCACTTAGATAGACTGGGACAATGTAAATATTTTTCTCCATCAGTACAACTACGTTTCTACCATTCAAATTTTCTACCTTAATAATATCTTTTTGTCTGATCCTAACAGCTATCAGTTGCCCTTTTTTTGCCCTACCAAATTGTGAATCTCTTGTTGCAAATTCCCACACAAAATTATATCCCTCTAAATACTTTTCAAAGAAGATATGATCCCCGTTTTCTACAAAGGTTTCCAATAAAACAAAACATTCGTAATTCTTCAAAAAATTAAATAAATCAAAAAGAGACTTACCCCTCAACCCAGCTACATTATAAACCAAAAATTCCAACTCACAACACTCCCCTATTTCCTGGCTAACGGCTTTGGCTCAATGTCCTTTATCACTAGCATCTCCATTGTTAACTCCTTCTTTCGCCTCCCTCAGCGTCCTGAGAACAGCCTCTGCGTGGTCTCCTAGTATTTCCCGTAGCTTTTCCTCTCCGTCATGGATTCCAGCTTGTAAATTTCCATTTTCGTCGATTCCAAAAGTCACATTGCCTACAGTTAGCCGATCGTGATTAATCATTACTTTTTCTTGCGGACATACTTTGTTTATTTCCTTTTTCATCGTGAATAGTTTGGACCTAGATTTTCTAGTTTCATACGAAAAGTCTTTATGTACCACAAAACCAGTGTCTTTGAGCTTCCTGGTGCTATTCAGGATATGACTCACATCGGAGTCATCGGGAAAATGTGCTATGAGAGGGCCACCGTCCCTTGCTACCCCCAGAGGATGAGCCCGGTTTATCCAAATATCCGGTCTAGACCCCAAATACCCAGTACAAAAGTTTTTTATCACTGATACAGAGTTCAACGTTTTCACACTATATTTGAGGCCCTTGAAAATAAGATTGTTCCGTCTACTCCTATCTTCTAAACTTATAACCCGTTTCACAAGAGTTTTGTTCGTTGTAACGAGATGATTAACTTGGGTTTTCAGTTTTTTATTTTCAGACTCCACTTGTTCCACTACCGCTTTCAAAGAGGAAAAATTTTCATGAAAGTCTTTCCTAAATTGCTCTAATTTTACTTCTATACTGGAGGATATGCGATTCTCGAATTCCTGGAATAACTTTTTCATGAGCTCCTCATCGATACCCATCGTTGAACTAGTTGACTTCTTTTTACTGGTATGCCCCTCGACCTCTGGAGAACTTTTTGAGCGTACCCTTTTTGACGACACAGTAGGCGAGCAGTAACTTTGAATATTCCTCTGCATACCACTATCGATCCGACACACTCACGATACCCGTGTTTAGGACGATGAATAAAAAACAGCCCATAAATAGTGTTATAACAGCCCGAAATTCAGATACACCGAATCCAAATTCGACTCATTCACGACTGATCAAGTTAACTTCGCAAAAACAGTGCGGCTCGAAAACACAGATAAGCACGGATCAAACAAGAAAGACGTCTGCCTCGTTCGGCGTTCACTACTCAACTCTTAAGTATTTAACTACAATCTTCTTCCAATCATGGATTACACAATTTGTTCACAAAAAAGAAAAACAACATTTTATGTAAAAAGTATAATTAACAAAAATAAATTAACAAAACAAAAAACGCAATTTTCAGAATATTTTATTTCATGTATTTCTAGTAAACAAATAATATTGTTGATTTGGATCTTATCTTCTACAATTTTATATTTTGGAATATTCTTGTGAATTTGTGTATGTAAGTTATGTAGCACCTTCTACCCCATTATTGTTAACTAAGCATAATAGAGATATTAGCATCATTGTAATAATTATTCCAGCGCGCATAGCGGATAGTCCTCATTTTCTCAGTACTAGGTATAAGTACGCATATTGTTAACCAAATAAAAGCTTTTTAAAAAGACTTTTGTATATTTAATAAAGTTAACTGGCGCAGTCGGTAGGACACTTCGAGAATATTAGTGAATTAGTGTTCTTCGATTTTTAAATCGTTTACGAAGTGGACGCGAACAATAGTGAAATTTTCGGTCACCTAACATCAGAACTCCGAAGATCTTCATTGTGAAAGCACCTGACATTGGAGCTTTCTACAGTACTTCTGGATTTTCTACACGTACAGCGGAAACTCCGAAGAACTTCATATAGTGAAAAGTACCTGACATTGGGACTTTCTACCTCTGATTTTTTCTACACGTATGGTGGAAAAATCGAACTTCTAATGAACCATTGGATAAAAATGAACACTCTTATATTGTGAGTAAATTTGGAATTATTGTATTATTTTCATTTTTGAATTTTGAACAATTTTAATATTATTTGCTACTTCTAAAAATCAACTAAATAATGGCGACTAATGCAAATAGCGCTAACCCTGCAGCGACAACCCCTATTCTGAAAAAGGAGTATCTAGACATGATTCCGGAATATTCCGGAGAGCCTACTCTATTAAATCGCTTCATTTCTATCTGTGACAAAATAGTAGCAAAGTTCTTCGTAACAGCTAATCCCGATGATTTCCAAAACGAGTATCTTTTTTCCACAATCCTTGCAAGAATAAAAAGTCCAGCTCTAGACTTGATTACTAGTTCCAATTCATACGCTTGGCCTGATGTGAGGAAAGTATTACTCAACAGTTATATGGACAAAAGAGATTGTTTCACTCTTAACCTCGAAATGGCAGAACTCAAACAAGAATCAGGAGAATCTCCATTCTCCTTCTTCGAGAGAATCCAAAAATTACTCAATTTACAAATATCCTATTTTCAAAATAAAGAAACATCAGCCGTCTCAAAAGTCATGTGTGAGTACGTAAACAGATTAGCACTTAGGGTGTTGTTGAGAGGATTGAGAGAGCCTCTTGGTTCTCTCATGAGAACAAAAAACCCGGAATCACTTGACAGTGCTCTCCATATGCTATCCAACGATTTTCAATTCAAAATTGGCCACTACAATGAAAACACTAACACGAAAAAAACATTGCAGCATCCCCAAAATCAACACAAACTTCAATCTCACCCGCAAATGCAGTACTATCCTCAAAGAAACCAATCATTCTACCAAAATCAAACTCCAAAATACCAAAACTTTCAAAACAAAAACCAGTTTCAACACCCACAAAATAGAGGTCAACAGAACTTCAACAATAATCAACCCAAACCACAAAACTTCAACAATAACAATCAGCCGAGACCCCAAAACAGTTATCAACCAACACCAATGAGCATCTCATCAATTAACAATCGCCCTCAGAAACGACCTAGGCTGAATCAAATAACAGGAAGACCTATTGATGACACTCAAAACAACGATTTCGATAACAATTTTGGTGAAAACTCCCAGGATGAATTGGAGAACCAATTCGAACACTTAACTTTTGATGATCAAAACGAAACATTCTTTGAAACAAATGAACAAACCGAAGCAGATCCTTTTTTAGAGGATATGAGCCTCCAAAGAAATTTTCAATTATGAACCTACAAGACGACAAAAACGAATTACCCTATTTCGTAGATCCTAAAACACGCTTTAGAATCCTTATTGATTCAGCAAGTACTAAATCGTTTGTGAAGAAAATTATAGGAACGGAATGTTACAAAGAAGATTTAATTGTAGACCCGTTTGAAGTCATAACAGCACACGGCATTTCAACAGAAAAATTCAGTACCAAAATTCCCCTACTTGATAAATCAAAAATCACATTCTACCTTTTCGACTTCCACAAAAATTTTGATCTACTTCTCGGATTGGATAATTTGAAAAAACTAAAGATCAATTTAGACTTCATCAATGATTGTATCAATTTCAACGGAATGAAACTACCGATTTACTATTTCAATGCAGAAGGAAAACCAGTTAAGACTACAACAACAAATACTCAAAAAAATCAGTTGCCTCAAATAAAATCGTTTCTCATTCCAGCACGAACTCAAACCATAATCGAAATTCCAATTAAAAATATGAGTGAAGGTGAAGCTATAATGTCTTACAAAAATATTTCCGGACTCGAAATACCTCAATGTTTAGTGAAAGTAAAAGAGAACAAAGCCCTTTGCTCTATCCTAAACCCTACTACATCCGACAAGAAGATTTCCATTGATAAACCAATAACTGTTGAAACTATGGAAAACTACAATTGCATCCCGCCTAATAAATTAAATAGTCATAATGCATGCACGAATTTCAATCAACTTAATCATCAAAATAACAAAATTGACTTTTCAAAGATAAGGACTAATCACATGAACACAGAAGAAAAACAAGCCATAGCTCAAGTGATTAAAGAGTACGCTGACGTATTTCATATCGAAGGGAACGCTTTGACATTCACAAATGAAATTAAACATATAATTAGAACCACAGATGATATTCCAGTTTACACTAGGAGCTATCGCTACCCTGAAATCTACAGAACTGAAGTTAATAGACAGATAAATGACATGCTAGAACAAAAAATAATTCAACCGTCGAATTCACCATGGAATTCACCAGTTTGGGTTATTCCTAAGAAGCAAGATGCATCCGGTAAGAAGAAATTTTGCCTTGTAATCGACTATAGAGGGTTGAATTCTAAAACAATAGACGACAGATTTCCCCTTCCTAACATCACCGACATCCTAGACAAATTAGGAAGAGCACAATACTTCACCACTCTAGATTTGTTTTCCGGCTTCCACCAAATAGAGATGCATCCCGACAGCGTCGAGAAAACTGCATTCTCTACCGATACTGGACATTACGAATTCTTACGTATGCCCTTCGGCCTGAAAAACGGTCCACCCACATTCCAAAAAGCCATGAACAGCATACTAAGAGGACTTCAAAATGAACTGTGTTTAGTATATTTAGATGACATCATAATCTATTCAACTAGTTTAGAAGAGCACATTGACAGGCTAAGACAAGTTTTTGATAGATTGAGGCGATCCAACTTCAAAGTGCAACTTGATAAGACGGAATTCTTACGTAAAGAAGTTAGTTTTCTCGGACACCTAGTAACACCAAACGGAGTCAAACCAAATCCAGACAAAGTCGAAGCCATCAAAAGATATCCCATTCCAAAATCAACGAAAGAAATAAAAGGATTTTTAGGACTCTTAGGATATTATCGTAAATTCATTAACAACTTCGCCCATCTAACAAAGCCTCTCACTAAATGCCTGAAAAGAAACGCTAAAATCGATATAAATAACCCGGAATATGTTAAATGCTTCGAAACCTGTAAAAACATCCTGACCAATGAACCAATTCTTCAATATCCTGATTTTGAAAAACCGTTCAATTTGACCACCGACGCAAGCAACGTAGCGATAGGCGCAATTTTGAGTCAATATAAAAACGATGCTGACCTACCTTGTGCTTACGCAAGCCGAACTCTTAATGAGACCGAAATGAACTATTCAACCATTGAAAAAGAACTCCTAGCAATCGTCTGGGCAACAAAATACTTTCGCCCCTATCTCTATGGCAGAAAGTTCAAAATATTCACAGACCATAAACCACTACAATGGTTATTTTCCATGAAGGAACCCAATTCGAAATTATTAAGGTGGAGATTGAAATTAGAGGAATACGATTACGAGATATCTTATAAAAAAGGAAAAACTAACCAGAATGCGGACGCCTTATCAAGAATTCATTTGAATAATAACAATACTACTAAAGAACCTGGAATTTTAAGCGACGTCGATGCTATAATCAATGAGGCTATTGAGGGAGTGATAAATATTAGACCTATCAACGAAGAAACACAATCCATGATCGCCAACTTAGATGACAACGAGACTCAATTTTTAGGATTCGACATTGAGCAGAATGACAACCCACAATTTCAACCAACAGAGTTAGACGACATAGAAATCCAGTTTCTTGGATTTGACAACGGAGAGAACGACACCAACATACAACCTCAACAACCGGCATTGGAGGAGAACGAGCCCGAAGAGGAAGAAGAGTTCATAGAAAATAATTCACACACACAACACTCCAATTATGAAGACAATACTTCAGTAGAAATACCTGTGTCAGAAGATCCAGTTAATTTTGCCAAAAACCAAATCATATTGAAACTTGTGAAGAATAATCCAAAGAAAGTTACTATTATCAAACTATTTGATAATAAAATGAGGATGATGGTAGAAATATCAGAAAATAATTTCGATAAAAACGTGATTGAATTTGTTAAAGAATACCTAGTACCAAATGTTCGATACAATTTGTACTTCGAAAATGAATTCTATGAACAATTTGCTTCAGTAATTGCTAAAAATTTCAAATTCTCAAAACTCGTACTCGTAAGGTGCAAAGTAAAACTACTCGATGTAACCCATGAAGAGGATAAAATTGAAACTATAGATAATTATCATATAGGAAAAACTAATCACCGAGGTATACAGGAAACGTATGATCAAATTAAAAGAAAATACTATTGGCCCAACATGAAAAACTACATCCAAAATTTTATTAATAAGTGCGAAGTATGTCTTAAAACAAAATACGAAAGGAATCCACTCAATTTAGAAATGAACTTGACTCCAACAGCTGTGAGGCCTCTTCAAATAATTCACATGGATAGTATAACATTAGAGAAAAAGAAATTTCTCACTATCATTGACAGCTTTTCACGTTACGCACAATGCTATCCGGTATCCAGTTGCAACAGTATCGAAATAGCCGACAAACTGCTGAGTTTCTTTTCTCACCATGGTATTCCACAGACAATAGTTGCCGACAATGGATGCGAATTCAATAATGGACTTGTAAAGGAATTTACTGAATTGCATAAAATCAAAGTACATTGGATAAGCACTCAACATCCACCATCAAACGGCCTAGCCGAACGTTTTCATTCAACTCTAATAGAACACATACGAATATTCAACAATCGAGAGGAGTTCAAAACAGAAACAATCGAAAGCAAGGTCAAATACGCCATAATCGCCTATAACAATAGCATTCACTCAGTGACGAAGTTGACACCTCTAGAAATTTTATATGGACACATAGATTCGAATCCCATTATTGAAATAGATATACAAAAGAAATTTATTAACGACTATGTCAGTAATCACAAGGAAAAAACCAAACAATTATTCGACCACGTACGAGACATCAATCAAAGTAGAAAAGAACACGTCATCAACGAGAGAAACAAAAATCGAGAGGAATTACCGGACATTCCAAAAGAAGTCTACGTGAAAAATCTACAAAAACAAAGTAAAACGAAAAACAAATTCAACAAGGAGACTCTTCAATCCGTAAATAAAGAATTAAAAACAGCCAAAATCAACCCCAGACACCATAATACTAAAGAGAAAATTCACCTTTCGAAGATTAAGCGACCCAGAAAAATCAAAGAAAAGAAAAAGAAAAATCAAGATGAGGACGAAACCAGACAACCAAATAATTCTGATTCCAACCCTGTTCCAGGTCCCTCTACTTCCTGCTGAGAGTATCATCAGGAGCCGAACAACTGAGGAATATAACGAACAATTTAGGAATAATTTCAGTAGATCTAGGCTCTGCAAAGTTAGAAGTTGCAAGACACACTTTTATACATTATTACGAATTAGAAAGTATTTTTGATCATGTAAATAATTTGAATTCATATTACGACAAAGTGTCGGAAAATGTTAAGAATACAATTCCTGTAACGGCACACGTAGATTTAGTAACAGATAATGGTAGTAAAGCTAGGGATATAGTGAACTATTTAAAGCTAATAAATCATACAAAGAATGTTGTAGAAGATAAGTTGGATATAATCAATTTAGATAATAATAGAAGATCGAGAAGAGGACTTATAAATGGACTTGGAAATGCGATAAAATTTGTAACAGGAAACTTAGATTCAGACGATGGCGAAAAATATGATAAATTATTCGAACATTTAAAGAAAAATCAAAATAATATCATAAATCAAATAGAATCTCAATACTCATTCAACTCAGAAATGATCTATGAATTCAACCAGACCTTGAAAACTGTTAACTTCAATTTTAATGAATTGAAAAAGAAAGTCCTGATTGTTAACGAGAAACTTAGTGATTATATAGAATTAGAAAAATATAGGGATGTACTGAACCATTTGAATATCCTTTATAATATTGTGTTAAGCTTGATTCAAGATATTGAAAATTCTCTAATATTCTGTAAATTAAAAGTCCTACATCCAAGTATCATATCAACAAAAGAATTGTACCAACAGATTAAGAAAATTTCAATTTATTACAATAAACAATTACCTTTAGAACCAGAATTGAAAAATATGTGGGAATTTGAAAACTTAATAGATGTAAACTGTAAATTAACTTCTAAAGAAATAGTATACTTTTTGGAACTACCAATTGTTGATGAATCTAACTTTAATTTATACAAATTGCTTTCAATACCAAATGTTTTAGATAATAAATACGTAACCATTATACCTAAAGTTAGATATATGCTGAAAACAAATAAGTATCATGAAAATGAAGTGTCAGTTGAAGGACTTATCAATGAATGTGGTAAAAAGACCAGTTCAAGTTATATCTGCTCTACAGAACAATTGTATCATGATAAGTTAAATTGTGAAAAAGAAATTGTTAAAATGGGTACTACTTCAAACTGCAAATATACTGAAGTAATAGTATCAAATAGTATTGTTGAATGGACTCCAGAGCTAGACAGTTACCTATGTATTTTTCCAAATGAAGAAACCATAAGGTTTGAAAAGCCATATGAAACTGTTACGAAATCGATAAAAGGAGTATATTTAATTACGAATGACAATAATTCAATTTATTATAACAACAAATTACTTAATCATGTATCAAAATCAAAATATAAGACAAAATTAATTAACTTGGATACTGTGCTTACAAAATTAGAAAAATTTCAAGAACCAGAATTCAAAATAAGTTTAGAACAATTGAATTTCAAACCGATAGATGTTAACAAATACACACCCATAATGGAAGAAGATATTGTAACTACTTCAATTAGCATTTGGACTATTATTATCTATGTTATTATTATCATTTCAATATCAATTTTATTATTGTATTCTTATTTTAAGAAAAAGGAAACATCTAACATTAACATAGTTAACAACACTACTACCCCCGAAGTTTTATTTAGGGATGGAGGAGTTATGTAGCACCTTCTACCCCATTATTGTTAACTAAGCATAATAGAGATATTAGCATCATTGTAATAATTATTCAGTTCTACTCCAGCGCGCATAGCGGATAGTCCTCATTTTCTCAGTACTAGGTATAAGTACGCATATTGTTAACCAAATAAAAGCTTTTTAAAAAGACTTTTGTATATTTAATAAAGTTAACTTGTATGGAATGAAATAAATTGAATTGAAATCTTTACGTAAATACGTGAAATGGACAAACCATCAACATATAGTTTACTGTCTTCTCTTAATATTATAATAGCTTGAGAATACCATCTCCAAAACTTTCTCAAAGGAATACATTGAATTCGCTATACAATCTTGAAATCCTTTTACGCGCTTACTGTTAACTTTACAATCTCAAGACTTACGCGCGTACCATGTCTGAACTTTGCATTTATTCAGGAAACATAGGACTGGCGAATCAAAGCACAGCATGGTTTTTCCATTACTTTGGTGGAAACTGAACTTTTTTAGCTGACGCTCATCATGTGGAAATGCATTCTCGGCCGTTTTTTCTCTATAAATTAACTAGGACTTTCTATGAATTTTATAATCAGATATTATTCTATGCTTAGACAAAAAGCAACAGATATGTTACAGCCACCTTCAACATGCGCTCCTTTCTGCAAGCAGAAGACAGTGAGTTGACACTGTACGAATGTGTGTTTGCTTTACTGAATTTTAACAAAAAATCGGTTGGAAGTGTTTTCCACTGTCAGGGAAACATGAAGGCTATTGTAGAGACAGTGATAGATTTTATTGAAAATTTTTTAATCAAAACTATAAGCCATAACCCCCCTTCAAAATACTCACCGTCAGATCTCTGAGCCGAGCGATTGTGGAGATGTCGTTATCATCTAGATCACTTGGCTGTATCATTTCCAGATTTTCAGTAATTTCTGTCAATGACTGCGTTTGCTTCTGCAAGCGAAGCTCCAAATGGGATTGAGTCTTTGTCAAACCCTCTACAATCTGGTGGAAAAAGTAAAAATTAATCAATCTTATTAATGGAAATTGTAAAGATTAATCAATCTTATTAACCAATGTTATATGAATTGATCAAAAGTTAAGTAGAATATTACTATCCATGATTTGTCAAAGAATATAAATAATAGCATCTGTATCAATTTGATAATACAACAGAAAAAATAAAGATGATGTGTCTCAAAATTCATGTTTAGAAACTTAAAAGTATTATAAAATAATCATTAGACTCAATCACAAGTTTTGAACATATGATTAGACCAGTAGACTGGTCTTTTGGATACATGAACATATGATTGGACCAGTAGACTGGTCTTTTGGATACATGAATAGGCTATTGATGATGATGATGATAATAATAATAATAATAATAATAATAAAACTAATGCTAGAAGCAAAGTCGGTAGTTGAGTTAAAAGGGAAAGGGTACATAATTTATATCAACTGCAGTAAACAATATTGATGCTTGATAGCAGGTTCTTTGTGAATGGTGAGACTAATCCAATACAAATTCAAAGCTATTCATTACTTTTTTACGATAAATTAAAAAGTCCACTTTATCTGTAGTACGCATAGTAAGTACAAGTTTCACAAGATTTTCTTTATCCAAATGTAGGCAATAGGATGACCTTTTTCAGTGGAAGACGTTGGTGTCTCTGTATTCAGAAACAAGAACGACCACAGTTTTGAACTCAATATTCTTGTTCTTTTTATTATTTTAAATTTTGTACGTTTTCTATTTCAAACTTTATTGCTGCTGAGACTGAAATTCTTATACATTTTTTTCGGAGGATGAAGCCCACATCGGTCTGAGACCAGTGCGTGGGTAATGAATTGGATGATGGTGATGGATGAGTTGGACCTACAGTTTTAGGTGGGTTCCGAACCACCGGTAAGTGATATTACAGCAGAGAACAGAGTCATTTTTGCTGGCCAATCGACAAAGAGCGCCCAGGAGTGTCGAAGCTTATCTCTGATTGAACAGATATCTGCTGCAGCACTCGGCTATCACTTCCTTATAACCTCAACATATAACCTTAATAGGCGACAGATAAAATTGGTTGTTTAAAATTTATTAATGCAGCATTTATTGAACCTGCTTAGTTTGGATAAATTTAGAAGTTATTCCGTACATATTTCCATCCTGTTTAGTTTATTTTGGATGACCAGTCGGAAATTCCCATTGACTTCACGGACATTACTTTTCCTACAGTTATCTAACAAAGCGGCTATTTATGCACTCATAGTACACAAAACAGGTAATTCCTGCACTCTTTTACTTTGCCGCACTTTAGCTGACTTTGTCACACTCATCTTGCTTTGTCGCACTCCAGGTGTGACAACTACAGAAAACTTTAATGTTCAACTCGTGCTGAAAGTATCTTTGCTGCACTATTTACACAAAGAACTATTTTTTTAAATCATTGAAATGAGGAAAAAAGAGAAATGTGCTATCACATTTGGATTATACAATAGATGAAAACAGATATCTTACTTGCAAAGTTTCATATTCGATATTGGTAGGCGTTTGCATCCACTGTTCAGCAACCAGTTCACCGAGATTGGTTTCAGTGGCGTCAAACGGACAAGGGAAGTCGGTGGCGGCAGCGGTATTGAACAGCAGCTTCAATTCGCTGTTGTCGGCAACCGAATAATCGGCCACTGCGAGGAGAGAGGGCGGTGAGAGGGGGGCCGGAGCTGGTGGTGGCGGCGGCTGCGGCTCGGCCTCCATTGGCCTTTTGAGCGTCTGGCACGGCGACATGAGCACTGTGGCGCGGGGAGCCTCCTGCACACCCACTGCGCCCACTTCTGTGCGCATGCGCTTGCTGACCGAACAGCCTTCGTATGATGTCGTTTGCTCCCTGGGAATAAAGAAAAATATAACAATATTATTATACGAGGTATGGCTATTAAATAACGGGACTGACGCTGCAGTGGAACGAGTGCTAATGCGCCAACCAACAATGCCCAACAGCTGTGTAGTTTGAGACTTCCTCTTCAGAATGCAGTTAGTCTCGTTTCTGTAAACAACATCGTTGTGTCATAACCTTCATTTACGTGAGTGTTGTTATTTTGTTTTGCCGGAAAAATGGTTAGCGTAATAATAGAGCAACGAATTGTTATTAAATTTCATGTTAAACTTGGAAAAACCGCTACCGAAACATATAATTTACTAAAAGAAGTGTATGTCAGTGAATGTTTATCGCGGACTCGTGTTTTTGAATGGTTTAAGCGTTTTCAAGATGGTCGACAAGACGTGGAAGATGATTCGCGGCCAGGTCGTCCTTCAACATCAAAAACGGAAGACAATGTCAAAAAAGTTGCTAATTTGATTCGGTCTGACCGACGATTAAGCATTCGTGCAGTTGCTGAATCTGTAGGCATTGATAAAGAATGTGTACGGCAAATTTTACATGACAATTTGAACATGCAAAAAGTGTGTGCAAAAATGGTACCAAAAATTCTCACGATTGAACAACAAGCAGCTCGTAAAAATGTTTGTACTGACACTTTGAATGCCATTGAAAATGACACAAATTTATTGGAAAGAATAATAACATGTGATGAATCGTGGTTTTTTACTTATGATCCGGAAACGAAGCGACAATCCATGCATTGGAAGACCCCAACTTCACCGAGAGCCAAAAAAGCAAGAATGAGCAAGTCAAAATTTAAAGCAATGATGATTGTTTTTTTCGACATTCGTGGGATTGTGTACCTTCACTGGGTTCCTGAAGGTCAATCAATTCATCAACATTACTATCTTGAGGTACTTAATAAACTACGTGAAAGAGTAAGAAAAAAACGACCCGAAATGTGGAAGGACAAATCATGGATTTTGCACCAAGACAATGCACCAGCTCATTCCGCGTTATCTGTCAAGTGGTTCCTGACCAAGTACAGCATCCCAGTGTTAGAACATCCACCTTACTCGCCAGACCTATCTGCATTGAAAGGTACGAGATTTGAATCCGTAGAAGCTGTTCAAGAAAAAGCGGCAAGACTCCTGAAAGAGTTGACAGAAGATGACTTTCAGCATTGTTTCCAACAATGGAAAATTCGCATGGAGCGTTGCAGGGATAGAGAAGGGGTGTATATTGAAGGTGATAATAAGTAATTATGTTTAAAATGAAAATAAATTTTTTTACAATATCAGTCCCGTTATTTAATAGCCATACCTCGTATTTCCACTTTAAAAAAGTGAACAACTGGAAAATAGATCAAAATAAATATCAACTTGATAACTTTTTATGGTTGATATTAGAAAATACCAATTAGCATTTCTTCTTAGGAGATTTCTTAGAATAGTAGTTGGCAAGAAAATAAAATTAAATTACTTTATTGCTGAATATAATCATGACATAAATATTACAGTCATAAAGAATATACAGAGCACGTATATAAGGCAAAAATACTGATGCGCAAAGAAAACAAACATTTTCTGTCCGCACACAGGAGTTTATACAATATAACACAGTTATTTGAAATCAAAGAAATAAAGTAAAAAACAAATTCAACAGTTCAATTATAAATATAAATTATAAGCACAATGAAATGTAACACTGTGTTACATAATGAACATTCATAGCATTGAAGAGTTACCATAATGAATTCTTCTATGTCAAATTCAGGCAATAAAGAAGTAAAGTTTCTGGGGGTAACGTTTGAGTCAAATATGAAATGGAATATACACATTGAAAATGTCAGTAAGAAAGTTGCTAGGGGTATATTCATGACAAAGAAGCTTAGACCGTTTGTCAATGTTTATCGTCTGACTTTTATCAATGAGTTTTGTCGTCTATTTATTTTGCACATATACAAAGTCATTTGTCATATGGCATAGTTGTTTGGGGACACTCCTCTGAAATAAAGAAACTCATGGTATTACAAAAGAGAGCTGTAAGATCTATTTTTAATGTCCACAATAGAACTCACTGTAAACCCTTAATTAGGAAGCTAAAAATATTAACGGTACCATCTCTTTTTATTCTTGAATGTCTGTTGTATATAAAAGGTAACATACAGGAAATGCAGACGAATAACTCTATTCACATTCATGATACATGATAGAATTCCTTGTTACATAGGAGTCAATGCAATCTACAGCTGACTTTAAATAGTTTTCGAGAATTTGGAAAAAGAATTTATAACTTGTTGCCGAGTGAAGTAAGATCTCTGGAAATGAAGAAATTCAAAAAATATATTTAAAAAATGTTGTGTGAGCTTTGTGTTTATAATGCTAAAGGGTTTGTAGACTACTTGAGTGGTAATTGTTCATAAAAATATAATAGACATGATTATTATCCATAAAATAATTAGTTACCATATTTGACTGTAATATGTGTTTTATATTAACTTTAAAATTATGTTAGACTAAATTGGCGTTGTTATACAAATTGATATTTGTTCTGACAACAAATGATTTTGATTGATTGATTGACCATTACAAAAAAGATATCAAAACATTGATCAGCTTAAGATGTGATACCAGTTTTCTATTTCCTCAATATGACTGCTCAGAAAATATTCCTTAATTTTACTTTTAAATCGAGCTTGAGGATATCTTACCAGAGAGATGTCCTGAGCTAATTTGCAAAAAAAGCAGAAAGATTTCTGAAAAAAGTTGAATTAGGTCTAGGAACGTTACCCTACTCTTTAGGCCTTGTTAAACACCCAGCCTATCCTCAAAGCCTAGAGTCGCAACTTGGTTCACACTAGACTAATAAAACTGTAACAGAACTAAAGGACTGCTTGTATTGATAACAGTACTTTCTTTGCTTTTATCAGCAAGGAAAGTGATTGGCTGCAAGCCGTACCAGGTATCTGTTCAGTCAGATAAGAAAATACACGATCGCTCATAATAAAAGCGGAATAGTGAACGCTTTGGGTTGAGTAACAAAAATAATGTTCTCTGCTGTAAAATCGCTTTCCGGCGGTTCGAAGGAACCCATCAAAAACTGTAGTTCCAAATCATTACCCATGCCAAGTACACATAATTATCTATATGGGCTTAATCCTCCAAAACAAATCCAAGACTATGTTATAAAGTAGCTATTACCAGTTTCTCCTTTCTACTTTTTGGATTGAGATATGCACTTACGTACCTCTACGTAACACAATTTATTTTATTATAAACACCATTCACTTGACACAGCATTTATATACACTTTATTTTCACAATTAGCATGACACCAGGTCTGCCGGCTATTTATTAAAGTTTTAAAAGTTTCAATTTATTAAAGTTTTAAAAGATTCAATCAGACACACAAGAGCGACATCCCACTTGAGTTTTAAAGGCAGTCAATTCTTGCATAAGCTACTATTTCGAAAGAGGAAATTTAAATTTAAATATTATTATAATCAAGTAATATCACATGCGTGAAAAGCAAATACCTTGGAATAACATTTGATGCCGAACTACAGTGGAAAGTCATGTAAAGAAAAAAAGATGAGTGCAAATTAAAATATGAACTGGAACTAGTGATGTACAGGCTTTTAGTAAATTAAAGCTCATTAAACTACAATAAAATTCCTTGTTTGCAACTAAATGATGAGGTCTGCTTGGTTTCAAATATTCAAGTAATCAGGATCAACAATATTGTAGATATCTTCAGATTAGATTAGTCAGGTGTCTCCAAGCTTTTCAGTCTCTGGGCCAAAATAACTACTCCAGTAAACTCAGAGGGTCAGACCATTCTCATTTTTCAATTACTATCTGCAATATTTTCCAATTTCTAGAGTACTACTATCCGTGTCCAAAGCAAAACATCATATCAATAATTTCCAAAAATTTTCTGCCGACCGGGCATTGTCAGTTGCCTCAAAAAGTTCCTCCATAGTACAAGGATTGTTGAGTTGAGGGCACTCCAGAAGATGGTTCTCATCTTGTATGTTACCACACTCACATAAAGTATCAGTGTCAGCTGGTAGGATGCCCCATCTCCTGAGGTTGGTTTTACATCTAGAGACTCCTACTCTCAGACGGTTCAGGGCTTTCCATGTCACATATGGCAGATCATGGCCAGGAGCCAGTTCCTCTTTGATGGGCAAAACCCCAAAAGCTACTTCCTGTCTCCACCACACAACACGATTTACCTCTGGAGAACCGTCCAAAACCTGGGCTGTTGCAAGGAAACTCTTCCTTGATTTGAGTCGCCATGCTGCAGGTTGATGTTCAAATAGTGGGTGTCGTGAGTCACTTGTTTGTTTGGTGCGTTCTAGGTCTGTTGCTACCTTTCTCCGGATATGAGGTGGTGCTATCCCAGCAAGAGGATATATCCTGTGAACTGGAGTTGGCTTCAAACACCCAGTGACAATCCTCACTGTCTTGTTCACAGCTGTATCTACATTCTTAGCATGCACTGAGGAACTCCAAACTGGTGCTGCATACTCTGCTGCTGACACACACAAACCAATTGCCGACATTCTTAAGGTGGTTGGCTGAGCGCCCCATTTAGAGTTGACCAGTTTTTGGATTATGCTATTTCGTGTGCTAACCTTAGCCTTAGTGTTGGTGCAGTGTTGCCGAAACGTCAGAGCACGGTCCAAGGTTAGACCCAGATATTTTGGTGTTTTGCAGTGCTGCAGCCGTTCCCCTCTCCAGATAACATTCAGTTCTCTCCCAGCCTCCCTATTCTTCAAGTGAAAGACACAAATTTGAGTCTTTTTTGTGTTGGGTTTGAGGTGATTGGAGTCATAGAAGTTGGAAAGCTCTTCTAAAGTTCTTGAAAGCTTCTTTACCACTTCCTCAAAAGTTTGACCCTGTGCTGCCACTGCTGTATCATCAGCGTAGATAAACTGCCTTGAATCTCTAGGCCTGGGCTGGTCATTGGTGTATATGTTATACAGCACTGGGGAGAGGACGCTACCTTGAGGAAGGCCATTTTTTGTGTTCTCCATCTACTATTCTTCCCCTGAAGACTGACATAAAACCTTCTATTCTGGAGAAAACATCTGACAAGTGAGGCAAGTTTGAAGTCTCCAGTGAGGTCATAGATCTTCTTTATCAGCTTTCGATGGTTCACTGTATCATATGCAGTGCTGAGATCGATAAATGCTACCCCTGTGATACTTTTCCTCTCAAAGCCATCCTCAATGTGTTGAGTAAGACTCAAAACTTGGCCACAGCAAGACTTTCCTGGTCGGAATCCAGCTTGCTCTTTGATGAACTTCTCTTCCAAGGTTTGAGTTATTCTGTTTAATATAAGTCTTTCAAGAATCTTGAAGGTATGGCACAGTAGAGACACTGGGCGGAAATTTTTTGGGTCATCAGGCTCCTTTCCCAGTTTCAAAAGTGCAACAATTCGAGATTTCCTCCAAAGTTTGTGGATTTGGAGATCAGTTACACAGGAGTTTATGAAGTTGATCATCCATTTGAGAGTCTTGGAGCCAAAGTTTTTAATTTGCTCAGTTCTTAAATCATCCACTCCAGCAGCACGATTGGTCTTCATGGAGGCTATGGCCAGCTGCAATTCCTCTGGGGAGAATGGTTCCTCAAGCAGGTGGGTTTCCATTGGTAGAGTCCTCTTGACTCTAAGCTGATCCTTTCTCCCTCTTATTTTGCCATTCAGAAGCAGTTGGCTGGCCACTTGGTTTGCTGAAACAGGGTAGAAAGTGGACTTAGGCTGTGTTTTGGCACCACTTAAATTTTTAAGGAGTTTCCAGGCCCGTCTGCTGTTAACCTTCATGTCCAGGTTCTCTACCAGCTCACACCATTTAGCTCTACGGTTTTCTGTTATGGCTTCCATCAGTTCTTCTCCCACTTGGATGGTTTCTTCATTGAAAGGATCATTTTCAAAAAGATTTTTGTACCTCTCAAGTAGTGGTTTTGCTTCATCAGAGATTCCCGGTATGTATTTTGTTCTACAACCTCTAGGGATCGTTTTCCTTGACACTTTCTTGACAAATTCAATGAAGTTTTCATATTCCTCTGGTTTTGGTTCTAATCTCCAGATTTCAGCATCAAGGCCAACTCTGAAAGACTCCCAATTTGCTTTTTTGAAGTTGAATCTTCTTTTAAAAGGTACTTCTTCTGGTTTGACCACAGCACTAACTGTACAGGTGATGGGTCTGTGCTGTGTATGAGGCATTGGCTGATTGACACTCTTTTCACACTGAGCTGCTATTCTTGATGACACAAAGATATTATCAGGATTGTATCCTTGTCTCCATCTGCCACTGTTAAAAGATGATGGCAATTTGGGATCATAAATAAGCTGCAGATCATTGGTTTCTGCCCACATCTCAAGATCCTCTCCACCCTGGTCGGTTTCATTGTAACCCCATGCTGTGTTGTGACAATTGAAATCACCCATAACAACATTGATGTCATGATAGCTGAAATTCTCAGGTTCTTCAAAATTGAACTGTACATTGGCTTGTATATAGAAGTAACTGAGAACTGAGGAGTTTTGACAGTCAGTATCTCCACATTATCTGTGTCTGTCATTGAGGTAGCACTTACATTGACACCGGGCTTAATGAAAATGGCACTGCCATATTGATCATGTGGTCTCTCCAGAACCAGTTCCATACCATCCACTCTCAGCCTGTGTCTGGATGTGCCTCTATGTGTTTCCTGTACTAGGAGGATGTCACATGAAATTTTTTTACATAATTCAGACAGTAAAATCTCCTTGTTCTTTGATAATCCCTCAATGTTGATTGAGGTCGACACTAGAGGCCTTGATAAAGGCCGATTCGAAATCATTCTTGTTTGCTCTGGTGGTGAGAGAATTGGGCATTGAAACAACATGGGACGCTGTTTTGCTATAATCACAAACCAGCTTCTCTCTTGTCCCTGACTTTGCACAGATATCTTTTACATTTGAGTATTGCCAATATCCAACCCTTACCTCTACCCCACCGTTGGTGACAAACGCATGGATGGGTTTAGGGAGGGGATGTATTTTGGAGAGGATTACTGGAAGGACTACTGGTGAAAGGTATATTGGGATAGACAAGTGCATGTAGGACAAATAATAGGAAATGCATTGTCTAGCTCAGGGTCCAAAGGGTCGCTCCCCTTAGAGTAGCTGGAATTTCTACTCCCCCTACGTCAAGTACGATCTCTGAGCACACACTTGCTAAATTTGCTAGTTGACTTACATATCAACGTAAGGATATGATTTCAATATTAGCCCAGGCAATGAATGTTTTGTGTCGTAACAAATTAGGGGAAAGCTGAATTTTTGCAGGATGTTAGTATACATAGTACTTACTCGAAAAAAACAAAGTCCCGACCCCCACCCCGCTTGCTTCCCCCTCCACCCCCCTCTCAACATTGCAAGATCAGTACTTCAGTTAAAGGCTCATAACTCGGAAACTAATCAAGGTATCGTTGTGATTCTCATCTCATTTAATACTTGAAACTATTCTCTACAAAATATGTTATATACATTTTCTATGTAGATAGCCTAGTTTTTCAGTGAAAATTCAGTTTATAGAAAAAATTGTCACCACAAACCACAAAAATCAACTTCAACTGATCATATCTTTTTTAGTATTGAGTTATTGGTTGTTTTGTTCCTTACAAAACTTATAGTTATTTTAATAAGCTTAAAAATGATGTGTCTATTGATTATTATCGTTCAAGTTATGGCGTCATAGTGAGTGATGAAATAGTAGCGGACACCACGTCACCGAACCCTACAGCACTGTGTATTGCATGGCGCTTGGCTATCCAGCCCAATCCAATAAAGAATCATTGTCAGAACAAATAAGAGACAAGCCAGAATATATATGCCAATTAATAGTACACGTTCAAAAGTACATTTTCCGAAAAGTCCCCAAAAATCCCCCTTGGCTTTTCCCCCAAGCCCCCTCAAAGTTGAAATTTCTTCTAATTATTGGAAATTCGATATCTCTGTAACTAACCATCGAACAGAGTTGATTCTTCTCCCATAATATCAGTCATATAATGTTCTGCAATAAATGTGCTGTTTACTTTGCCGGTTAACCTGATAGTTTTTTTAATAAAAATTGAAATACCTCCAAAAGAGAATTCTATCAACTAGATTTTTCATTATTTAGGGGGACATTTTTGTATGCCATTTTTCAGATAATTGCTTTAAATAGAAGTTATAGAACTTATTTTTATGAATCCAATGATGTGTATAACAGCATGCTGACGATTAGAGATGATGATTTGGTTGATGAGTGGTGTAGCAGGGAGGGGGATACCCCTCGCTAACATCTGTTGCACTCCATACTTTCATGTTCTCAGCTCCTTGAGGCTATATGAATTCATATGTAAAATGCCATATTTGACCGATAATTTTGAATTCTACTTGAAAGGCTAGTGTAGGCTTCCCCCATACTACATTTTTTTGTAAAATTATGATTTATCATTATAAATAGTTATAACTTGTAAACTACTGAAGAATAAATCGCAAAATTTGTCTCAAATTGTAGTTACCATCTTTTTCTTTCATAACCTCCGTAAGAGAGCTGCTGAAAACACATTTTAAATCAAGCTAAACAATTTTATATGTAGCAAAAATTTTGCAAGTTTTGGTAATTTTCCAGGTTTTCCGATACTACATTCACACCATGTGTCGAACATAAACAGGATACCTTTCTTCTGGACAATACAATTACCCAAAACTGGGTAACAAAGGGCAGACTTGCAGCATGAATAGATTCTAAGTTATAATCATTTTTTCCATAATTTTTCAACACTTAGAATCACAATAACCCAAATTTCATGCATGATACAACGATGCCACTGGTATGTTTCAGGAAATCGTATTGTTTAAAATAACTGTGTCTTATACATTTTTTGTCCAACACATTGTATGGCTGTACTATCGGGAAAACCTGGAAAATTACTAGACCCCGTAAAAGTTTTGCTACATATAGAATTGTTTAGTTTGATTTAAAACGTGTTTTCAGCGGTTCTCTTACTAGGATATGACAGAAAAAGATGTTACCTACAATTTGAGATCAATTTTGCAATTTGTTCTCAAGTATTTTACGAGTTATGAATTATTTATAATGAAAATCGTCATTTTCCAAGTACAGTTTAGGGCAAACTACGGCCCGCGAGCTAGCCCGGAACATGATTTCGAGTGAACTCGAAAATCACAAATGCAAATTAACTTAGATTATAGAAATATAATTAAAAATTTAATTAAAAAATATATTTTTCTTTGCTAAATTAGAATAACGGTTTCTTATACATTTATCTTTTCGATTTCGCAGTACAACATTATCGCATCTCAGTTTGCTCTCAATGTTAGATATGAGTTAATTTACTAAAGAGTTGAGCTATCGCTTACAACGGAAAATCGACAGGGAAGGAAGAAAGACTGAAATTTCAATTTTTGTATTATGACGATGTAGGCCTAATTCTTGTTTATTGTTTCAAGAGGTTTCCTGCCTCTGTTTTCATTGGATGAAGTTTTCATATGTTGAAACGAATAGATGCTTGAATTAAAGAAACTTCTGTAGTTTCATTATTGATTATTCAATGCCAAAAGGTCTACACATAGAAAAAGGTTCAACTGGAATGTTTAATCTCTGACATCACTTTTATCCAGAACAAAAAAAACTTAAGCTTTTAGAGTTCATAGTGGAAATGCCAGACATCAGTAAAACTACCGAAACATTGAAAAAACGTGACAACTTGTTTTCAAACTGAGTATATAAGTGAAATGAAATGTAAAAAGCCATCCATAACATAAATATCGTGATTGTTATGGAGACATTCAAATGATATGAGTACTAAATGAACTTCATACTCTAATGTGCCTCAAAATGAGTAAAATGATGTTTAGAGCTGCTTAAATTACTGCTTTTAAACTCTAATTTACCAAAACCTTTGTGGAGAAGTACCCCCTGACACCTTTTGCTTTGATAAGAATGGGTTGAAAATCAGTTTGCTTCTAAAGCTAATCGCAGTTGGATACCTTCGTGAGTTAAACAAGAGTCTTTCTACATCTTTAATTATTGAGGATCTCTAATCATCAGTATGCTGTTATACATCGTTGGATCCATAAAAATAAGTTCTATAACTTCTATTTAAAGCAATTATCTGAAAAATGGCATACAAAAATGTCCCCCTAAATAATGAAAAATCTAGTTGATAGAATTCTCTTTTGGAGGTATTTCAATTTTTATTAAAAAAACTATCAGGTTAACCGGCAAAGTAAACAGCACATTTATTGCAGAACATTATATGACTGATATTATGGAAGAAGAATCAACTCTGTTCGATGGTTAGTTACAGAGATATCGAATTTCCAATAATTAGAAGAAATTTCAACTTTGAGGGGGCTTGGGGGAAAAAGCCAAGGGGGATTTTTGGGGACTTTTCGGAAAATGTACTTTTGAACGTGTACTATTAATTGGCATATATATTCTGGCTTGTCTCTTATTTGTTCTGACAATGATTCTTTATTGGATTGGGCTGGATAGCCAAGCGCCATGCAATACACAGTGCTGTAGGGTTCGGTGACGCGGTGTCCGCTACTATTTCATCACTCACTATGACGCCATAACTTGAACGATAATAATCAATAGACACATCATTTTTAAGCTTATTAAAATAACTATAAGTTTTGTAAGGAACAAAACAACCAATAACTCAATACTAAAAAAGATATGATCAGTTGAAGTTGATTTTTGTGGTTCGTGGTGACAATTTTTTCTATAAACTGAATTTTCACTGAAAAACTAGGCTATCTACATAGAAAATGTATATAACATATTTTGTAGAGAATAGTTTCAAGTATTAAATGAGATGAGAATCACAACGATACCTTGATTAGTTTCCGAGTTATGAGCCTTTAACTGAAGTACTGATCTTGCAATGTTGAGAGGGGGTTGGGGGTGAAGCAAGCGGGGTGGGGGTCGGGACTTTGTTTTTTTCGAGTAAGTACTATGTATACTAACATCCTGCAAAAATTCAGCTTTCCCCTAATTTGTTACGACAATGGCCATTTTTTTGCATTCATTGCCTGGGCTATATTATAAACATTCTACTTCTACATGCACAGGGTGTTTCATGTAGTATTTTCAATAATAGTTATAATCACCAGTAATAATAAAAAGTCCATATGAACATTGGTCCAGAGATGCTTTGTTAAAGAGTTAAAGATGGCAGAGGTTAGCGGCTATCCCAATCAGTTTACTCATTCAGAAATTTGTAGTGCCTTTTTTTTATTTGTAAATTGGTCAGGTTTTATAATGTAGGAGTAGCCGGAAAAAAAATCGAATAAAAGTTAGAAGTTGGTAAATACAGTACCGTAATTATTTTCGATTACCATCAAAATATAAAAAAATTGCCCAGAAAGCAGGTTTTTCAAGTTAGAAATGGACTACCTTTATTTAGATTTACAATAAACCTGAAGTTTTTCTGAAAAACTACAAACAATATTGAAAACAATAGCCAAAAATACACAAAAACTTCATAAAGTTCTGATTTTAATTAATAAAATCACATAAAAATAGCAAGCTGGATCTATCTGTGCAAAATCAGTGTGTTTTGATTCAATAAAACCAGCTTTTTGGAATTTGATGTATGGGCTTTTTATTAGGTTATTCAACATTTTTCACTCCAAAATAATTCCCTGCTAGTTTTGTTTGAAAAACATGCAGGTTGATAATATTAACGAACATATTAATCCACTTTAAGCCTGGAAACGTGTTTTTTAAATAATTTCTTCACCTCAAAAACTACCGCAGCTACCAACTTCAAACTTGTGTTATTAGATTTTTCAGCATATTTTACTTAGAACCCAATCAATTAACAAGTAAAACGAGGGTAGCATAAACTTCTGAATGAGTAAATAGATGGGAATAACTGCAAAATTCTGCAAATGTTTATACTGCAACAAAGCATTTATGGACCAACTGAACCTTTTCATTAATATGTTGATTATAACAAGCCGGAGTCGGCGTAGCCTAGTTGGCTTATCGCTGGTCTGATAAGCCAAAGGTCCTGGGTTCGATCCCAGTTGAGTACAAGATATTTTTCTCGAGCCACTCCCGAGTTTCGGAGGACACGTTAAGCCGTTGGTCCCGGTTGCATATAAAAAAAGCAGTCATTAAAAAAAAAACGGCGAGGTGGAACTACCCGTAAGGGTCTCCCCACCATGAAAAGCCATATGAATTTACTTTTATAACAAGCCCATGAAGTATTGGTAACTCAACAAAATCCGAAACACACTGCATATGTAGAATGTATATATTGAAATCATATCGAAGCATTTCCAAACCTATGATTATATTATGAACAAGAGTATTTTCATTATTTTGGTGTGTACAACATGCCCATACTATGTGAAACACTCTGCACACTATGACCGATCTAGCGATTGCAGTCTTAGCAGTAGCAAATATGTATCAAAGATGTCTCGCAAAAATATATTTGCAATAGCTATTTTTCAAAACGGTACTCTATTCAATAATTGATATTCCATTAAAATGTGAAAGTAACCGCATCACTTTGTAACCTTTATTTACTGCAATCAATGCAATCATTTGAACCTCTTTATCGTACCATATTCTTGCTTTAAACTGTTGCTCTAAACTCTTTTGACAGACTCGTTAACCTTAACTTTGTCAAACTAATGAGATATGTAACTTGAAAGGGTACGAAGATGTTAGCTGCGAATTGCTCAAACTCTAATAAATAGCACTAGCTTTTCCACATTAACAGGAATTCAGCAAGGAAAACCTGCTGAAAATATTTTAGGTTCAAAATATTTTTTTGATTTATCGCTAGCTGTTTGAGGCTTAGCTGTCGCAGTTTGAATTAAATTACTTTGTGTAAATTTACAAATTTTGCATGTCAGTGAAAACAGTATCATTAATATTACATAGATTGCAGACTTAGAACCCTTTCTATGAAACGACCTTGAGGCTTCCCTTTTTCTAGGGAGACATGGAAAAACGTTTTTCCATTTGCTTTCTTTTCAAGTCTATCTTGAGTTGAGGAATCCTAAAGGTAAGTTCATAAGTACGATGTTGAAGATCCATCTTGTTTCCACTAATATATAATAAAAGAAGAAGAAGAAGAAGAAGAAAGAAATTTTATTTTTCAAATCTACAAAATAAACAAGGAGTATAAACTATTACAATAATGATAAATAAAATGGATGCCACCCCTGAGTAAAGCTTAAAACACTTTTATGTGGAAATTTATGAGTCACGTTATGGCGTGACCGCCGTTTCACTCTGTTGTCAAGAGCATCGTCAGACGACCCACAGTACACTGATTTCCACTTTAGCTGAACACATCATTTCAACAGGCCACAGTTAGACAGACATTGACACTAATTTAGACACACTTCACTTCACTCACAAAAGCCAGAAACTCAACCTTTTAGAACAATATGAGAGTTACGAACACACAAATCAGCAACCTGACAACATTTTAAATGATCAACTTCACTTCTAATATATCTTTTTTGACAAAATAATCGCAATTTCAAACCTCCCGCCTACTCATCCCCCTCCACCTCTCCACCCTTCCAACATCCATAACCCTTAAACTCATACCTTTAATCAGTGTATTGTGGGTCGTCTGACGATGCTCTTGACGACAACAGAGTGAAACGGCCGTCACGCCATAACGTGAATCATAATTTCCACTTAAAAGTTTTTCAAGTACGGGCAACAGACAGTGCTATTTTTAAAATAGTGGACTTATCAAATGATAATGAAATAGTGAATCAAATGACATTAAATAAGAGAATCTGTATGGAACAGTGAAGTCTTGGAAAAATCGTCCATTTCTTAACCAATTATTAATAAAAATGGTTTTACACTAACATGAAGTCATAGTTACTTAAAATTATAAGAATGTACCGGTATTCTAATGGTGTCAGTTATGTTATTCAAAACTGAAGCAGTAACTGACGTAGAATTTGTATAAACATAAGCAAATGATAATGATAATTGTTAATTATGAGATAATAGTTAGAAAGAAAATACTGATAAAATAGTTGTGAATATGTATAGCATGATTCTACAAAACTGTATGTTGGGGAATATGTTCCAAAAAAAAAAAACACTATCGTATTCACCTAATAGAAAAATATATAACTTTTTGAACTACCATACCTGGTGCTAACAATCCTCCTCAATACAGAAGGCCGTTGCTGCTGCATTTTCATGGTGAGATCACTGGTGACGTCAGGCGTCTTCTTCTCATCACTCTTGACCACCTTCACAACGGGTGGATTCAAATTCATTTGCTGGTTTAGGTAGGACACGGGCGGGATGTTCTTAGTCACCACATTCATGAAATTTTCAATCTCCTTACAGTCTTCTGGAGTGTCCAAAGTACTGGGCACCGACGGAATGCCTTCCACCAGCAGGTTTTTTATGTACTTCTGCAGTTGAATCGGATCTTCAACTTCTGGCATCAACAAATTATGGTCTATTACGTTTGGTAGCTGTAACAATTGAAATGAATAAATACTTCTCAAATATTTTTCAGGCAATTTCATCAAAAAATCAGGATAGATGAGAATTAATAATAAGCTGTTAATTACAAATTGCAGAAATAACATTGAAATCGTGATAATTGGTAACTGCAAAAGCGATCAAAGCTCCATTTCGTTAGTCAAGTACAGTAGTTGACCAATTTCAATAAAAAGTTTAGAATGAAAGTGAATTGAGAAGAACAATAATTAGTCCATCATCACTTGATACACTACATCTATTTGAAAAGGAATCATATTCAATCCTTCTATGGACAGTTTACTTCAAGATACTAAATAAAAAATCATTTCAAGTTCTAGACTAAACGAAACGGTATACACTATAAGGAAATGATCCAAATCTTATTTTTTTATCGGAAGAATAGATATTTGGTAACTGGGCGTTCAATTACATAGTTTTTATACTGTAATAGGAATGGTTTAACAATGATTCAATACCTTAAACTGAGGTGAATTGTGGTATTCAGTAAGTAAATCTTTCTTGGTACGTAGTGTAAAAAACTTCCTGAGAGAGGCTGCAGATAGCAGTTGTAACTTTCTGACAAGGCTGAAGAAATGTCCAGTTCTCTCAATTTATGAGAAGTATAAGTGCTTGCGGAAACATGACATCGAATATAAGTAAACATACTTCATAATAGCGGAGGGGGATGAAAACATACTGTTAATGTATCTCAGATTAAATTAAAGATTGCTACTTCCATGCAACAGTGACTTACTTGTCACAATTAGTCGAAAGTACCGGATTAGTAAACGAGTCATTATTTACTTGAATTCTTCTTACGTATGAGCTATTATTAGGCTTTCTTTTGGGGGAAACCGAGGCCCCAGAAACTCTGAAGTCGCTTTTAGATATAAATATATTGCTGTTTTGAAATGGTTAAAAAATGTATTAATTACTTTTACCATTTACTTATAGCGCTCAGCATATCTCTTCTAAGATCCAAGATGGATTTAGCTTACATTAGATCAGAAATACGTTCTTGGGTCTCCTAGATCAAGATAAAACGAATCTTTCATTTTTATAATATAACCGTAAGGGTCTCCCCACCACGAAAAGCCATATGAATTTACTTTTATAACAGAACAATATTATTACATTTTGTAAAAAAATATTCATCTAAATTTGAAAAAACTTGTAACTTACAGCTTCTTTCTTTGTCCGTTCCGTATTATTTGAGATCTCTCTTCGCCTTTGATTCATGACAGGAGAGAAGTTTTCTTTCATCTCTTTGTTTAGTTTATCAAACTCCTGCTGCCTGTAATTCGAATACATGCTACTTAGTAGAGTCAACAATCATGAATAGTAGAAAAGTATAGTAGCTGTTGGTAGTCCATCTTCATGAATAGTCTACTCTACTACTCAGCCATTTCCAAGATTTATCAAAATAAACAATACAATTCAAAAAAGCAATAAAAATATGTGTAAAAGTAATAACACGAATTTGTAAATGAATAGTAATAAATAGTATGAATGAATTTTGCAATGGTAAATTAGTTTCTACTTAAAAAAAAATAATGGAGAAGAAATACAATATAAATGTAAACATAGCCTACACACTCCACGCACAAAATCAACTCCAGAACTGCACTACGGTAAAAAAATTTCAAGGCCTGTAATTATTGGCTAATATGGATTATTTTTCTTCTTGGAGACACCAAGTTCATGGCAACAGGAGTTATTCAATTAATTAATGTATAAATTTAATAAAGACCGAAATAATTGAGGAGAGATGGAAACATTTCTTGTTATTAAATACGATAGCACTGTGGAAAAATTAATTCATGAGAATATTACATTTCTTCCACATAAATTATTTTTTTAATGAAATCTCTACTGACATGAAACTTTTTTTTTGCATTGAAAAAGCTGAACCTTTGCACAGTTTCAACTTTTTTATGTTTTTTTTTATTTATTTTAAATCTATTGCATAAATAGAAGGGTAATTAATACTCACGTAACTACGGTGTTTATACAGACAAATGACTGAACAGTTTCTCTATCATCAGCTAACTCGATGTAACCGTGGGTTCTCATGAAGATGAATTTACCATTCTTTGTCAACATTTTGTAACAACTATTCCCAACCCTTTTACCTCCACAGAACACTGTAAATGGAAAGAAATCAGAAATCAATAACAAAAATACACAGATAGACAACAAACATAGACAGAAATAATCCAGAACAAAAACTGACCTTATAATATTGCAGAGGATACTAACGCCCACAGCCATTAACTACTGTTTTTTATTCAAACTATTTATTCAGCTATTTCCCAAAATGGAATGATATAAGTAAAAACTTAAAAAACACTTTAAAGTGGAAATCATGACTTTTCGATGACGATGCTCTTGACAACAGAGTGAAACGGCCGTCACGCTATAACGTGAGTCATAATTTCCACTTAAAAGTGTTTTATAAGTTTTTATTATATTATTGGAAACAAGATGGTTCTTCAACATCATGAAATGAGTAGTTAATTAGTAAAATAAATGCAATATGAGCTCTTAATAACTTGAAAGAACTGAAAAAATCAACAAATAGATCTAGTTAAGCTACTTGATTTTATTTAAAATTTACTATTAATGGTTTCTACTTTATGTATTGATCAAAACCAAAATATTGTCGAAGCTAATATGAACTAAAAATATGTTTAATTTATACTCTTCACGGACTGATACTGTTTTCTTATAAAATGGGAGCCTCTGACAGCCTAAACTTCAGCCTAAGTTGGATTACGAGGTAATTGGTGTGTGGATCTGTCAAGTATCAGCCTTTAACAAAATTATTGATAGAACTTAATCGTAGCATAGTCCAGTCTAAAAGAAGCTCCAATTCTATTAGACAACAGAATCGGTAATGGTCAGTGAAGTAAGTCATGTATGAGTACGACTTATGCTCTTAGGAAGTATGAGTAGCTGCTCTTTGCTTTATCTTTAGTTTGATTGAGATTGGAAACTGCATAGGTGCCGAGACTACAGTAGTTAGTTTATTGGAAATGAATGATACCGTGACATCAAACCTTCAATGAAATAGATGTCTATAATGAACTTTTCCTACAACTGATCGTAAAGAACTAGTTTACGTGCTGGAAACTAATCATAGAACTGTTTAATGTTGTAATCATGCTGTTTATTCATCTATAATTTTACAATTATTTATGTTTTAATAGAAAATAACAATCTTTAAATTATTTTTTGTGATGAGATTTCTTGAAATAATTTTCAAAAAATCTCATTCAAAAAAAAAAACACTTTTATTGAACAAATCGAACAAAAGCACTTGGCCAGATCCTACATCATACAAAACACCAAATTATTGTACAAAAATAGAATAGGCTAATCATACGGCTGGCATCACTGAAGTTTGCCAGCTGATTACTGCCAAGTAATTTTTCATAACCTCAATGATGGTGCATTGCACAGAAATAATTTCTACACTAAAGAGCTGAAGATGTTCTAGCAGAGAAAAATAAATTCAGTAATATTGTGCTTTAGCATTGCGGATAACTTGTTTATATCTGTTTCTAATGCGCTTGTAATTATTATAATCTGAGGGACTCTTTGTTCTCCTAGCTACATCCTGCATCCTAGCTATCCTGCTACATCGATCACGCTCATGCATTTCACGCTGCCTTATTCCATCATAGAGCCACGGGGCAGGTTCTCTAGTACCTCTGCGTTTTCTAACAGAAACAAACTTGTCAAACAAATAGAGCGAATTGTGGTTAATAACTTCCAGCATATAATTCACATCATAAGAATAGAGAATACTAAGCCAATTAAGACATATAGCTTCATTGAACATAGCCAGGTAATCTATATTATTAAAATCTCTGTAGTTGATAATTTGAGGTTTGAATTTGGGTTTTTTTTAAAGCATACACTAGGTATATCATATCATGAGCAAAGCCCAGGACAGGGAAGCTGTCCATGACTTACAACTGTCCATGACATACAAGGATGGATTCCTATCCATCACTGCAATCAAATCCAGGAGCGTATCGGAGGTTAAGGTATGGTGAGTAGTTTGAAGGGGAAGGGAAGCAGAGTGTGGTCATGCCGCCAGTGTGAAACATTCTAGTCAGTTTAAGTTTATCCCAAGTGTCCCGTCCCAGTAAATGGTCTCCCATGATGACCACATGATTGTAAGGCACCATTAATCGTAATAACTCTTCCTCAAAATCACTCACATAACCAATATGCGGTGGACTATAGCAGACTCCAAGCAAAATTTTTATATTAGAGACTAACATAAAAAAACATGAATTCCGGCCTTCCTTGAATCGAATTGACAGAGGAAAATTTCAGACTTGGCAGCAGGGCCCGCTTTACAAATGCTGCAACACCGTTTTTAAGTAAATGGCGGAGAAAAATGTATCCATCAATATCAACAAGCCTATTTGACAAATTAGGTTTAAGCCATGTTTCAGAAACAAGTATAATGTCACATTCTTGACCTCCAAAAATATACCTTAATTCATCAATGTAGCAGAGAAGGGATTGCGTATTAACATGAGCGACCTTTAAACGACCTGGGAAAGGCGCTACAGCCTTAGCAATTCACTGGAATCCAGCATGGCAGGAATATCATCTAGATTGGAAATTGAAGAAGAAACTTATTTTATGCTTCAGTGGCGCAGAGAGGAGGGAGGAAAAAGCTCGGCAAGAGAATTTAAAAACAATATATGAAGCCACAGTGCATACGCCATTCACACTAACACACTAACCAGAATAAAAAATGACACTACTAGGCCGTTCGATAAGAAAATCATCTCAGTATTATAATATTTAATGTAATAAAAGGAAGCTAATGAAAAAAGAAAAATTAGAAAACTATGCCATTAAAGTATGAAGCTTCCACAATATCAAGTCAGACCTGAGCAGTTCGGCTCTATAATGTAAAGCATGATGTAAAGGAAAAATCGCGAGAGTCGAGAATAAAATGAAAGAATAGATAGGCCTAAATGAAATTGGCGATAACAATAATAATCAGAATAGCGAATCCAGGCTAGTGAAAACAATTTATTGCTAATTCAAGAACGTTAGAAACAAGGTAGAGCAAGAATGCAATTAAGAGATAACGGTTAACAAGTAGACTAGGGAAATTGGATAGAAAAATAATATGATAGGACGGAAAGAAATAAATAAACTTATTTTCGTCATACTTGTAGGTTATGGACAGTTTACCAGTCAAGGAATCAATGTGGTAAACAGCTGTTTACAGAAATCAAAAACAGCTGATGTCATTTGATGATTATTACCATACACTGTGTGGTAAAAATCATAAAATGATTATTACCGCATGCTAATGGGTGGCTACTGGCTACCATTTCACTGAAAAACCATTTGGTCGAAAGCTAGATCAGCTGATCTAGAACCATTATTGCCCATATTTCACCTTGAGTTGCTGTGATTTGGTGTGTTGAGGTTATGTTTGTATAACAATGATTTATAGTTTCTTATTTCAACTTATCTGCTATTTTAGACTTTTATGATGAAAAATATCGTATGTAACTCGTCTGGGAAGATGTTTACCATACTCGTATGATAATACCACACTCGACTTCGTCTCATGCGTTAACTTATCATACTCGTATGTTAAACACCATTTCCCGCACTTGTAACATAATATACTATAATGTAATCAACACATAGTGAGAAGAGAATTTTGTAAAGTGGTGAATAGATATATTTGTGAAGTTATACTGTAATGAACGTAATACATTATCTAATCATAATATCAATGCGTACGTTCGTTCATTCAAAGCATAAATATTCAAATATTAAAACCAGAAATTACTTAGTTGTAGTACTTATTTAGTGATTGCAGTAAATTGTTTCATTTGTAATACTTGTAGGTCAGATAATAAATTGTTAGTTTCTGAATCTGTTTTGATAGAAGAGCTTGTAAATTAGTAAATTCAAAATTGCCATTTATTAAGACATATTGTTACGTATCGATTTATTGTGTTTATTTAGTGTAATGAATTGTCTTGTTTTCTTAATTAGTTGTTCCTACTCAAATAAGTCGCCAGAGTCCCCCCTCACTTGAAATATCGTCAAATACATCTGTTACAGTGATGAAAAAGTAAACTGCAACAGAAAGACTTATATTGCTATCTCTTTATATTTTGAGAAAGTAAGAAAGGATCAATTACCCCTTTTAGAACAATTTTCTTGTACAAAAGGAGATGATTACTATGTCCTTCACCTTTTCTTTTTTCTTATTGATGATCTCCACATGAATATGTGACTTGTATGTGGGCAACGATTGGATGTTAATGACGTATGGTGGACCTACAGTTTTAGGTGGGCTCCAAACCACCAGGTAACCACATAACCAGGAACCACCAGGCCGCTTAGCGCAGTTGGTTGGGGCGTCACAACTTCAACTTGCTGTCGTTTAAGCGGTCGTGGGTTCGAATCCCGCTCCACCGTCAGGCATTTATGTGTAATTATTCACCTCATTACCCACGCACAAGTCTCTGACTCATGTGGGCATCATCAGCAATAAAAAAAAGTTATAATAAAGCAGATAACGCCACTATGTTAATGAATAACGAATACTCACTCTGTTGTAGTGCAATCATAGTCCACATGACATCATCTTTATGCATATACTTGAATCCCGGCGTGCCTGTGACCTCCCCTGGTAAGTAGCCGGCCACCATCGATATCCTGTGATCAGTGTAGATGATTGTTCCATCAATATGATGCCTCGTAATGTATTCTTCTCTGACGTTGAATTCGCCCAATGACAGAATACGCTCCTTCACTGGTCGCACAAGTGCCACAAGAAATACATCGTTTTCAGTGTATTGTTGTTCTGGAACAACAAAAAAAAAAATAGATAATTTATTCATTCAACATAGCATATTATACAATAGCATAAAGTTACTTTAAATATCGTCACATATTATTATTAGCGTATGGTTTCTGTGGTGAGGAGACCTTGAGGGTAGTTCCACCTTGCCGCTTAGCTAAGTTACGGGAAACATGCTGAATCGCTACAACAGATGATATTTTTCGAAGTAAATTCTTCAAAAACAAGTGGGTTTCGAAGAAAAACGGTGATGAAGTGAATTTGACTTTTATACCGATGTTTGAAAAGTATGGGAGCTGCCTAATATCTCAGAATGTATGGGTCTCATGAGATGAAATAAACGCAGTTTATTAACGCTTGGACATAAAAGAACTACTTTTTTGTGAATTTGACATTTTTGTCAGCAGCATTGAAATGAACTTCATTTTTTAAATGGAAAGGTAGTCGTGTGCACATGATGTCATGAAATTTCATGACAATACCGATGGTGAAATTAGTTTTTACATAACTCACTCCGTTTTTAAGTTATCCTCAGTCAAATGATCAACAGCACAAAATCATGAGTCACATTCAGAGTGGAAAAAGTGTATCATGATTTTTCTTCTTCTTAGTCTTCTCATTCCTTGTAAAAAACGTATTGTATCAAAATAAATGATTAAAAAACTTGTTACACTTTCTTCTACTCTGAATTTCAAAGTAAATTGTCACAATCTTCCAGTTATTATTAAAGAAAATCCTACAGAAACGTTCACTAACCAGACAATAGAAATTAAACAAACTACTTTCCATAATATTTTCCAGAAAAACGTATCTGCAATCTTCAAGAATCGTGCTAAGTTAATTGAAGAAGCCTGGACAGCAAAAAGAAATACTTTTCTAGATAAAATATCTCAAATAATTATTTGAAAGACGAAAGGCATTACATAATCTAACAATCAACAATACAACCCGTTACCTACCTTCCTGGTTCGATCATTTTTCTTTGCCGTTTTTCTGGAAAATATATTTCGGAAAGCAGTTAACTTTCTAATGTCCGGTTAGTGGATGCTTCTCTAAGATTTTCTTTAATAGTAACAGGAAGATTGTGAGTCTCTAAAAATTTTATAATTTGATCTGACCTTACTTCCATCATAGGAATATATAGGAATTCATATATTGGAACTAATGAAATCATAGAAAAATTAATTTTTCTATTTTTAAGCACTATTATTAATTTGTTACTGAAAAAATTCTCAATGATGAGAATCTTATTTGAAAGATTGTGAGATTGTATAGTGGCATGAGCCTTAACATTATTCGAAACAGTAAATGCTTTTCAGGAATGAAAAATAAATAGAAATAATTGATAAATATTTACAGCTCACTCGACCAAAAAGAATTCATATTTCATCAATGGTCATGAGACTGTAGCGCAAATCAATAATCTTAGCAAGCCAATAGTGTTCTATATCCTATATCATATTAACAGAAAAACTTGTTTCTTTACAAAAAAACCTCAGTACATGTTTAACGCTTTGAAGACTAATTGACGTGAGTAAGCACTGCAAAGTGAATGACGCTCATAGTAGTGTTATTGTTCGAAAGTTCAGTTATGACTTGGCTAAAGGAGTGAGACAATTTAGTGGGGGGGGGGGGGGGGGAAATTAGATAAATGGAGAGGGTTTACAGGGGTGAAAACAAAACGTAGCTTTCTACTAGAGGGGGTGAAAGTATTTGTAAGGGCGGGTCAACGTCCGTAGGGTGACCCAGTTCATTGATGAAGCTTGTCAGCCACGTGTGTGCCCCACCCTTTACTACGCGCTCTGGCCCTTTAACAGGGCACACAGAATTTAAACATCGGCAGGTGCTGCTCTCAAGCGGCCAGTCTTGGAAGTTCTTTCTAAATCCACTGATTCAATTCATGAGAATGTGGCCACGGTTACCAAATAAAGATGAATCCAGCGAGGGTTTAATGTCATTAATAAGACGAATAGCGTCATTAAAGAATAGAAGACTAGTATAATTGTCATGATGTTATGAATATTTTTAGAACATATTTATATTCTAGTAAATCCTTCAAAACTTGTTTATTAAGACAAAATTCAATGATTTTTTCTTGTAATCTAGTTAAATAATCATGACTGTCAGCGTGATTCCCTGTCATAAATATTTATTTATTAATTGATAGAGGTTGAACGTGTGCTCATCAACATGGCAATTACAGTACAATAGGGTGTGACAAACACAGCACGATATGGAAAGAACAGTAACAGAACAAAAGTTCTTATTTTAATTTGTTCGTTTTCAACATATTAAACAGTAAATAAGTTGTAAATTAATGTTATAATAGTATAAATATGTATTTTAATGTTGCAGACCAGAAACGAATTTTGTTATCCAACACATAGAATAATTAAAGGAAAATTAGTTTTCTAATAATCCTGTCATATGCTCACCTACACCAGCTACGCTAAGTATTTCTAAGCCTGACAGTGAAGCTTTTAATGTATGGAAAATGTTTCTTGATGGATCTACAAAGCTCTCAATAATGTTTGGAAAATGTTTCTTGATGGATTTACACTGACCATTTTTTCAAAGTTTTTAATAGTAGCCTTAAAACAGAAAAAACACTCATTTCGTAACTCACATTGAAATCCTTCAGAGACTCTTGTCAATATGACAACATATGGGGAGCTTCAAGGCTGGTGCCTGCAATCGGACTCCCAAGGTCAAAGCACACATATGATTGGTTACACTTAGCTGATAGTCATCTTATACAACTCAAACCGCTGAGGGCCCCTAACATCTGTATGCATGCGTGTATTATGTTATGGAGCATTCTGATACTGGCTGTCAAGTTCAGTGTGTATAAGCCTTAACCTGGCAGGCTTGAAAATACTGTACTGTATAAGCATTATCGGTAGGTTTCACAGGCACTATCGTTCCAAAATGTACTTTTCCAGTATGCAACAATAGAGAGTTAGGACAAAACCTCGTTAACGATAACGTTAATGCTAGCCTAAACACTCTATGAATTTGCTTGCTCTACAGCATCTTGATTCTAGAGCAGGCAGATGAATAGAATCTTAATAACAAAGTCAAATATCAAGTTTTGTTTTTTCTGAATTAGTAATTATTTAATATCAAGTCGTTGGACCGACCCGACCTGTACTATAGCTGAGCACTCTAGTGGTGAACTTGAATAATGCATTGTACAGTATTACTGGACGTCTATAAAAGTCACTTTCTTTCAATATTACTACTCACGTGCTCTGTTCCTTTTAGCCAGTTGTCTGTTTGCAGCAGCAGTGGGGTCGCCGCGCATGGAAAGCCGCAAATGGCCGTTCACATGCACCAGCTGATAGTCGAGCTTCTCGTTTTTGGCGGCCTTTGACGGCGGCTTCGGTCCGCGACTCAGTCGCAGCAGAAAGGAGCGCGCCAACACCTGATCGTCAAGGTTGCAGTTGGCAGTCTGGCTTCCTTGCAGTTGGCGTGCGCTACTACAATTGGTCGACGAGTCTGACGAATCATCGCTGCCCACCACTTCTGCAATTACAATAATTAATATTGCGATTTTTCAACCCAAAATATACGGGATACAATATGTTTATTGACCATTAAGTACATAAATACAGTAGGCTTTGTCTTTCTCAGTTGTGAGGACGCATCACGCCACCCGGTCAAACATACTACAAGTTCATATGACATCACATTTCAAAATTATAATTCACAAAGTTCAAATAGTCAGACACAAAAAATATACATGGACACCAAATAACGTTACATATTAATAATATTAAGAACTACTCCATAAGTTAAGATTGTCAATTAAAATTAAATTCTGTAACCAGTCCAGCTATCGATGCAATATATCATAAAATAAAATGTCAAGTTTTGTTTCTAACTTGATTAAGGAACTCGTAAATCGATTAAAAAGCGTTTTGTTTCAGCCAAAGCGTTTTTTTTTTTTTTTTGTTTTTTGTTGAAAGGCTCCTGACTGCGTGAAAATTTGTTGAACTATAAGCCTTGTTGATACATATGGCTTTTTAATGATTTAGACTAATATTTGGCATGACTATGTTCTCTCTGTATCTAGTTTGATGGCCATGTTGATGAAGGTGTTGTTGAAAGTTATTTATATTTTCTTACGTAGATTAGATTGCAGTATATGCACATAGACGGAAGCGTCATAATATTTAGTGTAATGAAGCTATTTTTACAAGTTTCAACACTCTTCGGGCCAACAATACAAAGAATAGCATTTTTTGGCCATATGAATACTTTTTTCATCTCACTACAGTTACCCCACAGTCGAAGTCCATAATTTAGTTGCGAGTGAAATATACCATAATAGGTGAGAATCAAGACTTCCTTACCAACACAACATTTATAATTCCTAAGAAGAAACATGCCTCTGGCTAACTTTTTACATAAATAATCTACGTGACTACTCCAGGTCAGCTTATTATTCAGCATAATTCCTAATAGTTCAACTGGTTTCAAGTACTGGTTTTCAATGCTTAAATTATTCCGAAGGGTAAAAATTATATTCTCGTTGTTACCTTCATTAAGCGTCAAGCAATTCGCTCCATACCACTCTAACAAAGGTCCATTGACAAGACGAGGCTGTCTAACACACTATCTACATTTACATTAGTATCCAAAATGGTAGTGTCATCAGCATAAAGCACAGAAAAGCAGTGCGCATTTACATTAAAATCATTGATAAAAACTAAGAATAGAAAGGGCCCAAGGACCGACATTGTGGTACTCCAGCTAATACCGAACTTTCTTTTGGTTCAGATCTATTTAATATCTATCTCTACGGTAACTTTCAATTAATTCTAGTTCTTCACTGTTTTTTATGACATAGTGTTCAAGCTTCCTGCAAAGAATATCATGTGAGATACATTACAAATAATACAGTCAAACTCCTATATAACGAACTTCCACATAACGAAATCCTCGCGTAGCCCATCCGTATTGATGAACCTACCAAGGCGCTTCCTTAAATCAAGAGAAATTTAAAAAGAATAAAGTATTCCTTGAGTTAAGGAAGCCTCTATGTTAAGAATCTCTTTGAGAATGTTAATTCATATAATGTACTTCCATAGTTATGATACTGTGAATATCTCTGTTCTTTGAAGGTTGTTGTGACACTAAAATAGTCAGCTGTTGTGCGGAATTGTGAACATGTTTCAATTGTTTTATTAAGAACACAGATCAAAATTTTTAGACTAAATAATTCAAAATTATCTAATCTTTTCGTATTGTTTGTTTGGTAATTTGTTTTTATTGACTTTCATGTACAATTTTCTTTTCAAAAAGGAATGTATAATTTTTTTTTTCTAACCTTTATTTGGAGATTTCTGTACTGAAATAAATTTAGAAGAGGAAGCAGTTTTGGGCTGTAAAGCCTGTTGCTTCCTATTCATTCTACTACAATGTGATGATGTACATAGATGATAAATAAATAAACTACACGTGGTTTAGACAACATTATTGGCTATCTACGTTTGCATCATAAAGACTTCCGTCAATCTTTTTTAAAGAATAAATTGAATCCATTTCTTTATTTTTTCCTTCAAAATTTTCTCATAGTCCACATCCAACTATTATCATATATTATTTCATCTAGTATGACTTACCGGTCCAATTAGGACTAATGTTGCTCAAAACTGCTTTTCACAAAATTTCAAATTGGAATCAAAATCTTAGGTTAGGTCTGTTTCACTAAAAATTTCAATAATTGAAGCACAATAACTCACGAGTCTTTTTCAGAAAAAGAATAACAATTTTGATTTATCAATTCATCAAGTATCTTCCATGGAAAATCATTCATTGCTGACTTCCCAACTGGAACTACATGTTGATTCATATATCAAAATCAACTAAATTTTTCGTTTTCAACACTCGAAAAACAAACAACAAAATTTGATGATGAAAGGAACTAGAAATCCCATCCATCATCAATGAGATAAACAATTGTAAACGAAGTAAAACTAAATTTCCCAACTCTTGACTAATTTACTAAAAAAAAAAACATCTAATATTAAAACTGACACTGAATTTCACGTTTATATAATGTTTTACTCACTTATATTGGAGATGCTTGAGGGATGCATTTAACTTCTGAAAAGAAGCTTCGTCAGCCTATCTTTTCATAAGTGAAATGCACCCCTCAGGCATCTCCAATATAAGTGAGTAAAACATTATATAAAAGTGAAATACAGTGTCAGTTTTAATATTAGATTGTTCATTAAATATTTAAAACATGTTACAACAGTAGGTAATCATCATCCTATCCCGAGCATTTTTCTGGTAATATTTGCTCCTCAGATATGTTTATTGATTACTCGTTAATTGAAAATTCAAAAACGAATGGTGATCTTTCCAGTTCTAATCGACAATCATTAAAACACTAAGCGGTTCTGTTTTAAATTCCAATTATTCAAGTCAGCGAGACACTAGCGCGTTATTTTTCATTTTTCAAAGATTGAAACCCACTTGATTTCTCACGAGAGTCGATTTCTCACGAGAGAGATGGAAAAAGGATTAGACAATATTAATTTAAGATGAACTAGACTGCTTGAATTCGATAATCGATCTGAACCAGAAACAGGTGGACCAGGAATTTCGATGATTGAGGAAAACAGTAAGCATTCAGAAACATTACCTGCAGCAGTACAGCTGGAGGTGTTTTCATCTGGGTTGATCTTCAACTGCTTATTCAGCTCATCGCAGTCATTTTTCTGAGTGTAATCAGATAGTTGACGACCGAACATGTCCAGCTGAAACAAAAATAATTGAATTAGCTACAATTGAATATTCATTTTAAAAATCACAAATAGATTTTTTCTCAAAGCTTTTTCAAAACGGCATAAATAAAACACTCATAAATTTATATGGACATAGATTATAACATCAATTAATTTGGCCGATACTAGCGTGAGAATTAAATCACAGAATAATAGATTTAGCTTAATTTGTTATTAATTTATCAGCGCTTTCATTATTATGAATAAATTCTATACGGACCACAAAAATTATGTGTTCTTACATGAAAAAAATTTTTTCAACGGCAAGAGAATTGGTAAGGTGAAAGGCAATAACAGACATATTCCGAGAATATTTGCAAATTTCAATTTTGCCAGAAAATAATTTGGGCACGTGTGCGTGCTTGCAATGTGAAAAATCTCCCACCGGGAAGAAAACCTTCATTTCCAGCTGAGTTTTCGGAAAACCCGAAAAGAAGATAAGAGACATAATCGAGAATATCTGGAGCTTCCCCGACCCTAACCTGAAATAGGTCGTCAAATTAGCGGCCAGTCAATTTTGGAGGCTCGTGTCTGTTCTTTCATACAATCCTACCGTCACTAGAAATCAGCAGCTCCAATGAGAAGAGAATTAATGACATATATCGCTTGCCTTGGGGCTATTCAGCAGCAACAATTTAACAAATGACCTTATATGTGTTCACCGACAATGGAGTCAACATTACATCAAATTCGTTCACCAAATACAATTCAGTTGAAATATTGGAGTGATTTCTAAGCGAAAAACATATTACTGTACCAAGTACTTACTTTATTATACAAGAGATGATGGAAATTGGAAGAGAGTGGTGGTGATGATGGTGTAATTATATAGAAAATACAGAAGCTCACTCAACTAAGTTAATTAAAATTATGATTAAAAAACATGAATCATTTCAATTTTTCAGAAAACATATTAGTAATATGTCATTTATTAAAACACAATAAACTAATTAAAATTTTGAATTTTTTAAAAATATCCAATTTTCTAAGAAAACTCGTCGGTATATTATAATTTATATAATTCATAAATTATAATATCGTTCGAAGTATTGGCGAACGCCGTAGTGTATGAATGTACGGAAAGCTTCAGCTCCATTATAACATAACCTCATAATTTCAATATCGTAATCAACAGTTTCAAACTCAAATAGAAGTCCTGAACCACTAATTAGAAAACTAATCAGATACATACAATCTACAAATGAAACCCTAATTTTATACTCTTTGATTTATATAGAGTAGAGACTAGCTGACAGGTTCGCTCCGCTCGCAATAACCGTCTAGCAAGAGGGCTCCGCTACCTGAACCACTGGTGGGACAGATTTGTTCAAAACCAGACAGGGAAAAGACAACATTTTCATCAAAATTTCAATTTTTACGTTATACATAAAAACGCTACAAAAGGCTAAAAAACTTCAAATTCAAGGATATTTTGGGGAAATTTTTGAAACTTTCATTGCTTTAACGAAAACTTTAAACGAACGTATTTTTGGGAAAATGTCAAAAGCCTTTCTTAGAAGGCCCTACGCTCCTACACCCAAATCTTGATTTCTATACCAAATTTCAACATTTTTGGCCGATTAGTTCTTGAGGACGCTAGAAAAACGTTCTTAGCACGCATTTAGGTTCTCGAATGAACGTGTATACATTTCAACTATTTTGGCCAAGTGGTTTTTGAAGAACGGTGATGAAGTCAGTGAATCAGTAAATTGTATTTTACAGATGTTTAAAAAGTATGGGAACGGACTAATATCTCAGAATGTACGGGTCTCATGAGAATAAAGAATGAAACGCAGTTACACATGGCAGTAAGAGAACTAACTACTTTTTGGTGGATTTGAAATTTTTGCCCGCCATATTGAAACGAACTTCATTAGTTTTTACATTACTCACTCAGCTTTCAAGTTATCCTCAGTCCAATGATAAAAAGCGCAAAATCATGAGTCACATTCAGAGTGAAAAAGTGTAACATGTTTTTTCTTCGTTTTGTCATGTCTTCTCGTTCTTAGTAAAAATCGTATTGTATTCAAATAAATTATTATTAAAAAATCTTGTTACACTTTCTTCTACTCTATTTTTTATTTCATTCTATTCATTCAAATTAATAAACATTCAAGGTTTTATTAGTTGCAGTCAGTATTTTTCATTAGAATTTTTTAAAAGAATTATCAGAGTTTAAAGTTATTGGAACTTTAGTTATTAGTATTATGTGACGCGTTTTAATTTCAATATTCTGGCCCGTACATTCAGAGATATTAGGCAGTTCCTATACTTGACAAACACCCGATATAATATACAGACTTCCAAAACTGATTTCACACAAATTTCAAGTTGACTGTAAGCTGATATTTCATTATTTAATTTAAGCAGATTAATAAAGTTGGTTACTGTAAATGTACAAATTATACCATTAGATTTTGAATGTGACTTGTTGACATACGATAAATAAAGTGAATGCTTTTTAGTGTTATAACAGTATGATCACAACAATTATTTGAATATGAAAATAATTATGTTTTAGTCAAACATTCAAGTAAGCAATATTCTTGCAAAACAGAAATTGAACCAACTGCAATGTGATGCAATGATGAAGTTAGCAGGGGGTAACAAGAGCATCTTTAGTAGCAATCTAACTAAACTGTAGTATCTGACTGCTCTTATCAAGATTCTTGGTCGATATGAACTTTGCTAGTCAAATTATGTGGAACTGATAGAGTTATGCAAAGTGCATTCCCATCTGTATTACGGTGAATTGGAGAATTCAAAACTCGAGCAATGTAAACAATGTTGGTTATTGCCTGCAAAGTACGATCGAAATCTGGATCGAGAGAGTTCGATCGTGTGTTGGTGTTCGAGTACAAGAGCTCGTGCCTCTCAACTCAAATCAAGAGTAATGATAGCTCCATCACGACTAGTTGTACAAGGAAAATTACTTGAGAACAGTGGCGGATTTACGGGGGGGGGGGGGGGGGGGCTTTCGGGCTGAAGCCCTCCCCCCCAAAACCTCCAGAGTGTAGATTTTTTCCAATCAAACCTCCAGTTTGAAGCTCGTAAAATATTCATTAAAGCAAGAATTACTTAATACCAGTACTAAGTCTTCAATTGTAACATTAGATCCCATATTTCTATAAGAGGAAAACTAATCGTCAGATAAAAACTTTGGAAAGACACCTATTTTTATAGTGTGGAATTCACACAAAGTTTATACATTAAATCTTGATGAAACATTAGTTCATTGAAAAATTTGTATCTTATTAAAGCTCCCACATTGATTTTCATTCTTGAAAATTGAATAATATGACCGTAATACCGGAATAAAACTAGGTCTATGTTCCTTGACAACTGTTGAACACACCAGATTCAGCCATAATTCAATCAAAATTTTCCAATATACTTTAAATTTAAGTTAATTTTATCACCGATATGGTTCAAAGCACTAATAAAGCTATTTTTTATTTCCCAATCATATGAATAGTTATAGTTCGGATATGATTGATTATGAAAAATTCAAAATACTTGTTTTCAGTTCACCTCTACCCCCCCCCCCCCCCCCTACCGTCAGTAGCAAACCAGCCACCCCCAAAAACATTTTCTGGATCCGCCACTGCTTGAGAATAATTCCAATTCCATATTATAAAAACATTACCGGGATACTGTTTAATTAGACTAAGCCTGGGGCATGTTTGACAACCATAACCTTTGAAGACTACAATAATTTTAATCTATCAGTGTAAAATCTTTCATAAGATTTTACAGTAATTAAAAAATACAAGAGTAACTAATAAGTTTTTGAAGCGAGGTATAATGAAATATTCCCAGGTAAAAAAAGATGATTTTATAAATTTTATGAAACAGCCGCTAAATAGGAGTTACATTTTAGGTTACAGTTAGGCTACTATTTTAACTGATGTGTATTCATTAGTGCTGAAGTTGAGAGGTAGAGAAGACTTTTAACCCTTAACTACGCCTAATAAAGATTTTTTTTTCATTTTATCTATCATCTATTTATATGCTTCTTTATTTATACAGGTAGAATACAAATGAATGGAAAGAAACAACATATTCTTTAGCCGAATACTACTTTTATATTACTAAAGTTAAAATATAATTAATTTCAATAATCAATAGCATCCTCTAATTGTGAAATTCTACTCAGCCCTCTCCTGTTATTCAAATCGAAATACAGATATTCATTATAAAAACTTTTTCATGTCATAGACAAATACGCAACAAAAAAATTGAACGGAAACAAAGGATGATTGATTAATGGAGAAAATGAAGACACTGATTTTAATCACTTATTTTAATTTATTTATTTATATATATATATGCACATTACCTAGTTGGTTATGCTCAAGGCTGTAACCTGGCAATATCCTCACTTCAGCGTTGGAGCAGAAACATCAGTGTGATCATTTTGTTAATCATTTATTTAAAAACAGTTTTAACAAAAATTTTTACAGAATTTCTGTAGAAGCTTAATTTTATTAATAAAGGTTTAAATACCTGCATTTTGGTATCCAATAATTATTTGTTCAATATCGGTTTGAACCCTTCCGTGGGCTCATCATCAGGTGGTTATAGACGTTATTTTACCATCGCCGATTCGGACTTGTCGGTCGACGCGAGCATGTTACCCGTCTTTTTTTCGCATAGGCCTATTCGTTTCGTGATATGTGTTTTTTGTATGTCTTTTATCATTCGATGTTTTATATTACGACGAATCGCCGAATCGGCAATGATAAAATAACGTCTGTAAACAACTGATGATGACCCCATGGAAGGGTTGAAACCGGTAGTGAACAAATAATTATTGGATACCAAAACGCAGGTATCCACATCTTTATTAATAATATTAACTGGTATCCGGAGGCTAAAGAATCCAATATTAATTTTATTCATCGTGTACATCTCTGAAGTAGGCATCAAGTGAAAAATTAATTTTAAAAATGAGTAAAATTTCAAAAGAAGTACAATAGAAAATATATTATAATTGAGAAAAAATCCCCATGGCTCTGAAATAGGGGGTAATAAGGAGGTATAAGAATACAGGAAAGCCAAAATCAACCGAGAATCAAACCTGAGACCAGCAAAATAGTAGGTTTAATAGTAGGTTTTTGGCGGCTCTCGTAGCGCAGTTGGTTGTTCGCTTGTCTGTGATAAGGCTCTGGCTGGCATCGTTTCCTGCAGCCTTGAGTTCGAATCTCATTCAGCCATGGATGTTTCTCATCATTTACCCATCCACCTCATTACCCACGCACAAATCTCCAGACTTGTGGGCATCATCCGCAAAAAAGCCATATTATCATACACTAATCACACCGTGGTGGTTTCGTTTATGTACCAGTACCGTAACCAGTGGTGGTTTCGCTTATGATTTCAGTGATTTATTTTTCATCGAACCAACCAAAGATTGTTGTATATTGCAGAGGTTACATTATCCCAGTTCTGACCGAAAGTTTTTACCTCGGGCCACTCCCGTGTTTCGGAGGACACGTTAAGCTGTCGGTCCCGGCTGCCTAAAAAACAGTCGTTAAGTCACGTCAGAGGCCTTGAACTTATTCAAGTGCGACCTGATAACTCTGACACCAGACCTGAGCCAGCCAGGTCACAAGATATTATTATTATTATTATTATATTTTATTTTCATGTTTTTTTTTAAATATTAAATATCTTGTTTGTACTTGCATAGGTACTCTATTATGAAACACAATTACAGATTATGATTATGATTATTATAATAAAATTCTGAACAACAACTAGTATACGGTACATCACTTACCGGATCATGACCAAGGAGATCTTTTACAGTGTTGGACACGAACACAATCTTCCCACTTCCAGAGACCACAAGCAAGATTGATTCCAAATGCTGAAAGAAACCAAAATGCAACATTTGAAGTTTGAATTAGATTTCTTTATTTAACATCACATAGATTGTAGACGGTGCTATTTTTAAAGTGGTGGAATCAAATGTGATCTTATCGTAAAGTAAATGATTTGTAATGAATCTAGATGTTGCATTCACATAAATTGACAAAGTTTGGACAAAGTTGACCACTCTTGAACACTTCATATTATTTAGAAATTGGGATATTACTTGGTAAAATGTAACAGTATTTACTTGCACATTCAATTTCCAAAATACAAAGATTGACACATTATAAACTTATAGAACAGAGTGAAAAAATGATTGGGTAACCTGATTAACGATCGTGTTGAGGACCGACAAAATTTATTCAAGCTAAGTGCAAATTAGATATGTGAATGAGAGCTGGTTATGAGAATGATTATTGCAGAAACTGAACTAAGCATTTAGAGAATTGAAAATGGGACAAAGAAAAAGGAAATGAATGAACATTCCATGGATTTGATTGAAGATAATATAATTACAGTACTACCATATACAGTTCAAGTCAGAAATAATTAAAAAATACAGTAGAAGGTGAGTTTCTGCAAAGAATCTTTACGCAGTAATAATAGAAATGAAGGAGAGCTGATACGACGGAAAGGGAAAAGGATTTCGAAAAGATACGAAATGAAAAAAATCTAATATACAGGCATTCTAATAAACAGGACTAGCGTGACATTTCTCAAAGTGCTCGAAATATTACAATGAACACAATGTCATGTTCAAAGGGGTGTCAGGGAAATTCACCTACTATTGAAAGCCTACCTGCTATGGTGGAAAGGTTGAGTCATTTTATTCTTACAATGGTAACTTAATGGAAAATGGTAACTTACTGGAATTCAGAGTTTATTGCCGGAAATGGATGAAGAAGGTATTTACTAAAAAAGAAATTTCGTAGTTCTCAACTTTAAGTCAAGTGACACGCCCTTAGTTTCCTCAGTTGGATTTTTTAAGTCTTCTGACAATCTCAGCTCGTGTAAAACAGGCGGATGATAACCACAAAACCACTAATTGTTTTCAACAAAGTTTCGAAGTACTTAGCAATGATACCGCAATACTCAAATGACTTTTTCAACGAAAAACAACATATATTTTAAACAAACTTGGATAGCGAATTTACGTACTACCTCGTTATTAAATTTCAATGATTGCAAGATCAGGGAATTGATAGCTACAGATAATGCAGGTTGTCCTACTTTTTGGGTTGGAAGATACCAAACCATTGCCAAACTAATGAAAGATACTATTATTTGGAAAATAATGCTTTGGTATTCTTCATAGAATGGAATTGAAATCAAATTTGGATCATTATCTTCGAAAACTGCATAAGTTACATGATTATTGTCTAAAATTTTTAACAAAAGTAGATAATCTATGTTTAGAATTTTGAATTTAATACAAGTAAACTTTTGAAGTCAGCGACAAATTTTTGATGAAATATTAAACTCCTGAAATATTACATAATTTTTTATAAACTCATGAAAATATTTAGAGCCGACTTCAAAAGGTTACTTGTACTAAATTTGAAATTTTCTCAGTCTCAAGTGAATACTTTTCATGTTTTAAACTTTTTGTTACGTCAGTATATTATTTTTTAATATCATTTCATTGAAGTCGGTTTCTTTTTTGTTTTATTTTTTAGTTGAATGCAATAAACAAACTGAAAATATGAGAAATTTCTTACACATTGAAATACAGTATTTAGCAAATCAATATGAATATGATCAATATTACATACACATTGAAGTAACTGAAAATCTGACTATAAGAAAAGTTAATAAACTGAGTAAAACTCTTTATTAAGCTTAGGTAAAAATTGAGAATATTGTATTTAGGAAAATTATAATAGCGAGAGGCTTCATAAAAGTGAAATATTTTTTATTCATTTTTATATGGTCCCTTTTAGAGTATATCTACACTGAAAAAATAATATCGCTCAATGATCTTTTGACCGAACGAAGAGAGGTCTCTGTTTCAAGTCGACCGTTTTGCATTTGACTGTCTGTAACGCATTTACAGCTAAACGCGTGGATTAAATTCAATGAAATTTTGCATGGATATTCCTTTGCATGGAATGCCCAGAGATGTATGCGGAAGGATTTTTGATATTTGCTTGCATTTAAATGATATTCAACAGGAAATAAAACAAAAAACCTACTTCAATGAAATGATAGGCTACTCAAAAATTAAATACGAACTAAAAAGTTTAAAATAAAGTATTTAGGCTACTTTAAACTGAAAAATTTAATACAAGTACCCTTTTAAAGTTGGTGCCAAATTTTCCATAAACTTCTAAAAATTTTCATCAGTGGCGAAATACCCCCCCCCCCCCACACCGGTGGGAAGGGGATATCCCCCAAACGAATACAGAGAAAAAAGGGGAAAAGGAGAAAAAAGTAAAATAAGGAAGTGAAAAAAACAGTGAAGGAGTGGAAAAAAGATGACAAGAAGTAGGAGAGAAATTCTTATAAGACAAAACAATGAGAAGAATAAAAAGTAGGAGAAAATAAAGGAGAGTTTTCAAAGTTGCAGAAAAGCGAGAAAATATGCCAAACCAACAATTAAGTTCTATTGCAAATATTATGTACTTCAGTTCTTGGTCTGTTAATAATGCCAGTTCCAAAAAGGCTTTCTCAACTCTGCGGCTTATGGCATGGCTTAGGACTACTATGACAGAAAAAGCAGACTCGTGGTATTAGCCCTACTTCACATTCACTCAGATATCATCCTAGAGCCTCAAAAATTTGTTGAGAGATATCCGGTGGTTACAGACTAGTTCTTCAATTACGAATAATGTAGGATATGTAATTTTTCTTGTAAATTTCATTTTTCATTAACAATTTGTGTCAGAGGCGTAACTATGAGGAATCAGGGGGATAGATCCCCCCCCCCTCCCACCAATGCACGATACACGATTATAATACAAGAAGCCGAGGAGATTATCACTTGGTGAGTCACAATAGTAGCTTATTCAAACAAAAACCTAGTTATATTGGTAGGGAACTGTACAATAAGCTACCACAGTTTTCAAAGAGACTTGAAAATATAGCAATATTCAAAGAACAATTGAAAAAATATTTAGTTCCTTTAAGAGTTCCTTTCACATCAAAATTAAGCCTCACCCAAACTAATTGATATAGTAATGGTGTAACTAGTTTATAAGAGTATAATTTATTGTTGATCTGACTTGTCTTATACTCCAAGAGTCTCCAAGACGTAATCTACAAAAAAAAAAATATGTTTAAGTTTCTGTTTGGCAGGACAGAGGCATTTCATCATGAATCAGGTCATATTAACAGTATAATATTATATTAACACAGGTAATAAATAATAAGAAAATAAATTTCAAACATTTTCAAACGTCCCCACCCGTGCCAAGACGGTTTCGTTTTTTGTTTTATTTTAAGCATTTTAGTTGAATATTTAAACTTTGAAAATATGAGAAATTTCTTATAGCCTACATCATGAAATATCAAATTAGATAATCAATATGATCAATAAAACAAACTAAAGTAACTAAAAATCTACCTAAGTTATAAGAAAGTTAATAAACTATGTAAAATTCTACGACTATTATTTAACTTAGAATATTGTAGGAATTATAGGCTTCTAAACGAACGGCTTTTTTAAACTGAAATGGCCATTAATTAGTCATTTTAATGCGCTCCCTTTCAGAATATGCCTATACTGAAAATTAATATCTTTGAAGAATATTGTTCAATTATTTTTTTAAATTAACGATCTCAAAAACATTTTTCACTTATAAACTCATGATTTGAATTATATACGGTAGCCTTATTCCTATGACTGCATAACATCAAGTAAATTATTTACAATGTTCATATGAACAGAAATATTATAAATTCTTCTTATTTTCGATTCAAATTAAGTTCAGCTAACTGGTCAAAACGGGCCATAATTGCATTGCATCATATGATTTCGAAATTTAAGAAAATGAGCCATAATAATATGTAAGAAAACAGCCGACATTTTGAATAATAGTGCGTACTTTAAAAACATCAGTGTGGGATGTAATAAACCAAAATAAGCATGCAGCTCATGAAGATGCTTATACTTGTGTCCCCTAGATTAACGAAAATAATGACGAATGTTCCTTTTTGCTTGGGCTAAGTATTGGGCCGATCCTTGCAAAACTTGGATTGGACCATAGCTGAATGATGCTCTTTCATTTAAAAAACAATTAATGAAATCAGTTCAATATAGCTTGATTAATTGATGTACAAACATAAAAACAGTCAAATTGAGAACCTCAAGTCAGTTAAAAATAGATAATCTATGTTTTTGGGGGAATCGTACTTACGTTTGTACTTACGTCAGGGGTGGGTGGGGGTAAGCTACAAAATATTAAATGATTATGAAGGAAAAATACTTCAAAATATTAATAGAGTGTGAGTATAAAAATAAAAACTATGGAATTTGGTAAAACAACTAAATTCCAATAATATATCATTTCCATGAGTTGTTTTAGTTTTTCAAGCCATATAAGTTAATATAAAATATTGAGGTTTAGTATTTTTTTTTTTAAGTTTTATTGAAATTTGAACATTTGAACATTGAACAGCAACTCAGAGGTCCAAGTACAAATTTACACAATTATACAAATTAGTACAAAACTCAAATATAAATATTTCGTAGGTTTGTACCGTACTTTCGTATTTGCTATGGTTAATATAATAGTTATAATAACTGCAAGGCGAAGCCTGTGTGCAGTATATAAAAAAATTGAGATGATTTATTAGTATAGCATTTCAAAACAAATTAATACAATGAAATTGGAAAATAAAATGGAATGGACATGGCAGAGATTTTAATTTTTTTGTTAATGAAAAATATTCATTATCTTCTAATATTTGGTTATAATTTAATTTCCATCAATTTCAGGATAATTTGAAATGAACTCAAATTTCCAAGTTATGACTTTTACTCAAGACAAAACCTAGGTCCTTCCTATCATGAAACATTTCTTCTCCTACGGCTTTCAGCCATTAATTTAGAAACCAATTATCCAATCAGTTTGTAACGATCCTATGAATTTTCATGTAAGTTCTATTAAAAAAGCTCTACTCAAGACATCATTAGTTCCAGTTTTCTTTTTAGTGTCCACTAAAAATAATTCCAATGCAGTACTTTAGTGGCGTGTCAACTTATTTTGAAACAACTGTTCGATTAATGACGTAGAATGTAGAGTAAAATAAAAGTAAAATAATAAGAACAATAAAAATGCAAAGTTTAATATTTTTGTTTGGCACATGCATTATATCTTTTGAGCAAATTCAAAATAAATTGAATAAATTCAATACAAAAAAGGGCATTCTTTTCCGGGTATTGAACCAATATCGCTCGTTACTTGTACGTTACTTGATCATCTATATTTTTTCACACACTGAATAAAGCTGATGAAAACTATACCATGGAAACACAAAAACAAGATCGTGTGATACCAACATACCATCAACGTTTTTATCACTGGCGTGTAGTAATCAATGTCAAAATTTGAAGGAAATTCATCTCATTGTAAGAAGAAAGCATAAACACAAAAATGTTTCTGCGAAACTGGAAGATGGAAAGAAATGCAAATTGAGGAAAAACTGGATGAAAATAGTGCAACATTACCAAGCGGAGTAAAGTATCTTGGATTATCAAGAGAGATATAAGGTAAAATGTTTCCCTTTCTTGGAAATATCTGGATTTTTCCTCAATTTTGTCATAGATGCCAGTATTACTCTCAAATAAGAAAAATTCAAATTATATTTACCTCCAGCAAAAACTTTTCCCAGTCAAAACTCTGAATAGTTGGCTGCATTAGCTTGAGGAGTCCCGGTTTCAGTTCTGAAAAGAACAAAAATAATTATTCAATTTCATTTTACTGCATTTGAATTTTCACGTCAATTTTCTTCAACCAAAAATAGATATATAGCTTTTTACAAGTGAAAATTATTGTTAGACATGTAGACATAACAAACAAAGCGTTGGATTGTACTGTTATTATATTCTATTGCATATGTTGAAACTTTGTAAAGGAAGTAGTTTTTGACGTAAAAGTCTGTAGTTTCCTTTTTGTTTCATTGCAAGTAGATTATACTATATGGATGAATAATGTTGAATTTAAAATATATTATAGTTAGGAACATATGGGATGACTGGAGTAGCTCCAATTTTTATTGCTGATAGGTTGGGTTATTATAATATCATTTATATTAATGTTCAATTGTGATGCTATTGGAAAACGTGCTGATTCATTAGCAGAATCAACACATAAAAATGTGAAGATATAGGTATAACTTCTTAGACCTATGTTTGTTGAAATTTAGAATTATCACTGTAATTTTTGTAGGTAATCCACAGAATTTCAAATAAAATGTTCTACAATTATGCATATTAACCAGGCTGTGTACTCAGATTTTTATTACATTGCTGTGAACAAATAAATCTATTATTTATTTACAAAACAATACATTATTGAAACTAAAAAGAAGTTGTCAAATTACACTAAACTTGTAAATTAGGTTTAGTGAAATTTGACATCTTCTGTTTTGTTTCAACTATGGAGAGAATTCACAATATCAACACCAGTTTTACTAGTTTTATTAAAAAAATATATTGTTTTGTTTATAATCCATACTAGCATTGTTCAACACATTTGTTCAGAAATACTTGGATGCAGTGGTTTCGCATTTTAGTTCACGAACATTAAAATGTTCATTATTCAAGTGCAGCCCATGCATGATCGAATTTTGTGGAAAGCAGTGCACTAGCTTCTGAGCCTGATACTGACACTATGATAAACCAATTTCATTGCGCTATCAGAATCAAGCATGACACGTGTAAGCTCACCAACTAAGTTTGTTAATTTGGGAGATTGATCAGATTGATGTGTGTGATACAGTAGAACTCCCACATGAGATTTAACAGAACTGAACAATTTCGAAAATTGACCAAATTAACATTTATGTTGTCATATAGGTAACAAATATTTACTGCAACTGTCAACTTTTTCATGGAACACTAACCTATGAAAACTGACACTATTCGTGATTTAAAAACAAATCCCCTTAGAATTTACACCCACATTCTACATATTTAAAGGAATTGAAAACTCAAGATTGTACCCTTCATACCTTTTTCATACTTGTACGGTTTTACAGTTACTTTTTGAAACGTGAGGAATGTAAAATCTTGAATTTCTTGATTCATTATGAACTGCGACGGTAAGACTGACTCCTAATTTCTAACTTACATGATGAATGTGAATTGATAAATTGAATTTATTTCATCATCTTGACTGAACTAATACTGTTATGGGTTCTATCACTAAAAATAATGCTGGCGAAATGTAAGAATAGAACTAGAACTTTATTTACACAATAACACACTTCACAGATTGATCACACAAGAAATAACAACAACAACAACAACAACAACAACAACAACAACAACAACAAATAATAATAATAATAATAATAATAATAATAATAATAATAATAATAATAATAATAATTAATAATAATAATAATAATATTTTTATTTCGCCAAAATACAAAAATACAAATATAAAGGGTATAACACATTTTTGGCACATTCAGCAAAGTAAATACTTGAGCGCTGGCTGTGAGTTCATTCAATAATATTACTAGTAAACATAGGAAGCTCGTGAAATGATAATAACTGTCAAATATTCTGATATATACAACTGGAGTTCAATAATAGCAGTCCACTTACACTCAAAATTGTCTGCACTCACTATTTACACAGTCCTTTACAACTCACAAGTTGTATATTAAATGCAATTACACCCACAAAAACGAATTCTTATCACAAATACACTGTCTGCAAAAATAATTGTTAATGTAACTGGAATTGCCACAATGCACTCTATGATTTTGTTGTTCATTCACAAACCAGTACTCTCTGCTTGCTGTCACAACTTCACTCCAAACTCTAACTAGACTGACTGGTCATGGCCACCAGCGGTATTAAAATAGGTACTCATTGAAACTTCTACACAACTCTATCACATTCTACAATTATCTATTTCTTCTTTGTCCATTCTACCACCTTCTATCTATCATTCTGTCCTTTCATGGAAATATTATGCTGCCAAATGTGATGAAACATGATGAATGTGATTGGAATCGCCATTAGCTCCTTAACCTCAATGTTGAAGCCATTCCAGAACAATCTGGTGAGTTCACAACACCCCCACCTTAAGAATGTACTCTGTTCCAGAACAAGAGTACTCAAGCTCTAGTATCTTCTATACTAGAATCTTCTTTCTCAGTTATGCTCACTGACCATCCAAGGGTTGGACACAAACACTGATCTCAATGCCAGTACCTTCAAATACCTCTGCCAGCATTGGTCATACAGTTGTCTCCATCCTACTGCAATCCATCTCTCAGCTGCACCAAGCAGGTCCATAGTGTCTCATGGGATGACTTCTCCTCAGGCTGCTCCTTTGTCAACAGGTAGAACATGTGCTGGCCCTGCCACTGCAGATGGAAAAAATTTTCTTCAGCTGGTCCTTGCTGGAGGTCCCTGATACCTCCAAACTTCTTCCTGAAGACTGTTGCAATGCCACAGGACTCTGCCAGGTTGCTGGTGAAACAATGTGCAAGTGCATATTGCTTTGGAAAATTCAACAAGTCTTGATTGCTCATCAACATGACTGCTCCTTTTAGCCAGATTCATGTCATCAATAAACTTCCCATAAGCTCTATTGCACTGAATCAGAGCTGCTTGCTTCTCATCGCTGTTGTTGCTGCCATGATATGGAGTTCGGTGATTGAAGTTAACCACTTTTGGTTTCTTGATTTGGTAGACCACATCATTGATTCTGGTCACAATCTCATACATACCCTTCCTACTGGTTCTGTAGTTTTGGCAAGTATCCTTGAACCCTACTTGGATTGAAGAACCATACCCAATCCCCTGCTTGGCAGCCAGCCACCTTTGTCTGTCTTGATATCATATCTCTCCTTCTTGCTGGTCTCCTCAAAATTGTTACACACCCATTGGTGAATATCATTCCTCAGCTAAGAGACATAGTCATCACCTTCAAGCTCCTCTCCCAGCTTGCTTCAGAACTGTAGATCACAATGTAAGAATCAAATCCCTTTTAAGGTAACTTAGCTCAGCAGCATAAGCCATATCAAGGCTTAACAAATTATTATTTCATGATGCTGTTCTTTCAGCATATTATGGATATTATGAGCCACTGCTCTCATATGGTATATTGTTGTGGGGAGGCTCAAGATACTCATTGTTGGCCTTTTGGGACCAGAAGAGAGTCCTTAGGATAATGTTTAAAAGGTCACCCAGATTTTCATGTAGGTCTCTATTCAGGGAGTAAGGGTCTCCCCACCACGGAAAGCCATACAAATTTACTTTACTTTTTAGGGAATATAGAATGTTGACAGTTCCTAGTCTCTATATATACCAGCAGGGAAGTTTTGCATTCAGATTAAAGGATAACTGGACAATGGGTGCAGATGCTCATCAGCATAATACAAGGCATAGAAATTTAATTAGAGTGGAACAGCACAGGACAAAGGGTATTTAATTCATTGCCATGTCATGTTAGAAATGCTCAATCACTCAATTTGTTGAAGAATAGAATAAAGGAATAGCAGATAGAAAACTGCTTCTATAATTAGCAAAGGCTATTTGAACATTGAAGTTTGTTGCTATTGATACCGGTATTCTGTAATATTGTTTGTTTTAGTGTCTTGTAGTTATATAGGTATTGTCAGGGCTTTTCCGGCTGCTCCTTGAAGGGCTATATTTATATAAAAATCTCACATATAACTCCCTTCGAAAGACCAAAACCTTGCACAAATAAAATTGAGTATTGAAGGATGCAATACTGGTAGAAGGTTTACCTGAAATTTGCAAAGTAATATCTCCTTTCCAATAGGAATCACCGTCCTGGTGGGGTCTCAGGATGTTCACCTCTCCTAAACTTATTCTAAGAAATTATAAGATAAAGTAAGGTGTAACACACTGGATCTCCTTTCCACTCAATAATGCCGTCAGAGACAGGTAGGTTACTAAATGATACAAATAATTCATAAATCACTTGTTATCATTTCTACAAGTACCACCTACCGCCCTCAATGTCAACATTAGGGGGTGTATGAGCTATCACGTGATATCACCCTATTTAGCTGGTTATTGACAAGAATTTGAGAAACCTTGAATACCCAAGTAGTTGCCGGGTGGTCGTATGCTGTTCAAATGCTTAGCATAAACTGGCAAATGCAATAAAAAACACATAGACTCCCTCAAACCTACTGGCGTTAAACAAAAGTTCTCCAATAAATCACTGAATAGAATATACCATACTAACAGGGATAATAACGGAAATGCTTGTTAACACTTGATACATTTATTGAAACATTGACTGAGCAGACAGATGAATAGAATGTAAGGAGTGACGCCCCTGCTATACTCATATAGCTCTGAAATTAATGGTGAAATTACTAAGAAAGATAAAATTGTCAGGATTTTTAATTATTGAAAGTTCTATTGATTTAAATAAAAATGAATAATGATAGAGCAGTGAGCTCTCAGGTCTCGCGTGGCAATGAACGGCAGCTTTTACAAGGTGGCACCACTATTTTATTTTCGCCTATAGTGATATTTATTTATTTTCGAAGTGCGTGCACACATAGAAGGCCTTCTAATATTATATTGTAACTCACTTGGTTGGTTGGAGTACTGTTGCATGGATTTAGATTGAATTGCCTCTTCTGTGTCCTCGTGCTGGCTCCGGATTTTCTTGATGAAAATTCTAGTATGTTTTAGCGGTTCACTATAAATTTATAACTTTTGAAAATAAAAACTTTTTAGGCTGAACGTAGGCCGAATAAACCACCGTTCGGACAGGTGTGGTTCGAGTTGACATTAATTTTTACATGAAAACAAATTTAACATTTAAGTTGGATATGTCCTTTTCTAACAAGATCTTGAGCCGGAAGAAAGGGTGGATTTCTTTCCAGAACTTTTTACATCCTGTATTCAAATTCAACCCCTTCCACAACTAATTATAGGCTAATAGAGCCGGCAATGTTGTAGAGTGATCTGCAGCAACAGACACTCAAGAAAAAAGAGCATGATTTTTTTAACAAATCAGATCATATAACATAAAGCAATAAAGAGAAAAAATGATTAAGTGGAAATTCGAAACACTTCATAAAAAACAAATCAGTTCGGGACACAAAATTCAAAACTTAAAATCTATCATTGATCAATCCTACGTCGACTTTGTGATATCGATAATTTCCAAGCACATGTACTCAAAAAATTACGAAATTCAAGAAGTGATTGTGATACCCTCAAGAAATTGTGCTCAAGTGATTCTACAGTGATTGCAATTAACAAAATTTAAATAAAGCAGTGGAAATCAAGTGTACAACAGAATATATGAGCATTTCCAAAATCCTAACCTGAAATTTGGTTATGTTAGTCCTCGTTGGACATTACTAATCACAGATGAGAAAATACAAATAAACTAGGTGAGTGGATGGCTTTCAGGCCTCATTCTATAATTTGCTTAGTTTATAAACACAATAATTGCTCGAATTGATTATTTGGAGCTGAAATATGCAGTCTTTGCTACTATCGACTTATTTTAAATCGATAATCATTATCAACTATTTGTATGGTTGATATCTCGATACATTGTGTTGACATTGACAGTTGTAGTTAGCCGGTAGTATGACTTATTATTCCATAACCTAGTACTAGCTTACTTTGTCTACTTAAAATATGATTTTTATGACAGCATTTCATGAAAGACAGAGGTAATTTTCAATTTATGAGTGTAACAATTGTATCTCAATTTGATTCACCAAGTTTGGATGCTCTAAGCTAAATTATAATGACGTCATGTAAGTGCCAAATTTAAACATGATTGACAGTTTGAGTTAGGATTGATTTATCACCATATATTATACAATGTAAGTTAAATGAACCGTCACAGTATTGACTGTGATCTTTAATGTAGTTGTATGTTGATTAATGTATTGATTACTTTTATGTTGTATGACAATTGTCAATGTTATATTTATTATAACCCATGACAGATAAATAAATAATAATAATGTCTTCCAAAGAAGATCTGAACATGTGTTTCCTTGGTTGTCTCATTGATAGAGCTGTGGTAGGCCATTAAGAAAAAAATGGAGATGTTGGTCCCAATCATGTTGATTGCCAGAAACCATTTTCATGAGGTATCTGACCATGGTCCTGTTCATTCATTCAACCATACCATCAGACGGAGGATGGGAGTGGTGTTGTTCTGGTTTTCCTGATGCCAATCAGCTTGCACACTTTGGAGAACACTTCTGACTCAAAATGTCTCCCTTGATCTGAGTGCAGCTCAGATCAAATCAACTAGAGAATTGTTTTGTTGGAATATCAGCTACTGTCATAGTCTCCTGGTTTGGCAGTGAATAAGCTTCAACCCACACCCAGAAATAATCCATGGCTAAAAGGATTTATTTAAATCGCATTTAGCTCTTTCACCACAATGTTTAATCTCAAATTCAATTCAATTCAAAAACTCCAATTTTATTATCCAGAAAATACAACATTCACAACAAATACCAATCATCAACAACAGTCTTTGAAGCCATTCCAGAACAATGTGGTAGGTTCATAACAATACAATCTTTCTGTTCATAAAATTTATTTTTAAATTCCTGGATTTCTTGTTCCATGACGAACTGCATAGATGGATCTCATAGATTCGAAAGTACTCGGCCAGATTAAGTGAGTTATTATCCTTATTCTTAACAAATATTTGACTGCAAGTCATTAAATTTCACATGAAAAGTTAATATTATTTTTAAACTTGAATTAATTATATTCAGTAAATAGCTTCAATAATCCAGACAGCTAATTTCTAATAATAGTATCATTACTATTACAATTGTGGTTTCCATGATCTCTTCCGCTTTTTTTAGGCTTTCTTCACCCGGTATGTTTATGAAAAGATTAGTTACATCAAAAGAAGTTTATAAGACAAATGATTTTTTTTAAATTTTATTGACCAACTCCAATGAATGTTTTATACCAAATTATTGTTGGAATCACATTAACGATCTGAAGCTACTGTTAAGTTTGTGGGCCAATTTAGAACATGGAGAATTAATAAATGACACTACTGGTCATATCGGAATATTATTCTTGCGGAATTTGGGCTAACCAAATAATATGGGTGTAAATAGGTCCATAACTGGTAAATATTTGATTTCCTGCTTATCAATTAACTTAGTGATACCTGCCAGCTTAATTTCAACTAATTTATTAATGTTGTTGGTTGTATTGGACTTAATGAAATTATTATCTGAAATGAATTTGTCAACTTTACCTATGTATTCAGTTTTCTCTAATATAACTGTGGTGCCTCTTTTGTCAGCTTTTAATAAAATCAAGTCGTTGTATTTTACTTTCTTCTTAATCTACCGGTTTTTCAAGCTACTCTTGCATTCAGAACAAATGGGGGCGTAGAGTGGTCAGGTAAGACTTGGCATCATTACTAGCATATAATTCTGCTCAAACTCTGTTATTTTCTGATAAATACCTTATCTTTTAATGTCGAGTGACAAAAAACCCATGTTGCAGAACAGTTGAATATGGACATATATGAAAATTTAACTTGGCAAGATTATGGTGTTGATGAGAGAAGGTTTAGAGCTTTGTAAATATGGGCAGAATCCAAAAATTGATAAAAACCAAATAACTGGGAACTACGCAGTTACTGTTTCTGATAAGAGTAGTTCTGAATAGATTGTCCAAATTGGCTTGGCTGGTTCCGATGCAGTTGTTAACTACAGGTTGCAGGTATATACTGCACACATAATATACAGGTATAGTAAACGTAAAAGAGATGATAGCAGTATAATAGCTACAGTGGAGACGTCGTGTTGGTGAATGAGATGAGAATTCAACTGGTAAATGAAGTTAACTGGAGTAGAAACGATCAAGAGCAGTTGTGTGCATTCTACTCTAAATTACCGTTTCCAGCATTGTTCATGAGAGTTCAATAATGCGCCGACATATCTGTGTAGTACGAACGACTAATTCAAACTATTTCACAGTGGAGGTGGAATCGCTTAATAATGTAAAGGATTTGTAATTGTAATGGTTTTACCTGAAATGGAAGTTGCCAAGATCATAAGAGCAGTTAGAGTTTACATTTTTTCTCGAGTTTGCTTCATCTACCTGTGAAGAAACTGGAAATGTGTAGCGCTAACAGGACTGTGATTTTATATAGCCTTTACTGTGGAGTATCAAGTAAACGAGAATTTCGTGGTTAAAAATATGGGAGAAACGTGCTCTAGTATAAGGGAATCTGTTCATAGCTTAATCAGATTTTTTTAGCGGAAATTTTTGGCGCCATTTTCAAGAGGTTAGAACATTGTAAAAAATTAAATTAAATTAGAGTACCAGTATCAAATTATAAAAGTATAAAGTATATAAGTATAAAAAAATAATTGTTTCATTAGAGCCAATACACTATCTTTCATTTAAAAATCGAACAAAGAATTAGTTTGATTTAGGAAATGGTAATTAATTGATAAACTAATTGGAACTGTACAATTTTATATTGAAGGTAGAAAATTATATTAAGGAAAATTATAATAGCGAAATGCTTCATAAAAATGAAAGTGATTTTTTTGTCATTTTATAATTGGGTCACTTTCAGAGTATTCCTACACTAAAAAATTAATAACTGGAGAATTTCCTACATAATTTTAAGTAGACTAATCCCTTTCACAAATATAACTTCACTGAAAAATTTATAACTTAGAATAACTTTTAATAGTTATTTATGTATTAAGAGCGTGAAGCGTGACTTTATCGCTCAAGCCAAAACAGTTACTGCGCGACGCAGAGCGGAGTGCAACAGTGCAGTAATTTTGCGATAGCGATAAAGAAGCTTCACATACAATATTTTTCCTACAACTGCAGTTCTGGATTCCAACACAATAAAATCTTGTAGTTTGTAACATCACAGATCGTGTGCAGATTTGGTTAGCATGCGCCATTGTTAAGGTTATGAGAATTTCACGGATTCCATGATCCACCAATGAGAAGACATCAAAATCAAAACAGAAGCGCAAAAAAGCTGGGGAGCGGTAAAGTACTTTACCGCTCGCGGAGCAGTAAAGAGGTATTTTATAATTAGTTTTCAGTACGTAAAGAACTACTTTACGAGCAGCTGTAGGAAAAATAATTATTTTTCAAAGTTAAATACTGCAACAACATCTTTAAGGTACAGTAGGAACAATTAGTCTGGGCGCACGGCCGTTTGGTAGTCAGCCATGGCGAGGGGAGTGTTTATCGCTCATTTCTAAAAACATGTGGCCCGTGCGACGCTGCAGATGTCTTCAAGGTCAACTAGTCAACTTTTAACAGGACGGCTAGTAGTGAAACCAGAGCCACGCGCCCAGACTAATTGTTCCTACTGTACTTGATACTGGCAGAGTATTTGGCATATTCGGATAAAATTCAAATGAAGACGTGGTTGACTTTGGGCTTGGTATTGGACTAAGTATTGAGCCGACCCTTGCAAAAATTGAATGGGTTCACCACTGAATGATGCTCTATCATTTGACCAAAAAAAAACAATTCAAAAAAACCAGGTCGGATTCAAAACCTCCTCTTTCTTAAAAATCGGTTGAAAAACATGAAATTTTGATAAATTTATTCAAGATATTCGCATTTTTCAAAATTTTATAATATTTGACTACTTTTCCTGAGTACCTATTTAGCAGCTTAAATTTTTCTCCTACCAAAAAATTTGAGAATTTTTCAAATCTTATAATTTTTCCAATTCATTCAGCTTTAAATTAGATTGTTCATAAACTCTTTAAATTTTATAGTATGGCAAGAGAAAAATTCAAGTTGGTATGTAATCAGTAGAGTAAATTAAAAATGATGGAATTTTTATAAAATTAAATATCTAAAATGTTATGGTTCATGACTTTTGTAGTGGGGATAAAAGATAATAGATAGATAGATTTATTAGTTGCGTAGAGCCACAAGTTTGAGCAGTGCTCAGGTGGCATGCAACATATCATTTGAGTGAAATAAAAGCATTACAACATTCTTCTACAGTATAAGGACATATGTCCACTAGTGTTTTGGTCATCAAGATTCAAGGATACAAATAACTTATGACTACCACAGAACTTAATATGTTCAGGAAGACAATTGAAAAACTTTAGTCCTGAATAATACTTTTTCTAGTAGTGTCAGCCTGTGCACTGGGTATTGAAAAACGTTCGATTTTTTGCCTCTAGTTTGATAAGAGTGGGTGATATGGTTGACATTGAAAATTTCTCCATTCTTGAATACAAAATTGACAACTTCCAGAAAATATAGAGCTGGTACTGTGAGAAGTTGATGCCTTCTAAATATAGGCCTGCACGAAAAATATGAGTTGACAACTTCCAAAACCCTTACTGCTTTTTTCTGCATAAGAAAGACTAAGTTTAAGTGATTTTTGCCTGCACCCCAAAACAAAATACTATAGCGTATCAAGGAGATAAAATATCCATGATATACTTTTACTGCGGTCTTTAGATTTGATGCAGATCGCACAGTCCTTAGGGCAAAAAAAGCATGGTACAGTTTTTTATGAAGCTTCATCAGATGATGATCCCATTTCATGTTGTTCTGCAGCTCCATACCCAGAAACCTAGTAACCTTAGTAGCAGGGCATTCCTTTCCTGGTCCCAATGCCAGACTGAAGACTCACATAATAATCATCATCACATCCAATCACAGTGAAGTTCATAAAGTTTGTCTTACTTAAATTCATTTTCAATGAATTATGACTAAACCATTCGTTCAGTTGTTGCATAACAACCATAGCCTTGTTCATAACATCCTTATCATTAAAACCCTTGATCAAAATCGTTGTGTCGTCAGCATATAATATTGATTTACCATCTACATTATAGGGCAAGTCATTAATGAATATGTTGAATAGAGTAGGTCCTAGTATTGAGCCTTGTGGCACTCCATGCCTAACCCTCTTCCATAATGAGTCACGTCCTTATCAGCAGCACTGCTGAGCCGCCTAATGTGAGTGGATACGGCAGCGCTGCTCAGTCGCTACTAGTAGCGACCGACCGGAAGTCGCAGAGACCCATAAAGTCGCTCAAAACAAAGACTGAAGGGTTTTCCGACTTTTGCCTATCGCATAAGTGTGAACGCCACATAAGATTTTTGACTCCTCTCCTCATCTGTATTCTAATAATTAGATTATTATTATTGTTGAAAATGAAGGAAATAGAATGAATAATACTGACGTGTTTCGATGCGGATGAACGATGCGGTGAGCCGGAGTATGCCGGTGCGGTCGGTGCGTTTGTTGGCGGCCGAAGCGAGTGCCACCAGCGGTACAATACGACCCAGCTCATGTACGGACCGCAGCATCTTGTCCCTGCGATTCTTCTCCGCGCGGTTACGAGACTCCCGCACCGGGTTCGAACTGCTGCAACACACAGATACACAATTACTATCATTTTTTAATTATCTCCATCACTTGCTATTAATTGTATCTGCCACAATTTCAAAAAAAGACGTAAAATTTAGACATTTTTACAAAATACCATCAAAATCAATCATCACACAGTACCCTGCAACAACTTCATGACCACAGTACATAACAATGGATAATAAAAACAGGAAAATAATTTAAAAAAATGTTTTTTTAAACGCCTGCCTCGTTGATCTTACATTATTGGTCATGCAGCCTACTACAATAAATTATGCCAGTTTGTTTCATCGTTTTCAACATAGATAACACATAGAAACCATAATTTCAAATAATAATATGTGAGCTCACTTGTCCAATATTAGCCCCATCCTCCAAACATACTGTAGTGAGAATTGAGAGAAGGAAGTGGTTCTGGGTGTTATCTGCTATGTAAATGTTTACTTCTAAGCAATTAATTACTCTGCTTTTGACACTTCTATGGTGTTTACTTGGACCTTTGTAGAATGTTCTAGTTGTTTTATTAGACATTAATGGAATCTTATCGAATATTGTGGAAGGTGTGAAGGCCTTTCATTGTTTATTTTAGAAATCGGTAGAAGTTGATGGAAAAATCGAGAGATATCTCAATTATGGAAAATTATATAAATAGAGGGAGACTTTTGTAAATTAGTTCAGTCTTGTTTGAAATTTGTTGTGATAAACAAGAAGTGACAGTTCTATCTATTGTGCCTATATAGTGATAATTCTTTCTTAGTGACAGTTCCCGTTAATACAGACAGTGCAATCCCGTTGGCGCTATTACAAACCATGCAATGAACTTTTGTTGTCTGTAGTGATAATTCTCTTGACAGTTCTACAGTGATAATTCTTTTACCTATTACTGTATTACGGACTTGTGCTACATAAGCTAATTGTTCTTCCTTGACGTTTCTTCTTGAATATTATTGTACAGATTTCTTAGAAATAAAATAGTGTCAATTCATTTTTAAAAAAATAAGATACTCAACACTAATAACGTAAATATACAATAGTCTCAATCAGGGACATCAATAATTATTTAAATTGGAAGACAATTACAAAATGTCGATGTAATCTAGACTGTCACAGTAAGAGAGAATTTACTTCATGCATTTCCTTTAAAAAATATTCCATCTACTTCATGAAAGCTCTCTGATTTAGTTGTTTAATATCTGAGGTTAAGATGATATGCAAAAAAAATTGAAATTTTGATTATTAATGTTATAAGTTGGAAATAATTTCATGAATCACATACCACTATAAATAATTAATTATTTGGAAAGCTATTCCTCGATAGCCTGAAAAGTTGTAAGTATTGAGCACTTTTTGCAGCGAACACGTAAGACCAATTACAGACTGTTAAACAAATATAGGGGTGGAATTTTAGTCCTCGGTCAATGAAAATAAGTCATTTTTGTCGCCTGATTCCACCATTACACTGAAAAATTGTTCAATAAGTGTGAGTCTCAATCCTTTTCACTTCTGTTTTAACAGTATCACAATAACCTTATTATATTTATCATATTATTGAAAATAATATACTTTGTTCCAGCTAATGAATAGTTTCCAGCTTAATGAATCAATTTGAATTGATTTGATTTGAATTAGTCCCATATTTATGAAACTTATTTGAGGCTTCCTTAACTCAAGGAAAACTCTGAAACCTTTTAAGTGAATGCTTTTCAAGTTATCCTTGATGAAGATAGGTTCAAAAATACGAGCTTCACAGTATTTCTCAGTTTTAGGAATAGTTGAAACAAATTTCATACCAGCAGCGGGAAACAATTTTCTAATTCTGCAATTTCCCCTGTTTTCACCTTCCACATTTAATTTTTTTTTAATTCCCTGGGAGTATTAAACGCTGTTTTCCTGTTTGGGAAGGAAGTTCCCATGGGCTTGTTCCTGTAAGTTTCCAGTTGGTTGGATAATCTCTTCCAAGACATTCAAGAAACTATTTTAAGTACTGTTCACATTCCACTCCAAAAATTTCAAATTGTTGGCCAGCAAAAAATCTGTTGTGAAGAACCTCCAAGTTTCTGGGAATCGTTCAAAGTTATGAAGAAACGTGCTCAGGCCGCGCGCGTTCTCAGCTGACACACATTTTTCTCGCGCGCGTCCCTTTCCCGCGCTTCTTCCTTTCCCTCAAGTTTCTCTACCTATTCGCGCGCTTTTCGTCCAATGAACAGTCGAGTGTACCACGTGCTAGCAATTAGCGCGCGCAGGCCAAAGTCGAATAGAGAAAGGACATCTTTATTCTTTTCCCTTGTCAACACAACACTCTACGTGTCTGTGGCACGTGGCGCAATTCTTCCATTGGCCGACAATCAGATATTTAATCAGAATTACAATTATATAACAATAGCTCGAATTCTCCGTTGCTTTTTCTATAAATCTAGATAATAGTAGATTGGGATGCAATTTTAATATTGTTCAATTGCAAACCCAGAGTGATTTCAAGATAGAAGTCAAGTATAAATAAAGTTCTTCGTCAATTCCTTTTTATTGTATGCGAGCCACTAAACATTATTACATGAATAATTATGCTATTTTTGACTCATTGCTAGCGTTCAAGCTTCGACTTCTGCTGACGGCGTCTAAAATATATTACATTCTTTTTCTCGTTTCCTTCACATTTGTATGTTCTATGTTCTATTTTTGGAGAAAATGCATTTTATAATGTTCATGTTAAATTTCGTTTTGCAATTCTGGTGATTGAAAAAAGAAAAGAACGCAGTGAAGTAATCCTTCAAATAACTTGAAATCCCACAGGTAAGTTCAGTTCCTTTTTACTTATAGAGAGCAAGTTTTGAAGACATGTCTTCGTGCACCCCAGATTCATCTTGCAGATAAACTTTCATACACTACTGTTTTGTTTTTTTTTAATCTGGGAGATATGTCTTTTGTTGTTTTGGATTACAGGTAAAGAGCTGAATCATAAATAATTGACGATTGATAGGTAAGCTATGTAGGGAATGCAGGTGAGTTAGAATTTCATAAGTGAGATACATGTTTTGTATCAAACACAACAAATACACAAGGAATATAAGCTCATAAACTCCAATGATTGAAGATATTCTTAACTCAACAGTAATATACTAGCTTAGCTTAGCAATCGTACCCTCGTGTATAAGTTCGATTGGCGCCAGTAAATTCTCAATACATAACTGGCAATTATTTTGATGATGATAGCTGGGTAAGAGAAAGTATAGGGAGGGTGGGAGAAGGAGGAGGAGAATTTCGTGTTATACTTTATAAAGGCAAATGTGTATCAGCATAACAATGAAAGCTATATTAACAGCTTGGTACTCATCATTAAATACAGCCACAGCTACTATCAGTGTTGTTGCATTGGCGACTCTGATTATCAATATTTGAAGGTTATCGTACAGCAGCTAGATGACAAGTTTGCAGTAACAAAGTTTGTGTAACGTTAAATATCTTGTTGGAATTTCTGATGACACAAAATAAATCAGCTTACTTTTATTACGGTATATCGAGTGTATCATTCAATTAGTAGCGAATTAATTATCGAACTGTTATTTTCTACACCTTTTTTATAAATTCGTGTTACTAAAATACTATGTTTCTCCATATTTTATTGTCATTTTTAATATCATGCTATTGTTTTTCACAAGTTTCATTACAATATTGTTACTATTATTACCAGTGAGCCCTACAGGGCTGGATATATCGCTCGCAAACAACAATTTTGGAAAAGGCCACTTATTCTAGCTTATCCTAGAAGGTGGTGAAGAAAAACGGCCGTACTCAATAGGACCATGCGATTACAAATACGGTTTGGAACGCGACGGCCTGCGTTGGCCTTTGTTCGCCATTCAGTTGATTCAATTAGATTATTAAGGAACCGACAGGGCCTTATTGAAATCGTATCGTTGTCCGTCCGTCCGTCTGTGCTCCAGCTATTGGAAAGAAGATTCTAGACTCTTAAAACTTGTTATATAGCTTCCTCATAATCTAAGTGATATCTCTATTGATTTTGGAGTTTAAGGGTCGAATATAAAAATAATTATGATGTCAAAACAGATTTTCACTGTAGGTCCCAGGTTAGTTTTGGCTAGTGATAATCACAGTATTGGAAAGCTGGTTCTTTTCGAACAAAAAATTATGGGGAATATTGCTTAGCCCAATTATCCACTTTATTGAGGATCCCACAGGGCCTACGATTTCTTGATCATGAAATCTTCAATGTGTGTTCTTTATTCAAGCAAGCCCAATTATAAGTTGATTACTTCAAGTTATAAATGGAGTACTTTATTAATGATGGTAAAATCACACAAATAGCTCACCACAAAAATATTTGGCGCAGTTGTTTGGACCGCTTGTCTGTGATTAGATAAAACTGGATGGCTTTGTATTCCTGCAGTATTGGGCTCAAATCTCATTCAGCCTTGGATGTTTCTCATCATTCACCTCATTTAATTATGCACAAGTCTCAAAGCTCATGGACTCACATGGACATTATCCAACTAAAAAAAAACTCAAAATACTTGAAGGGTATGAAATATCAGAATGATGTTGAAGATCCAAGTTGTTTCCATTGAAATGAAAGAAAAACTTGAAAAACACTTTCAAGTGGAAATTAACTCACGCTATGGCGTGACGGCCGTTTCACTCTGTTGTACTGTGGGTCGTCTGACGATGCTCTTGACAACAGAGTGAAACGGCCGTCACGCCATAACGTGAGTTAATTTCCACTTGTTTCCACTTGGTGTTTTCAAAGTTTTTATTGAATACTAGCTGGCCCTACGCGCGTTGCTGCGTTCTCATAAAAAATTCTTGATTTTATTATTTGCCACCTCCCACTGAGGTTAATTTCAAATTTCAACCTTCAAGGACTATTCAATTTCAATTCAATTTTTTTTCAATTTATTTATTGTCAACAATACATAATAAAACATTCATATATTCAGACAAAAATCAAATCACTTCTTATCATAATAATGAATATCTACATAAAACATCATAAATGAAATAATTGTTACATCCCTCTTTAAGCAAAGCTTGTGCTGAGGGATGGTGCATCTCTAAAATGCCAATATCATATAAGACATTGAATTAAAAAATAACATGTATACTACAAGAAACCTGAAAAAAACATATCTGTTCTGCTCATTATACAAATGTTAGTATATTAAAATAAATGTTAGTATAGGCTATTGGTTTAAAAGATACAATTGAATATTTAAAGCAAAATAATAACAAAATTGATACCTAAAAAACACGTCTAGTTTTCTATTATTATTTTAAATGAAATCTTAATTATAATACAAAATTGTGAAAATAAATATTTCAACACAATAATATTATAGGAATTAATTACATTATGCACTTTTCCATTACCTGCCTGCACTATAAATCTTGCTATTAGGGAAGAGGTTAGTCCTAGGGCTCTTCCAGCTGATCAGAGAGGTCCCCTTCGTTTTTTCTTACACAGTAACACCTTACTCACCACCTCTCAATGAACATTTCAAATTTAAACCTCCTACGACTATTAGGGTAGAAGCTAGGTTTTTTATCCAGTGGAACGGTCGTTCCACCCCCCACCCCCCCCCCCCCCCGACACGAATGAAAGACCGACGCCACTGTATATTCTGTAACCAACTTCCCTTTGATGTGCGCATGCCGCCATCTCAATTTACGCGGAAGGTAGTGAAAATTTTGAAATGTTGTAATAACATTATTTTTTTAGATTTTTGAGCGCTTTCATTTAAGACCAGAACGAAATTTCTACGATATAAATTCGCGAAGATACCATATGCGGGTATTTTGTCATTTTATTAATTTTGGGACTTTTTATTTCCACACAGCTAATGACAAAACTATCCAACAGATTTCGATGAAACTTGGGATATAGGTTCTGTTCATCGAGTAGATGCCCGCAATTGAATGAAATTTTGAAAATTGCCCCTTCACCCCCCCCCCCCCATTTGGGGCCCCAAAATTTTGAAGTTTTGAAATTTTTTTCCAAAAATGAAATCGATGGACTTGATAGTATAGGTATAGAAAATTTGAAAAAAATCGGATAATTAGGGGAGACTGGGGAAATTTTCAAATTTTCGTGAATTTTCAAATTTTGGTCAACTTTGAGCACTTGATGTGAAAAATCTGAAATGAGTTGAGATTTCGGACTACCAAAAGCGATTGAAGACATGTTTAAACTATTTACATTTCAAATTTCAAATCATTTAATGTCCGATTAAGCTCTGTAGCTCTGTCCGAATAATAACTGAAAGTTGAAAGTTGCAATATTTTGAATTTAACATTTTATCGAATGTAAATGTCGCGATCCTAGCGTTTAAAAATTGAAAGTGATTCACACAGTTGCCACCGCCAAATTCGACATTTTCAATAAGCAGCGTAACCAGTGTGCTCACTCGTAGTCGGTTATTTAGCAACCGTTCTACGGAAGTCAAATACTTAACACAGTTTGATAAATGTTCGTTTTGTGAAAAATTAGACTGTTTCACCTCGCTGTCAGAGTGCTCTCAATGCAACGACGTTTGTCGTCATAATTGTTCTTTGGTATGTATTTAAACTTAGCAATTTATTGCAATTTTTGAAATCTTGTGAAAAATTCTCAAATTAGGTACCGTATCTATCTAATTTCTTTATCCTCTTCAGTCCCAAATTGTTAATATGATTGATTTCACGTTTTCTCTTGTTTTATCCTGCTATACTGATTGATTATTCAAAGTCAGCAATGATATTGGAATAAATTTCAATAATCTAAATAACTCAAATTGAAAATAACAGATTAGGTTATGTTTACATTTATCTGGGCCCAAGCCGTGTGTCCAGCATACTGGACTCAATATTTATGTCATCACAAAGTCTCTTCTCAATCTCAATCCAATTTAACAAACTTTGTTGTTAACTGCTTATACATAAATTAATGTTGCTACAGTGATATGACGTGAAAGTCTGGATAGTAAATGTTAAGGTGTGGTGCAACAGACACAGTCACAACGTCATGTTTGTTCATTCAGTATTAACCATAACTGGCTCACTTATAGCTGGAATAATTTTGTAGCAACCAGTGAGGATAAATATCTTTTATCAAATAACATAGCATTTCACTGTTTTAAAAAAAATTGACTCTCTCCCCATCCATTGTGTTTGCTGTGTTTTACCTCTATAACAAGTAGGTAATTAAAAAAAAAAAAAACTGATATCCTCTCCAAAAAATTCTCCAAAAAAGAATTCGTCACCCGTCCTCTACCCCAACCCTATTGAAAACTCTGGTGTGGAAACTAAAATTTGTGTACAAAAAAAAGTCAAACAAAATTTTATATAAGCTTTCTGTAAGAAAATGTTTTGATATAAATAAGAAACCCGTCTCCTTTTGCAATATACATATGTAAAAATTTGGAAGAAATTTTGGGGGAGGGCGAGGGCGCTCAATAATTTAGAAAATTCATAAACACTTGTTAGCTCAAAAACTGAAAGTTTCATTTCTGAAAGTTTACCATATTTCCAATTCGTGATTTTTAAGTCAGAATAATTTCAAAAATTCAGAAACACTTGTTAGCTCAAACACTGAAAGTTTGATTTCTGAAAGTTTACCATCTTTCCAATTCGTGATTTTTAAGTGGGTGGGATTGAGCGCCCTCGCCCTCCCCCAAAATTTCTTCCAAATTTTTACATATGTATATTGCAAAAGGAGACGGGTTTCTTATTTATATCAAAACATTTTCTTACAGAAAGCTTATATAAAATTTTGTTTGACTTTTTTTTTGTACACAAATTTTAGTTTCCACACCAGAGTTTTCAATAGGGTTGGGGTAGAGGACGGGTGACGAATTCTTTTTTGGAGAATTTTTTGGAGAGGATTTTATTATTCGCCACCTCCTACTAAGAATACATTTCAAATTTCTAGCTACATTGTTTATAACAGATGTCATCAACCCGGCATAATTACATTTCATCATACCCAGTCATATGTTTCCTACATACTGCAAGGCTCCGACTGTATGGTAGCCTACATGCAAAGTCTTTGCGTTCCAGACAGCGTAAATAACGCCGCTACGGGACCTGCCATATGATTAAAAACTGTTGACTTTTATCAGCTGTTCCTTTAAGCTGTTTTGCCGGCAAGTTCAGTAGGTTAGGTTTGTAAAATGGATTAATCAATAATAATTATTAGCCCCCCTATTAAAATTTATGGTCAGAAACCATCCCCAATATTCTGACAACATATTCCCAAAGTTTCATGCCGATCTGTCAAGTAGTTTTGAAGTCTATAGGGTACATACATACATACATACAGACAGACATTCATTTTTATATCTCTATCTATAAAAGGATGATACCCTGACTCACTCATCAACGCAGAGCCAAAACTACTAGGCCTATGAACTTGAAATTTGGTATGAACAATCCTTATAGGATTTGGCCGTGCAATAAGAGAGGATTTTTCAAAATTCGCAATTTTAGGTGTGTTTTCAGGGGGTTAAAGTTTTGTCTATGCAAAGCACGGGTACATGGCTAGCTAGCTTACCTAAGATCTTTTAATCATATGGAAAATAATTTGAAATTTTTCGATCTGCTGTACACGCTGTTTCGATGGAAAAGCTGTTTGTGTGTTTTGCAAATCATCATTCACCTAACCTACTCAACTTGCCGGCCAAACAGCTTAAAGGTGTTAAACAGCTAACAGTTGTTAGAAGTCAACAGTTTTTAATCATATAGCAGGCCCCTTAGCAGCGTTATTTACGCTGTCTGGAACGCAAATACTTTGCATGTAGGATACCGCACAGTCGGACCCTGGCAGTATGTAGGAAACATTATATGACGGGGTATGATGAAATGTAATTATGCCGGGTTGATGACATCTGTTAACCAATGCAGCTAGAAATTTGAAATGTATTCTCAGTAGGAGGTGGCGAATAATAAAATAAAAAACCTAGCTTCTACCCTAATAGTCGTGGAAGGTTTAAATTTGAAATGTTCATTGAGAGGTGGTGAGTAAAGTTTTATTGTGTAAGAAAACAACGAAGGAGGCCTCTCTGATCAGCTGGAAGAGCCCTAGGACTAACTTCTTTCCTAATAGTCCTAGAAGGTTGAAATTTGAAATGTAACCTCAGTGGGAGGTGACAAATAATAAAATCAAGTATTTTTTTATGAGAACGCAGCAACGCGCGTCGGGCCAGCTAGTATATATATATATATAGATTAGAAGTTATTCTTGAACTCCTAGTTAGTTATTCCACAATTATAATATTTTGTTATTCGTTTCCAATAAAGGCATTTGCCTTTTTAAGTTGTACAGTTTAAATTAAGGTGTGCATTCCAATTACTACAAATTAATCAAGTTCAAAAAACATGTCAATGAAACCAATTTCATCTACAACAGCAGGCTATATTATTTGTGAGCTCCAACTGGTAGATATTATGTAGCCTTTCTCAACAAGACAATGTGCATTTTCAAAATATTAATGAAATAATTATTCAATTATTCCTTGGAACCAATTCAAAATTCAAATCAACAGATATCAGTATCACAAAACAAAGAATGAGAATGTGACCTTGCAATGGCGTAATTCAGTAATCTATTCGCCTTTCTCTCTTTTCATTACATTGTCTTCCTATTTTTCTCACTTTCCATCTTTATTACTTCCATACTGCTGTCACTCATCCGTCATTTCTTATTGCATTCAATCAATGAATTCCAATGCACAAAGTGCATACAACGTTGCAAGGCTACCAAGAACGCTGCAAGGCTATGTCGCACATTTGCAATCATGCATTTAACGCTCATTGTCATTCTTCTAAAGACCTTTTTTGTTCTTTGCTCTTTTGCTTGCAATTATTTCTTACTTTATACAATTGGCTCTTCAAGCTTAGGCCGGGTTCACACGAGCTACAATCGCGCGCGCTTATAGCTAAAGTCATTAGGGTATCGTTTTTAAATCAGCTAGCAACAAAAAAACATGAAATTTTGGATTTTTTTTTTTAAATCCCAGCATACACAGCTCACTGTCGTAAATACGTAGGAACTTGGGATTTTTTCTAGTATGAATAATAAATAGAATTTTTAAAGAATATTTATTTGAACGGCATAAGTTGCCGTTTCTATAATTATATTTTCTATAGGGAATGATATGCAAAAGCACACCAAAACCTTCATAAAATCAGGATTTTATTGAATCGAATCCCTAAAAGTGGCAAGCTGTAAGCAACCATGGAGTATCACTGTATTTTTAGTCAATACTATATCAATTAACGAAATGTCGTTGTTATTTTGGCTGTTATCTGTTATTTTTTTATTAAAAATTAAATTTTCTACAATTGCCCAGGCAAATTAAACCAACCGTAGTGGACAAAATGATACAAAGGATTTGTAATTCTTTTAAAAATCCACTTCAGACATCCCAGAAAAGATTCCCCCAAGTTTGCGAAAAAATCTAGATTGTGCATAACTTTTGGGGGTCAAAATAACCGAATTTGGCACTTATTTCAGTTTTTTGCTTAAAACTGAAACATAGAAGTTTTAGATCATTGAATTTACTTCCAGAAGAGTTTCCACAGTAAAAATCAATTTGGAATTTAAAAAGGCTTGAAGACGGATGATGCTATTCTACAACGTTTGACTCAGATATAATATAATGAAGTTAACGAAAACAAAAAGGTAGCTCCTCTTTTTAGACAAAAATGCTTTTGACTCCGTAGACCATGATCTGCTAGAAAAACTAGAAAAAGCAGGTATTATAAGAGGAATATGTAATGAATGATTTTCCAGTTTCCCTTCGAATAGAAAACAAGAGGTAAAAATAAATTCAACCATGAGCGAGGAAGCAATGATCAGTTGTGGAGTTCCGGAGGGTCAGCTCTCTCGGCTGAAATTTTTGCAATCTTTATTTGCAATGATCTTTTCTGTGGTACACTAAAAAGAAATATAACATTCTACGCTGACGACACAGCATTGAGTTTTGTTGCAGACTAACGAAATTCTCAAGGAAAATATTGATGAGGATCTAGAAGCTCTAAATTATTGGTTTGATAAAAACTCCCTCTCATTAAACATAAATAAAAAAAAGGTTAAGCATTTTAACCTTAGAGCTATTGAAAGTCCCAATAATTTTGTTGCTGTTGCTCACTTGCCATTATGCGATTTAGGTAATTGTAATTGTGAGGTGGTGGAGTATTGCATCAATAAAATATCTTCATAGATTCAAACCTTCGTTGGGGAGAACATATAAAGCACATTAAAAACTCCTATTTATATCATGCAGAAAATTCTATTTTTTGAGAAACTCATGTCCTGAATGCGTTTTGAAAATGCTCTTGTAGAAAGTAGACTGTCTTATGGCATAATCACTTGGGGTGATGCCTATTTCTCCACTGTCAACCCACTCATGATTGGACAAATGTACATTATGAGAGTGATAAGACAAGAAACAAATGGTTCAACTCTCACTAACTATATTCAAAAGATGGGATATTCTTCCTCTAAGATACCTTTACTTCTACAAAGTAATTCAAGTATTTCGGGTGGAAAAAGCTGTTAGATTGGAGCAGTCTAGGAGATCAAGAGACTAATTCCTCCGCGACCATGTGAAGAATTTTATCGTAGGTTCTACTTATATATTGCAACTCGACTGTTCAACTCACTACCGGAAGAAATAAATATATAAACAGTACAAATAAATTCAGAAATGAACTAAAATCTTGGCTACAATTACAGAATAACGTTGAGTCTTTTTTTCAAGATTGGAATAGAAAAAACTTGACTATTGGTATGTCAATTTCAAATTGATATATTTAAAAACCGTATATTAAAATTAGAAAAGATACATTCAAATCTACAAACTATACCATATATTTCCATATTACAATTTCTCTCTTCAAATGAATATTAGTCACATTCTGAAACCGTCTCTAATAGTTGTTTACCAAAATGATTACTTTTGGTGTTCCAGTGTTTAGTTTAGTTGTTTGCCAATGACATGAATTTCAGAACACAGAACATTCACTATGAAAAATTGGTAATTGTTATTAAATAATCACTATTAAATTTCAATCTCCATGATTGAACATTTTTTATGTCTGTTATTAAACAATTTCCATTAGTTCAATTGTTATTAAACAATTTCTTTGGTGTTTACAAAAATCTTGGAAAGCAGTAGAACTTGTATGCTTGTGAATTTTCAAATGTTTTGCTTCAATTAGTTGGTTACAATTGAATGCTGCAATTATTTACAACAGGTAATTTATTGCTTCGATTCTACTATATGCAGATTGCAATTTTTTATTTTAAGACGTCGTTTTGATACAATTAATCAAATGTTAGTTCAGCACTCATAACGGAAGTAGGTCATCGAATTGTTGTAAAAAATCTACACCTTTCATGGAATAAATGTATTTTATTTTCTAGTGTCGGCTCCAGCTCAGCTGAATATATTAGCTTAGCGTCACATATAATTATTGTTTCGTTTTTTTATGGTGCCCCATACAGGAACTTCCTCAGGGTACTTGAAATGTTTTATTCTTCAGTATGTTAAGATATCATATGATTTTATTTAGATTTGGTATTGTCTCATGCTTTTTGATTTTAATTTTTTGCTTTTTTCATTGACGCCAAATTCATTTTGGGCTAATTCTAAGTGTTTTATTATATAATCTCATGTTTTGTTCCACGTAAAGTTATAATGTTGTAACAATACTAAAAGCTGAAAGAATAAATTTTATTTGATCTGATTTTTGTATAAAATAAACTGTTTTTATGTAAAAATATTCCTAAATTTGAAAATGTTGCCGATTTGTTTCATTAGATATGCAAAAAACCCTAAAACACCATATACAGCTATTAGATTGATGCAAGTTTCATGAGTAAGTGATATCAGGACAAGCATTTAGTAGTTCTTTTCTGGGATGCCTGGAGTAGATTTTTTTTAAACCCAGCTTTGTATGAATTTTTGTCCACCAAAAGTCTAATTTGCTCGGGCTTCAAGTTTTGTTCGACAATTTGAGCGATTAATCACCCAATTAACAACATTAATCCACTTTAAACCTGAAAAGAACAGTTGTGAAGTGTTTGACCAAAAATCTTCTTTTTACAAACAAAAAATTCGATTTTAACCGAACTAAAAACCTGATGCACAGTAGTAGAATATTCTATGACCTCAATATTTTAATGGTGATATATTGTGGTAGACATCCATAGCAGATAATACTGATGTTGTCACAGCCACTACATTAATTAACATTTGAGGTACTTTAGTATTAACTTGACTGTCGAAACTATAGTTTTTTAATATTAATTGATTCAATGGTTGTAACAGCATTTGTATTATTCTTTAGTATATTCCACCTTATATAAAACATTTCAGCTGTTTATCGGCCAATTAAAAATACAGTATTAACCCGCTTAGAACCTGAAAATAACCGTTTAGAAATTTTGGTTATTACTTGATTCATTCTTGCAAAAATTAACCAAATATTTCTTTTTGCAAACAATTAAAAGTCAGTTCAAGCCATTCATCAATAAATCAATACTCTGAAACGAATTCACTTAAAATCTGAAAATAGTTATGCAGTTACTCTTGCAAAAATCGACCGATTTTAAGTGTTTATTTACAAACAATAAAAAGTACTCTTCAAACATATTGAGAATCTGAACGTAGATGTAAAACATATAAATATGGAAAGATAGGATTCATGGATTAATAAATAGAAAATTTAGAGATCAGTGAGCCATTGTTTGGAATGATTTGGTATTGGCTGTACTGTTTTTGCCACAAGCCATGCAGGGGACAGAACGCACAACGCCAGACATCTAGAGGTAGGTCAAGAGACAGCAGACTAAATCAATTTTAGGTCTACACCCCCTATCAGGGTCTACACCCCCCTCTACCCGCCAATCAGGTTGACGCACACAATACTCTTTAAGTCCTAACCAGACATGCCTTGAGGCTGAAAGAAACTCACTAAAGGTTTGTTAGTCCTGACAATAAAACGGATAACTTGTAACAGCTACACAAAACTTGTCTGAAGTTATTCTACACGCTAGCAATTCAACAAGGGAACAAGCCTTGTACTGAAGTATTGTACTTGTACAAGCTGCAAAACTTACTACTACATTATAATTCTCATTCAACTGACTTTATTTTACTAAACAAAAATCATTAACTTCTGTATTCTTTGATTATTAGTTGCAATATTGAATGGATACAGTTCCACAATTAATGAACAGTACTAGATGTATTGCCTTTCGGTTGTAGGTATAATGAGAGTATATATGTGCTTCAACGACTTTTGTTTCAAGGCATGGGAAATATAGTTTTCAATTTTATGGTAACAACTAAAAAAGGTAAGTAGTAGTAATTTAGTTTAAAAGCAATAACTTCCGTCAGCAAAAATCCCAAGTAGTAGTACTTTAGTTTAAAGCAATAATTTTTACATTTTCTCAGTCATAATATTATTGAGACAAGCAGAACACTTCGGTGAAGAGTCTAGTTGTCAATCTCTTATTCCTATTGATTCTACTGAAAAATGTAATACTATATACAATGGTATACAGAGAGTTTTCTGGTCAATTAGATAGAAATCAATTTTCTAAAACTTGAAATCAACGAAAAAGAGCAACTAGTTGTTGTTGTTGTTAGTGCTCTAGTCAAAGTAATGCGTAGAACCAAAGAGTCAAAATTAGTTTCAGTTCGAAAATAGGTTCACATATTTCCATGAAGCCGACACTTGCGAATGTTCTTTTGCTCTTGGATGGACGCTCTCTCATGTCCACTCACACACACACACACACACACACACACACACACACACACACACACACACACACACACACACACACACACACACACACACACACACACACACACACACACACACCCACACACACACACACACACAAACAAACACAAACACTCTGCCCACCACGAATGATTTATTAAGTATTTATCATTGCAAAATTCAAGGTATCCCCGTAACAAAATAAAGTAACATGTTTTCAATCCGTGACTCACATTCTATGTTATAAATAGAATATTATAATAATTTCTGAAGATAAGAGACCTCACATTTCTGCAACTATTTTGTAAGGAAACCATGTTATAAGTGTTGAGAAACGTTCTCGGTGAGCATTGAATTCTGAAGTAACTAGTTAATTTATATTGAAGAATCTTACACTTGAGGCACTGTAAATTGTTGATTTGGCTTCAATTCAAATCGACTACAATACCAACAATCTCATTTTCCCCTAGTCCACTGTTTGTCAATCAGCTACATTGTAGATTCCGCGTTTCTCGCCTATATTTTGACTAATTATCGCTTTCTTCTATTTTATAATTGTTTCAGGGATTTCTCGGATCAATTCACAATCAAAATTAAACTAGAAACGATTTATCAAGTTATGACACACTAAAAAGACAGAGAATAGCGTGAGTTTTGCTGACCAAACTGGATTTTTTTTGCAATTCATCACGCGCACTGTGGATAAATGCTTCTTGAACAGTGGTGACATTAAATTTACTCACTGGAGAGAATTATATTTAAATGAATGAAAAAGATTGGTGATGCAACACTTATTATAATAATTATTACAATACGTTTGGATTTATTTTATAAAACTGAGACACTTCATCAATTACTTTTGTTTGCTGTTTTGTATAGTTTTATTTTGCTAGCTCCTGTAGGCCTACTAATTTATCAATAATTAATTTGTCAGTAAAGAGTAGAATATGACATAACCTTTTGAATGACTAGTGAATTGAATACAGAAATGCAGATAACAAAATAAAACACCTTTTCATAATAGAGAACAGTAATTACATTAAAATGATCAGTAATGATAGGTTGGATAATTAGCCAATTTATTGAAAAGTATATGCATAGAAAGTTATTTGAAAGGAAGAATGAAATTAAACTTCAATGAAAACTTGAATGAAATTGAAATCGAAACAAAAAATGTACGGTAGAATTAAAATAGAAGAAAATTTCAAGCAAGACGAGTTAGTCCGGAAACCTGTGGATTTTCCAAGAAAATTACAGAAAATTTGTTGAGCCCAAGTTAACAAGCAGAACATGATTAGAATACAGTTGATATCAACCAGTCTTATTTTATTCGAACTATATAATAATCAAAAGCCAAACCGGTTAAATATAATCTTAAATCACCAACTTTTCATAGAACGATCCCTGAATCATTTGCTAATTTTCAATCGAAAAATGAAAATAAACTTGAATAGAAATTATTTATTCCAATTCCTTTAATTATCGTTAGAGAAGAAGCATTATTTGCTACTGAAAACATGATACATCATTAAAAAAATCTGTTATGCCAGTTGTAATTTGAGATATTCACTTCGACCATATATTAGAGTAATAAATGAAATATGGTGATAGGTTCTTCAGATAATAAGAAACTTTGGCTACATTTATGAAGGAAGACGGATATATTCTAAAAAACTGGCAAAAAGAATGCAGCGTAACATGCAGAGAACGGAATAAACAAGAAAAGCAGGATCTGAAACGGGATCAAGGTTTAAATTCGTCAAGTATTCAATATGATAAGTCCAATATTGACCAGTCAATTCCGATTGATAATTAATCAGGGGTGCCCACAGGGGGGGCTATGACACAGACTGCGTCATTGAAATTCTTGGCGGGTTCCAAAAAAGTGGGGGGGGGGGGGGAAGAGTGGTAAAGTTGATTGCAAACCGTTTTTAACGTGACGACATTCAAAAATATATTACGAAGTCACCAGATAGAATGTCAATTATGACAATAGATTTATTATTATGATTATACTATTGAATATGAATTAGCTGAAATAGTTATGTTTAGGATTTGTTATTATTCAAGCTTAGCGAGACGTGAGAGCTAAGAGGGAGGGGCATGGAATGACCCTTGAAATTTCTTTTTTACCTTTACAAAAAAATGTTACCTATGTAAAGAATCTCAATAAATATACATACATTTTTTTCTTATCGACTGAGTTTGAATTTTTTCTATACGTATATAAATCTTCTTTTAGTTTTAGAAAGAATACTGGGGGCTTATTTTTTCGCATTTTTTTGGGTGCCTAATTATGGGGGCTGGTGCTAAATTTAGGGAAGGATGCGTCACGAGGCTTGGGGAGGGGGTGGGCACCCCTGTATTAGTCCTCGAGTGTTTCTCATATCACCAGAACGTTTCTGAAATTTTGAAAGTCCTATCATAGCAAGAACGTTTCTGAAAATTTAAACATCCCATAAGCATAGCAAGAGCTAAAGTTTTTTGAGCAAAAAATGTAGAATCAAGGTTTAGCCTGAATAAAATGAACAGTATATAGGATTCATACAATACAGTATTAATAATAATAATAACTAGCTGGCCCGACGCGCGTTGCTGCGATCTCTTAGAAATTCCCCTTGTTTTTATTATTTGCCACCTCCCACTGAGGTTACATTTCAATTTTCAACCTTCTAGGACTATTTTTTTATTTCACTTTTATGTAACAAATAGGCTTTTATCCGATAATGATCAAATAAGCAATAATTATTATCCTTTTTTTATTGTAGAGCTGTACTTTCATTTCTATGGTGAGGTTTCTCATAATATGCTTTTTTTAGACTATAACAAAAGTTGTAGCTATTTCAATTAATGTTTTTCCGAACAGGTTCAACTTCATATCACCTGTTATCTAGAACACATTTTTTTGTTAAGAGGTATTGCCAGCACTCAATAATTTTTATTAAATTGGAATAATTCGGGAAGACGTTACAATTTTTAAACTGATAAACAAATGATATTGTTGATAAACAAATTAAATATTCAAATTTCCAAATTTCGAATATTCAATTTTTATTTGATCACAAAAAACATGTGTTAAACATTTGTTATTGGTTAAAATCAGTATAATCCCGTATGCCCAAAAAATTACCTGAGCACTGAAAAAGCATGACCATTACAGATGATTGGCAAACATACGTTTACCGGTTTGATAGACAGACGTTGTTTTTAGAATGATGATTTGCAAAACACACAAACAGCTTGTCCATCAAAACAGCGTGTACAGCAGATCAAAAAATTTCAAATTATTTTCCATATGATTAAAAGATCCCAGTAAGCTAGCTAGCCATGTACCCGTGCTTTGCATAGGCAAAACTTTATCCCCCTAAAAACACCCCTAAAATTGCGAATTTTGGAAAATCCTTTCTTATTGCACGGTGAAATCCTATAACGATTGTTCATACGAAATTTCAAGTTCATAGGCCTAGTAGTTTTGGCTCTGCGTTGATGAGTGAGTCAGGGTATCATCCTTTTATAGATAGAGATAATAATAATAATATCGTGTGACCTGGCTGGCTCAGGTGTGGTGTCAGAGTTTCCAAGTTGCACGTGACTTTTTTAGCAACGTTTTTAGGCAGCAGGGACCGACAGCTTAACGATACAGTAAGAGACAAACAGAAAGATGAAAGGTTTCAATGAACGTCCAACAAGAGGAGAATATGGAAATCAATTACAGTAATAGAGTGGGTGCAATATAATTGAAATGAAAAAAGCAAGTTGTCAATTCTAATCAATTGTTGTCTATTCTATAGAAGGGTTCAATGTAGTTGTACTCCATTGAGATTAGGATGAGAGTCTAATAACCCACATAATCTACAAAATGTTAATCTCAATTTAAAAATATGATTTTAAAGTTTTTAAAAAAATAAAATGATAGATTGAGTTTATGAATAGAATACAGTTTAAAAAGTTTGTAAAAATAAAATGATAAATTGAGTTTATGAATAGAATACAATTATACCTGTTTAAATAAACTGTAATAAACAGAGGAAAATTTGATTTGTAGGTTGAATGCGCAATAATTTATATACATATGCGCCACTAAAAAGTTTAATTTACCTATTGTCTTAAATTTTTGAAAAAACACGTATCCACATCGACATATAAGCTAAATTCAATGATAACTACTGATAATAGTAACTATAATAATATTTTGGAAGAAGTAACAATTCATTAAATTGCTTAATGTTTAAAGGCTGTGTTGTAACATTCACTGAATTCCACATGCTATCTAATGCAGTTCAAATCAGTAACCTTCTATCATGGAACGGCAAAATTGTTAAAAATAACTTATTAAAAAAAAGATAAACTGAAATAAAATGCTCATTAATATATAATGCCTGTATGACAGGTGTCAGATTCAGATCCAGTGTCAATGTCATTCATTGGTTACAGACTTTCAACATTAATCTCGTTGCCACTTAAATTCTAATACTCTTCTACATGCATACTCTATTTCTCTTACTCTCATACTCTACTGTATTCATACTCTTCTATCTTCTATATAATATTCTTCACTATCCGACCGTGATATAATCAATGTATCATTTCTATGTGATCTTATAAAAAAGGGCTTAGCCTGAACATTCAAATAAATGATAAATACACTTTTCCATTAAGCATATCCATGTTACTTCGCTACACTCGTTCTATATGTAGTGCATTTTATCGGAAACGTTAGTATTGATTGATTAGAGTTTACTAGCTTCGCTTTTCCCTTAATCACAACTTTGTTCTTTACGGGAGTTTAACAAATACTACGAATACAAAATCAAAAAGTCAGAACCAAGAAAAGTAGACTATAAATTAGTTGTGAATATTCTATTCTATTATGTGTAATATTTTTGTATTTAATGCTATTATAATTAATATAACATTATATTATTTTGGCAGTTGAGGAGAAGTTCAAGCTAGTAACACTGTATTGCGTTTGGTATGATTGGTGATCATAATCACATGAAAGAAATTGCTACTGTACACATTTGAAATACAATGCAACGTACCACACATCTTCATGGATAGGGTACAGGTAAAGTGTACAGTATTATTATTTTAAAATGTGAAGAGGAAATCATTAAAAGATAAATGAATAAATAATCATTTTCTTTTCACATCAAGTTATTGTTTACCATCGACATTTACCGAAAACGATTCGAATGGACTTTTTCGTCTGATCAAATAGTTCTTAATTTCATATGAACAATTTCCTTTTGAATTTTCTTCACAGCATTAGTATCATTTAAATGGAAACTGAGTGCTAAACGGCAGCTATGAACATTATTAACGGAAATAATTATCACAAATGAGTCTTCCCACATCCCATAGATGTCACATCCCTAGTTATGATGACAAAAGTTAAGTATTTTAAGATAATAATTGCAGCATAGCAACTGTTTTAATAATGCATCTCTTATCACATGCAATACTGAGTACTGCGCTATTTTTGAGCAATGACAATAAAATGTAGCCTCCTAATCAGTTAGACAATGAAAAAGCAGTGCCTGGTTCAGATAACACTCACTTGCGTAACTCAGTGCACTTGAACCTTGTAAAATAATTATACTGCACTTATATTGCACTTTGCCTTTTTATTAATTTATTTATTCGTTTATTTTATAGAAATACAGCTGAGGGTACAAGGAGGTTTCTATACTTTTCCTCCATACACACACACACACACACACACACACACACACACACACACTCACACACACACACACACACACACACACACACACACACACAGTAGGCTATATTTAATGTAATAAGCATAAAAATGTAACACATGAAAGTCATTAGTCAAAAAGTATCAACAAATTTGTAAAATCCATCATTTTTGCAAGTTAATATGAAATTTATTTATTGAAAATTTTATAATTGATTAGTGATATGAAATTAATTCAATAATAACAAATTTTATACAGGTGCCGCCACGAGAATAGCATAACACTACGTGGCGCGCCACCTATAATAATAATTGATTATTTCTTCACAAGTTTTTCCCAATTGCATGATGTTATGACTTGAAACAGTCTTATTAAACTTTATAAATTTCATTCAATTTGCCTATTCCTTTTTCATTCAATTTTTTTATATTTATAATTTTCTCAATCCTATATATTTTTTCTTCTCTTTTCAAATCTTTCTTACCTTCATTTTTCACTAGTTATTAAAATTTCAAGTCATTTTAATAAAAGAAATTTCATCTTATTCGAGACAGTAATCACCTTTAGTATCTAGTATAGCCAGTGGCTATGTTTTTGTTTTGTCAGTCTGTCAATGGAATCTATGTAAAAAAGCATTCAACATAACCTGAGACCTGACCATGAGTTATGTCAACAAAACAAGAATTCTGTGAATGTGAGAGTTATCCCATTCGACCGATCTTAGGTTGAAAAAACATTCTTTCCTAACAATGTTCATGATCTTTCAATTTTTTCAAGGAATAATAACAAACATAATAATTATTTCTCTACATGCAAGAGCTGATCATTGCATCAGAGTTTGTAGGATAATATTATGTAGCCATGTTATTGACAACAAACGGTAGGGCTGCATTGATTAGATGCACTCAATTATGGCCAATTTCAACCATCCCGTAAATAACTTTAATTATTGTCAAGCCTGTACAATGCAAGCAATATACTTACCGATGTATTCATGGCTGTGAAATGAATCAGGCTCACGACTGTTTTGTTTCATTTCAATGGAAATTACCTGTAACATGAAAAAACCAATGTTGTTAGCTTTTATTCAAAATGGAAAACATCCATCAGTGGGTGGAAAACTGGTAATTAGACCAGTTTAAATGCTACAGGAAAACTCATATTGAAGTCAGTAGACTTTGGGGGGGGGGTGAGTGGAGAAGTGCAGTATTTTTCTACTGGAAAACATATTTTTCCAATCAGTAACATACACACAGGTTTTGTGTAAAATTCCCAACCTCAATGTTAGTACTCATTATAATTTCATTTGTACAAACCATAAATATTTTTCAAATTATCACTTATTCCAGTAAGTAAAATTTTTATGAAATCAGAAAGTTTTTATTGAAAATAATAAAGTCTTCGGGGTGTAGAGTCAACAACAAACATCTATCATTCACCGAAGACAATGATCAAAATATTTTAATTCAAAATGGAAGATCATTTTCCACATGTATAACCGGAATGATGAGAAAAATAAATCATGGAACATTAAGATAATTTCAAGGTAGTTGGTGGCGAACGATGCGATCTTTTAGTTTTGTTTAGTGACATTCAATGACGCGAATCGAAGCTATAGCAAGTGCTATTATAGCTGGGCCTGACGCAAACTCAATGAAGTAGAAAGAAGAAATAAAACAAGATTTGAATTGACGTTTTTATAAATAAAAGCTTTTGATATAGTGAGTGTGACTTCTATCTAGTAATACACCAATGAAAGGTTATACCTTGTACAATGTTATAATTTTGGGCTGTACCTCAATTTATTAAAACAATATTTATAGCCATAACTTAATCCATACGAAATATCTGTTTTCGAGAACTCTCTTAATGATAAGAGCCCCACTATAAAATTATGTGTTGAGGCTAAAAATTATGAATAAATAAATTTAAATTTAAATTAAGTTTATTCTTCTTCATATGCATAATTACAAAATAAAATGCCCGAAAATACCCTTGAATAAGGCTCCTCACATCGGCGAAAGCCAAATTGAGTACTGAATTACATGAATGATAAATCATTAAGAAGAAATGAAAAATCTCAAAATTAGAAGTGGAAGTGGATACAACAAAGGATGAACCATAGAAGATCACCAACAGAAATAAAGAAAACCTCAAATGTATAATGCAAAAGACTAAATGCTACTTTTGACAGTTACACCATCTTCAATCCTAATTCAAACTGGGAAAATAATCAAGAATTTGATTGCGATTGAGAATGAGATGGAGTAAGTCCCGAAACTAATACCTATAAGAATGTGTTTCGATATCAACAATATCCAGTCTATTTATCTATTCTTCAAGTAACCAAACTTGACTTTCAAGAAATCTTGACCTCTAAATAAAATTATCAAAACAAGCTATTCCCTAGCAGAGATGAATTGGGGCACTTTATGTGGAGTGTCACATTTCCAGTGTTACAAGTAATTTAGCCTCAACTAATTTAATTATTTGTATTACAGTCATCTCAGAAGTTAATGAGTACTGCATTTCAAAATCGTTAAATTTGTCAATAAATTGGAAAATTGAGAGTTGTAATTTCATAAATAGCTTTGGGGTTGAAAGAATGTTAGGAAGTTGTAGGGATGTTTAATTTGTCGACCTTGAAAGCAACTTCAAATAACCTTGAAATACCTTTAAATTACAATAAAAATCCTTAAATATTACCTTAAAACTTGTTGCTGGGCCTACAAAAAACCAATTCATTGAGAATGATGTTTCAAAAAAGAAACAGCTGATAACAGATTTTGAAACAGTTGTTGAATCAATTTGAATCAGCTGGTAATTACCTTTGAAACAACAATTTTGTATAAAGTTGGTTATTATAGATCAGCTGCATATTTTTTGAACTTTGAATTCGAATTTCAATTTTCGGTTATTAATTCCCCTTTCAATCTTGAGATTATCTCTTTGGTTAAGCTCAAGGGAGACTGTTTACCAGTAAATGGGATTTTCCCAAATGGGACTGGTAGATTTCCGGATTTTACTGAAAACGGAGGCGTCTGATTGATCAAAGAACGTTAATTAACTTTTATCAGCCGATCAAACGCCTAGTTTCTGGTGTACCAGTTAGCAGTGCATACTCCCAGAACGCACCCTATAAAAATTCTGTATGTAAACACTGTTCATTAATTGTGATTATCCCCTCTTGGTTGAATGTGTTGTTTATAGTCGACTGCTCTCATATGCTCATAGCTTTGCCTATTTCATTTCAATGAACAGTGTTGATAAAAAAGTTTTACACCCCAATCCCACATTAAATTCGGTTTTGATTGTTGAATCTTACCTCAAGATAAATTCATTATTTGAAAACTGAAAATATGGGCATTAAATTCGTGTTTTGTCTGTGCGAGACCAAGCTCCGTGTCCCTCACGGCTGAAGAGGAGAGACGAAGAATACTATACTGGGCAGCGTGGACGCACGCACAGGGACGCATAATTGCATTGCTTTTGCGATAACATAGTGCATTCCTCCGAGGGACACGGAGCTCAGTCTCGCACTAGTGAGTGGTGGTACATTAATAATAAAAATGGAAAATTAACTTAAAATTTCATTTTCAAACTCCATGTTCGAGTGCAGGCCTATTTATATTTTCAAATAATATTGTTACGGGTTCTAATAGCTAAAATAAGGCTGGCAACACTAAAGTTCACACTTGATCTCTATTTAAAAAAAAAAAAAAAAACATTTACACGAATTAGTCTATTTACACACAAATAATTGCAAGTTCAATTAATAAATAAAAACAGATCAAATGACAAGCTAATACTTATTTTCCGTAATTATTTACAAGAATTAATGAATAATTAATTACAGGCTGATCAATAACAAAAGAAACTAGAGTCCAATAAACTGTACAATAATGTAGAAAGAAATGATAAAAAGAGTCACTAATCACTTACAAAACACAGTCCAATTCGTTATTTGACAGTCCCAAATAATATCACTTAACACAACGTCTTTAAACTATTAGTAAGCTGCGTAAACAGTAAACACTTGTCTCTGCACTTGACACTATCTAGAGACTGAATAAAGCACTGTTTACTCCACTGGCACGAGATCTGTAATACAATCTGTCACACGCAGGTTTAAGAACTAACTGTCTCGCAAGCTTTTGTCACTGGTTCACGTGGACTTCCTTTATATAGCTGTTGCAGTTGTATGCAGTTGTACAATTCCAAGAATTGGAGCTCACTAGACGCATCGAGAAACTTCAAGAGACATGATCTCAATCATTCCAGAAATCTGGAGAAATCAATAGATTTCTCGAGAAATCAATTGAGTGAGAGAGTTGCAGACTTGGAGAATAAGAGTGACAAAGACATCTAATGAGAGAGAATGGAAAATATCAAATTGCAGTTGCGTCTGTCCATGAAAACAATGGAGTGATATAAATAGAACGAGTGCGTGACTGACTGCTTGTTTGCTCTTGTAACAATATGATATCTGAGGAGGCATAGCAGAGATTAATATGGACGCTCATTCCTTCAAGCAAGTAAACTGACTATTGACATATTTATATTTCCGTAAGTATTTGAGGAAATATTACTTCGATATTTATGAGTGATTAGGTGTTTTCATAAACTATGCACATACCATTCTCGATTGTTTATTTACAAGCTCAACAAATGAACATAATTTATTATTATCGAGTAGGCTTGAACCTTTTTTCGTGGATCAGTAGGCTAAATAGACAAAAACCAGTTTTTGGCATACAAGTTCTGGACCCAGCTAACTACCAGTTGGCCTAGAAATAATAACAACCGCCAACCACGCTCAACGAAAAAATTTAAGCAAAATGATTCAGCCAAATACCTCTTCCATCAATAGCTATTATCTGCCACCGGATAGATAAGCAAAATAAAATAAGAAGCAAAACAGTCTGAGCTGGCCAACACTTTGGACCAATCCATTTATGTTGTCTCATCTTCTATTCGGATGTATTGTGGTAATCTCCATGTCAAGCTGACCACTGATAGTGCCTATATTTCTCTGTAGTTTGTGGTTAGAAGGAAATATCAAGCTGAAGAAGAAGAAGAAGAAGAAGGGACAAAAAAGGAAGATAAGCATGAAGTAGAAGAAGAAGAAGATGCGAGGAAAAGGAGAAGCAGGAGAAAAAAGAAGATGTCAGAAGGAAAAGAGAAAGGAGAAGATGCAATTAAAAAGATGGAGGAAGAAGAAGAAGAAAAAAGAAAGAATAAAGAAGATGTCGAAATAAAGAGAAATAAGAGAGTAGAGGAAGGACAGAAAAACATTATGATTGTAAAGGGAGAAAAGGAGAGAATAAGAGAGAGTGAAAAAGAAGTCGAATAAGTAAAATTCTCCATAAACTTTGGCGTTGTGTTCCGGCCGAATTTCTTCATACATACTAGAATACTCAAAAACAGATCAACCCAACCTCCACCTCCAAATAGCCACATTTATAAGAAGCCTAAGCGCAAAAAAACTCTACCAAAATAAGAAGAACTACGGAACGTCTCACTTTACGCAATATTTCAATCCTTCACACACCACACCTCCACAGCAACACCTCATGAAATTGACAACAGCTCTACTTTCGCACCGGACAGTCTGATACGCACAATAGACGCATAACACCGTGAAATCTGTGAATTGTACAGCCTAGATTCTCTTGAATAAGCCCCACTGGAGTTACTAGAAGCATGAGAATTATACAAATTCTGCTAAACAGATTACATAATAATTATAAGTTGGACACAAACAAAAGTATGAAAGTAAGTCAAAACAAAACGATTCACACAAATTTAACAATATTTTTTATAAATTTTTAAATGATTGGTTATAGAGAATAATAAATTGTGAATGGCATCTATTTCTTATTTCCATGTTATTATCTCTGATCCTTAGCTCCACTATTATCAAAACCTTCAAGTTTCAGCTAGAATGCAAAAATGGAAAGAAATGAAAAATTAATTAGTTTAAGAGATATAAATGTGCAATATTAATGAATGAATAAACCCCAAACTACAATATTAAGCATATTAATATTACAGTATTGTGCAGACACGATATCTAACATAGAATTTCAAATTTTGAAAGAAAAGTTAACTTTTAGGAGTAGTAGTCCTGGTAAAAGCTATTGAACTTTTTACTTTAACTTACAGACATAGAAGAAAATTGCTCATTGCCATAGACAAAATTACAATATAAAATTTAAAAAGTATATATTGCTAAATGTTATTATGTGAAGAGTGAAGTTAGCTAGAAATAATAATGGAAAGTTATAAAAATATAAAAAAAGAAGAGATGGAACTAGTTGTATAGGGTCTCCCCACCAACAAAAGTGATACTATTACGCTAATAATAATGAAATAATAATTCCTAATTTCACAAAAGTATAAATGAAATATAAATATAAATACAATATAAAAATATACGAAATTCATCTAACCAAAGTTACAACAGGCTATAACATAGATATGTGCGTGGAATTAGGTACTCCTGAGGTAGACCTGTATGGGAGTTACCATCTTTTATTTTATAATTAATTTTTCAAATAAGCTTACAACAAAAAGATATAAAATTATTGGTAACTGTACTATTCCTGAATACTATATCAATCTAAATCTCTTTTTTTTAAATGAATGTCTGTCTGTATGTATGTATGTATGTTCCCTATAGACTCCGGAACCGCTGAACCGATTTTTATGAAATTTTCAGGCACAATGTAGAATGGTCCTGAGATGGTTCCTGTGTAGTTTGGGAGTTAAAAAGTCCCAAAGTCGCTGAAGGACACAAAAAGGAGAAATATATCCTTTAAGGAACAGCTGATAGAAGTCAACAGTTTTTAATCATAATGGCACCCCCTTAGCGGCGTTATTTACGCTGTCTGAAACGCAAAGAATCAAGAATCAAGAATATTTATTGGCCATTAAGTACAGTGTCATTATACAATAGGCTTTGTCAATATTGAGCAGGTCGCAATGCACAGACCAATCACATGTTTTACAAATAACAGTCACAAAGTATCACATACATTGACTAGATACAATTCACTCTTGTATTAAACTAAATCAGATTCTTGTATTCAACACAGTTAAACAATACAATTAATTACTTCCTGTTTACAACTAATGCATCTAAACCTAATATATAACACTAACATTTAACAACTAATCCAGCTATTTGAGTCATGGCTAAGGTACTCGTCTATTGTATAAAAAGCCTGTTGCTTAAGCCAACGTGATACTGTAAACTGTGTAAACAATAATTTTTTGTGAGGTAGATTTTTTATTCTCATGGGTAGTTTGTTGTATAATAAATATTGCTGGTAATTATGACTTTTGAAAGATCTATGCAGTCTGATGTATGGCGTAACTAGGTTATTTCTAAACAGAATTTATTAATTTCGAACTCCTTTAATTGCTATTACTTTATACTGAAGACTTCCGCAATGGCGGATATTGACAACAGCATTGAAAAGCTGATGGGAATCGATGAATGCTACTGTACAAAAATATCAGTCACCACCGGGAATCGAACCACGGACCTCTCAATTGCCGGTTGAGCGCCTTAACCACTAGACCATGGAGACCTTTCTGCACAGGAGCATTCATTTTCAACTTGGCCATATCGGCTCGTATCTCACAAGTTAGTTTGAAATGACTGACAATTGAATAAACTGACAAATATACATAAACAGAATTTATTAATTTCGAATTCCTTTAATTACTTTATACTGAAGACTTCCGCAATGGCGGATATTGACAACAGCATTGAACAGCTGATGGGAATCGATGAATGCTACTGTACAAAAATGTACTGTTCAATGCTGTTGTCAATATCCGCCATTGCGGAAGTCTTCAGTATAAAGTAATAGCAATTAAAGGAATTCGAAATTAATAAATTCTGTTTATGTATATTTGTCAGTTTATTCAATTGTCAGTCATTTCAAACTAACTTGTGAGATACGAGCCGATATGGCCAAGTTGAAAATGAATGCTGCTGTGCAGAAAGGTCTCCATGGTCTAGTGGTTAAGGGCGCTCAACCGGCAATTGAGAGGTCCGTGGTTCGATTCCCGGTGGTGACTGATATTTTTGTACAGTAGCATTCATCGATTCCCATCAGCTTTTCAATGCTGTTGTCAATATCCGCCATTGCGGAAGTCTTCAGTATAAAGTAATAGCAATTAAAGGAGTTCGAAATTAATAAATTCTGTTTAGAAATAACCTAGTTACGCCATACATCAGACTGCATAGATCTTTCAAAAGTCATAATTACCAGCAATATTTATTATACAACAAACTACCCATGAGAATAAAAAATCTACCTCACAAAAAATTATTGTTTACACAGTTTACAGTATCACGTTGGCTTAAGCAACAGGCTTTTTATACAATAGACGAGTACCTTAGCCATGACTCAAATAGCTGGATTAGTTGTTAAATGTTAGTGTTATATATTAGGTTTAGATGCATTAGTTGTAAACAGGAAGTAATTAATTGTATTGTTTAACTGTGTTGAATACAAGAATCTGATTTAGTTTAATACAAGAGTGAATTGTATCTAGTCAATGTATGTGATACTTTGTGACTGTTATTTGTAAAACATGTGATTGGTCTGTGCATTGCGACCTGCTCAATATTGACAAAGCCTATTGTATAATGACACTGTACTTAATGGCCAATAAATATTCTTGATTCTTGATTCACCGGGAATCGAACCACGGACCTCTCAATTGCCGGTTGAGCGCCTTAACCACTAGACCATGGAGACCTTTCTGCACAGGAGCATTCATTTTCAACTTGGCCATATCGGCTCGTATCTCACAAGTTAGTTTGAAGTGAATGACACTTGAATAAACTGACAAATATACATAAACAGAATTTATTAATTTCGAATTCCTTTACTTGCTATTACTTTATACTGAAGACTTCCGCAATGGCGGATATTGACAACAGCATTCGAAATTAATAAATTCTGTTTATGTATATTTGTCAGTTTATTCAAGTGTCAGTCACTTCAAACTAACTTTTAGGTTATTTCTATTTCTGGTTCTATGGTCAAGCTGATGATTATGTCTTTTAAATAGTGTTGAGTTTGTTTTTACATGGACTAAATTACAATAAATATACATTGAGGGAAGAGTCATGATTTCAAGTTCAATGAGACTGCATGTACCGTGTAGTCGGAGCCTTGCAGTATGTAGGAAACATATGACTGGGTATGATGAAATGTAATTATGCCAGGTTGATGAAATCTGCTAACCAATGCAGCTAGAAATATGAAATGAAGCCTCAGAGGGTGGTGGCGAATAATAAAATCAAATACCTAGCTTCTATCCTTATAGTCGTAGGTTTAAATTTAAAATGTTTCTTCATTCAGAGGTGGTGATTGAGAAAACAACGAAGGACCGGAAAACTGAAGGAAACTATGATCGGCTGGAAGAGCCCTAGGACTAACTTCTTCCCTAATAGTCCTAGAAGCTTAAAATTCGAAATGTAACCTTAGTGGGAGGTGGTGAATCATAAAATTAAAAACTTAGCTTCCGCCCTAATAGTTGTAGGTGGTTTAAATCTGAAATGTTCATTCAGAGGTGGTGAGTAAGAAAACAACGAAGGATCTGATCAGCTGGAAGAGCCCTAGGACTAACTTCTTCCCTAATAGTCCTAGAAGGTTGAAATTTGAAATGTAATCTCAGATCTCAGTGGGAGGTGGCGAATAATAAAATCAAGGGGAATTTTTTATGAGAACGCAGCAACGCGCGTCAGGCCAGCTAGTATAATATAAAACTAAGTTAATGGTGAACTAATGTTTTTATGGAATATTTCATGTTTTTATGGAAGGCTGACTATTGGTGAAAATAAGGGTTCAAGACTATCCCTACCTAGCAACCATTTATGCAAGTTTCCTTGAATTTTTTAGCATTTCTGAAGCATAATTGACCGGATCTCAGGAGGCAACCAACTGAAGGAGCGGGGAGCAACGTAAAAATAACACCTACGAACTATTTCTTATTGGGTTTGGGAGGTCTTAAAATTCATGCATTCCTCAACTCATAATTGAAGTAAAATTGTAAGACCTATTACCGCTCCTAATAAAAAATGTTTCAAGGACCTAATAAAAGTACAAAGGTCGGAGTGGGAGTAATTTTCTCTCTCTAAATAGCGGCAAGGATGCTATGCCATACGCGTTTTCCCCGTTATATGTACGAATAAATTATAATAATAAAAGATGATAATTATAAGATGTAGAACAACAAATATCAAATAAGAGCGCTCTGGAGTTCAAAAAGTGTGGCACGATTCGAATACAAGGATAATTTATTAAAATTGATTGGAGGTGTATTCTACTAAAATAGTAAGCTGGAAATATGCGAATTCTCTCGTTTATTCGTTTTTTCTTATATCTTCATCTGGATGTACACAGCTCTCGTTCATAATTTCAAAACATGAATAGTTCATACTTGTTCTTTATAAAATTTTTGTTATTTACAAAATTTGATATTTTCGATAAGAATTTCGTATCAACTATGAAACAAAAATATATCATAATTGCAATAAAACATCTTTGGATAAAAGATTACAAAAAAAGTTGAGAAAATCATTAATTTCATAGAATTTTTTTCTATTCAAAACATCTACTGTTCTCAAAATAGATAAATAAAATGCATAATAAACTCATGAATTTTCTATTACAAACAAAAAACTTCAATCATAAAAATGTGTTAGTTTTCTTTATTCATGTATTCCTGCTAGTAGCAAGCAAACAAAAGTAAATTCCAACAAACTATAACTAACTAACTTGTAATATACTAACTACTTTATGATAACAAGGCGCTACCTTTCTTTTCTTATTTTCTACTCTTAAAACGTTTATAGATGAACTGTTATTGAAACACGTATCAAAGATTTGCATAAATTCACTCGAAACTTCTAAGCAACTTTAGCATGACGATTTTATTTTTCACACGAATACGTAAAATAGTTTTTGATTACTTTTTCGCGCAGCTATAAGTTCTTATAACCACTGCGAACGAAGTTCACCAGCAGCTGCTGATAGGAATAGCGCAAATTGGAGCTTGGTGAAGCATTCCCTTCCAAGGTTAAATGCAGTTTCCAACTAAGGACCAATTAACGAGATCATTGAATTAGCGGCCGCATGCAACTAACTCTCTCATACGAACTGAACTTCTTCATTAACCTTGGTGAAGAATGTCCGTTAGCATTCTTCATTTGGGGCCAAATGGACTTTACCCACTTACCTTTTAGCGAGTATCCAATGGATCGGATAGTTTCAGAGTATTGATAGTTACTTCATAGAAACTGATAAAGCACAAAAATTTTCCTCGTTGATCGTGCTTTTCCCAACTCCTACTTGCCTCCTTCTTTTAGTTTCAGTCCTCCCAGTCTTCCACTTATTTCTTTTCATCCTTTCTTCTTTTTCATCCAAACCTGTCCATCCTCTCTTTTTTCAAATACGTTTTTCTCTCCCTTCCTTTATTGTCATCCTTGTCCTTCAGCGTTGTTTTTCCCCTTCCTTCCTCCCAAATCCAAGACAGGCGTCCTAATTTAAACGTTCTTATTTATTTACTATCTATTATTTCTCCCTATTTATCAACTATCCCTATCGATAAACTAACTGGCCGTCAATAATTGCAGAATCCAAATTAAATGCTAATTATATGATACCAGCAGTGGCGTAACAACAATGGAGCAAGTGGAGCAGACGCTACACGGCATTCGGCACAAAGTGAAAAAAAAAATTCACATACAGTTCAAACTTATTTAAAGAGATCCTAAGACGGAAAAGTAGGCTGGAAGATAATATTAGTATCACTCTCATAGGTATAGTTGATAAGGAAAATAATTAATTAATTCATGGATTCCTCTTACATATTTGATTATGCTTTTTTTACATTTCAAACAAAATACGGATCATTTTTTTTTTCAAATAAATAGAACGTTTACAAATGAATTTCGTTAAGTAAAGTGAATTTTCAAAACGTGTTTCTTCAAATTCGATTTCTACGCACATAGTTATTATTTACTTAGCATAAGAGCCTGCTTTTTTGTAGAATAATTTTTATTACGTTCAAATATTTTCCGTTTTTTAGTTCCATTCATAAACAAAAAGTAGATTTAAAATAATGTACAATAAGGGATTGTATCAATATAATTATTTTACATTACAATAAGAATGAATATGCTGTACAATTATTACACCTTGTGAAAGTTGAAGCGAGCTGTTGTTTTCAGTTTTCAGTATTCGTTTAGTAACAGTAATTATTGTGGGCACTGGTTCATAACAAAGACAAACTAATATTAAGGGTAGTTGACTTGAATAACTTCAAATCGAATGAAATTTTTACTTGTAGTTTACATTTTTGAATTGTAGTTACTTTGGAACAGGCTCTAGATCACTAAAACGAAATTACAACAGTATCGAATAACCTTTTCAACATTTCACATTTTAAATGCTATTCAATAAGGATTTTTATATTTTTGAAAACAAGAAAATATTTGGTTGATGATTCACAAGTTTTGAGATAGGAAGTGATAGCCGAGTGCCGTAGCAGGTATCTGTTCAATCAGAGATAAGCTACGAAACTCCTAGGCGCTCTTTTTAAGGGTGACGGATTGGATTGGCCAGCATAAAATACTCTTTACTCTGCTGTAAAATCACTTCCCAGTGGTTCGGAACCCACCTAAAACTGTCCAACTCATCAATCACCATCATCCCATTCATTACCCACGCACTGGTCTCAGACCTATGTGGGCTTCATCCTCCGAAAAAAGGATATTTCCAATCATTGGGAACATTTCCAAATCATTGAAAAGTCAGTTTCGTTGTTAACATGTAAAATAGCAACTGTAGTTCAATGAAAATGAGGTTGAATGTGAATTGAGAACGATAGCGCTGTTAGCAAAGCGAAAAATTATAACGAGGGTTGTTGCATTCTGCTCAGCTTTCCACCTACAAGGAAAGCCTACATATTTTCATATCCCGCTTACAACACCTCCACCGTCTAGTAAATGCATCACTGAAATATTTATCAAACTAGGTTAAAAAGTGATTGCATTGCTTGAAGCGGCAAAATAATCGAACAATGTTGACCTGCTTGAAATGTTTGAAAATGAGTTAACAACGCTATTACGTTGAGAGTTGAAGGTATCTTTAGTTAGAAGGGTGAAGAAGCATTTGTAGCTACGTGGCTACGTGGCAATCAACAATAAACTGCATCAACGCCTACCTTATTTGTGCAGCCGACTCGTGTTGCTCTCTACCATTGTTGAGAATTCACATTGTTGAGTTTTCCTTGTATCAATGTCGTGCAAATAAAGAAGCGATGAAGAAGAAAGAGTAAGAAAAGCATCCTGAAGGATGATGAGGATGAGGAGGAAGAGAATTTGTCTAGAAGATGGAGAAAAATGAAAGAGGAGAAAAGAGAGAAGGGATAGAAGAAGGGACGATAAAACAGCGGAAAAGCGAATAGAGTAGGTAGAACAGAAAGAACCGGAGACAATAAAATTATAAAAACGAATAAGGAAAAACATAGAAGAGGAGAAGATCAAAAAGAATAACATGAATAAATCAAGACCAGCAAGAAGAACAGTAAGGGCAGAAATACTGGGAGAAGTAGAAAAAGGAAGAAGAATGGAAAAGGGAATGGAACAGTTTAGGACGGAGATGGATAAGTAAGGAGAGCGAAAGGAAGGAAGAAGGAACAAGAACCGCAGAAGTAGAAGAAACAAAAAGAAAATCAGAAAGCAAAGGAGGTGAAGAAGAAAAAATGGCAGAAAGAGTGGAAGAGCAGAGAAGCAGAGTTTAGAAAGAAGATGGACGGGGAAGGGCAGGAACAGAAGGGAAAATTCCATTAAAGGCATTAGGAGACGCCAATTGACAATACAGTAATAGAAAGAAAAGAAAGAATTAGTGGATCAAAAAGCACATGAAAAGGAGGGAAAGAAAACATTTAATTGAACAGTTGCCTTTATTTTCCTTCGGCGGCGACCGACGAAGTTGAAACGCAGTCGGCTGTCTCTTCCACTTAATCCTCACATACAGTTCTCACTTGAAATTGATAAGAAGTAGAACTAGAGAAAGAATATTAAGTAGAAGAAGGAAGAAAACGACGAAGAGAGAAAAGAAGAATGTGATTGAACAAATGAGTGGAATTTTGAATGAGCAAAAGAAGAAAGGTGAAAAAGCATCCAAGGAATCAGTAGAGAAATGAAACGCAGAGCAGTGTGAAAAAACACGAGCTGCAAGAGAAAAGTGATAAAGAACGTTAAAGAAAATAGAATTAAAAATGACATAATTGAAATAGAGATAATGGAGATGCAGACAGTCTCCCGGTGCAATCGTGCCGGAGGGAACGCGGCGGCTGCCCTGAAGGCGAGGAGCGAAGGAGGCCGGGAACAGGCTTGTTGATATAAATAGGTGGCGTGCCGGGTATCTATGACGACCACGGCTGGGGCCTCTCAACCCCTCTCAGCCCGCTAACCCAATCAAACCTCTCCACACTCCTCTCTCATTCCACTGCTGACGACTAACTATAAACCTCCTCCTCTTTCTCCTTCATCAAACCCTTTTTCCATCATCACTCCTCCTCCTGTTTCACCACCCAATTCCACGAATCACGTCTCCAATCGCAATGCCAATGATAAAATCATCGACAGCCGATAAGGACACACACAGGCTTCAGACCTACTCCACCAAATCAGATTTTTGTTCAATTGAATAGAGGTGCAGCACTGTCCTTATAAAGTTCACAATACTATGCCAAGATGATCCTCTCAAGAGCATTTCCTTGATGTTTCAAGCAGTTTTATTGTGAAAGTCTGGATTCTGAACCTTTTCCAATTTATATCATACTCAATCTATATTTATTATTTCAACATCACCAACCCTCTTCTGAGCTCAATTTTTTAAACTGAATTTTCTCATTGAGAAAAAAATGAGACACTGAACTCAATCCAACTGTTTCAACGTGAATAATGCATTAGTTTTATTTCAAAAAATTTGAAAGCATTTCCACAAACAATAATTTTTCTATTCTAAAAATGTAGGATTTAGACATTAATAATACTAAAGTAGGAAGTCAGTTCACCCTTGAGCTATTCATAATTCGCTTGACACACATAATTTATATGATAACTCGATATTTTCCTCCTATTTCCATCATCCAAATAGAGCAAAAACTATTTCAAAGCATAAATTTCCAACAGCATTATCATATTTCAAATAAATAACAAAGATTATATTTGAATTGTACAAGATGATTCTTTCATTTGTTGATAATTTTTTCTAATACCATGTTGAATGGCAGTAGTGAGAGACTGCCTTGCCTTACTCCTGTGTGTATCACAATTGGCTCTGAGATTTCTCCTATGAACTTCGCTTTAGATGAAGTGCTCATGAGAGCCTATTTAATGAGTGCCCTAGTTATACTGTCTATGCCATATTCCTCAACAGTATCGAATAGTGTCAATGGCAACTTTCTGTAGTGTTTTGACTGATTTCTTCAATAATTTTAGATAAATCACGAAAATCACTTTTAGTAAATAATTAATTCAATTCATCATAGATAGAAGGATGATCATGATGGATCAATGACTAGATAGATTATGGAGATCCTACTGTATTTTGAAACACTAATGCTTTGTCAATCATAAAATTGCACAAACGGTTAAGAAGACAGGAGAGCAAAAAACCATCCAAATTTGATTCTAAGAAAAAATGGGGGAATCAGTAAGTAAGGGAACGATGAACAACTGTACAATATAAAATGAAAATTATTGCGAGGGTGAACTTATGAACGGATTATACGCAAATGCAAGAAATAATTCAGTGAAAAAACATTGGATAATACATAAGACTGTACAATATAAAATGAAAATTATTGCGAGGGTGAACTTATGGAAGGGTCATACGCAAATGCAAGAAATAATTCAGCGAAAAAACACTCAAAGCTCAGTTTATCGATAAATCGGAACAGTTCCTATTTGTGGGAAGGGGTGGAGGATAACTCTTTCAAGTTTTCGAAAGATAAATCGAATAAGCTGGCCAACGTACGAACTTCAAATAATAATGCAATATGGCGATATAGATAGAAATGAGAAATGCGTTATCGAACAGTCGAGTACGTGAGTAGAACGAAGGAAATGCACTAAATCTTGTTCGAGATGCAATATGGAGCATGCTCGATGTCCACGAGCAAGTATTGGCCGCAGCCTAAATGTGCTTAAAAAGAAGAAAAGAAAGCCAGTGTATTGTGTGTACACTTCTTGAACCCACGCGTGGATAAATGCGAATAAAGTGCTAAGCCCAACTATGTATATGGTGGCCTATCAATATTGTTGCAAAACGAACAGAAAGCAGTATTATGTGCGCTGGCTTCAAATATAGACGTGTGTGATAAATTGATGACTCTGCTGGGAAATAGAAGTTTGGATGACGAGGAAGGGGTAAAGGGAATGGAGGGAAAGGAAGACGTGTTGAAGGAAGAGGGGGGAAAATAAGGATGAGAATAAGGAGTAGGAGGGGCAGGAAGAGTAGGATGGAGCAGGAAATTTAGGACGAATGGGAAAAGGAGATGGCGAGGAGGAATTGAAGGAAGAGGATGAAGAAGAAAAGGATTAGAAGGATGAAGAAAAGGAGGGGCAAGAGGAGTAGGAGGAGAAAGAGAGGAAGCAGGAGCAGAAGGAGAAGAAGAAAGTAAAATAATAGATTGAATAGGATTGGAAGGAGAGTAATAGAAGGAGCAGAAGTAGGAGCAAGAAAAGAAGCAGAAACAAAATGAGAACAAGTAGAAGGAGAAAGATGAAGCAGAAGTGGGAAGAGGAGGAGAACGAAGAGAAGGAGAAAGAACCGGAAATGCACAAATAGACTGATTGAGTCTTAAAGAGGAGGTTCGGAAGAGTACTGAAGCAGAAACAGAAAGAAACGAGAGGAATCGATTGGAAGGAAGAGGAAGGAAAGATAAATAAGAAGTACGAAAGAGATGGGTGGAGAGGAAACGCAGATAAGTCCGCTCAAACTTGAGTGGGATATAGAATAGGCTGGCAACTATAGAAGGGAAGGAACTGCAATGCAACGCAATTCAATGGGAGTTAGTGGGTCAGTGCATATGAACGAAAACATCGTTTGTGGGCCGTTTCTCATGACTTATGTCTCTATATAGGCCTTCTCTCTTTAATACAAGTCTTTTCGTCCGCTCTTTCGTGTATTTAATCACATCCGAATCTCTTCTTCACTCAAATCCTCATCCATACTCTTAATAATTTCTCACTCACTTCTTTCCATTTAAGCATCATTCATTCTTTCTCTCTCAAACACATACACATTCACTCTCTCCTCTCTGATGAATTTTTTCTAATAGTCTACTCTCCCACTACTTTCTTATCCCTAACGAATTTTCATCTCTAGCACTTACAATTCTGATTCCCGCTTTCCTTTTCCCTCTACTCTCTTCTAGTCAGATTCTCTCCTCTCTTTTTTCATCTCTTTCCCTCCAACACAAACTACAGCCATCCAGCCAAATGCGCAAAACAGCCTACTATGCAGCAGCAGCCTATATCAGCTGCATTCTGCTGCCTAGAGGAGCTGGCTCTGTTTCAAAAGCATTACTTCGCTTGCAATAATAACGACGCGCCTGGAAGTGCATAAAACTGCATAAGCCCTGGCACTGGTCCATCTTATCAACCAATTGCCAGCCAGATAGTTGGGTTTCTAAAAGCCGTCATCTCTCAAATTTGTGATCCGGCAATTATTACGCAGCAGTAATTCAACCCCAACGCGTTTGAAATTGGGTCAATTAAATTATGTTGGTAAATATTAGTAGAAGCAGTACGAGACCTTCCGTTTATTTTCAGCGAAATGTAAATAATGGAGCAGCTAACTGGAGCTGGATCAATAAATTAACACAGCAACAGTAACAAGTGCAATGAAAAGGCAAACTTATTAAACTTTATTAAAAATAGCCCCTTCAGTAACAATGTATTCAAAATAATGAATAATACAGATGTTGTCACAACCACTAATTAAAACATGAGATACTATAGTTTCGACTTTCGCGTCATTTTCAATTTCTATCAAATCTCCGTTTAAACTCTTTCAAGAGGATAGAGATTGAAAATAACGTGAATTGTGTGTTCATTATTTTAGTTGATGTTAGAAAAACTGTATTAAGGTGGATTTACACATTTCATGGGCCTGCCTGCCATACCCATAACGTGTCTCTGCCGTGCGTTTTTGTCTGAATCACTATTTCGGATTTTCCATTTACTAAACATAGTACAGCATGTTTGCGGTTTTCACATAGCCTGCCGTGCCCATGCCATGCCGCTGCCATGCCTCTTCCGTTTTCATCTGATCGCTCTTTCATATGGATATCATATTCATTATGGATATCTGCCACAATATCAGAACTACTAATACTAGGAAAAATAAGGTATATATTTTGGTAGTTTTTTGTTTCCTGATTCTCTAATACTGAACTCGGACTATCTACTTCCTTAATGAGATCGTATGGTTGAGGAAATTAATGCCATTCTTCACATTAAAAAGCGTAATAATTAATTATTCTACATTATTAATACTAATTTTAATACCTAGAACATTATGTAGTGTAAAAAAATAAAATAATTTTTTCTTCATCTATTATTACTGAAAACGAGCCATGGAAATTGACAATTAATTTATTATGAATAATAAATTAATTCGATTAGTCCCATAAGTCTCATATACGGCTCATATAAGGCTCATGCATTTCAATACACATATGCATAACATGAATGTATGGATGTAACATCAATGCATGGATTGAATGTACTTATTAAAATTGAATAATTATAAGAGACAACGAAACGATTACAAAAAGAAGACTGATGCCTAAATGACTAAATAACTTATTGACATCTACAAAACATTATATTGAAAAACTCCCAAAATTATTATATAATTCATTTAAAATGGTCATGATAGTTACGACCACGTAAATTTTTTTTAATATTTATTTATTTTTAATTCTTTTAAAAAGAATCAAAGTTCTTTTTACTTTCTGGATATATGTTTTCCTTCATTACATTTCAATTATAATCAAACAATTAGTTGTCTCATTAGGAACTTTTCTGGTCGTGCTTAAAAATATCTACAATAAAGTTGAGTCGTATAATGTACATATGAATCAAGCTTATTACAAAATCAAAAGCTAGATCAAGGTCAGATTTCAGGATGTGTGAATGTTAGTTATCATGAATACCGACATTTCTCACCTAAACCTTTGTACGCAGAATACTTCAACAGCATTCATGGAGCAACAACTATACAGTGATTTATAGCAGATCAGTGTGACTCGATATTCCCTACAAGAATATTCACTTATTGTGCAGTACCATGAATTACGAGCACATGTGACTACTAGATTATTGAAAATAATCTAATAAATAACTTTCAGTCTAGTAATAAATTACAGCTACCACACTAATGCACCGTTAATAAATCCATATCAACCGAGTCTTGTTGGTCATTGCACAGCTTTGAGCCAGCCAGCCTATTTCTAGAACGAACACGAAATGGAAGCCAGATAAAATGGCATTTCTGATCAGTTGCAATGCATAGAATTCACATTATTTAGAATAAATTACACATTAATATTGCATTATCTACATTAGAACTACAGCTGAGGTCATGAATAATGCCCGTTTAGCTATAATAATGTGACCCGCTTTGTCACGTCATTATCGATATAAACCAGAAAACTATTCTCAAAAGTTATCACACAGTAAATTGATTCAGTTGCATAGAACCACAAAAAAATAGGTATTCCTTTTCTATGATAGAACTTAAATCATTGAACTTAAATAAATTGATAAAACCTAACCCTTTTAGCAAGAGTTGTTACGAAATTGCAAATAAATCAGTTGCACTGCACCCATTAACTATCTTGGAGCCCAGTGAAAGTAAAGTACTAAACTGTATTTAAAAATAGCCGTACGACTTTCATACTCGGAAATGTTGAAATTAGTGATATTCACGAAATACTAACATTATTACAGAATTGATTGATATGTCGTTCTTTTTCTTTTTCGGAGGATGACGCCCACATAGGTCTGAGACCTGTGCGTGGGTAATGAATTGGATGATTGTGATTGATGAGTTGGACCTACAGTTTTAGGTGAGTTCCGAACCACTGGGAAGTGATTTTACAGCAGAGAACAGAAACATTTTTGCTGGCCAATCCAATCGGTCACCCATACAAAGAGTCAGTCACCCAGGAGTTTCGTAGCTTATCTCTGATTGAACAGATACCTGCTACGGCACTCGACTATCACTTGTAATCTGGGAATGTCTTTCAAGAGGGTTTCCAAGTTTTTCTACAGTACGGTACTTGAAATTTCATCTAATAAAATATCTAAAATGCTTAAAACGATACTCTGTTGGAACTTGGAAGAGCACAGAATTAAGTTTTCAATTCAAAGCGTGTGTGTAAGCCATAATAAATATACTATACGTTCTTATTTGAATTTGAAAAAAATTTGAGTTTTATTGGCAAAAATCAGACAGGCCTGCATATGTACAATGAAACGAACAGAAATAATAATATATATAAAAGAAAATATACCCAAGTTTCTTATGCTTATGATTTATCGAAACAATTCGGCACTGCCAACATAAGATAACTTGTGTGTAGGCAGTGAGTCGCAGTTGATCACTCTCATTTCACTTCTTATCAAAACAAGGAAAAGAAATAACATCTGTTACCACAACGCATTACAATATTAAAGTACACCAAAGAATGAGATACATAATAGAAAAAATATTCATAGACCATATCGGTAAAAAATGCCAAAAAACAAAAGTTATATGTGAAAAATTAGAAAATACTAATGAAATAAAACTCATAGTAATACCTATGATTATGATACAACCAAACATGCTTGCCTATCCGAAACATGGTACGGTTATATTTTATTGATTTATTTTTATTTGGGAATTGGAAGTCACTCTTTCCAATCAATATATTACTAATATAATCAATTATTATGAACAATCAATCAATTATATTATTCAATTTATTATATTCATTAATACTATAGATTTAAATGCACGGCACAAAGTGGAAGTATTTCAAAAAGTGGTATGTTTGTAGTGAGTGGTATTCCAGTACCGGTACTGAAGTAATGACGAATTGATTCCGCTTCGTATTTAAATTAGTGAACAGATGAAAGGAAGGACCACTCAACCAGCAGTAGTTGTTCAGATTTGGACAGTGATGATGCTCATGATGATGATGATAATAATTCTGGGGATAAAAAGGAGGAGGTCAACGTACCCCACAAAGAGCTGGTCATGGTTCTATCGATTTAGGTAGGCAGTTGAAACTGATACCACCCCCTCACACACTTACACACACATTACTACTTCTACCACTTGCATTGCCTACTTGCGCCTATTTAAGCGCCACATGGCTGGCTATTGAAGCGACCACTCATTCCATTCAAGTGCAATGTGAAACCAGCCAGAATTATAGAAGAGTCTGCCTCTACCGTGATTGGAACGTACCATTTGAAAATTACCATGGTCTCCTGGCCCAATCCAAAACAGCCACAGTCGGAACTGAATTTGAAATTTGTATATGGAATGTATCAAAACAAACTATTTGTACATCAATAATTGTTGAAAATATTTCACTGGCTAATTTACAAAAAAAAGTAGGAAAGGTATAGGATGAGCTGTGAGTTGCGCGAGAGCAGAAGCAACTACCTACGGAGAGACAGAGAGAAACTGAGAGAATGCTGGCGAGTGAGTGAGCCCGGAGCTTCCCCCTCCGCTGTCACAAGCGCTTTTGCCACTGCGCATCTGAAGGTCATAGCTCATCCTATTCCTCGAGTACTGTACATTCACTTATTCGTGTGACAGCTATTTCGCATTTTTGTAATGCTTTCTCAGACACGGTTGGAGGCCTACTACCGTGGCTGAGGAAGCATTACAACAATACGAAATAGCTATGGCACGAATAAGTAAGTGTTGAAATTGCTAGTATAGTAGAGTATTTTTAACAATTATTTATGTTTAAAAATCGAGTGAAAATGAAAATATATATGGAACTACATTAAACTATTTGTGTTTATCATTGTTAGGAAAAAAATTACGATTATTTCTATGCAGGTGGAAGCTTCAAATGTTATTGGTAAATAAGGGAATATTTGAGTTCAGAGCCGGGGGCTACATTCCTTAAAAATATGTTTTTATTTAAAGATGGTAACTGAACACAGGAACATAAGACTAGCCTCATACTTTACGAAAAAACTGAAAATTTATTTATAAGGATATCAAACCATCTCAATTTTTCTAGAGTGATAAAAATGTATATAAAGTAGAAGCAATCAACAATAGCTGCACTATTTTATAGTTTTCCTACAGTGCAATAACATGGTAAATAATTCTTAACTAAGAAGCTGTCATGAATTATCCATAGCTTTAAAACTATATACACTGGCTATAAATTTAGCTCTATCGGTTGACAATATTCCATGTCCAATGTCACAAGTAAGCCACAATTCATCAATTATTCAAGCTTACTGGAAAATAGCGATAGGTTACAATCTCAAGACTTGATTTAGCATTAGGGTTTGGTGATAGTTCTGTTCTTGGATTTAAATTATTCATGATGTGTTAAGAATCGTGAGATAAGAGCTCAACGTTGGATGTAAACTGAGTATCATTACTAGAGCCATGTTATTTAGCAATAAAGAAAAGAGGTTTAGCAGAAAAGAGGTTTGTGTGTGATAATGAGGTAGTGTGCAGAAGAATGTTTTCTTTAGCAGAAAAGAGGTTTGTGTGTTTTAATGAGGTAAATAGTGTGCAGAAGAAATGTTCATTGCGGACAATTCTTGAGTTCATGTTATGTAATAGATCAGTTGATAGCAGAATGCCATTTAAAACAGGGATTGATCCTTCGAATGCAAATTAAGTCACTTCACAAAATGAAGAATGGACCATGAATACAATGAAACATAAACACAATCTATGGTTCAGTGAATGGAGGATTGCCATGAGGAAATGTGGATAAATATTATAATAACAAAATTTCATAATATAAAATATCATTTAGTTATAGTTATATAGCATTAATATGAGTTTATATTTTATGATTAGTTTGGAGCTAGATTCTGTGCTATCGAAGACATGCCAAAACAAAGGCAAATGGATAAATCGACAAAATAATAAAAAAGAACGCAACTCAATTTGAAAAATATATATTTGATGAGAATACAAGCTTATCTTGTGCCATATATTGACATTCCAGATAACATTAATTTTAATTCAAGATTCATTTGAAGCTATGATCAAATAAAATTTGTTTACAATAAAAATCTTATTTGAAAAGAATGGTTGAATATTGGAAGCTAAATACTCGATTTATTTGATCAAACGAAAAGTAATGCTTGAATAATAAACAACCAATTTGAAACTAACACAATGTTGTAGCTTTACCAAAATAACCGATCATAATTATTGGGAACGTCAACAAAGCTGTGAGAGATAAGTTAGGATAGATCTAAATATGAGAAATGATCAATACAACCGATGACAACAATTCGTGCCATCATACAACTGATGTAACACAAATTGAATTCCAATTCAGACACGATGTAATAAGGTGTCATTATGAAACTGTTTCAAAGTGTACATTTAGTTAAATTCTAGTTATTTGAAAGTATAATCTTGCTAACTAATACGCCTTCCAGTTAGAGACCATCTCTGGTTTCTAATCAGTGAACTAATGAACCTGGTTTCACATCACCATGTTTCACTTTTTCATACTATCAATATTGTTCTCATATTGTCTATCTCATTACTTTCTACTGATTGGTTTGTAGTTGATTGTAGTTCTCTTAAGGTGGGGTTAGTGTTATGGAAGAAGAAAGAAGTAATTACTGCTGTGTCAATACGTCTCGGTTGCAGTAGGCAACATGTTTATTTGCTTTTCCCCCGTACTCTCCTCGACTTGCGGTTTATTTAAATATCTTTAGAATGTTTCCTACTAGAAAATGGGAGAATCCTCATTTGTTTACTTTAGAATTTGATAGAACATTATACAACCCCCTCCGTCTTTCTGGAACAATTAAAAGGTATTTAAAGCGAACGCTCAGGTAAACATGTTTCATTCATTGCTTGAATTTCGTTGACATAACAAGTGACAGTCTTCAGTGAGAATTTATTCAGACCATGTTAAACAAACAGTTGTTGTGTTAGAGTGATAACATCAGTATATTGTGTTTGTATTAGTGAGACTTCCTTTACATTTTATACAAGTGGACTCATAGTCTTAGCTATTATTGTAATACGGACTTGTGCTACGTAAGTTTTAATTGTTCTTTTTAGACGATTCTTCTGGAATTATTGGACAGTTTATTGAACAGTTATTATTTAATATTTGATCGGCCTTTTAACAATTCGTGATTGACTTTTGTACGGTACAGTAATATAGAAAATTCTTTATTAGTTGAACATTATCGATTTATCTGTTTCTGATTGGTTTATTTTGTATGAGTTTACTAATTTGTGTAAATAAAGTGCGAGTGTTAATTTTAAGTGTTGCCAGCATTACTTTAGAGGTAGAACCCGTAACAGTATTTACGGGGTAATTTTTTTCTGATTTTAAATGCCTGTAATACATTTTTTGCACGGGTTTAGGAGGACCCTTGCGAATAAATTGATTGATACCTAACCTTAGTAAGGTACCTTAGTCAATAACTAACCTAGCAATGAAAAGCAGCCTACTCTTGGCCTGTTGCTCCAATCATTCAACTTCATGAAAGTATCAATAGCATCTGGGACCGGCAATCAATTGTAGACAACGAGAGCTAGATAATAAAGGCTACTAGATTGGTGCCTACCTAGATTGGTGTTGGTACGCGTGGCCCAAGAATGTTCACCCAGAGACCAAACTAAATAACGAGTACTGTATAAAAAAAGAGTTTTCCAAACTATAGAGCACGTTCAACACTTTGCAAACAATGTAAAGTGCTTGAAAATTGAAACAGCTGATTAAAAACAATTATGATGAAACTGTAATAATTGCTATCAGGATGCAGCAGTGAATGCTAAATTGCTGCTATTATGCAATTCCAAATAGAACATGCAACATGTTAACAGTGAATAAACAAACATAGCAGATTCTGTAATACTTATAATGGAACGGTTGCAGGGAATTAGAATTTAACAATGCTAAAATTTGCAGTCTATTCAATTGTGGTTAAAAGATCAATAGAATCCAATAATCAGGTATATTATGAATTTGCATAGTTCGTTAAACCTCAGTGATTAATAACTTCTCTTAATTGCGGTAATTCATAATAGATTGGTTATAAATGAAGGGAGTTTACAGCCAATATTCAGCAAATTTTAAATTTGTCAAATTATACTTCATCCTGGAACATACTCTAATTCTAAGCCCAATAATGGATGTATATGGATCGGTCTACACTACGTATCGTTTAATTACGGAATTGCGCGGAGAGGGAGAAGGGTTTCATAAGACACAGTTGGTTAAAATCTGAGTATGGGCCTTAGTATATAGGTACAGTATATAATAATTTGTAAAATGATGGCTTTTTTAATGTCATCACATATTAATTAGTAATTATTTTTAATAATAATAATAACACTTTTATTCACCATGAAAAATACAAAAAATTATTATTATTATTATTATTATTATTAGATGATTAGAAGTTATTAATTACTATTACTTGAATCACTGTATGAAAATCACATAAGAAATTTCAAGAAGCTAGAAACATGAAACAAGTTTCAATACCTTTGAGCAGTGACTTCACCAGGGAGATTCTTTATGTTGAAGTTGAATAAATAAATTCTACCACTGAAAGCGCTTTCAAGAGCATATAGCGAGGTGCTTACGCATGTCTGAGATGTAAGCACGATTTCCTGAGTAAACCACGAATACTTTCCGTAGCCATGGTAACAGTGAATTACTTAGTTTCTTGCTCTTTTCTTTACTCAGTTCTCCATAGACAAGATTTCCTTCTTTTCATTGTCCAATATTAGATCCGGTACAACTTGTTTTGCAGGTACTAAAAGCCCTTCCAAACACAGACAGTTATTGAAATACAGCGGTCTAAAAGAGCAATCTAGACTCCTACTACACAAGTGAAAATTTGCGCTAGATTCGTTTATCTCTAGACTAGATCTGATTACTAGAGTACTCAAGACTCTGAGTCTTGCCAAGCCAAACTTATCTGGGCACTTTTGTTGCAAGGGACTATAGCTCTACGAGAGCGCACCAAGTATTTTGAACAGGACTGTAGTTCACCAGATTTTTTCAATTATTTTCAAATAACTTCATCTCTTCTTCATCATCATCTACACAATTAACATCAATTCTTTTTTATACTGCAATTTACAACAATTACAAAATAATGAAGTGATGATAGCCGTGAGCCGTAAAGGTATATGTTCATTCAGATAGAGATAAGCTGCGTTCTCCTAGGCACTCTTTGTAAGGGTGGCCGATTAGATTGGACAGCAAAAAAGACACTGTTCTCTGCTGTAAAATCACTTCCCAGTGGTTCGGAACCTACCCAAAACTGAAGGTCCAGCTCATCAATCACCATCGTCCAACTCATTATCCACGCACAGGTCTCAGACCAATGTGAGCTTCATCCTCCAAAAAAATTGAATACTAATGATTATTTATTAAATTCTCAATCGTTTCAAATCGTTTCGGTTGAAAATTCATTTCTGTTGAAAATTCATAGTTGTTTCTATCTATCTGATTTCTTAGCCATAATTTCTTCTAGTACTTATAAGCTACGGAAGTTGTGTTGGCAGTCATTCCGGCTACGATAATTATTCTATTTACTGCCGCCCTGAACAACTGTGCTGTATTCAACCCAAACCATGTCCTCAGATTTTTAGCCACCACTAGCAACGTTTAAAAATTTAATGTATATAACGACCACAAATTATCATGTTAAACGGTTCCCATTTCTGATTCCTTGATTTGCCTTCACATTTTTGCAAGATGTAGTTGCTACATAATGCCCAGTCTACAAACATATGAGGATATGAGTAGTCTACACTCTACGGTACTTTTATTATTACAACTGCAGTGCTATTACTAGAGTAATCCATTAGAACCAGCTGTCGGCCGTATTTCAAGAAACTAGAAATTCTCACACTAACATGTTTGTATAGCCTACAATCGAAACCATTTGCTTCATAAAGAAACAAGAGCATAAATTTAATACAGGTGAAATATTTCATAATTATTATGTAACGAGATAAAGGTATAACTTGAGGGACAATCAACACCAGACATCCATGTATGAGCGAGGGGTAAAAACTTCGGATGTACAATTTATTACCAACGCACCTAAACCATGAAGGAACTCACGGGTGACAAATTAAGAAATCAACAGAAAAGGGAGCTACTGTAGATATGTGCTTACTCAAGCGGAGAATTTAGGGCGCATTATGAGATACAAAGCAGCAAATTGAGGATCTTGAAAGTAAAATAGACTTCCTGTGGTAGACAACCTAATAATGTATGGAGCTGCAAAACTGTATGAAAGATAGATCTTTGTTTTAGTATAGAGAGTTACGTTTCTTGAAGAATTCGGTACAGTACTGAATATTAGCGGAGCTATTGATATTGTACCGCGCATTTTTTGAGTTCAAACATCCCAAGTTTCTTGTTGGATTGAAAAGCAGCCAAGCAGCGCCAACAACTTAGTGGAATGAAAGAAGTTGGCAAATTTTATTACCACAGATCATTATCCCACTTTCCAACAATACACCTTCGAATGAATATTAATAAATATGCAACGCAATGAATTATTAGGCGACAGGAAAAAGAAGGAAGGGAAATGACGTTGGAAATGTGTGTGCAATACCTGCTAACTGCAACAAAGAATTCTTGGCCTTGCTCTTTTGCTTGTCAGTCAATTTACAATATTATCACAAAAGGCAATAAAACTTTCTGTAATGATGCGCCTGACATTCTACGCAATAAAGAAGCAATTATTGTAGAGGAAACTTGCTATAGAGAGGGTGAAGCCCTCTGCGCTGAGCCTATAATCAGATAGATCTCTAGCCTGTAAAACTTGTGGAAAATTATAGATGGTTTTTTCAAATTGTAACTTACAAATATTACTCACTAGCGGTTTACCCGTGCTTTGCAACGGGATTTTAGGTATTATACTAGTTGTTCAAGTATTCAATAATTATTATTCTTGATCTTTATAACTAAAAATGAATGTTTGGTTGATGGATTTGGACCGCCTTCATTAGATGAGTAAAGTAAGCTAGGCCTATTACACATTGAGATCGGATGTACCATTAAAAAGTGAATTACCCCCCCCCCCTCACTCCTCATTTATATATGATATATTTACAAATTTGGGACACCAGAGATTTTTAAAATTGAACATGTGATATAGGATCACAACCGCCTTGGTAGACTATCACCTGACAAGAATCATCCAAGCAATCCTCCAGAATAGAAGATTCTATGTGACCCTTCAAGGCAAAAATAGCCGGTGGAGAATACAAAAAAATGGGCTACCTCAAGGTAGTGTGCTCTCCCCAATGTTATACAATATGTATACAAATGACCAACCAATTTATGGGGACACTCGTAGCTTCATTTATGCTGACGACACTGCAATTGCCGCCCAGGATGAATCTTTTGAGATGGTGGAAAGGAGACTTACTGGAGCCCTGGAAAATCTGGAAACGTATTTTGAAAGAAATTGGCTCAAGGCAAACCCTCAGAAGACTCAAGTCAGCGCTTTTCACCTCAGGAACATGGAGGCAAATAGAAAACTGAATGTCCAATGGAAGGGAACAACTCTTGAACATACAGCCTGCCCAAAATACTTGGGAGTAAATCTTGACAGGACACTCAGTTTCAAGGCTCACTGCAGAGGCCTCAAAGGTAAAATAGCTGCTAGGAACAACATCCTCCGTAAACTTACAGGCTCATCCTGGGGGGCCCACCCCGAAGTCCTGAGAACAACAGCCTTGGCACTCTGCTTCTCTGCAGGAGAATACTGTGCGCCGGTGTGGGAAGCCTCCTGCCACGCAAAAGAGGTGGATGTGGCCCTCAATGAGTCAGTCAGGCTTGTGACAGGCTGCCTTCGGCCCACTCCTGTCAATAAAATCTATGCAGTTGCAGGAATAGCTCCACCCAAAATACGAAGGAAAGTGTTTGCAGAGAAGGAAAAAATGAAGCAAGAGACTGATCAGAGGCACCCAATGTATGGGCAGGCTGTTGCTCAATACAGATTAAAATCAAGAAGCAGTTTTCTGAGGAGACATGAAGCCCTGGACACAACAGCTGAAAAAAGGAGACTGTCCCTATGGGAAGAAGAACTTCCACTTGTCTCCCACTTTAAGGCTAAAGAGAGGATGATGGCTGGGCATTCTTTGGCATTTGAGGAATGGAGGACGCTCAATAGGCTAAGGACTGGAGTTTCAGCATGCAGAGCCAACATGAAGAGATGGGGGTACTCAGATGACGAGAATTGCGACTGTGGCCTCCCACAGACCCCTGAGCACCTCCTTGTCTGTGAGAATTTAGGGCTCACTTGCCTCAAGGAGGACTTGTTTTTAGGAAATGACAAGGCGGTTTATGCTGCAAAGTTTTGGAATAAGTGTATATAAATTGGGCCATATTTATGTAAAATGTCCGGACACGGAAAGTAAGTACCGCCTTGGTGAGAAGAGTAGAATGATCGAATCTAAAACACGATATGATGCAGTAGAGAGTTGAAATTCTCCAATTTAGGCCACCCCCTTGCAACTCCGCAAATAAAATTTTTCAGAGGTTTCAGGTTTTTTTTTGTTTTGTATATGAACCATCTTGGCAAGCTAAGGAAAAGGAGCTGTCACGTTATGATATGATACAGTAAATAGTTCAAAATCTCAAGCTTAGAACCCCCCCCCCCTTCACATGCAAACCAGCGAACAAAGTTTTGTGGGGTTTCCAGATTTTTACATCGTTATGGGACTCCATAAACATCATGTGGACACAAAGTTTCCACAAACGTTATTATTTTATGGTGTTTTGTGATCAATAGTGTTTTTTTTTTTGTTCAAATCGCATACATACTCTCAGATTTAAAAGCCCTTCCCGATAAATTGTCCGAAATAAATATTGCCCCCCCCCCCCCAAAGCACCCCTAATTTTCCCGGGGATACCAAATCAATGATTCTCGGCGGCATGTACACAAACATTCCCCAAAGTTTCAGCGCAAAAAGGAAATATGTAAGTTACATAGACAACATTCTCCTGAAAGTGATGTGTATGCCTCACCAGAGACACCTTGGCATTTCTTAAAACACTAGCCACCTAAGCGGTAAATGAACAGGGCTGAGCTAATTTATCAAGAAACTGGTTAGTTCAAATAAGAAATCATTTCGCAATATCTGGGTATAATAAAAGCGATATAGGTGATATAGGACATAACTCTTTGTAGACACTGAAAACTGTCGGATATTTTAGAAGGGTATTCAGGAATGAAGAATTCGTCAGATGAAAGATCGATCTTAGTATCTGCAACAAGAAAATGAACCCACTTTAATCTGGGAGAGCAGCTAAGTGTGAATGTGAAATTGGCTAAAAATAGAATTCTGACCTATCTGCGAATAGCATCGGATAAGGGAAATTATTTGTTCAAAAAAAGCATTATTGATAAAATTCGATAAAGAATTGCCCACCATGTAATTACAGAGAACTAGAACATTTTAGTCACTTTCTATTGCGCTGTCCCATGTGTCTAGAGATAGTAGAGTTCAGTTTTTGGATAAGTTTTTCCATAATATAATAAACGATGAGGACAGGTTATCGGTATTATTGTCGAATCTGACGGAGGAAAATTGTCGAATCTGACGGAGGTTGATTAACCTCAATATTTTCAAATTTTTATTACTTTCAAATAACTGCATAAATGAATTTTTTACATATTTCTGTAATTCTACTTCTCAGCTCGTGTTGTCAGCTCAACTCTATTTGTATGGCTTCCCCAAACAGATAAATTCATTTATTTATTTTCATTTACATAGATTATCGGGATTCCACTGCAATCGTTGAATTAATAATTATTGGGAAGAATCATTTCTGGAAAATCTCAAATTTATTCAGAGCTGTTATTGGATTGAGTTGAATTTTACATTGTTATGAAATGCCAGGAAGAGAGTTATCAGTTGTGTCAATAATTACTTCCCCTGAAGCAATAATTGGCATGTTTTGTTTACTCCCCCTGTTCACTCCTCACCATGCAATCCATCCACAAGGTTCTAATTAAACTCTTATCTGTGTACATTGGAATTTTATGGAATGATTTCGAAAAGGCAATTAATTTTCTCATTCTTTCTGGAATGTAAAACTTATATAAATCTCATGATTGTACACACCAGTTCATTCGTTGCTCTAAGTTGGTTGACATAACAAGTGGCAGTTCTGTTCATGTACGAACGTTTAGTGTGAAAGTGATAAACGCAGTATATTTTGACTGTATTATTCGGACTTCCATACAGTTTTTGCAAGTGTACAAATACTCATTGCTATTATTGTAATACGGTGACAGATCTGTGCTACGTAAGAGTTTTAATTTTATTGTTATTTTTAGACGTTTCTTCTTCAATTATTGAACAGTTATTAATTAGTATTTGATCGGCCAATTAACAGTTTCTGATTATTTTTTGGAACAGTAATATAGCAAATTCTTTATTAGAAGAACATTATTGATTCATTAGTTTCTTATTGATTTATTTTGTGTGGCATAGCTGATTAGTGCGTGTTGTAAGCAATTTTTGTCAATAAAGTGTGAGTGTTAATTTAAAGTGTTGCCAGCATTATTTTAGAGATAGAATCCATAACAACATTCAATTCACTAGATCCTTCAAGTTTATTGACCTCAAGGAGAAATCAACTCAAGTAACTTCATTTCATGTTTCTTTTATTGATAATTCTTTTATTAATTTCAATACAGAGAAAAAATTCATAAATCCCCGTTCAAGCCCAAACGAAATTGATTTGAGTTGAGTTGGAAATAGTTCTATTGATAAATAACCACAGATTTCTTTTTATGATGATTAGAATGGAAATAATAGTTTCATTAGTAACATATTTTCTCTTATAAAACAGAATTCAGATTAAAGAATTCAGAAAAATTATGCAAATTAAAAAAATTCAACCAAATTTGTTTTGAAAGTAGAGAACTCATTTGTTAGAGTGGTATTTTATGAACAAAAAAAATTGTGACCATACCGAGATTAGAATGTGAGTCCATGTGAGTCTTGCATGAGAAGCAAGCGTTCTATCCACTGGACCAGCTGATCACAATCATGGAATCATAGTATTAAAAGCTCTGATGAAACTACGAACGGCAATAATTTATTATGACTGTACGATCTATGCAAGTGATCTATGACAACCACAATTATTATGTGAAATTTGATTTTGGAAAGTCTGAAAAGAAAATGAAAAATCAGGCTTTGAGATGCACTGAATCGGCTTTAGAGGATGCTTTGCCAAATTTGTGCCACATATTTGCCAAATTTGCGAAATTATTAAGACTAACACACGAACGCACAAACACCTACTCCCTCTCAATATAATATATAAATAATATAACTTATAAATTATAATTGGATTTGAAAATTGTGGGTTTTTATTGATTATTTTCTCCGGATCATAGATGTTTTGTTGTCAAACATTTTAACAAAACAAAATAATAACCACCACAAAAAACCGAAATTCATAATTTCAAGTGACATTTCAAGTGAAGCCCCTACTAGTGGTCAGAAATTCTGAGGTATTATTATTGATTATTGTTGGTAAAATCAAAAAGTCATACATATTGACTGCATAACAAGTGAACAAACCAACTGATTGTATTGCAACTTCACCTTCTACGGTAAAATAAGGCCATCATGAATACATCTCTATGATTTCTTCCAGTTACGATAAAATGATACAAAAGAGAATCAATAGCTTGATCATTTTCGATTTGAAACTCCTAGTATACCATACACATTTTGGAACTTCATCATTAAGATACAAAGTGATTGGCAAGAAACAAATAATATACAAAAATAACAAAAAATGATTGATATAGTAAATTTAAGGAGGTATACGTACTTAATGAGTTGCTAAGATGGAAAGTACTTCAAGTTAGTGTGAAAGTTTCTCCAGGATGAGAAGCAAAAGAAACGTTTTTGTTAATTACCTGCAACAGAGAAAGAATTATTATTGAAATACCCGTTTTAATGAATACGTTGATGGAATTGTACAACTTAAAAATCAAATTCTTGGATTTTTAAGTTAAAAAAAAAATCGATCAAAACATATATACTGAAAATATACAAATGCTGCAGTAAATCAAATAGTAGTAGTAAAACATATTTAATAAATCTTTCTTTATTATATACTGTATATATATATTGATGCTCTCTAGTCAGCAGTGATCATGTGTGCACACTGACAGAACAGGTACTGAGGATTTTGAAGAATATTATTTCAAACGGATAAGTAGTATTTTTGCAAGCAGACCTCTTTATAATGTATAAAATGACTAAACTAGTGGATCACCTTTGATAATAAATTTATGCAGGAAGAAGTCATTATGTTAAAATATAATGCCCAGTTTTAAGAGAATACAGTATTTTTGTATAATTGATAGATTAATACAAAATAATTTTGAAACTACAAATTTATTGTAATGACCCTTGCACTAAACCTTTCATCGGAGCAATAAATCATTTATCGTATATTTGTCTACCAATTTGGCAAACGAGTTTTCTATTCAGGGCTGTGAACAATAATAATATTGGCTTATTTAATTCATTCTTTAGCTCACCTCAAATAGGGTCGCCAATTCCAGCAGTTCTATTTTCAATGAACGATTGCCAAAATCAATAGCGCTGATTGGAGATGAGGGGAAAAGCAGGGCAGGGCTCATTTACATAATAACTAACTCAGAATTTCCAGATGTGAACAATTGCCACTTTTAACACATCGATCTCTTAGACTCCAGAAACTGAATTACTAAATAGAAATATTGAAGAGATTGTGAGCATTACATAAAAGTGAAATGCATATGTGATATTCAATTATTATTTCAATGCTATAAATATTATTGTAATATTGAATTGTGAATATTATTGTATTCAAATCGTCAGCCAGCTTTAGATTAAATGATTAGATGACTGTACTGTACTTTAAATCAGATAAACATAAAATCTCATATAGTTGCAGTAAATTCAATATTTCATGTAAAAAAACTCCAGGTTGAATGGAACAGATGTTAACTAAACCGATACAATGGAGTATCCCAGGACCCGACGAATATACATAAAATAATAATAATATATAATGATTATAATAATGATAATAATAATAACAATTATTATTATTATTATTATATGTTATAAGTTATGCTAATAGACATGTGCACCATTAACTGCTTCGATTTCAATAAACATAATGTGCTTCCCAATTCACAAAAAATGCACATCGGCAATTCTTGAAAAAGAGTTTTGATTCTTCTTCTCATTTGTTCAACAAATTCATAATATATCATGCCTTAATATTTTCATTTTTTTTTTCTTTTCAATTCCGATTTGAAATATTTTAAGTAAATATTTCAATACAATCAAAAATAAAAACGTCAATGCTTGCACTGTCGAAAACCAAAGTGGATAATTCGGCTAAGTACATCGTAATATCCAATGTTTTGATTTTCAAATGTAACCAGTGACATCACCAGATGCCAATGTTTTGATTTTCACTAGCCAAAACTAATCTAGATACTAAAGTGAGAATCAGTTTTTAATTATAATTACAGTATTTTTATGTTCGACCCCCAAATTCCAAAATCAATAGCGATCTTACTTGGTTATGAGGAAGCTATATAGCAAATTTCAAAAGTCTTCAATCTTCCTTTCAAGCGCTGGGGCAATGACGGACGGACAGCTGTACGAATTCAAATAAATACTTAAAGTAAATCCCCACATTTATATTACATGTTATTAATTGACCGAACGATAGTGAGGTCTACCCTTTAAGACGATCGGCATTTCCTCTGTCTCTCTGTCTGTCTCACGATTACAGACGAATGCCTAGACCAATTGCTATGATCTTTCAAATGGATGTTCCTTATTCCTAGGCCCAGCGATGTATATATATATTTTTTTTTCCAAATTTTAATAGGGGAGCTAATAATTATTATTAATTAATCCATTTTATAGACCTAACCTACTGAACTTGCCGGCCAAACAGCTTAAAGGAACAGCTGATAGAAGTCAACAGTTTTTAATCATATGGCAGGCCCCTTAGCGGCGTTATTTACGCTGTCTTTGAACAGCAAAAGACTTTTCACTTTGCATATAGGCTACCTAGACCAATTGCTATGATTTTTCATATGGATGATCCTTATTCCTAGGCCCAGCGATGTATATATTTATATTTTTCTCAAATTCAATATGGCGGCCAGTTTACTACCGATACAAAAAAAGTACAGCATGAATAAGAGCATACAACATTTGAATAAATCCCTGGAAACATTGAATAAACAAATAAATTGCGAAATTAATTTTCATTGTAGAGTAAATTACTTTACAAGCACCCTTATTCTTGGACGTGAGGTCTATACTGTTCACAGAACTACTAGTAATAAGAACGTTCACTTATTCAAAATGTTCTAAGAAAAACCTCTTATTGGAAAAGGCAACCCCTGCCCACATGTCATGATCATTACTGTATTCACTTGAGCAACGAACAAAATTTTTTGGATGCTAGAAAATTATATACATATCTCTTTGTCATTTTTTTGCCTTTTAGCTAAATGTATTAATTTTTAATTATAACTCCTGGGCGCAGAAGAAATTTATTTTTGCGCCTTGTATTTTTGCCTAGAATCTTTGTGTTACTTGTAAGATCTATTGTTTTTGTTTTATTTCAATTATTGTTCATCATAAAAGATTGTCATTTGTAAATTTCTTATGGCAATAAACATCTATCTAAATGTAAATAAGATGCTTTTTTACCAATTTAATCTAATCATGAGACAACTTTCAAAATTTACTGCACTGTACTTATTAAAATAAAGTGAACAAGAAGATCTTATCAAGAAGAGACAGTTATTTAAATTTCAAGTAAAAAAATGATGTAAAATGGAATAGATGTTTTAAATGAATAATATTTTTATTTATTTACGACTATATTCATTTGATCCTCAAAATCTTCCGGGAAAACCCCTAGTCAGATGAGACAGATACTCATCTGTCTTATATCTATAATTGTATTCGCTTTAAAAACGAATCGAGATTCCCAATGTGAATGACATGATTTTCTATTGAGGTAGATCTATTGAGGTATATTATAAAAAGTTTACCAAACATATATTCACACCCATAAAACTTGAACAAGAACTCTTATGTTGGTTGCTGGATTATCTCCTAAAAATCAGATATGATTGACATGATAAATGTAAAGAAGTGTCCGGTTCAGGACAGTGTTGTCAAACTTCTCTTTCTCACAGCACAGCGAGAGCGTGAACATAATCAGGTGAAGCTGGCCACAAAAATTGCCAAATAATTAACAAAAACTGGAAAGAATTCGCTAAAGACGACTCCACTACAAAAACGGTACTTGGCCAAAGCAGAACAAGGTCGCTCAGTCAGCTACCAGGCCCAGGTGTCTGAAAAAACCAGTATCAGAGCTCTGAAATGTTGGAGTAGAGAATTAATACAAAACGGAACACGCCTCATCAAAACACTGCAAGAACAGGTGATCGCATCAGCATCAGGCTACCTACTACTACTTGTAGTAGATACTGGTTACTGGGGTAGCCCACAACACGGATAAATCAAGTTTTGGCGCGAATATTCAAATTACATTTCAACCAGGTCGTAAACAGGAGCCTAAGACGGTAGCCAATATAACGCAGCACTTTGCAGGACAACAAAATCGAATACATTAGACAGGTATAATGAGGTCTTGATAGGATTCTGGAATAGCTAATTGGACCTGATGTGGAGTATATGGATGTGATACTGCCAGTACAATTGTTTAAAATTAGCTTTGTTGATTTCAGTAGAGTTATAATACAGTATACTATAAACGACTACACATCATTCGACTAAATGAAGAAAAAAATGAAAAGACCAATATTAAAACTTGGAATTATAGGGATAAGAGAAATATTATGTAATATGAAACCAAAATAGAAGCATTAGAAATTACAAATGTCATGTGTTGTGGATCAAAGATTTTACATATTATAACTCATGTAGTAGCCTTAAATTTGAATATTTTTAAAATTCAACTGAATTGTTGCAGTCAATTAATAAGTTCCAAACTCTAGTAATTATTCCTTGATAAATTAGATGTAATTAAGAGCTATCTCAGAAAAGTGAGTTTTATATGTATAAAACAAGTACTTAAAAAAATTAAGTAAAAATTTCATTTTGTAATGTTTTGTGTTGGTTTCAGTACTTGACCTCGAGTTTGCTCAATGTAAATGATTTATTAATTGATTGTGTCTAGTTTGGCTACAAACTAAAAGATCGTGTTCACTTAAACAGACTTCTTTTTCACACATTATGTACAATTTAGCGAATATTGTAAATGGGTCTCAACAATCAATCGAATGTTTTGTTCTTTAAATTCTATACTACTTATTCATATACTACTTAGAACATATTTCCATGTACAGTATAGTCTCGCTATTCCGAAAATCCGCCTATTCCAAACGCGGTTTAGAAAAATGTGAGAGCGCTAAAATAAGACGAAGATCACTTCCCCTAGCTTGCTCATCCCCGCTCTAGTGTGTATAGATCGGTTCGAAAACAAGTTACAGGTAATTATACTAATTTTACTTATACTAATTGACGGAAAACACTTGCACACTAATAAAATGTCAACAAATGGATGTTACTACGTAAAATCCGCCGCCTATTCCGAATTCTAGCGAATCCAAACAGGGTTCGGTCCCAATTAGTTCGGAATAACGGGACTCTACTGTACTGTAGTTTAAAACGAAACAAAACATTGTTCAAACATTCAATTCATTGTAAAATTCATTTGTGACATTCTTCACAAATTTCAATAAGAAAGTAGAAAAAATTGTTCGGAGGGATTTATTTAAGATTAAACGAATTACAAGAATGATAATTTCACAACCTACACAAATTTCGATAGTAAATCCAAGTCGAAAAATATATCCAAGGGCTTGTAGCGGCACAATAGACATTAATCAAATACAAAAAAGAAGTCTGCTTGCAACTATTTTCGAATGTGCTGTATCGAGCAGGCATTCAAAGTTGCAAAGTGCATTCCTGCATTCCATGTTGCAGTTGCAGCCAGACGTGCTTTGCTTGCCAAACGATGTTTTGCTGCATTGCTGAGGGGTTGGAGAGGTTCGAGGAGCTGAGTACAGTCCGATAAACATGCTATTTTTGCACTATGAGGTCATCTTCACTCAGTATTCACTTATTCCTCGTATCAATCATCCCAATTACTACATAAGACGCATTCATCAATTCAATTTTGAATTACTGATACTACAAACAAATGGCAGATGAACGGGGAAACATCTCATAAAGATGTCGCATTCAAGACTCATCACAAATACCATTAAGTATCCTCACTGGTATGAATGATTCTCATTTGAGCTGCATTCATTGAGATTCAATGCGATTTTGTTCTGATGAAGCTATAGTTTATAGTGTGTCTCTAAAATATAGAAATGGAATATGTAAAAAGTTGGAAAATCCCTGATTAAATTATTATTTGATTCCAAACAAACCTCACCAAGAAGTGAAAAAAACGAATTTGCCTGCATACAAAATTAGGAGGTTTTTGAGAAACTGTGACTAGAAATGGAATTTGATAACAAAGGTTTCAATTTGAATAGGCTAAATTAGTATTGCATTGAATACAGTACGCGCTAGCTCGCATACAAATTCTAAAATAATTCTATTTCCTCTATAATATTATAATGCATTCAATTCTATTCTAGAAGCAAGTAAAGTTAAATCAAATTAATTGGAAGAAATTTCCCAAACAGCTTTCCAGTCCCAGGTATTTACGACGTGTAATAAAAATATGAGGTGTCATATATGAACGGTTATATGTCTTGGAAAAATATGAAAACATAATTATTTTTAATATAAATGAGACAATTAATTATTTCAGTGCTCAAAAGAAATACGGTAGACTTCAGCCAAGCGAAAAAAATGAGGTAGTCCACATTACGTCTGAAAAGACTTCATCACAGGTTCAAGTATAATATTTTGACTAACCTAACAGACCGTACAACTTTTTCATGTAACATTTTACACATTACTTGTTTGCTACAAATGAAGCTAGTTGATGTTAGCCGATAAATGACCTTGTAATGTCATTTCCATTAATAGAGCAAACTCACAACATGTAGTCAACTAAACCCTGGGCGGCGTTTTTAACGCTTCGATTGACGTCCAACAAACTGTAAAATACGATAAATGATACTCAGAAGACTGGACTGTGAGCTGGGTACTAGTAATCTTTTCCTGCAAAAAGCTATGAACTTTTTGCCGGGAAACTAGAGGAAAATGTTATATTTTTATCAAAGAAATTATTAAAATTGGATACTCACGTATTAAACGGAGGCCACTATTCCACAAGCTTAACCTAACCTCGCTTGATCGTAAATTCCTAGATATCGAATTCAAAAATGTAATGCTCTAACATCTAAACATTCTTCAAAACATTCCAATTAATGGGACGTCACGATCTAGCGAGGTTAGGTAAAGCTTGTTAAATTGTGGCCTCTGTATAGAATAGTTTAGCCACACATATATTTCATGCTTGCCTTTGTATCGGCTAATACATAAGCCAATCAAGAACAATATATTATATATTTTTCAAATACCAATGATTTAAATGTATAATAAAGTATAATAACACCATATAGTATACAGGCTGGTTGAAAATCGATAGCTACTAGAGAAATAATGACTGAAACAATCATGTACAGTATTTTCATGTGCCATATTCTGCATGTATTCCATATGTGCATGTATTCTCGACAGAGCTGTGCATTCTATTCTTTATTATTTTTAAAGTGCACTTCTTTTCAGATACCCAGAAAAAAATTTCATACTCTATAGAAGCAAATGCTACCAGAGATAAATACTAATAGTAAGGGCCAACCAAGCTGGAACAGAAGTTTTAACTTACAATACAAGTATTATAATAGTATGGATTGAATTGACTAGTCGATATGTTGAAGTATAGTCTTAAGCAGTGGCGGCTTCTTCATAAGAACGCTCGGACGGCGCCCTCCCAGATAAATAATAAAAGTAAAAATTAAATTTAATATGAAAATGAGCATTATTATATTCTGTGATGAATACTCTTTACAATGCGGTAAAAATATTATGTCATCCATAAGTGAATGAATGAAGACTTGTGCGTGGGTAATCCCATGTGAATGATTACAAGGTGAAAGGTGAATGATTACACATAGATGCCAGATGGAGGAGCGGGATTCGAACCCACGACCGCTTAAACACAGCAATCTGAAGTTGCGCTAAGCGGCCGGCCAGGACTGACTTGATAGCTCATGGCTCGGGTTATTTGGATTCCGTACTGAGCGTTAGGAGAGGGAAAACTGACTTTAGAGGGGTTTTGTGAGGATGATGGGTGGAACCAGATAGCACTGATATATCTATACATAGTAGTGCCATATAGCTTCATCCTGGGCGCCGTCCCTTGCAAGGCTTGCAAACATTACGTATTGAAATTTACCACAATGCTATGAAATTATTATCAACTTGCCTCTATCATTCGAATTGTACCATCGCGTCAAATTGTACCTTCTTAATTGAGGTTAAATAGTTCGTAAACAATACGGTATTTATCAATTGTTGAAGTGTAATAGTGGATTATTGTATAATATAGTTTAATTGGTATTCAGTTATGAAGCTCCGACCATAGTTTGTGCAATAAGTGGTTGATTTCAATAATGAAAGTGAATGGATGAGCCTAAAGCTAGACACACATATTATCCGCACCGCGCCAGCACCGCAAGCGCACCGTATGTTGGCCGAGTGTCGGTGAAGGTGATGCCGAACCACACATATCCAACACACTACCGTGCATCGGCCGTGATGCATACTGTTCAGTTCAGTATGCACTTTGAAGCGATTGCAATAGATCATTTTTGTGGAGTTTTACTATCATTTTGTGTAGTTGGTACAGTTTGTGGACTGGTCATGTTTCTTTACTAATTAATAAATTTAAAAGAGAAACATGATGTACTTTTTAATTGCAATTTAAATGTTATAGCTAACTGTTCTCCTAATCACTTAGATCATTCGATTACTCCATTTATTCATTCATGGTAAAGTCTGTAGGTAATAATTAATGAAATTAAAAATCTTGAAATTATTAATTGATTTAATTCTATTAAATTTATTGAAATAATAATCGGAAGTATTAAACCTAATTCAACATCAAATATTAGGAAAATAATAACAATTAAGAAAGAGTGGATGGAAAATGATATTTGGGGTGATGGAAAATTTGAAAAACAATACTTAAATGGTGAAGTTTTTTTTTATCTGAAACTTATTTTTTGTAATTAAAATGAAATTAATATAATAATAAATAATAAAATAGTTGAAATTAAAATTGCTTCCTCATACGAATTTATTTCTCCTTTTTTAAACTCCCCTTCCTTTTCATCTCCTATTTCACTTATCCTAATACATGGCTTTGCCATAGTTGGATAAGTTTCGTTTTCCCACACACCAAAATGGAGCCACTTATTTGTAATTGTCTGTTTGTTATTTTTATTTTTCATTTGTGTGTACGTTTTTAGTGTGTTAAATAAATTGAATTGAATTGTCAAGGCACATAGTCACCCCCCCCCCCCCCCCCCCGGAGATCCGCCACTGCGGTCCTTATCATCACTATCACTGTACTAATGTGATTGATCATACAGCACAGGAAAGTTACATACTGATTCAATAAACTTCCCTATATCCATGTAGAAAGAGATTAGAAACAGGCTAGAAAAAGGGTAGATAATTGGATAATTGTCACCGACACCGCACCGTGCCCGTCAAAAAGTAGTCTGAACTAGTCGGGCTCGGTGCGGTGATGTAGTTGCGCTGACGGTGCGGAGTAGTGGGGACTAGCAGGTTCAAATCCCAGGCCGTGCGATGGCCTACACACGGCCGTGGCACTGTGCGGACGCGGTGCGGATATGTGTGTCTCTAGCTTAATAGGTTTTATTTTATATAGATATTGTTTTACTCATATTAGTAGGCATGAGTGATATTCTACTCATACAAGTTCCAACCTATCCAATGTAACTGCGAGTGCGGCCGGCCTCATACTGTATTCTTATTTAGCAGTGGCGGCATCATGAAAAACTGTAGACAATATATTTTGACATTATTAGCTACTACCATAAACAGTATTGACTTTCAATCTAGATTGGAACTTAAAAAATTAGGCCCACCAAGGCTCTATTGAAAAGTTATTGTTGAAAACGCTGAATTTCAACAAATTTGTAATCGACCATTTTGCCTAGCAGAAAGAGTGGAAGATGGATTTCATTTACAAGACCATCAATTGAGCTTTCAAACTGAACTGGTAAGTTTTTTATTTAATCTTATTGTTGATGGTGGACTAGTGATTTACTTGATTTACCTCCTTTATTATTTTCCAAGTGCAGGCCTGTATTTAATTCTACGATTTGACATGAATTTTTCTCATGACTTGACTCAAATAATGAGAAAATTATCATTTGGCTTTTACGTTACTTATAGACTAACAAAAAATTTCATATCATCTAATACCAATCGCTCGCCCCTCTAATTTGGAAAGTCACCGGCCGCCACTGGTCTTAAGTAAATAATCTATTTGTCAGTCAATTATCAGCTCTACGAAAATATAATTTGCTCAATTAAAGCAAACTATCTTGATTCTATTCAGCGTTTTCAAAATCATGTAAGTCAATTTTTATCACCAGTGTTGCCAAGTGGTCATTGTGGCGTAACAGATCAGCAACCACATTTTATTACCTTTTTCACTTGTTCCTGAATTTACCAAAGTAACCAGTCTGCGTTGCAAATTATGCCCCAACTTCCAAAAGGCACTGCCGAAATCTACAAGGTCATATTATGAGTTCGATTCCCGGTGGTGACTAATATTTTTGTACAGTAGCATTCATCGATTCCCATCAGCTGTTCAATGCTGTTGTCAATATCTGCCATTGCGGAAGTCTTCAGTATAAAGTAATAGCAATTAAAGGAATTCGAAATTAATAAATTCTGTCATATTATGCTTCAGGTAGCTTTTACTTCTGTGGACTGATGCCAATAGTTCCGTGGCTATATTTCTGCTCTACTGGTGTTTTTTGAACGCACGCTAATCTATTTCAAGTCGCCAAAGTAGTTAGTGGTTACTGCAGTTCTAAAAAACAATTTTTTTTGCTGATGATGCACACATGAGCATGAGAATTGTGCGTGTGTAATGACATGAATTATGATAGAAAATACGGCAAGCTGGACTAGAATCAAACCCGAGATTTGCAGGAGTACCATTCTGTCAGAGATAAGCACTGAATAAAACCACTGCGGTTACTTCTTCCCGCAAAATATAATTTACTAGTAGATGTTATACTGTGAGTACATATTCAGTACCATTGTACTATTGAGTGAGTACATATTCAACACCATTCAAGTTTCTTTTTTTAATTTGGCAAAGATGAATTTTTCTTAAAAATTACAGGACGACAACGATGAGTTCAAGGGTGCCTAATGAAATAATTACCATGATCATGGCTGTCAAAAAACTGGTAATAATAATAATAATAATATCGTGTGACCTGGCTGGCTCAGGTCTGGTGTCAGAGTTATCAGGTCGCACCTGAATAAGTTCAGGGCCTCTGACGTGACTATATTTCCTAACACGGGAAAAAACTGTTTGAGTTAAAATGTGAAGCTAATAGATGAATTTGAACAAAAATTTTTAGTTAGGACATCACGTCCTGATTTAATGTGGAAATAATAAAGATAAAGGAAATACAAAACGAGGAGTGAAAAGTGGGGTGTGAAAAACGGGGGTATGGGCGTTGTGAGAAAATTAAATTAAACAAAGTAAATCATTTATTAGGCGAAGTCAGGACTAGAAAGTTTTTACTACTCACCACAAACTCAAGTCAGTACAAATTCAACAGCTCTTAAGTTTTTCTTTAAGATGATTTTCTTTAAAACGTGACATCATTTAGATGTCTTTCACTTTTTAGAGGAAGTCAGAACTATGCCGATTATATAATAATACTTATTATGGATACAAATTTTACAGAAAATTCAACTCCGAGGAATCAATAATTTATTGCTGCCGAGAAGGAATTATCAGAGAAGGTGATTATTACAGCATCTGATGGAGTAAATTGATTCTAGTACAGAAATTGCAGTCAATAAATATTAGCCATCCAACAAAATTTGCCGTAGGAGAAAGACGATATGACTGGAGTTGACAAGCTATACTGGAATTTAGTTATTGAATACTTTATGCAAGTACGAGCACATCAGACCGCACACAACATAGTACAAAATATTGTACCTCTTTTCCTCATTTAGATCATATCAAGTGAGGTATGAACATTGTAAGATGCAAGATGCAGGGTAGAGAAGCAAGAACTGATCGTCTACTAACAATCTGATATACTTCCCTGTACAACAAATTAATGCTAATAGAATTTCCAGTAATTTAGTCTCCTTGGAGGAAACCTATAACTTTGTGTATATTAAATTACAATATCTTCTATTACCAAATTAACTACATGTATTACATGCTCAATAGTACATCATACTGAGTACATCATTATTTAGCCATTTATAACAATTTCCTTGTATTGACTAGACATTTTTGAGTAGTTGAACATTCATAACTGATGAAATTAAATCAATATATGTTCAACATACCAGCACAGGTTAATGTACAATTAGCAACTCAATAGTCAGCTGAAAATTGATGGCTACAACAATTTTTATTGTTCACAGCTATCTATTTCATACAAAAAGTTAAGAGTTTTACGTTGTAAACTAAACCGGTGGCTCGATGGGATAACAGTCTTTTTGTGAAACGTAGAATTGAATTGCGCCTTAATCTAGCTTTCATTTTCTGTTATGTAATTTTATTGATTCTGTATTTCACAAAAGTCATTCTTTAAAATTATTCAAATTCGGCATATCTATATCTGCACACCCTTTACTAAAGGAGCACCAACTTTAATCTCATTCTAGAATATTGAAGAAATTTTACAAAAAAGTGTCTGCATAAAAAGATTATAAATAATACACTGCATGAATGTACACAGTGCAGAATAATAGAAAACCTGTATGCCTACAAAAAACAGTTAGCGTTTCAATAGATGAAAACTATTATTAGCAGCTTACATTAAGAATGATTGGCATCAATTCGTAATTGAAATCACCATTAGCTTTTCACCGAAAATAATACTTTGATAACCTACTTTATGTTGCACTACAAGTGCAAACCATCCTGCGTATCAATTTTCGCTGTTTTCAAGGTAGTTTTCCGTGTCGGCCACATTTCCTCCATATATCTGCTGAAGAATGAAATCGATTGTTGCAACAACAAAACAACCGACAATGGGTGAAGGGGTTGAAGATGTTGAAACCACCCCTTCACCATCCATTATAACGGTGGAGAGGGTGGTTTGAAGAGGGGTGTTTGCTCTGAGCTTTGCTACCACCTGTTGAAGCTCCATTGCAATAATGGTACAGTATATAGGGAAGAGGCGGATGGGGTTATTTACAAAATTACCGGCAGATCCAGTGCTGTGTATACACACGCTGTATACCTATACACAATGTGTATATAGTATATACACGAGTCTCCTGGTTGTCATGGATACCACCCGAGTCCCGGCACGCCTATTGTCATCACCTTTTTTTCGATTTTTATTCAGCTGCTGAAACGATCTCAACTCTTAACACACTCATCGAAAGCTTCATATGAAATACGTTGGCGACAGTACGGTACAGTATAGTAGATGAAAAAATCCGTTCTATTTCAAGTGGTCGTGCTTTGTACTTCTAAAGTGGATGTGCTTGGAACAATCTCATCTCGTCTCGATCATCGATCAACAGGCGAAATAGTTTATATTAATTGGACTAATAATGATAGAAATGATTTGCATTCGACAAAATCACAGATAATATTAATTTACAAATAACTAACATTATATTTCAAAATCATGATTAGTCATGAGTAATTATGAGAAAAAAATTAATAACAATCATGGTGAAATGGTTAATTTGGTAAGAAGTCCAATATGAACAATCAGCGTTCAAACTGAAATTAATCTTATCTTTGTTAACGACAGTTCACGAACATATTTATACGATTTGAACAGATTACAGTATAAGTCCAATCATCCGTATCGGTTGGGACCGAATCGTATTCGGATAATCAAAAATTCCGATAATCGATTTTTTAGATAAAAGGGAGTATTTTGAAGATCAATAGCTTATTTTCGGTACTATAACCCTTTTTTATTGATTAAATGAAAATGCAACACTAAGAAGTTATTCGGCGTATATATTTTTATGTTTTATATCTTTTATGAGGAAGTTATAGAAAGAATGGTAGTAGAAATGTAGAAAGGAGAAAGAAATCAAAAAATGAATGTTAAAGTTTGATGTTATTTCAGAATTGCCATCAAATCTGTTTGGCAACAAAAATTCAACAGTACGTGATGTTCGATAAGAGGAGTCGGGAAATTTAAAAACAATAGTTGAAAATTACAGTGATACGGAGGAGCATAGGCATACGCAGAGCTTTAAAAATGGGGGTACCACCAAATCCACACCGGAGGGTCTGAGGTCAACCCCCGAAAGTTTTCTTAAATAATGGAGTGAATTTTATGCATTTTTAAGCTATCTGAATGAAATTAGTAACCCAACTGCAAAACAAAATTGTCCGTTTTAATAATTTTATATAAATGACAGTTCTATTGGAACATTTTCCTGTTGTGGGGAACCATGGATTTGAATTCTTCAATGATGTCCTCTGTTGAGATAGAAATAGAAATTTCCTATTCAATAAAAGGCATCATGAGGTTTTCTAGCCGGTCTTGCCCCATTGTTGACCACAGTTTGATTTTTACTATGCTCAGCTTTGAAAAGCCTCGCTCGCAGGAGCAACTGGTGACTGGAATGGTAGAAAACATTTTCAGAGCAATGACGACTATACCTTGCTCCCCTCTGAGACTCTCCCAGCCTTTGCGCAGTGGTTGGGGGAAGTTGCCGTGTCAGCCAGCCACTACATATAGTACACGCAGTTGCCGCAGAGGCACACAGAAATCATTGGTCGCTGGGGGGAACCAATGGAACGTGAAGCTTCGTCAAGAATGCACTTAAGATTCGATTGAATACAAAATTATATCGAATTTGTCTTTGATAGGACTTTAATTTTTTTCGGGGCTAATAGGGGTACCGCGGTACCCCTGGTGACCCCCGTGCGGACGCCTATGCGGGGGCGTAGCCATTGGCGATGACACAAGCACTAGATAGAATTTACTTTGATCCAAAATGTGCGTTAAATGGAATGATTTATGACTAGAAACGTTCAATATGCGATTTTAAAGACGTTATTTTTGGAATTCCTTTCCGGGGAGGACCCCCCCCCCCCGCACAATATATATATTTCGTCACCTCCTTGATACTTTGAGGTATCCGGCTAGGGTTCATATATAAACTACACGTTGATAATCGTTGACACAAGTTCAGTTGGCGAATTGAAACAACTAAATTCTATGTCAATTAGACCTAAGTACAAGCAGGGGTGTATTTCAGTGGGTTCCCCGGGTCCAAACCCACACCCTATCTGCGAGGACTCAAGCCAAAGCTCCACTACATACTCAGTATGTAGCGATGCCTTACTCAAGCTCTCAAGCACAAAATAGATTTCACTCTCAACAATGCGTTAAAATTGAAGGAATTAAGTCCAGAAACGCTCAATTGTCGTTTTTTAAAAAGGTTATTTTTTAAAATTTTCCTTGGGGGGAACCCCCCCCGAACCCCCTCCCCTCATAATTGAGTCAAGAATAGTATCAGGGGTGGTATATTTGGTGGTGGGGAGGGAGTGTTCTTGCTGACAGGCCCCGGAACCCCCCTACAGAAATTTCTGGCTACGCATATGCAGCGATATAAAATTTTATTACGACAGAGTGCGAAAACCCCCCTATTACTGTTTAGCTGCCCACACTATTACTTCGATGTTACTTCATGGGTTGAAGAAAATCAATAATAAGTGGTAAGAAAAAAGCAAAACTGGAGTGCAGTCTACATAAAAATGCGATTTAGGCCACATTGTCTTACACTTGACCTTGAGACCTTGAAAAGCATGAGATGAGAAAGAGGGATAGGGGGAATGAGCTATAAAGAAAATGAAATAAGAATGAGGTAGGTGAAAGAAGATGAGACAGAAAAATAGGTGAGGAATACGAGCCTATGCGTATTAAAGTTGGATTTATAGGCGTCTAGCGTCGTAGCCATCGTAAATATATCGGTTATATGCGGACGGACGTAAAAAGAAAACGAACGGTTGCGGCTGCTACAAGCGCAAGGGCAACGATGACGAAAAAAAAGAAGAAAAAGAAGGGGGGAAAGAAGAGATTGAAGAAGAAAAAGGAGAGCATTCCACAGTAGCACACCAGAAGTGATTGGAGAAAGAGGAAAAAAAAGAATAGCAATGTTTTTCGCTCAGTAGGAAAATGGAAAGAACAAGTCTGCAACTGCGAAGAAATCGTAAACTGATAAATGGCTGCAAAAAGGAAGGGCAATAGTTTTTTCCTATGCGGTAAGCAAGTGGAGAGAAGAAAGATGAAACTGAGATCTGAGAAGTGGACTAGCTCAAGAGAAAGGAACTGCGCAATGGACTCACTCGAGGCAGCAGCCAATGCGAGTAGTTGTGCGTAGAAAAGTAGTAGGCTGAAATCGACTTGTCATTAGTTTGACCTTCCAGACTACATTGTAGAGTGGAAGAGGAGAGATGAGAGAGAAAACTGGAAGAGAAATACGAAATGGGGAAGAAAGAATAAGAAGTTAAGAGCAACAAGAGCATCCGAATTGAGAGACAGATAGATAGACATAGATACTGTGCGATATATAGGTATAGAGATAATGAGAAGGAAAGAGACAAAGTGGATGAGTGAGCGTGAGAGAGAAGGAGTAAGAGATAGGAAAAGGGAGTAAGGGTAGGAGAGAGAAATGAAGTAAGAGTCGAAAGAAAGACAGTGGAGGGCAAAGAGAGGAAAACAAAGTTTAAATAAGGAAGTAGAGTAGCAAAGGAAGCGAAATCATGGAAAAAGGGGGAAAAAGGATGAGAGGACGAGAAAGAAAATAAGAGAACCAGGGTAAGGAAAAATTGAAGACAATGAGAAATTAGGAGAAAGACACGAAGCTAAACAAGGAAGGCGAATAGTAGGAAGGACAGCAAAACTAGAAAGAGAAGAACTGAGAGGAAAGCAGAAGCTGATAGGAGAGAATTTTCTAATAAGAGAAACTTGGAAAAAATGAAGGAGTGAGAGAGATGGATGGTGTTGAGAGAGAAGCCAATGGCAAGAAAAGAGAAAGACTGATAAATAAGGAGGAGAAATAGAAAGAAAAGTTGGTTCGAGGAAGAGAAACGCTAGGAGAAAGAGCGATAGACATACTTCTATGATTGTGTGGAAGAGGAAGGATGGCAGAGAACTGCATGCAATGCCAAGTGCATCGCAGATGCATTTACTTCGCCGTCGTCTATGCACATTAAATTGGTGCTGTACGTGTGCATATGTCGCCACAAATGCGTTTTCACAGTAATTGATCGTTTCACCTTGAAAGTTATCTGATTTGGTGAAAACACAAATAGCATTACTACTTACTTATTCTATACACTTATTAGATTCTCAATTCCAGTATTGGATTCATCACAATAATTTAGAATGAAGAATTATTTAAATAAAGATGGTTCTAACTGATGCAACTGACATTAAAATCATTAAATAGTAGAATAATGAAAATTTCGCATACAGAATAGAAGTATATATACAGAAGGACACATAAGGATTTCGATGAACCTACTGAATACCAATTTCATAGGGTTAGACTTCTTCCTCATAAAAAGGACTCTATTACTCCTACTTGACTTTACAGAAATCCCATTAAAAACACGGTATTCCTACAGAAGAAATGAAAACTGGCATATAAAAATGTCTGGTTTATAAAAGAGATGTACCTCATTCACAAAAAAATCAACATTTAGGTGCATCATTATTATACTCTCATCTGAAACCTAATCTTAATATTCTATTCATCCTTTAGGCTGGTGTCACACTGAGCAAGGTGACAAATAATTCACACGAACGACTGGAAACTTTGTTCTGAATCCCCTAATATTTCAGTATTTATTCATATTCAACGGATTAATATTACTAACTAAATAACTGATTAATATTACTATTACTAACTCAGTATTTATTAATATAACTAATAAATATACAAACAATATTTCCAATGATTCCTATAAAACATTCTCATCTACTTGCTCAGTATGGCACCAGCCTTATGAGTCAAATATAATATATTCCCAATCATAGTCAGGGACGTAGCCAAGGGAGGGGTTTGGGAGTCCGAATAATGCGTAACAATGCTTAGCAATGATATAAGAACCATATGAAAAGCACTTTGGGAAAGTTGTCTAATTTAAAATCATTACAAGTGTGAAAATCTGCTTAGAACGTTGTTTTAGGGTGCCTTTTTAAGGGAAAGACCCCGGACCCCCTTTTTATTTAAGAAAATGGAAGAAGTTTCAGCTACAACTTGAAAAAGTTATTTTTAACAAAGTATGGTGCGTTTGTTTATCGAAATAAGACGATTTATCGAAATAACAGATCTATAACAATTTCGGCTCCTACCCTGCTTCACCACCCCCTCCCTGATCAGGGGTTCAATCTATATTTACCACTCTCTTCACAAATTCCTGGCCACGTCACTGTCATAGTTGGTCGATTTATTAAATACAGTCAAACTCTCTACATAAAGAATTTCCAAATAAAGAAATACTCTATGTAAAGAACGCAAATAATTTTTATGGCATCCCTTGACATTACGTGTCCTCTCATTAACAAATACCTCTCTAGAACGATTTTTTTGTCCGGATAATCTATTTCCGTTATACAGGAGTTAAACTGTATATTCATATCACTCATAAAACCATACGGCTCAACTATTGTATAAAATTCCTCAAAACATGCACGACAATCCACGACTTAACACACAATAGTCCAACACATTGTAAGGATAATATAACTTTTCAATCAGCCTGCAACCAACAATCATTTTCCACCAGTAGTGAGTGCACGCATGCGCGAGTGACGCGTCAGCTGATGTCAGTGATGCGACGAAGGCCTTACTTCCATCAGACACCAGGAACAAACTGAGCGCAGCCTAGGCACACGCGTCATGTATAAGGCTGTCTAACGAGTCGAGCTACAAAAATAGCGACTAACAGGAGAATACAGCCTTCACACACGTTCATCTATTGTACCATGTCAACAGACACACAAGTTGCACCCAAGCAAAAAATTATACCTGTGCCACTGTCACTGATTGGGAACAATGACCTGAGGAAGAATCACACAGCAGCTCACATGCTTCACTCGCCATTGGAAACCAATTCTGGAAGAAACTGTTTCAGAATATAGAAGAACGTGGGAGAAAAGAGTGATTATTGTAAATTATATAGATGTCTAGTGACACATGCCAGGAAGGCAATTAATAGACTGCAAAAATGCATGTATATATACTTTCAGAAAATCACTGTAGAAATATAACAGTGTATGTTACTTGAAAATTTAAATAAATTTAGAAATCAGGATAACTGGAACAAAAAGAAACCCCGTTTAGAAGACTAACAATAATTATAGACTGCAAGAATGCCTGTAAATACTTTTTGCATAGATAGATTTGAAAAATCGTTGGGAAAATATTATTACAAATGTTACTTGAAAATGAGCAGATAACATCATTAACGTTATAAATAATACGCAAATTTCTACTGAATTAGCATAGAATTTAAAATTAATAATACCCCCCAATAGGGAAAAATGATTGAGTATTTTTCAGAATGAGTGCTGAGAAGGACTTATAACAGCTTCCAGAATTCAAGTAACCACACCACCACTTTCATTAGACAGGCACGCATACGCTATACAGTAATAACAATTTCATTCTAACTGGAAAAATTGATAGATGTTCCCACTGAATTATTATCATTTATGCCTAGACTGAATTATATTTGTTAAAATTAATCAATTCACAAGCATGCTCACTAATTTGCACATTAATGACTCGATTTCAATCCTGGTTTAATACTTGGTTAATACCTGACTAATAGTATCGTTATGGAACTCAAACGAAGAGGAAAACGTCCTTCCAAGATTCTGTTTACATTTGATAAAAGGCACATATTCTTTCTCTCTCCTTATCTCGACGCTCTCTCTTACTCTTATCTATCAGATGTGCTTCTAATATTTTCGAGGGTATCCTAGATAACTGCTTATCTGTTTTGAAAATATTGTGTCAATAGAAAGATCTGGACTAGAACCCTCTGGAACAATACAAACCTATAAAAAATGGCTGTGTTTGTCAGCAGTCATGCAGTCTTTATTTGAATCTTCTGATAGCAAGCAAGTTCATGACTGACAGATCTTTTCGCGGCAGTACAGCGCGGTGCTAAACACCGTGCAATAGTGATTCAGAGTTTAAAGTGTGATAATAACTGTGACAATAATTATGCTTAGTAAGTGCTTAGTTTATTAGTTTAGTGCATAACTATTATTGAGTTATCGGACAGTTTATTGAACACATTAATTGAATTATTGATTACACTATTGACAGTTATCAATAGTTATGGAAAATAATTAATATTGTTATAGAAATGTTCATTGTTGAAAGATATTGAACTTTTTGTTTCTTTTCTGATTTTCTATTGTGATAATTACTTATTACAGTGTCTGCTGTGAGGTTAAATGTGTAAATAAAATTTTTGTGCTACTTTCAAGTGATTCCAGCATTATTTCAGAGTTATAACCGGTAACAGTATAATATTTATAATAAGGAGGCTGCAGAGTGGAGCCACAATCAATAGACAAGCTGTACAAGCAAGGAACATTCTCAGACCATGTTATATTAGGAATATATAATGTGTACTATATCAGTAGCTATTTCGATGATACCAAGTATCGCAAATTTCCAGTTCCACAAAATCTATTATCTAGGTCAAATCGAACAAGACATTGTCTAAATAAAAGACATTGAATCTGCGTTATTGACTTCCCGTTTTTTTAAGCCTCCAACATCCATTTAAATACGTCAGCCGAGCTATGAAAACAGTATACTTATCGTCAACTGTCTTTCTCATGTCTGAAATCCATAAGTGGATATTTTAGCCAACTGCAAGTTTTGGAGCAGAACAGAAGTAACCCATTTATTTGTCCATTGGTGGCTGGTGGAGAAGCAGTTACATCCATTAAAAACATGTAGGCATAGTGATGTATCTGTACAGGTACATCATGTATCATGTAACGTGTGCGTTAATTAAATAATAATCTAGCTGCAGGAAATGAGCCCCATTTTCAATGGATGAATAACCATTTTGAGCTTAAGAGTATGAGAATTAATAATTAAAACTTAATAAAATTTGTATTAATAATTGTAAACAAGAAAAATCCTGGCGTTTCGGAGATCAAACCCCAACCAACAATTTTTATAAATAGAAATAATCTTGCACAATTCTATCTATACCTAAATCGTTATGAATCTGTATTATTTATCATTAATAGGAATGTTGAGTTCGGAGATGTTGATTACTGTTTGCATGATGGAAAGAGAAAAGCCATAATGTTAATATTGTTTTTAATATGGAAATGACTAGGAATAATTCCATAAATTGAACACCCGAAAATAATACTAGCTATACTATTTGAAGAACTATAACCCTTAATGATGATTTATGAATACTGAGTATTCGGAAATAAGATTCAAACAGAGGTAAAGTATGATTGGGACAATGATCACTTTTCCTTCATAATTTTCTTGGTATTTACAACCAAAGTATATTAGTAATGAGAACAAAGCATTATTGAAGCAATGACTGCTTGTTTTGTTGAATAAAAGTATGAAATTGAATAGAAAAATGTACATAAGACTATACATAATAGAAAATTATACAAAGATCGTTTCACGGTGCTTGGCGTCTCGCTGGTGGCAGGGGAGGCAGTGTGAGAGAGACAGAAAGTCTTTCCCACCACGCTTCCCCTCCAGCCGTTCCGTCAAGTACAGTCACGTCCAATACAGTCAACTGCTGGACTGTGTAGCGGTAGCGAATGGTGCTGGCGGCCGGCGCTGAATAAAACTGTCATCTAACTATATTTATTATATAAACCTATATTTTTGGGGTTGTAGTATGTGGCAGAACAAAAACACGACTCATATTCTTTCACTCAAATTCTAATTACATACTTTTTACTATGTCCGACACAGAAACATCAAGTACTCCAAACAACCGTTTACGTAAAGTAATTGTAGCCAAGCTACATGGTATATAATATACGTAATATTTTTGTAAAATTATCAAAAAAAGAATTTCGGGACAGTGTAAATTTTGAACAAGTTTTGAAACTAACTTCACAGAGGCTACAAATATTAGTGATAGGGTACTATTGTATGTAATATTTTTATGCTTTATATGTGTTTGTGGCTGTGCGATAGGTTTTTGGTGATGATTCTTTTTTGGAGTTTTTTATATTAGCGATTATTAATGCATTAAAATGTTATCTTTTTTAACTGTTCCATTCTGTGTCATTCAACAGTTGGATTTTTCAAAATAAATTTTAAAAAGTACAGAAAAGTTTAGATTATTCTTTTTAAAACTAATTTTTCAATCATTATATAAAATAGGCGATGTATTTTTAGTCTCTGATGTGTCTTAGTTATAAGAAAATTATCAGAAGTTCAAAGTCAATCCTAGGGGATATAAACATCGTCAAAAAAAAAACCCGAAATTTCAATTTTGAGCGCCCATATTTCATTGAATATTTTTTACAATTTTTCATAGCCGCAATACATGACATTTTAATACCTTAATAATTGCCAATACAAAAGCTACGAAAAATAATTCCAAAGACCTATCGCACAGCCTTAAAACATAATTGTAATCCTAGTAATATTTTTGTGAATGTCACACGCTTAAATAAAGCAATTCACACTAAAGGAGAATAGTTATAAATCAATAACTCGTGAAGTAATTGTCGTACAAACATGGGATTTGGACTGAATTCTTCTTTGTAATGTGGCGAATAGATTAATTACTGATGGATGGCGTATAATGTTTTAATTATTAAAATGCAACAAGTAGAAGAAATAATCAGAAATTTGTCGTGAACATAGTGTGGTAGTCGGCAGCGAGCGGTATTAGGGAATATTTGAACTTGACTGTACCTCGAGGCAGCAGGTACAGTAGTGGGTGAAGGCGCTCAGTGCGCATGCTCCATCGAGGCGCCATGCACCATGAACGGATCTGTACTAAACTATGTGAAATATTGCTGAGTTATTTACTGGTTACAACCTTGAAAAGGTGATTAATTTCAAAAATCTAAAGACTTGTAACAAGTTCTAGTAGGGTTTTAAGTTCTTTTGGAGAATTTCTTGTGATGCTGCTGATTTTGTTGAATAGCGGACTAAGAAATAATAGAAATTAAATTTAGTGAAAATTATGTTGCACTACAATGTTTACATGACTGAGAAAGAAAATGGTGAGTCCTTTGAGTCCTTTTAATAGTAGCTGCTGTATCTATACACTTGTAACATGTAAAACTTGATTTTTCATTTCATTTGAAGAATTTTTTGTTTGGGATGTTGCTTATTTCTATGAATACCTCATTTATTAGCAGTTCTATACTGAATCGTATATAGAGTAACATATTTTGTTTTCAATTGATTATATTCATTATACAGAGTGTTTCGCATAGAGTTACAAATACGTCGTGGGGTTGCTGTACTTACCAAAATAATAAAAAAGTGCATAAGACACAAAGGTCCGGAATTGCTTCGTTACAGAGTTAAAGATGGCGGAATCTGGCAAATAGCCTTATTAATCTACTCATTCAGAAATTTGTAGAGCCTTCATTTTTACTTGGTCAGGTTTCTTGTGAAATACACTTAAAATCGAATAAAACAAGTTAGAATTCGTTAGTTACTTTCTGAATATTCAAAAATGGTCCAAAAAAACACTTTTTCAACTTGGGAAATTAATTATATAATATTCATTTTTTCTTCTCACAGAACTTGTAGAGAATTTAATTCTGAACAAAAAATATCCACCAACTTAATAGCCGAAAACACACATAACTTAATAAAACTAGGATTTTAATGAATCAAACCTCATAAAAGTAGCAAGCTGTGTAAAATTAGTGTGTATCAATAAAAGCTCATTTTATCAAATTTGGGTGTGTTTTCGGCTATTGGTTTATTGGGCATCTTTTGTTCGGAATTGATTTAGTAAAAGATTTGTGACTACAAGTTTATTGTACAATTAACCAAGTTAATTTATTTCAAACTTGAAAAAGTAAGTTTCGCATACTTTGTTGAATATAAATAAAAAAATGCTGTAGAATGTACGGCAGCTAATTTGATTTTTCAGCTATTTTACATTGGCCCTGATCTAATTACAAGGTAACTTGAGCCACTACACATTTCTGAATGAGTATATTGATGGGCCTAATTGCTAATTTCCGCCATCTTCAACTCTGCTGCAACATTCCCAAACCTACGCTTACATAAACATTTTTCATTATTTTGGTGAGTAGGAAGCCCACAAAGTATTCGTAACAATTCAAACATTCTGTATTATTATTTATTTAATTATTTTTTTTTCGAATAAAAAATTATTTATTTTGATAATTAGTATACAATTTATACACAAAGTATTCGTAACTATTCTAGCATTCTGTATAATTATTTATTTAATTATTGTTATCTATTAAATTATAATTTTGATAATTAGTATACAATTTATAAATGAAAAATTGAAAATCAGTCAATTTTTTTGAATTGAAATTGTTTATTGGCAGAATCAAAACTTTTACAAACAATCTTAGAAAATACAAAATGAGCAATATAATAATTATAAATATGACAAGATAAAAAATAATATTACAAAATAAAATGATAACTTTCTACTTGGAGCGCAATCTACACATAACAAGAATCTAAAACCTAGAGCCCTATCTCTTATAAAACTTGAACTTCTGGGAACTTCAAGAATGTCGAATATAACGGATGGAAGATTCCACCCGTAATGAGACACGCCAGTTCGCAGTTCCAAGAACTGATGAAAATGTTGCGAAAAGTTCCCGGTATTGCTCAGGAGCCAAGAAATCAGTCACACGAAAGCTGCATACAAAGTAACTGAGGATAAGTTTCAAGCTCTAATAAGACTTTACAAGTGAACAAAGGGAGAGAGATTCATATTGCTTTATTTGAATAAAAGTACAATTTATGACTACTGACTATAACCTTACAATGAATTACATCATCTAAATTGATGGAAGATAAGATAAAAAATACATCCAGGACGATACGTTCTCACTGTTACTATTATACTGTACGTTTGATTACTGACATTAATAAGAATCTTTGCATAATAAGTGAATTGTAATATCCAGGTGATGCATCTTCATTCAGGGCGGAGTTAGAGCAAAATAGCCCTATCTTACACAGAACCTACTAAATACAACCTATTTGTATTGTGGGAGTGAGAGAGAGAGATGGGGGGAGGGAGAGAGAGAATTTAATTGAATTGCTGCTTTTATTTTATCTTAGGAGGGCGGAATTGAGGAGCAGCCGGCCCCCCCCTCTAGCACTCAACCCCTCGATACAATTCTAAACTTTAATAATTTGGAAATGAATAAATATAAGCAAAGGAAAAAAGAAAAGCAAGTTTAAATGGAAATAAAACTAACAGTACAAAGCTTGGAAAATAATGTTAAATAGAAGGAAAACAGAATACGTTGATGAGAAATATGTACAAGATAGAGATAAAAATAAATATTACAATGAAAAAAGAAAGAGAGAAGGAGGGAGAGAGAGAGACAGACAGAGAGAGTGAGAGCATATCAAAAGGCAGAAAAAAAGAGTAGAGAGGTATGATGATCATGGCTGAAGAGTATAATCTATAGACGATGAATTTACAGACATGCCATCATCATTTTTACAAATTTTCATTTTTCATAGTAGAGCTTCTAGATAGAATTAGTATGAATCTATTGATTGAAATGTATCAGAGTGCTGTTGAATATTTTTTCACGAATAAATTCTTCAATGGAGATGAAACGACAGTAGGGATCTTTTGAAAATATGCAAGCAAAATCTATTCGTTGCCTCGTTGCCATTGTCAGATGATGGATAACCCATTGGGGGCAACTATCTTGAACTGTGACCTCAACAACACTGTCTAGCCTGATTTCCTTTAACACACTCTACTCTCATCCAAGAGGAGCTATTCTGTGATCTCTTGTCTTTGTTTACAACTTCAATTCAAGTTTTTAAATTTCCCTCGAATATGCATAACAAGCACAACAATGTTATTGGAGTGTTCGTGAAATTCAGCATATAAAGGCAACCAACATGATAGAAATCTTCGAAGTCTTGATAAACCAATTTAATTCTATAGCTACGGATTGAGGTAAAAGAACGTGATACCTTAACAAGAATCAAACCGTTACCAAGTGTCAAGGAACGGCTATGAGACATGATACAAGAAAGTGGCATACAATTAACAAGTAATAAAAAATGTAATAACTTTTAATGCCAAAACGTTATGTTTCAACTTATGTAGTGAACAGCAAGCGCATTATAGTTGAGCATGGCTCTTGTGAAAAAGAACAATCTCTTTTGAAAGAGATTTTTAGAAGGGATTTTTAAAAGATTTTTCTCAAAGCTTTCATTTGTCAAAAGAAAACTGTGACAAACTTCTCTACCTAGCACATCAAATCCAACATACAGTAGGACATTTTAATCCATGAAAAATGTATTTTAACTTGATTCCTGATGGAAAAACTTACACAAAACTAAGTCTCACGTAGTGAATGATCAGAGTGCATTACCACGCACATCCGAGCAATTTCGAATCCATTCGAACTTATTTTGAGACTCACGATATTTGCAAGTTGCATCTCAATATTGCAATGACTGAATTTCCAGAATCTATTGAATTCTGCTGTTTGTGTAATAGTTGCCTGGGGGAAAATGCTTCCACTGACGCCGACTGAAGTGTTGAAAGATTGATGGCGGTTTTGCGTCAGATACAGATGCGATTCCGTCCTAGTGCACTGCCACTGCCAACCCAATAAACATACCAAAATGTATTTCCTCTTGCATATTCAATGGTGCTTATTGGAAATGCCATGTTGGTAAAAATGACAGTTTCACTCTATTTACATTTTACAAGATACAGTATGGTATGTGTCTATCAATGAAGTTTACGTTTTCTAAAACTTCATACTTTTACTTCATTATTGCACATATCTGAAAGTTATTTTTACATCAAGCATAATCTAATTATTTCATCTATAAAAGAAGTAATTTTCTTCCCTGAGCGAATGAAATTAAGTTCATTACTTGAATTTGCAGATAGAAATGGTGGCTCGGAACCCACTTAAAACTGTAGGTCCAGCTCATCAATCACCATCATCCAACTCATTACCCACGCACAGGTCTCAGACCTATGTGGGCCTCATCCTCCAAGAAAAATAATATTATGTTATTCGCATTTAGTAAAATAAATGTTGATAATGATCATTTGACACTGAGCCAAAAAGATTATCAACACTGATACTTTTCTTTCTTTTTTCTTTCAAATAGGACCCAAAAGCAACACCAGTTTTGAATTTATTAATTTCGAATTCCTTTAATTGCTATTACTTTATACTGAAGACTTCCGCAATGGCGGATATTGACAACAGCATTGAACAGCTGATGGGAATCGATGAATGCTATTGTACAAAAATATCAGTCACCACCGGGAATCGAACCACGGACCTCTCAATTGCCGGTTGAGCGCCCTTAACCACTAGACCATGGAGACCTTTCTGCACAGCAGCATTCATTTTCAACTTGGCCATATCGGCTCGTATCTCACAAGTTAGTTTGAAATGACTGACAATTGAATAAACTGACAAATATACATAAACAGAATTTATTAATTTCGAATTCCTTTAATTGCTATTACTTTATACTGAAGACTTCCGCAATGGCGGATATTGACAACAGCATTGAACAGTACATTTTTGTACAGTAGCATTCATCGATTCCCATCAGCTGTTCAATGCTGTTGTCAATATCCGCCATTGCGGAAGTCTTCAGTATAAAGTAATTAAAGGAATTCGAAATTAATAAATTCTGTTTATGTATATTTGTCAGTTTATTCAATTGTCAGTCATTTCAAACTAACTTGTGAGATACGAGCCGATATGGCCAAGTTGAAAATGAATGCTCCTGTGCAGAAAGGTCTCCATGGTCTAGTGGTTAAGGGCGCTCAACCGGCAATTGAGAGGTCCGTGGTTCGATTCCCGGTGGTGACTGATATTTTTGTACAGTAGCATTCATCGATTCCCATCAGCTGTTCAATGCTGTTGTCAATATCCGCCATTGCGGAAGTCTTCAGTATAAAGTAATAGCAATTAAAGGAATTCGAAATTAATAAATTCTGTTTATGTATATTTGTCAGTTTATTCAATTGTCAGTCATTTCAAACTAACCAGTTTTGATACTAAACTGGCATTCAAATATCTGTGATCAATCTTATTTTATAAGATCTCTTCTTTACCTCCTACTTTTCTTCTTCTTCATTCAAATCTTTTTCTTCCTCATTTCTATATTCTTCTTAATTCTATTCCATTTCTCATTCTTCCTTGTCTTCTGCGTTCTTCGGTTTCCATTTTACATCACTGACAATAATAATGATTGATTATCTCATGTGCCACCGTTAGCAGTTTCTCCATGCTATTCTAGTTTCATTTTATTTAAAAAAATCTGGTCGGCCTCTAGCTCTCCACCAATGATAAATTTCCAATTACCCGTAAGGGTCTCCCCACCACTAAAAGCCATACGAATTTACTTTACCGTACTGTATTACATAAATGTCAATCACTTGATGATGACCCATTTCTCAATATTGATTTTGACTCCCACTACATGATTGCAAAGTAACTGATCAGGATTGGCATGTTGTTAATTGATACAGCAATTTATAATTGGTAAATTGGTTGACTTGAATTTTCTTTAAAATATCATTGTAATCAAACTTCAGCACTTCTCTCATGAACCATCATTATTTATGTTACAAATGATCCATTTCCCAAATGCTATTTTTCAACAGCACTGCTTTTTTCATTGCTACTTGGTTCTTTTTCGTTGTTGCAAAACAACATAAAAAATCACTTTATTGTACAAGCATGTTACTGGCTTTTAATGAATACGCAGTTAAAAGAAATCAATCTGGCTCACTTACACTCAACACAAGGGGTAACATGCTCTTGTATTTGAATTTTACAACAAAGAACGGGCACACTCATTATTGCAGTAGTGAGTTCAAAGGGAGCCGTACGGAAAGAAATATTCACAAAGTCTGAAGTTCATGTTCACTGATTTTTTTCAACAGAGATATTCTAATTGCATATAGCTCAATGCTAAAATTCAGAGCTGACATTTTGAAAAACTTGCCCCTCAACCGCTGTCTCCTACACATGAATAATTCAATTCAATTTTTTTATTCTAATTTCTTATTAGATAGTTTTACATAACAGAACAAAAAGTATAAATAATATAACTACATGAGTAGAATAACGTTAAAAAAATACATTGAGGAAAACCCCTTACATAGGCTAAAGCCTGTGTGTAAGAGTGAAACTAGTTGATAATGATAAGATAATAAATTAATGATAAGTGTAGCATGAAAAATATGATATATGAAACTGGAAATTATATTATATACTGAAACTGAATTTATATTATATATGTTTGGATTATGAACATGGCTCAATGGAAGAAAAAATAAAAAACTGTTGGCCTTCTAACATATCCCCCGACGCAATTTAACACTTTTGTGTAACAAAATTTGGTCTTAACGATAGATAGAGTACAGTATATTTTCTGTAGCTTCCCTTCCCATTTCATGCAACCAACTGTTCACAAGCTTCTTGTATGTTTCAAGAGACAATTTATCAAAGTCTCTCAACTTGTCTGGGATACTTCTGTAAAGTATGTGAACAATATAAAAGGTATTAGTGGTACTGTGCTTACTACTGTACTTCAATTTTTCATGGTACGTTACGCATCCATGGGAACAAAAATTTAATTTTTATTAAAAATGCATGCATCTTCCATCATACTAGAAAAATTGTAGCATGTCGATGGTTTACACATATATTAAATAATACAAGATTCAAGAGAGGTGGAACTTGTTACCGAGCCCGGTTCGTTGGGTGTGATTTCACTAATTTGTAATCCAAATATCATCAGTTTTTCAGAAGTAGAACCTTAAACTTTTTGTTTCCGTCAATAACAAACAAGCTTCGACAAAGCCTACAGACCTTATTCCACCGAAAGGAGTAGTTGGAGGTAATTTATTACTAGATTTAAATTTATAATTCAAGTTAAGTTATCAAGTCAAATTCAAAATGAAACGCAATAATGTCTTAAAAGATCAAGAGAACTAGTGGTTTGTCTGATCACCGGTATTTGACATCGCTAGTTAAACGCTAAAAATGCAAGTAAAAAATTCCAACAAGAAATGGATGGATAAAAACGTAATTATAAAAATTAGAATAAAAACAAAACAAAAATGGGAACAGCATGGGAAAAGAGGGTTTTAAACGCATATGTATGTATAGTACCATAGTTGTTTTAGACTGAAGAGCCGTTTTGGTCCAAAGAGCGTACCATGCAAACGAGGATAAGATAAAAAAATTACTTTATTTACGTAAATTTAAAAAATATAATTGTGACTGATTAAAAAGCATATTATTAACAACACAATAGATTGTAAATGAGAAAAAGTTTGGATATTAACAATGAGATTTTATGTGAAGCATTTAAATAAGGGCGAAGTCTGGACAAAAATTCGTCTATTCAATCTTAAACTTGATAACTTCGAACTGCAAGACTATACAATTAGTAATAATAGAATAAAATTTATATACAGATTGAAAAAGTTAGAAGTGATTGAACATAATTGAAATTGGGTTTTTCAAATATTTTCTAAACAATACAGATGGGATATTATTTAAAAAATAAAAGTTGTAATGCATGTACTCTATGGTTGAAAAGATGCAGTCATTCTCTCCAAAAGATACCTCTTCAATGACGAGGTGAAAGCCCGCTCGACTCTCAATGCACCTAATGGAATTAGGAAGTGCGTTCCAAGCCCGACAAGCACTTACAACAAATGATTTAGTATAGATTGTAGTACGGTGGTTCGGTATCCTAAGGGTATTATCCCCGGTTCTAGTATGAGAAACATTATTCTGTCTGCCTTCAGAAATAAATTTGAAATCGTTTTTTAAGTAATTAGGTTTGCCATATTTGAGGATTTTTTTGACAAGTTTGTTTATTCTGAATAGTCTCTGATGTGGTAGTGAGGAGTGAGGTGGGTTGCGATTACTTTCCTCACTGAGCTAACAGAGTTGTATCAGTATGTCAAGCCCACCGAAACAGTTCTGAATCTCTATGCATAACAGTCCACTCTCACCTTTACACAGAGTCTGGCTGCACAGGCGAGTGTGTTAATTATACTGTCTAGCACACCTCTGAGCTACTTCCTCCGACCATGCCATCATTCGACAGAGACGTTTGGAAATCAACACAATTGATGTACCTGAGATGAATGGAATTTCACAATACGGCAAAAACATACACGTATAACCCTAAAAAAAGTATAACTATAATAATAGAAGGAAAAACACCTTTCTTTGAAAGGCGTTTCAGTTCGACATTTATCTACTGGAACCAAAGCCAATACTGGTGGTCAGATTAGAGTGATAAAGGTGCAAGAGAGAGGGTGTGATAAAGAGTGACAAAGAAGAAGTGGGAAGATGAATGAGTAGGTGAGTTGATGCAGGCCTGATAGATAACTACCGGTTTGGAAATAGCGTTTATCTGTTTTTCTCTTTTCTCTTTCTTGCATTACTTTACTCTATCCATCCGTTCCATCACTTACACTCCACCATAACACCATGTTTCTTTTTTACTCCACCTATCCTTCTCCTTCCTCCTATCTTCTCCTTCTCCTCCTATCCTCCTTCACTTATATTACCTCTTCTTTTATTCCTCTCCTATCCATTCATCTCTTTTCTACTCAATCACGTTTTCTAATCTCTTAGTTTTCTCTTTCTTTCTCCTGTCTTTTCTCAATCACTACATCTCCTTCCTTCGAGTAGCGGTCGACAAAATTCAACGTCATTTGCCGAAAAACTCGCCAACTAATCGATCGGCTCTGAAAAAGTTCTGACAACTGAGGAATGCAACGGAGAGGAACTGACCGTGCAGGTTCAACAACCTGTTTTGATACGACACAGCAAATCTAGACAGTGAGAGAGACTCGGCCTGGTAGTTTTTATAGACAGTGAACAATTACCTTTTGACATTCTCATCCGAAACTACTCAAATAAATTCACTAAATTGATTCACTAAATCCAGTCAAAATTTGCGCTACTTTTGAATAATGAATTTATTTTATTCATCTCATGGCAACTAGTCACATTCAAAATGTAATAATGTCTAGTAAGGTCAGTACAGCCATCAAAATAAGAGCAAAGAAATAAATAAAATAATATACAGTATCAACATTAGGCATAACATCTTCATATAGTATAATACCTTCGGTAAAAGCACGAAAACGAGTACTTAGTTTTCTCCTATTTCAAAAGCTATTTTCAATTAAAGCTAGTCTTGAAGTAATGGGTACAAATTTCATGAATAAACATAGCCTTGAGTTCCTTTTAGCCTTAAAATAGTCTAATAGTTTTCTGTGATCGGTAATGGTATTGTAAATAAACACTGCTTCAAATTCAATCACTGAAATTCCATTCCTGATCAATTCATGATGATCCAAAATTGGTCATGCTCACATGCAACATGATCAAATTTGTCGCTATAACAAAATCGACGATTGATGCCAGTTGCACAAACTTCAGAGTTTGATCACTCATAAGAATTAATTCTTAGAATGATCGGTGAATAATTCTTATGAGTGATCGGCGATCAAACTCTAATCGACGTTTGGAATATATTAGACATTAGAGAATAAAGATACTTACGTACAGGTAAAGATTGCTCATGAACAAAATTTAATTGAACATGCACATACCTGCAAAAACATTAATGAAATTAATGACACTAAAAAAATAATAGACTACCATATTTAAAAAACAATTTGCTAATTTTAATTTTAAAACTTTTTTACGCTAGAGATGGCAGTCATGGACAATTTGGTAACTTTAAAACAATATAACTGTAACTGATTTACGTTTGACGGTTGATAATACGCAAATTGAATAATTTTCTTCTGTGAAATAGCGATAATGTAATTATTACCTGTCTACAGTACCTGGGTCTCTGATTTATTAGCAACAATTTACTGAATACTTTATGGGTAACAACATTTCATTATTTGAAAATGAAACTTATCCGCAGATCAGTGTGGAAAATTTTAGTAGTGGTCAAGTCATAAGTAGATAAGAATCATCATTTTCAAAGTTAATAACGGAGAACTTATCGTTATGAAAACTGAATGAATTGTGGAATGATCACGATAGCAAATCTATCTGGATTACACAGTCGTTTAGAATGAGCCTCGATATTACTTGTACGGCAGCCAAACGACGGTGCAACATTGGTCCAGATTTTGACTATTGTTCAATATAGCTGGCAAACTTAACTACATTAACAACAAAAGTAAGAAGGCGTGGAGACAGTCAATAGATAACTGGTTCAACCAGAAATTTTAAAGGAGAGATTAAAAGATACATACCGTACAAATGGAAATCTCAAAAACTTCTAATTTCTGAAATTTAATTGCACTTGGGACCAACATCAAAAACTAACCAATAGACAAAGCCTACTGTACTTTTAAAATGTGGTATCTTGAATTTAATATGAAAGCTAATAAATAAAATAAAGTATTTTCTTTTGATGGTTTTGGTGGCTGAAGTTCTTGACAATCTTTTTTCTATTAAAAATGTATAATCAAACTCTTTCACACACAAAGACGAGTAAACAAGACTAACAGAGTACGTCAATACAGTGCTTGAATAATACGAGGGTAGGCTGATAAGTAATGCACACATGCTTGTAGAAGATGAACAAAAACAAATAGCAAGATTGGTAAAAATAACAAATTGAAGTACAAATCTTAACCTTCAAAATCATGTATTAATTTTTCAACATAGTCACACATTTCTCTCAACGCGTTAAGTTTTTTTATTCCGCCACTGAAAAATTCTTCCGACTTTTCTTGAACCTAGGACGCGATAGCTGCCTTCACCTCATAGTCCGAGCTGTAATGATTACCCTCAAGGTCACTTTTGAGTGGAGGAAAAAATAAAAATCGCAAGGCGCAAGGTCGGGACAGTACAGAGGGTGTGGGATTGGTTCAAACTTCAGGTTTCTCACAGCCTCATCAGTTGCATGCGAAGTGTGTGTGTACGAGCGTTGTCATGTAGTAAGATTTTTCGGTATCCAAATTGTTCAATAACATGGAGTCAACACATTCCTTGGATATTCCAATCTGGTTTTCGATACACTGTTGAGTGATTTGCCGGTCATTTTGAATTAAATCTTCGACAAGTTTGCGACGATTATGGTCTGAGACGTCTGCTGTGCGTTTTGCCAACAATTGTCTTCCAGATTGTCAATCACGAAATTTTATTACCCATCGATTCACAGTAGACCTATTAAAAGTATCATCACAATAAACAGCCTTTAAACAACGATGAATCTCACTAGGATTCACTTTCTCAGCCGCTAAAAATTTGATAACAGCGCGTTGTTTAATTCGCGTTGACATAGCACTAGAACACAACCACATACTTCCACTAGTCACAAACTGGATGGAAGCAACACCTTCAAACTGTGCAGGCGTGTAGAGGAGAAATAGTACTTTCTCAGGCCACCAGGCGTGTTTCTAAAGTTTATTTAGTTCATCTTTTACAAGCATATGTGCCTACTTATCAGTCTACCCTCGTACGCTTAATAGATTTTCAAAATGCTTCATTCAACAGTAAGTTGTCTATTATGAGATTATTTTTTACACTACTTAAGCCTTGAATAACTAGAAGGCTATTTGGTATTGGGCCTAGAAATTCTCACCCTAACAATCATGTCTAGTACGTGAGTTGTGCATTAATATATCCTTAAAATATCTCAAACTGTGAACAATAGTTGCACCCTACATCGGAACATAACTGAGAGTCAAAACAATTCTTTCAACTTCTTTAGACAAAATTGAATTAATTGAGATGAATTTACCTTTTCCTTCCATCACTCAACCTCGAATACTTTTTTATTGAACTTATTCCCTTTCTTTATTCAACCACATCCCACAACCTATCTTGCATTGCGAATACAAAGCAGACTACGATAATTGCCATCAATAGACGGTGAAAGCTTTTCCTTTGACTTGAATAAGGCAAATCAAGGGACGAGTGTATGGCACAGATTCAATAGCACGTGCAATTGCCAAGTAACACCTACTACTTTGCAAGAAAAGCTGGCAAAGAGTTGGAAGAAGACCACTGGGGACCATTACTGCACATGGAAAGTAACACAGTTGAGATATCAAAGTCGGCAAGTAGGGACACTGCACACCTGTCTGACGTCCTATTCCTGATACTCCTTTTCCTCTTTCTACTTCCAAAACTGACTCCTCTACACGTTTCTATCTTTGACTTCTCTCGCCTTTCTTCTGGATCTTATTTTCTTCATCCTGGCTCTTTCCTTTGGACTACAGTACTATTTTCCTTCTCTTTATATGTTATACGTATGAGATAGGAAAAATAAAAGTCCTAACATCCGCTGTTTCATGATCTAGTTATTACTCCAATCCATGTCTCAATCCTTCATTATTTAGAGGTATTTCACAGCAGTCTATTTTCATACAATTATCCATTAATATCCGCCAGACTTGCTTCGCTCGCCTTGACCATGTAGCTAGGGGACTGCGCCCACTAGAACTCCGGGGTTTGGGAAAATTTATGCAATGAAACCATCAAGCTCAATCTTCTTAATCCTTTCCAAAAATTCAATTTTTTGAGTAAGTTTGTTAGTTTTTGAACCCTTTTATAGCATGCATCTGGGACCTCAACTGGGCTCCACAGCCCAGATGATAGGCTATCATTTATATAAAAGTCAAAAACAACTGATCCATCACAGTTCCTCGAGAACCAAGCGGCCAAAAAATGTGGTACACATATTCAGTTAATCAGTCCTAGTGTGGACTAAGGACTTTGATGTGAGTTCTAAGGACTAAGGAACTGTGATGGATCAGTTGTTTTTGACTTTTATATAAATAAATTGTAGCCTATCATCTCGCCTCACCTCAATATTGTAAAACACATACAGTAATCAATTTTCTTTCATTCATAACATGATATTTTGTTTAATAAGTGAAATATTGCTAAATATCTATGCGTTTTTCTCTTCTCTGAATCCCTGATCCTATCCACAGCGTCCTTCAGTCACTGTTCTAATTCCATTCTCCTGACTTCAGACTCCTTTCACCCTCCATTACTCTCTCCGCACCACAGACCGGAGGCCAGCTGTCGTCGGGCACCCGCTGTCCTAATCTGTCGCACGAGTCGCCGCGTCTTCAACACACAATGCACTCGTTAGCGCCGCGGCCTTCCCGTTGTTGTTGTTGTTATTGACATGAAGCACACATTTAACGAACGAAGAAAATCCCCAACATCCATCCAACTTCTTTTTTTTCTTCTATTTCTTTTTCACCTTTCTTCGTCATCATCATCATCATCATCATCATCATCATCATCATCATCATCATCATCATCTTGTCGCGCCGCGCAATCAATTTGTCTCCCGATTCGACGCCAATTTTCTATCATCTGTCGTCTCGTCGCTTATCTATCGAGATCGTTCTTTGAATCGTATCATGGCTGCGTCCTACTAGTCGTCTTCTGTCTCTTCCTTCCCCCGTATCTATTCAATTCATTTATTCTTTATGCCATTGGCGCCATACTTTCAATAATATAATTTCCATAATTTCAATGAGTTTCTTCTTTTTTTTTTGAGGATGATGCCCACATAGGTCTGAGACCTGTGCGTGGGTAATGAGTTGGATGATGGTGATTACAGATCGGGCCTCCGTCAGTGTATGCAAAACCCCAAGGAGAAAGGTAAATAATTCGAGGCTACTATCGAATACAGTATAAGTGATGTAGTATACTCCATCATCAGATATATCCTTGATCATAAATCAAAATTTGTAATTATTGTAATAATGACGCCTTGACGATGTGGTCAGAGCTACCAGACTACTCCCACGGTTTAGGGTTCAATTCCCAACCTAGCACTGGAATTATTGCCTTCTTTTTTAGAATATGGAATATTTCAAAGAATTTTAGAATTATTGTTCCCTTCATCATCCAAAACAAGCCTCAGGTGTATGTGAACAAAATGAACCGAAAAATCGAAATAATTCTAAAACGAGAAAGGAATTGATAGTTTGTCATTTATTGCTGTGGCTATTTTTTTACGCTACTAAAAGTTTTATAGCAACAATTTCGTTTAATATAAAACGTATTTATAGGTTTTTATTAAATTATTCTATTACTAAAATATGAGATCTATAATTGAAATAAATAATGAATTGTCGTGTACACTAATAATACTGTAATTCCAACTATGACAGGCCTCAATACTTGATGCACATACGTCCTATCATAATGATGATTCATCATCCGTTCCACTTTTATACCAAGCTACTATCATTTGCTACTTTTATACAATCACATCATTCAGTACTAAAGTGTTTTATTTTTCGGGCAACGATAGCTAGATTACAACGCAGCCAACGAGCAAACTAAAAATTTTAATTTCTAATTAATTCAAATTGAATTATGAAATACATGTATTAGTGACTAGTATTGGCCATTAATATTAAACTTGGTTTAGATTATAGCAGTTAAATTATAACAAACTTTGTATGATTGAAGTATTACCTTTATACATTTTATGCGAGGCAACTGTTCTACCATTCAAGATACATAAAAATCATACGAATGCTAGCATGTATCTGGGTATAATCATATGCTTTCACATAGCAGCTCGGTATAAAAGTGGAACAGATAATGAACCAACATTGTGATTTGCAACCGGGGGTTAAACTTTCTATACCTCTAAACTCAATAAAAAACAGTCATCAATTAAACATTTCTACATAATATAAGAGTACGGTACAATGAAAGAGTAGAATAATCTAATCTAATTTAATAATACAGAATGAATCTAGTTTTGTGCTAGCCATCACTACTGGTTCAGATGGCTAAAGTTCCATAACATTCTTTATTCTGTCTCTTCTTTGTAAAGTGTACTCAGAACTGGGTAGCCACAGTACAGTGGCATACCCCTGTTGAACTGGTTGCATAAGTCACGACCTCTCGAAACTAGAACCCGAAACCACTCTCTACAATGTACCTTCCTAGTTAATTTTGAAATATTAAACTACATGACAGATTCAAAGCAGGGAAACAAAAATATATCCTTGGCCTATGACAAAAAATTGCAAGAAAATTATTATTTTTTTGAATAAGTAAAACAGGATCACAGTCTAATTGCAAAATCGCGCACAAAAAAACTAAATCGCATGAACCGAAACAAAGTTTCTCAACGAAAAGATGATTGGATAAGCCTATTTCGTTGCAAACTACACACCTGATAATAATCAGCGGTCAATGAAGCACTAATTGAAGGAGAATTGGCGATGGTAAGAATTCAAGCGAATTTGTGGAGACTGGGAGACTATAATTAGGTTGCAATGGCAGAAAAAGTATGGAGAAGGGGGAAACGGACAGAGTGGGAGAGTGTGTGAGAGAGTGGAAAAGATGGTAAGAAAAATAGAGGTAGCTTCCTGAAAAATGAGGAAAACAAAAGCGTAAATAAATCATAGTTGTTGGTGTTTCAGAAGAGAGACAGAGTGAGAGAAAAGTTAACCGAGCAGGGTTTGAGAGAGGCCCTCCCTCTCACTCTTCGATCCCGGTTCAAATGTTTGCGTGACATTGAAAATCAAGATCAAGGTCTCCGTACTAGCAAACAAACACACCATCAAATTTGGCTCCATTGCAAGAAGACTTTGTTACAATGAATTTGTTTCTGCAGTATGAAATTTAGTTCGTCTCACTTCTATGAACCCGGACGAGTTTTAAAAACTTGCCGAGAGTGTTGTGGCTGTATAGCAGTTGAAAACTTTTGTTTATCTGTGACTGTATCATAGCTATAGAAACACAACATTTCAAAACTGAATAATAATAGAAATAAAAGCCTTTATTTTATATTTATTTAAAACAATCCAACATATAAAGTAAATATTGTCGGTTAAATTCCATGAAGAAGCGCTGTCTGGTGGAATCTTGAATTGTTAGAGTATGTATATTAAATAGCCGATTCCGACTGTAGATGACTCTTCAAACTATTATGTTTTGGTCCAAAGAGCGTTTTACGCAAATGACGAGTGAGATAGGTTGTCATTACTTTTCACACTGAGCTAGCAGAGTTGTATCTATGCTAACCACCGAACTCCCACCTTTATACAGGGTCTGGTTGCACAGGTGAGTGTGTATACCATCTAGCGTACATCTTGGCTACTTCCTACGTCCAAGCCATCATTCGACAGTTTGGAAAGCGACACAATAATTGATGAAGCCTTTTTTGTATCTGAGATGAAGAAAACTTAACTCACCTCAAGCCAAAATAAGGCATTAAATACATGATAAAAAAAATTAAATGAATATAATATGCAGTTGACTACATTTTTATATGACAATGGCTGAGAATTATTTCAACAATGCCTAGACATTGTTTCTAAGAATACTCTTCTCAAGATATAGACGTCTAATCTCTGCCAGAACAGGACATCTTGCAATGAAATGTACTACACTACACCTCCCTCTTCTATCATATCACACAGTTTGACCGCTTGGCTAGATGAATAATTAATTTCTTATGTAGATAAGCTCTGTTATGCCACGATGAATCACCTGATTAGTGTGACGTCAGCTTCTTCATAAACGTAGTTCTAGTTCTGGATACAACCAGAACTCCGACTTCCCAACAGTCTTCTGTAGCCCTCTGAGTGTAAGATAGGGCTATTTCGCTCTAACTCCGCCCTTTTGTGTAAATGCATCACCTGGATATTACAATTCACTTATTATGCTAAGATTCTTATTAATGTCAGTAATCAAACGTACAAAACGGTATAATAGTACAGTGAGTAACAGTATCGTCTTGGATAATTATATATTTTTTCTATTTCCATGATTTTAGGTGATGTCATTCATTGTCAGGTTATAGTCAGTAGTAATATAAATTGTACTTTTACTCAAATAAAATTGTCTGAATCTGAATCTTTTGACTTTGTGCAGAACTGTCTGAATATTGCAACAGGAACCTCATGTATTCTTTGGAGATCCATCCAGTCATTATACATGAAAACGTTTTTGACAATCACTTTCTTCAGCAGAATATTGTATCGGTTATTTTCTTATTTTCTATTGAATAAATTTTTTACGAATTTAGCATAAGATAACAGATAAAACACTTTTAGCTCGGTCAGAAAATTAATCGCAATCTACCTCAATCCTCGTTTGCGTAGAACGTTCTTTGGACCAAAACATAATATTGAGGTATGAAGAGTCGCTACAGTCCAAATCTGCTATGGTACTATTTTTACATGCATAATAATTTTTTATTCTATTTACAGTTTCTTATTTTATTCTATTAACTTATTTATATTTTATTTATTTAAAATAGCAATGTTGTGAAAGTCTGCTCCAATCTAAGATCCACGAGCATGAATAATGACCGGATTAGTTTACTGGGAAATCCCGTGAGTCCAGACAGGCTGTTGTTTATGTGAAACACGTTCCTGGGATTAGAAATAACAATAGTTCAATTTGCGAAGAAAAACTACAAGTTTATACACAAAGTGTGACAGAATTAACGCCCACTTAGGTCGAGTGTGGGTGTAGACATGGGACATTGACATAGGCTAGCGCTAGGCAAAACGTTAATGCATTAAATAAACTTTAATAGTGCTCTGACAGACACATAACTGATATTCAGAAGAGTATTTCCCAAAGGAAATTAATGTAATGGATAGCTGGCAGGGCAGAATGGGCAGGGTAATAACTTGGATAACTTAGTTGTTCCAAGTATTCTAAGCATTGAGCACGTCCTTTGGAGTGACAAGATAATGCGTTTATTTTTTCTAATAATTTCATTAAATTATCTTGAATATGAAAAAAACAATGAATGAATATAATAGATTAATGTAGTTTTGGCAACATAAAATGTCAATGATAATGATTTAATACAATTCTCCTCCACACAGAAAACTATGGAGGAAATTAATGAATAAATATAATAGATAAATTTGGTTGACTATAAAATGTCTTATTCATATCATTTGGTATTTTTCTCAAAGAATCAAAGGGGTGTTTTTAATAATACGCCAAAATATAAGAAAAAGGTTTCAATCAACTGAAATTATTAAATTATGATATACCAGTAACTTCCGGAGAGAGAGAGAGAGAGAGAGAGAGAGAGAGAGAGTGAGTGTGTGTGCGTGAGAGAGAGAGATATATTATATTTTGCAATCCACAACAGAATTTACAAGTTATCACTATTCCAATGCAACTGACAGCTCGAATACCCTACAACCCACATTCTGACTTTCCTGACCCCAAAAACATTGAATTCCACATTCAATATTGAGCATAACACACATTTGATAATAATATAGAACTATCAATAATTATTATTATAACTTCATAAAATCCTAATAATGAAACCCCTATTGAAGCCTTAATTAATTTAATTACCCGACTGTTTCATCAGCCGTTTTTCAGTTTGTTGGTTATCCTATTCTATTGGCTACTCTGGATGTGGGCAGGACTTCAGAGAAATGGGAGAATAGAATCCTTTGTTGGTATGAAAATGGAAGTATATAAATTACATCATCTTAGGAAATGATTTGTTCTTCAGAATAATTGAAGTCATTAATGGTATGGATGAAACTGTGGGGAATGAAATGGAAGAAAAATGACTAGTTATTCTCGTTGTACAGTTTAAATGGCATTTATCTGAAAAGAAATCTCAAGAAAATAGTTATTTATGTATTAAGAGCGTGAAAAGCGCGACTTTATCGCTCGAGCCAAACATTTACTGCGCGACGCATAGCGGAGAGCAGTAATTTTGCGAGAGCGATAAAGAAGCTTCACGCGCGAATTACATACAATATTTTTCCTACAACTGCAGTTCTGGATTCCAACACAATAAAAGCTTGTATTTTGTAACATCACAGACCGTGCGGCGTGCGCGGATTTGGTTAGCGTACGCCAGTTAGTTGAGGTTATGAGAATTTCACGGATTCCGTGATCCACCAATGAGAAGACATCAAAATCAAAACAGATGCGTAAAGAAAACAGCTGGCGAGCGTAAAGTACTTTACCGCTTGCAGAGCAGTAAAGAGGCATTTTACAATTGGTTTTCAGTACGTAATGAACTATTTTATGAGCAATTGTAGGAAAAAGTATTTTAATACACTAATAAAAATATTTTATATCTCTTCCATTTTTTCCTCCAGCTCAATTTCAATAATACAGGACTATTCCTCGAAAATTGAAAATAAAACAAAGTAATGAAGATTACTTTAATCTGGTTGAAAATTGATGCAAAAAGATAAATACAAGAATATTATTTTGACAAGAGTTTGGGCATATTCGATAAATTATGAGTTGGCATTAATTGTTTGGTATAATTAAGAAATTATTTTAAAGTGAAGCTGTAGCACAAAATAAAAAGGCTTGTTGAACAAGTTCTAAACCTGTTTTAAAGTGCTCTCATCTGAACTATATTCAACAGCATCAATTTATTGTGCACAATAAATTACCACTTTACTAAGCATGCCAAGTATCGCATTGCGATAGCTCCTTTATTTTATTCAATAAGTCAAGAAAAAGGCATTAAGTCCGATAAGAAAGAAGCAAAACCTATTATTATGGACATGCAGCTGCCATACTTATTAAATTCACACCACTTTAAAAAGCAATAACTAGTTTTTTCTTATAAGTTTACAAATTAAGATTATCCAAGTAGACCTAACCATTACAGGCATGGTTGTGTGTAACTTTTCTGCTTAAATGAATAAACAATATAAGTGAAAGTTGCATCGCACAAAAAATAAGTTTATCAAGGATTCTTTTATGTATATGTACTGTAGCAAGGCTTTTAGAACGTTTTAGTTGTAATGAAATCTATTTATAATTGGAAATTGTAAACAAATGAATCAGCAAAGCACTTTAAAAGCGACGCTCTGAATCGGATTAGTCTTGAAGATTGGTGGCAGGATTTAAGACGTCATGTAAGTTATTAGAAAATTCAATGTGCAAAGTCTTACGGCAATCAGGTTTTATTAGTAACGGGTAATTACAAAAGAATGTCCCAAGTTTAAAGATCAATCTCATCCCGGAGGCGTAGACAAATTTTGACATTGCTTTAGAACCGATCCTCACCAACCCCATATCAATCAATCATTTACTGCCATAAACAGTACAAATGTTAAAACAATCGTCATTTTAAAAATAGTCAAAATTATCTAAATAAAAAAAGGTTGTTATTATTACTGCATTCCCATTAATTCCATGGAAAACAAGTTCATAACAGACTATTACGACTTTCAGCTGAATTCTTTATTCAGCTGAATTCTCTTAATGACTTTTTCAAACAATAAAATGAAAAGACGAAAGAAAATTCATCAAACAACAAAATGAAAAGACAATGCTGAAGAATAATGCATCGAATTCATTAGTTTCTTCCAGTCAAATTTTCTTTTTACATTGAATGGCAACTATAGTTGCATCCAAGAGAATTTACATGCAAGACGTACTAGTTGTTGCATTTCTATTTCCCTTTGGCATGTTTTTCTTCAACGCGCATTGACCTTGAAGGCAAATGTAATGGAAAATTTTATAGCCGTTTCAAAACGCCAATACAACTTGTTCCACTACTCGCCTAGTTGTCAGATCCAATCAACCGCCAGCCGCAACATAATAGAAAGCTTACAGAAGAGAGAAGCACGGATGGAGGAATAAACAGCATTATTATTTTTATATATGTTGAGCATCGTTAACTTCAATATTATTTGTCGATTACGACTTCATCTTGAGCGTGTTCGGTACCTAGATCGTCAGTTCTTCACTACGCTAGAAAAAAGAGGACCTTACTGCTTTCTACATAGAAATTGACATTACAGGAAAGCAAAAATAAAAAGTTGGTGGAGTGGAAATTCACTTAGACTTCATTCAAGTCAGCTACTTTCAAAACTACAATTTTTCGACAGGATCGTCTAAACGGCGAGATATGAATCAAGCGCAGGGTTTTTGGTCATAATTTTTTTTCGAAGTTTCTTGTATTGAATGTTATTAGGGATTTGAAATGTTGCCTATTGCTGTGAGAAAAATGTTTTCTATTAAATTATTTTGTGAAATATAGGGGTACAAAGTTGAAATTTTTCTTTTTTGGGGGCAATTGATCCCCAGTGATATGAGTAATCTTAACTTTTGATAAATTTTCCAAAACTGAAAGACACCTTGAGGAATAGAATGACATATTTTTTATTTCAATCTAACTACTAGCTTTTTCAAGATAATTTTTTGAAAAATTGATTTTTTTACAGATTTTAAAAAACGTATTTTTAAAAAACTAATTGGTTGATTGGAGTAAAAAATATGTCATTTAATTCCTCAAGGAATTAAATTTACAATTACAGAAAATTTATCAAAAGTTCAAAATCACTGATAGGTGAGATCAATTGACCCAAAAACCGAAAAAATTCAACTTTGTACCCCCATATTTCACAAAATAGTTTAATTTTAAAAAAAATTCTCACAGCAATAGATAACATTTCAAAGCCCTAATAATATTCAATACAAGGAAATTCGAAAAATAATTATGACCAAACACCCTGCGCACAGCCTTAATAGACTAGTGTAGATCTGCTCTAAGCTCGTATGTAATCAGCTTCGCTCTAGGTTTAGCCGTTTGGACAAGCCTCTAGGGTGGATGACTTCTGTTCGACATAGTTGGATTAATATTACTATATATTATTATATATTATTATTACTATATTAGAATCAAGTAATGGAGACTAAGTTTTTGCTAATGTAATAGGAAGCGCACTATTTGAAAATTATTTCATTCTGCACTTCATTAATGGACAAATTCTACATTCTACAACAAAAGTAAGAACAATCTAACCATGGACAAAATAAATTCAGAACCAATACAAGTCATTCAGAAGAATATCAAATAAGGGTTTCACTCTGCAGTAATTGTTTCCAGCTAACCACAGCTGACGAACAAATTATATCAAAAGCAAAACGATCAGAGTACCTGAAAATTCCTATATTACTGCTGTAGTTTGAAATTTTGTCAGTAATTGTAGTAATTATGATTGAAAATTACAATTCATGAATTATACCGTGGTAGCAAACCAATAGAAACGTTATTTAATCAAGGACTGCGATTCAACACAGAACGCAAAAAGTACAACACCAATTCAGTCATTCAATTATCATTGGGGTAATTAACTTAATAAATTGCTAATTAGACCAGGCCAAATGCTCTACTAGAATTACTCTACAATCTAGCATCAGATTAAATTATAACACGTACAACCGTTACAGGAAACTTTTTATCTGATAGAAATCCTGGTCCCAATAATTATAATGAAGAAGCAAAATTCGGATAACCACATATTATTTCCCAAACCGTAATAGCCGTTGGCCGAACGAGTTGATAAGGCAATATCAACTGAAATCATCAAGGATAAAAAATCTAGAAAAACCTACATTTAAGAAATGTGACATTTAACCTGCATGAAAGCTGCATTTGCCTTCAAGGAATGTGACAAACCCTTTAAAACGAACTACCTTAACGACCTAATCGTAGTTGGAGGGCCAAGCCGTTTAAATTATACTAATTATATTTTCAATATTCTAGCAGGTTTCCCGATTAAATTGAACCGGGATGCATAGAACATTGCTTAACATATTTAAATATTAAATCTAATCTTCTTCAACATGAACTGAAGATTTAAAAAAATCTTTTCCTACAACTGCTCGTAAAGTAGTTCTTTACGTACTGAAAACTAATTGTAAAATACCTCTTCACTGCTCCGCAAGCGGTAAAGTACTTTACGCTCGCCAGCTGTTTCCTTTACGCTTCTGTTTTGATTTTGATGCCTTCTTGGTGGATCACGGAATCCGTGAAAATCACATAACCTCAACAATGGCGAACGCTAACCAAATCCGCGCATGGTCTGTGATGTTACAAACTACAAGCTTTTATTGTGTTGGAATCCAGAACTGCAGTTTTAGGAAAAATATTGTATGTAATTCGCGCGTGAAGCTTCTTTATCGCTCTCGCAAAATTACTGCGCTCCGCTATGCATCGCGCAGAGACTGTTTTGGCTCGAACGATAAAGTCGCACTTTACGCTCTTAATTCATCAATAATACTATTCTATGAAAAGGCTCTTTTTACGCTAATCCTTTTTCAACAGTGACCAAAGATCTAAAAGTATTAATTATATTCATAAACATTCTAAGATCTTTCCCTAATAATTCAAAGCATTAAGTGTTTAAATTATAATCCTTACCATGCCTCTTTTTCTTAATCACCTATCAAGTTCCATCAATTTTCCATTTAAATAGTGAGAGAAAATCAAAAGTATATAAATATGATCTTTTCCTTGCACATGTCGATTTCCTCCTAAAATTCCTAAAACCTTTCAACGGTGATAAAAAATCTGAAACAATATAATTCTATCCAAAATCATTCTATGGACGTGAATCTTTTTCCTAGTAACCTGATTCTTTAAAGCAGTGAGAAAATATCTAAAGTAGAATCACTTTTATCACACGAGCAACACTTGCCTACCAAAGCAAAAAATTATTCAAGAAGAGTATTCTGAAGTAATTTGAAAGCAAAAACTTTCCAATTAGTGGTGCATTTGCTGTGAAAGGAAAAGTTGTAACGTGAAAAATCAAAGTGCAGGGAGAGGAATTACTGCGACAAGAAGGAGAAATATTCGCATTGAATTTTGAAAGGTACACGCGCTGAGACAGAATGCAGGTGTTTCAATCTATTTAATAGGTGAAATATATCTATACACCAGAAACTATAAATATATAGTACTGAGCTGGAGAGCTATGACGACCTTGCTCAAGTACATTTCAACTTAATTATATTGCAACCAAGTGGTCTCAACCAAATTATCAACTCTCTCCATGGGAGGGAAACTGTGATCAACTTCCATCACTGCTCACAACTTCGATATCAATTTAGAGTGGCATGTAAAAACATGACGAGGAAAACCATTTTCTGATACTCGATGCACGTTTCTAGTGATCAATATCTCATTATTATGCAATCTGTATTATTTATATTTGCAAAATGTTCAAGAGCTACGTAAATTTTAAACATTCTGGAAATGGGTTAAAATTTAAATGGGTTGAAAATGTTTTGAAAGCTTCTCGTGAAACGTCTGAAATTATTAAATTATGCAATTATGATGAAACTTAAAATCGGTAAATGCAGGGGCAAACCAAGAGAATGGTTTTAGAGTGGGATTACACATCAAAATTATTTACCAACAACAAAATTGTTATGATAAAGCTTTTTTATGGCTTCCCTCAAAACATCTTTTCCTTGACAGATTTCTGCATCTCAGAGGTACACTATTGTACCTGAAACAGCAGGTTAACCATGTTTACAATAAAATGTAATAAAATTACAATAAATTCAAGTGAATGGAGCAATCAGCAAGCGTCTCCCGACCAATGAAAACAATAAGTTAGATAAAAACTGAATAGGATTATAATTTAAAATCACTAAAAATCCTATAAAGTAAACATTTGTTTGTGGGAGACAATAAAAAAGCTCAAAAAGCATTCATTTTACAGTATTTGTGTATCCATTATATCTACTAGATATATGTAAATAAGTCTACCCAGTTTTGGGTGTGTTTCAATAGTTCTAAAAAAAACTACACTCATAGTTAAATAATTACGTTACAGATATAATACAGCAATAGTTATTCATATGTATTATCTTGCTGTGCAGAACTGACATGAAAAATGGATATCCACAACAATAACAGCAATAGAGTTTTCTTGTATGGGAATATAAAGAGAAGCATTCAATGCATTGTTTTTGCTTTTCTTCAATATACTGTAGTTGTATAATGCCCACAAGAATTCCATTCTATATTATTGTAATATTGCACTCTTCTTACATATAAGATTTTCATTTCTATATTATTGTAATATTGCACTCTTCTACTTGTTTTGTTAATAGATTAGCTCTAAAAAAAAAAACAGAAAAATAGTAAAAGTAGGAGTGATTATTAAAGTTAGATTTAACAAGAATATTATTGTACTTACAAAAACATGCAGAGGATTTGGGATTCCTCAGTTGTAAGATAAGCTCTATGCATCCAAACCACTGAATCCAAACAACTGCTTACCTACAAATAAAAAAAACAACAAAATTTAGATAAATGGTGAAGAGAATAAAACGTAGTGACTACCTAGTAGGCTCTTAATGTGTAGTGTTAGCATTATCTCAAATTGGAGTGAATAGACAGAAGCTAACATTACCTACTAGCAACTAGACAGAATTGAAATTAAGTAGTTACAACTTGTTTTTGTGCTCTATGTTGGATATGACTGTTGCCCTAGCAAAATACATCTTAGTTGGAAATCTAGTGTTATTGTTTTATTAACAGCTTAGCACTAGTAATTTTCAAACTCCAAGTTAAAACGAGGCAGCTTCTTTTATTCACTTGAAACATAGTTACAACTTGAAATTCATCTAGTATTAGCGTTAAATACTTTTTATACACTTCACCCAAAGTATAGACTTGATTTAAAATTTCCAAAAAATATTTACATTATTAGAAATTTCTATACAGTGAAACAGATATTACGACAGCATTTTTTCATGGAAAAAGAAGTTTTGTAGTATTATTTTAATTTTATGAGAAACATTTTAGAAGTGGCGATACAATGTTGTCATAGCTCCACGCCTGATATATTCACTAAAAAAACTCAACTTGGTCCAACGCATCTATTTTTGATCAGCAAAATGTTGCCAAACGACTAGACTGATTACCGCCAAATAGCTAGCAAGTAAACAATACCAACACAATCTGCGTCTCAACTAAAATACTATCAACATACACAATATACAGAGAAGTTTTCATTTTTTTCATAATTAAAGATGTATTACAAATAAAGTTCTTATAAATTGGTCTAAAATAACACAGTAAAAGTAAAATATATACTATAGAAATATTACAGTAGGAGAAAAAATCTCGCGCAGAATAAGAGGAGTTTGTTTTGAACAGAACTCATATAATTATATAAACTGACAACTCTACTCTGCTATAGAATTTGTTTTTCACGTAACGTAATTTGTATTTGCAATATTCTAAACTATAATAACACTTTTTGAATCTGATGAGATCTCTTTTCCAGCTCACAGGCTTCAAATATATTGTGCATTTTTATACGTGTATACATGTGAGCCGCAGCAGGTATCAGTTCAATCAAATAGAGAGATAAGCTGCGTTCTCCTGGGCAATCTTAGCAACGGTGACCGATTAGATTGGCCAGCAAAAACGACACTGCTCTCTGCTGTAAAATCACTTCCCGGTGGTTCGCAACCCACCTAAAACTGTAGGTCCAGCACATCATTCACCATCATCCAACTCATTACCCACGCACAGGTCTCAGACCCATGTGGGCTTCATCCTCAAAAAAAATTAATTTTAAAATTGCAGAAAAAAGATTCAGATTACAGATAACAAAAATAAACATCTTTTGAAGAACCCTTGCTGAATGTGGAGACATGGAACAGTGTTGAGGGAAAAGATAAAAAGCATTATTCAATAATGGAAAAAACAGGATTGTTTAGCTGAGAGACAAAAAGAGCAGAAACGAATGTCTTGCAATTGATAAGCAATGTCTTGAAAGTGTTAACAAGAATTTAATCGACCGCAGTGTTCACCTGTCATCGGTTCACACCTACACAATGATGATTATGCACTGTGACCTTGATGCATTCACTGCTTTCAAAATAACTAATTCAATGCAGTCGTCATCGTAACGGATTGATCAAAGGGCTAAGGGCTTCCTTTGAATTGTACTTTAACTTTATTTTTAACCGACTTCCAAAAAAAAAAGGTTCTATATTCGACCTGGTTTTTTTTATGTTTGTACATCAATCATTTGAACATTATTGAACAGATTTCGATGATTTTTTTTTTAAATTAAAGAGCATTGCTCAGTGGTGGTCCCATCCAAGTTTCGCAAGGATCGGCCCAATACTTAGCCCAATATTAAACAAAAAGGAGCATTCTTCGATGTCTTCATTTCAATCAAGTTTGAATAGGATAGTTCCACACATAACCGCCAATCGGATAACCGGTGTCGTTTACCAGGCTGATCATTGTATCATATGGAGCGCTTTACATCTAGACGGTTTTCGAAATCATATGATGCAATGCAATTATGCCGGGTAAACGACATCGGTTACCCAAAGCTGGTTCAGTGTGAAACAAGCCTAAAATGTCCCGTTTTGACCAATCAGGTGAACTTAATTTGAATCGAGAATAAGAAGAATATAATATTTCTGTTCATATGAAAATTGTAAATAATTTAGTTGATGTTATGAAGTCGTAGGAATAAGGTTATTTAGTTTCAATCATGAGTTGGAGTGAAAAATGTTTTTGAAATCGTTAATTTCAAATAAATAATTGAACAATATTCTTCAAAGTTATTTTTCATCAAAGTCGCCATTTTACCGAGAATTTGGGAAAACAGCTGATCTCAGAAGTATTTTTATTTTCACTGCTGTGGTGGACTTTTAGGTTATGTTTGATGATGCTTGTTGTACTAGCTCAAAGTTTGAGTTTTTTTTATATTTAGACTAGTATAAAAAAAATATCGTAACTCGTCCGGGAAGATGTTTACCGTACTCGTATGATAGTACTGCACTCGACTTCATCTTGTGCATTAACTTATCATGCTCCTAAAGTGAACACCATTTTCCGCTCTTGTAACGTAATATAGCCTACTATTTCAGTGTAGGTATATTCTGATATGGACCACATTAAAATGAATCAAAATCCATTTCACTTTTAAGAAGCCTTTCGCTATTATAATTTTCCTAAATACAATATTCCACAAATAGATAATTATGTTTTATTCCATAGAGCGTTGTAGAATTTTTAGTTTATCTTTTTTAGTTATGTGGATTTTTAGTTACTTTAGTTTGGATGTTATATTGGCTTGCTAATTTGATAAATATAATAATGTAGGCTAATGTAATTAATAATGTAGGCTGTAAGAAATTTCTCTTGTTTTCAAAGTTTGAAAATTCAACTAAAAAGCTTAAAATAAAACAAATTTTAAAACGAAAAAAGAAAACGACTTCAATGAAATGATACTCAAACATTAAATACTCACGTACTAAAAAGTTTAAAATTAAGTATTTACTTTAAACTGAGAAAATTTTTAATTTCATACAAGTAATCTTTTGAAGTTGGCGCCAAATTTCCCATAAACTTCTAAAATATAACTGAATTTCTCTGTGATGTTTTCCATGACGAAATACTTGAACAATCTAACATCAAAACTGACACTATATTTCAGTAAAAATGAGTGTAGCCTAAATCATATATTTAATTGAAATAGCCTTCAGTGTTAGTTTTGATATTAGATGGAATTTCTTATCAATTCCATAAAATATTTGGCGCCGACTTCCAAAGATTACCTGTATGAAATTTAAAATTTTCTCAGTTAAAAGTAAATAGCCTACTTTATTTTAAACTTTTTAGTACCTGAGTATTTAATATTTGTGTATCATTTCATTGAAGTCGGTTTCTTTTTTTTTGTTTTAAAATTTGTTTTATGATCTTCTTGTGTTTTTGAAGTGAAGAATATTTGAGACACATATTTTGGCAGATGAATATGTAAACATAACCTACAAATATTGTACTCTTGTTGGAAAAACCTTGACCTTTCAAAGTTGAAAAACTTGACTGAACTCTTGTTAAAATTTCAAATAGAAGCAGACAGAGCCTGTCTTTTTTTGCTGATGATACACATGAATATAATACTTATGCTAGGGTAATTCAAGACAGAACAGGAATTCAACCCGTGACCGCAGGAATTTGAGGGGTGAGCAATCGTGTATTCCTGTTGTCGGAACATTATAACAGTCAGCATTAAAACCAGTCAGGTCCAGAGTACCAGAGACAATAGAATAGCAATATTACTTACTATTCTATTCTCTCTGGTCAGGTCCCATCAGAGATAGCGCTCTAACCAATTACACCGCTGCGGCTGTAGTTTCTTTAGAACTAGTTGATTTTGTCTATATGAATAAATATTATTGAATTTCGATTTGTATAAATAAAGCAATGTTATCGTATCAGGATGAAGAAAACCATTTTCAAAATGAAGGAAGAAAAGGAAAATATAAATTGAGACAAAGAAGAATTAGTAGATGGGAGAAAGAAAGTACGGTATATAAAGAGGGGAACAGTGGGATGAAGACAATCAGTACATTCAGAGGACAGAGCAGATTTTCTGGCTGTGTACTGAATTATACAGAGAATAAAGAATTACAGCATAGATTGTACTATTATGTTTCTTGATCAATAACAAATTCACATCACATAAATTATTTCCAACATTTTAGTTGACCATATTATGTTATAATTATGAATTCGGTAATAGCCTACCTCATTTCGTTTATGTTACAGTTCTTCTTTTATATGCTATTTTTGACAAGAACCACTCAACACCGGAGTTCATTAGATACTTCTATATAAAGGCACATGCAGTATTTCTAATATTATGTCCTACCTAAGAAGAATTTTTTGGGACTCATCATTTGAACTACTTTTCTTGTCATTTTTTAAAGCATTAAAACCATATTTTTGTAGGTGAGCATAACTCTTTGAGGTTATTGAGGGGTGAGCACAGGTGTATTCCTGTTGTTGGAACTTGATAATAGTCATCGCGGGTAACTCAGTCTGTGCCAACTAGATCTTGCCAAAATTAACTTAGCCTCTGCTCTATTGCTCTGTCTCTGGCTCCCGGCACTGAATGCGCCAACAGCTCAGTGGTTGCTTGATTACCATGCCGTTACAACAAACCGGAATTTCAAGAGTGAATAGTAGGATAGTTTTTGGCTTACTCTCAGGTTGTAGACCTCACAGCCAAGGTGAAAAAGCTCAAGAATGATTGAATGCATGCAATAATAATTATTGATTCAAGAGGAGATACTTACGATGAAATATTGAGAAAAATAAGAAAAAAAATGACAAGAAATTATGAAAGCTTGTGAATTATGAAAGATTGATTCAACAGAAGAAATTATGAAATATTTTAAGTTATATATTGTATATATAGATCTAGCGAAAAAATTATTTAAATCGACGTACATGATGAACTCCATTAATTATACATAAATTTTGTGAACGGATGACTGCAAACGAAATATCATTAAAGGCTATAAATGTTGCAGAGATTGCAAATAAACATTAGCCAGTGTTTCATGTACTTGTATGATGAAAGATTGGAAAAATCTTATAAATAATAAATTAATAAAGAATTTGATTTTATTAAAAAAATGAAAAAATTGACAGCTTGCTACTGATTCAAGAGAAGATGATAAAAATGATGTATTATGAAAAATAGGGTAATTTTTAATTAAAGAATGAAAGAAATATGAACGGCTGTAAAAAAAGAACATAATTATGTTAAATTATTAGGAAAAGGAACAATTATTTAGCCTAATAATGAACGAAAGAATAGACAATGTACTGTGTAATTTGTGAAAAAATAGAAATGTACTATGTGAATTTATATTGTTATATTTATTTCTGGGATAGGCCTATTTAATGATGGAAGATTGAAAAAAATTATAAAATGGAAAAAAATAAAATATTAACAACTTTCTATTTGAATCAATAAAAAATTTGAAATACAACATCTGAAGTTACAATGCAAACCATATTTTATGAAATTTCAATTATCTCCAGGTAATCTATGTAATCAAAACAGTAAATTATTGGATAGCCGAAATAACTTTATTTTCTATACTAAAAACCTCTCATTCAACTGAATTTTTAATACAGGAAACATGAAAACATTTGCTTAGAACATTATAATTTTGAAAAATTATTTACCTAGTTCACCTAGTTCAGGTATCATTCACTTGGAGTGATCATTCATTATAGAGAACAGGTCAAGCTGATTTTAAACAAGAATGGCAAGCATTTGCTTAAATTCTTCCAAGTGATTCAAACAGTATTGACCCATCAATATTGTTTAAACAATACCGTTCATCATTTAGTGAACATCACTGTGATGCAAATTCTCAATTTGAGTAGTTGTTAATTCTTATTTCACCTTATCATTCTCTTTTTTATGTATTTTTAAAAGTTTTATGCTTATATAAGAACCTATTGTAATACAGTACCTAGTTAATTCTGAACTCAATAAATTGTCCTTGATAATTCTGAATACGCCTAATTCATTATTTACAACTTTATGACTTTTTTCTAAAAAAAAAAAAATGGTTTTTGTTGGGCTGATTTTGTTTGTATGTAAAACCTAAAAGTTTAGTAATACCATTGATGTGTATTATTTTTTGAAAAAATTCCCTCTAATTGAATAAACTGAGCGAAAAGGCAATTAAATAGCAATATTATTGCTCTAACAACATTTAGGCTAGAGGGCTTGGGATTCCTCAGTTATAGGACGAGCTATTATGCTTGTTATCATTTGCAATATTATTTTGTGAAACAAAATGATTGAGAAAAAAGTAGCTTTGTGTATTTTTGTCAATCAATGAATATTGTATGAAACTTTATACATTTTCCACATCTAAATATTAATAGGTTTCTATAAGATAAATAAGGTAAGATAAGGTAAATAAATCAATAGCAGGTTTCAAATTTCATGGTCTCATAGAAATGATATTTATTTATTTATTTATTCATTACATCAATCACAATCAACTTATTAGGTTAAAGAAACAGACATAAAGTCCAAAACTTCTTCTCATCCCAATTTGAATAAAACTGTCCAAATTAAGGTTATGTCTCACTTTTATATACCGGTAAAAGGAATTTTCTTGTGAGCAAATTATGAACTTTTTGATTGTTACTTGCTTGTTTGTATAACTATGTGAAATAAAATATTTAAAATGGAGATTACACAGACTACACGAAACTCTGCCAGTCAAAAAAGTAAAATTTATGCAACAGAGCTTGCCGACTTGCCGATCGCAAAACATGTATTTTAAAATTTCTCTGCAACATTTTGAAAAAGACATGACAGTTATTATTGGGGAGAGCTATAAATAAAAATAGTCTGCATATGACTTGGAAGCATGAAAAACGATTAAATTTTCAGAAGATTTGTTTCTGTAGCTGTATTTGCTTCCTTATCTATTTAGGTCTTCGGTAATCTTGTTATAAATGATCGGTAAAATTTTATGACACGTTTTACTGCTTTGATTGGGGGATTATAAAATAAATATTGATTTGGATAGAAAATTCCAAAATTAGAGAATTCTCATGATCTATTAATTTGAATAAAGTACAAGATTCTATTGAAGTTTAATACGAAATTAACTTCAATTTGTGTACTCCTTCACTCTACGAGTGATTTTATATTATTGTGAATATCAAGTTACAAACATAAGTTGCAATGCAATGTTTCTTTGAAATATGGCATTTCATAAATCTATATAAATAAAATTAGAGTTTTGTCTGTACATTTATCAGAATTGTATATTTTTTGGTTATTTTTACGTTTTATACATTAAATAAGCCGAAAATAGTCTTATCTCACTTTCTGTCTGTCTGTCACGGCCGCAAAGGTATTTTTCGCGGCCTTCTCCTCAAAAACGAGAGCATCGATCGGGATTTTAGTTATTGAACAGTATTGAAAACATTATTGGCAATGTCTTTAGCTATAAAAAACTAAATTAACTTTTTTTTTAACAGAGTAATAAACGTTTAAAAACCAAGTATTGTGCGATTTTGGATACATTTTACGCGGCCTTCTCCTGAAAAACGAGAGCATCGATCGGGATTAAAGTTATTTATCAGTATTGAAAACCTTTTTGACAATGTCTTTAGCTATAAAAAACTAAATTAACTTTTTTTTTAACAGAATAATAAACGTTTAAAAACCAAGTATTGTGGGATTTTGGATACATTTCTTCTAAGTTTTATTACATAAGAACAAATCACGTAATTTATCAATCAGCTGTTCTCAAATATAATCTGAATGGTGGGCCCTTCGCGGCGTTATTTACGCTGTCTGCAGACTTGCGTAGTCGGAGCATTGCAGTCTTTTAGGAAACATATGACTGGTGAAACAAAGCTCATGTTATGTTTCATCAATTATTTCTTTGTTGGAAAAAAAATTCTAATTTCAATTTATCAAAACAAAAATTAACATTTTAGGAAGGTGCGGTTTGTGCCAGGCTCTTGGGAATTCGCCAGGTAGCACTATTATTACCACATAAGAAAAAATCACGTAATTTATCATGATATATCAATCAGCTGTTCTCAAAAAATATTCTCTCCGATACCTGTCACTGAATTGTTTACGTTCTAAGTTGTTTACTAAGGTCCCGGCCATGGTCCCGGCCCGTTCACACGATACAGTTTTTGTGCGGTACAGTAAATTTGCTGTATCAGTTATTTTGCAGTGCTTTCGTTTGCATGTACATTTCATATTGTATGTTCACACAATACTGTTTCGACTGGATCCAGTAAAAAAGCTGTTCTAGCCGATTTCTGCATTCGGTTTTGTCTTCGAAAACTGTATCGCTAAAATCAGCTGTACCGCAAAATAACTATCCGTATCCGGTGGCACATGTATTGTACCGGTAATGGATATGTTCAAACGTTACGCTTATTATGCTGGAAGCAGTCTTCAGATCGTCAGCATTGATCTCCTTCATTGATATTCTTCAGCATTGATCTTCTTATTAGTGAATTCCAGTGTCCAGAAGTGGAAGATATTAATTGTGAAAATTTAATTTCTCTAATATATGTGGGACAAGACTTAAGATTAATATAAAAATAAGAGAGAAAAATGTGTGGAATATTGAAACCAGAATTTGCGTACTTTGATCAAAATTTAAGAGAAACCTTCAGTAAGAAACTTATTTGAAAAAATCTTACACAAATAAAAACAATCCTGGACTGGAATAAATAAATCTGAACTGGAAGCTCAATGGAAGAAGGAGGAGAGCACAGCAATAAGCAGCAAAGCCGGACCGTGTGAACATTACAGTACAGTTGACGCCGTACAGTAAAAAAACCGTACCGCAAAAAAACTGTATCGTCTGAACGGGGGGGCGTAAGCTGCTAACAACTTCATGATCGTTGCTATCAAAAAAGCCGAAACATATTTAGTCTTATTTCTAAACATAATCCGTACGAAGGACGGGCACAATAGCTAGTAACAAATATTAATACAGTACTACAGAAATTTTGTAGAATTTCATTAAGGGGAGATTTGAACAGATAAATCTAGATGATAAATTAAGAATGATTCCTATAAACTGGAAATTTTTGGAACTACAGTAGCTCCAGTATCAATGAATAATACCTCTAAGGTTCTGCAATAATTTTGAAAGCTGAATTCAAGAGTGTTTGGCAGAAAACGGCAAATGTGAAATGCATAACAGAATACAATGAAATTCAGCCATAATAAAAAAATGTGGAGTCTTGAAAAAATTTTATGATAAAATTCCCAAAATATGTAATTTTGCATCAACTTCTTGTAGTATTAATGGAATTTGGTGAATTCCATAAGTACTTTACTTTGTAAAATTACCAAACCTATCTCATTCTATACACTTCTTCAGCACTAACCCACTTGATAAGTATTCAGTTGTTTGTGAATGGATGTTGTTGTACTTTTCCATGATGAATAATAAGACTTGGATGTTGTCAAACCACTTTATTTTGAATACATTATTGAAAAATTACAGTACCATGGTTTCGTGGCTTTGGGGTGGAATCTGTAGAATAATCCACATGCCACCACAATAGTTAAAAGTCCAATGTTAAATTGATCCTCCATCTTGGAAAAAATCTACAATCGATTCTGTACACAGCTTTATAACCTCATTTCGCACTTTTCTCAAGTCAACAGTACAGCTGAGGATGTGGCAGGTTAAGCCACGAAACCATGGTTCTATAATTTTTCAATAATGTATTCAAAATAAAGTGGTTTGACAACATCCAAGTCTTATTATTCATGATAATAAGTAGCCAAACTTTAACTATCAATCCTCTTAGCATGGAAATTTACTTATGATTAATTCCGACCTGAATAATTCAAACAGAACATCGAATTTTAATAGTTATTTGGATGATTTCAATTGGAGGATCTCAATTATTTAATATCTTATTGTCAGATACCGAATGGCCAAATAAACTTTGCTCAAACACTTGGATCATGTCAGCAGACTTCTTATCGGACATTTTTGAAAGGCTTTGTTTGTTTTTTATCACATAAATTCAAGTTATAACTAACATAAATATAAGAAACCTAGTTGAAGCTTGAAAATTGCCGCATAGTAGGCCGTATTCAAGCTTAAAAATTATCTTACTGAGTAAAATACAATAAGACACGATACGTGCCAATTCTCACAATCGCATGACAATTCTTATTCCTTCTTAAATTAATGGAAGTTTCAAAGTTAAATAGAAGAAACGGAAATTTAAATATTTGAACCTAGTTGTAGCATACGTACTTAAAAAAGTTCGTTGAAATGACAGTCACATGTACAAGAATAAATTAGTACAGTATCAAAAAAAAATACAGTAGGAGTATTTGCAAAACGTTACACTATAATCAGGGGTGCCCACCCCCCCTAAGACTCATGTCGCACCCCCCACTAAAATTTATCACCAGCCTCACCCCATAAATTAGGCACCCCCAAGCCTCATGACCCACCCCCTAAATTTAGCACAACCCCCCCCCCAAAAAAAAAGTGAAAAAATAATTTCTAAAACTAAAAGAAGATTTATAGGCCTATAGCTATTGAAAAAATTCAAACCCAGTCGATAATAAAAATGTATGTATATTTCTTGAGATTCTTTACATAGGTAACATTTTTTTGTAAAGGTAAAAAAGAAATATCAATGAAATGAACTTCTGCTCAATAAACTTAATTGCAAAATAATGCCCCCATTATTTCAACGGCGAATAAAGATTCTTGATTCTTTCTATCTGGTGACTTCGTAATATATTTTTGAATGTCGTCACGTTAAACACGGTTTCAATCATCTTTACCCCCCCCCAAAACCCGTTTTTTGGAACCCCCAAGAATTTCAGTGACGCAGTCTGCGTCATAGCCCCCCTGTGGGCACCCCTGCTATAATAAAAAAACGGTTTTGACTCTATGGCATGCAAATAACTTTCTCATGATGCGCAGAAACTTTATATTTGATTGGAAAGCTACGGTACGGGTTCCCATGGACAAGTTCATACAGATTTCATAAAACATCAAGTAATTAATTGAAAAAGTATGTATCTCCGAGGATGGGATTAGGTCCTAAAACGCGTCTGATACTACTCACAGATTCTGTTATGAATGCAGGTTCACAATCATTAAATCGATAATTGAATTTATGAAATAAACTGTACTGGATAGGTGTATTTATTTACAATATTGGAAGTAACCAAAGAGATTAAAGCAAGAAATATTATCAATTATTATGCGTAGCATCTTGATCCAGAGAAACCAGTAACAAGAGAAAATCTATAATTTGATGACAAGATTTTATTTTGCTGACAACTCGTCTGAATGAATCGCTGAGCAGTTTTATTCATCAATCATTCCCCGCAACTTTCTAACACAGGAACTAAGTATACAATAGAGGAAATGTCTATTTCCAACGTACAGAAAACAAATAGAATCAATGTTAATCAAAATATTATTCCCAAGAAGATTGATTAATTTCAAATAACCAAACAACTATATCCCAAGAATATTTTAATGAATTTGAATGAAGATTACATTTTCTTCGATACGACCTTCATTTGATAAATCGTTGCAAAACTGAAAAACATGATTACCCAACTTGTTAGCCTTGAAACTTTATACTAGTCATATAAAACTTTTATAGTTTACATTTGACTTTTAGTTCATCTCAACAAAGTGTTATTCTCAAGAAGTATTCCATGATTTTATGTAAGTTATTGGTTCTGTATAGTATTTTTAGTTTTTATATTTCTGTGCTAGTACCAAGCTTTATGAAAAATTCATAGTTGACCCGTTTTTCAATGCAATGTGGATGGTAACATCTTCCATATTCCAGCTCATCTCTGAAATCAGCGTAATTTGTTTGTTTATGAGGAAGCCTGAATAAAGAATAGTTTATTCAATTAATAAATTGAGCAAAAACATTACATTTTAGTAATCGAGTGAATTTAAGAAATTGTGACACGATATTTCTGCAATACCATTGTACCATTGAAACTTAGCCATTAACTAAGAGTTCAAATAACTACTTAAAATAAATTAGAAAATAAATAAAATGTCTTATTCTTGCAGACAAGCTCTAAGCTTTGCTAAGAATGAATTGGTTGTTGAAAAAGTGGTGTTAATAATTATTTTTCATTAACAGAACTTATTATAGGCCTACCTAGACCAACATCAAGAGACATGTTAAAAATTCCAATTTCTATTTTTAAGCCATTTTCAAAAGCGTTACTAAACGTAACACAAATCATACATGAATGTAGAAATTATGTAACTAAATTTGATTGAAGATTGAAAGATTGACCTAAGCAAATAAAAAAATGCCACTATATTCACCACATTTTTAGAGTTCTTATTAATGTGTATAGCCCAGGCAAATTAGACTTTTGGTGGACAAAAATTGGTACAAAGCTGGATTTTTTATAATCCACTCTAGCCATCCCAGTAAAGATTCCCCAGTTTGCGAAAAAATCTGGCTTGTGCACAACTTTTGACCAAAACCCCAAATTTGGCACTTTGTTAAGTTTTTCGCCTAAACCTCGAAAACTATCTACCGTGTTGAAAACATTGTTCAATTAGAAATTGAAGAATATGAAATTCTACGTCGATTGATGTATAACAATAACAAATCAGTTCAGTTGTTCATTCACAATCAATTTTCAAAAATTAGGGATTTTTTCACCCCTCTGTGAAAATGACCAATTTAAGACCAAACTCGCAATTTTATTTCCAGTAGTTCCTGAGTTAAAGCTATTTCAATATTGAAAAATCGTCATTTTTCAAGTATATTCACATATATATGTGAAAAATAAGCACTACTCAAACTTGGCTTCACAGCTCACAAGTACAGTAGACCAAACTTTCGATAAACCGCTACCGTTTTTGCATCGAATCTGAATTAGAAATTCAATTACTATCAGGAATTAAAGCCAGTAATACATAGCAGGTTTCTAGAGGCTAGTGTCAATTTGTAGGCTACTGTTAGCGTGTTAGCAAATCCGACATTGAATGCTTTGACTGTGCGAATTTAATGAAGTCGTAATGTAACACCACGAAAATTCCATCTCACTGATTGTTTGACAAATAATTGTTTCGGAGTAATTGGACTGTTAAAACATCCGCCAGGCGCACAATATATTGCATTAGGGATTCAATTGTCAAAACGCAGGCAATTCATGTTGGTAAACTGTTTACTTTAACTGTTAACTTTAAAATTTCATTAACGAATCATTGGCAAAACATTGCGAATCATAGGTACCTTCAAAACATTGTAACTATTGAGGCTGTTGGTTAGTTTGTAATAGAATCAAGTAATGAGTCGACAGGTCGACACTCGACAAGTGCACTTTTAACAGCAATATCAAGTAGATCTACTTTCAACAACTTTTTTGTTCACATACAAAATTATGTACCTACTGTACTTTCGGTAGTTTCCAGCCATAAAGTTTGCTGCATCAAAAATAGACCTATACCCTATACCTAATCGCACTAAATACTAACACCGAAAATATCTGTACACTCCCTGACAGTGAATATCTTTATTTTGATCAGGATATCTCAAACTTATTTTAAAAGATTTTTGGACGTATACGTGACATGAATTATTTTTAAAGACTCTTCATTTCATTAAAGGGGCTTTGGTTTCGTCTAATAAAGAATAGGAAGATCTCTAAGTTTGGAATATACAAGGGACGTGGAAAAATGATTTATAAATGCTTAAAGCTAGTAGCCTATAGCATGCATAGCCCTTTCCAGCCTTTTTTCTTTTGAAAATTATTTGCAGCATTCAGGTGTTCTGATATAGTACGCTCTTATTCTATAAATTATACTGATTAATGATATTGTACGCTTCATGAAATATCATTGTAAACCTTGTAACTCATCAATTACAATCCAGCATTTTCAAGAGAAGTAACTGCATCAATTAACTCTCAAAATTGTAGGCAAAGATTTTGGGGAAAATCTTTCAAAATATGCAATTTCGTGTGAAATACATTTTTGAAAGTTTGCAGCCCGTTAATGGTTAGTTCAAACTGAAACTGGATAATTTACAATTGCCGTCTGCACAGAAAAGCTCAACATGTTATTTATTAATTATTTTTTTTTTTAATTTTTGTATTTTTGTTTTCATTTATTTATTAATATTATCTTTCTTTTTTAATTTAAATTATTACTTTGCAAAAAACTTTGTTGGTAAGAACTTTTTCTTTCATATATTTTATAATTATTAATTTGGAAGGACCCCGAACAGAACTAACTATGGGGCTCTCACAGGCAGTTTTATATACTATTTGTAAATATATTGTTGTGATATGTAATGATGATGTTTGTAATGTATATAATACTTGCTGAATAAATATTATATTATTATAACATTTCTGTGAAAAAATAAAAGTATTAAATCTAAACAGCGAGCTTAGATCAACCATAACAGCAAGTTTCAATTACTGTAAGAAAGCGAACTCAATATGAAAAAATCTGTTTCCAATATAGTGATGCATAAAAGTGAGAAATGGCTACAGTTGACATTTAACCTCTCATACCCCTCCCCTACCATATAAATGCTTGAACCCAATTCCTTTTGATTTGACCAGATGTAAGAGAAACGTTGAAAAACACCAACTCTATTTTCCCTCGATCAACCAAACTAATGATATAATGTGACCAGCCTACTACAAAATCCCATAAAATACAGAAGATCAAAAGTTGGTAGGCACGACTGTTTGCAGGTTCTAGCTAGAGGCTACAGCTCAGCCGTATTTGAAAAATATCATAGGAAAGTTTCACTTTCATGAGGTGAAGGTAAAATTTCAGATACGACGACCCACAACATATTTTCCAACTCACTGGTTGCCTGTAGAATTTTGTCAATCCAACAAGCTGCAAGCTAAAAAGTGAATATCTTTTTGTTGGTGAAGTGAAAGGGGGTGGCAATCCGTCACAAAAACTTCTTCACCTATCACAAATTATCAGTACAAAACAACAATGTCAATGTCAAACATACACATAGCTGGTTTCAAATTGAAATCCATATTTAGAGAGACTCAGTTGAATTTGGATGCTCTCAATCACGGAGGTTTCGACAGATATAGAGCACAATCTAACCGATAGAATTTTAGCAAGCATTACAATACTCCATCAATCTTTTTTCAATCGCTACTGAAATACCTGCGGGGAAAGTGAGATACGTAGAAGTAATACAAGAGGTAACCATTGAGAATCCAGGAAAAATCCATTCTTTCATGAATGAGGAATTTCTGAAATATCCAAGGGTAAATTCTTAGTTAGTGAGGAGAAAACATCATGCATAGAAGTGGGGCAAATCAATGCCAGAATAACTAAATTTATTAACTTTTTATTCATAGATTGTTTTGAAGAACCAAAATAATGCCAACAGAAATAAAAATAACTACGAATTTCGGTAGTTGATTGAGGAGAGTTTCATTCACTGATAATGTCATAGCGAGCCGACCAAAAATTAATGTTATCTCGAATTTTATTATCAATGACAGACTGCGAATTTCACAACCGAATAAGTTACAGCCAACGAAGTTGAAATTGATAAAATTTAATAGGCCTAATAACTCACTCACTATGAAAACGGTTCATTGACAATGATAGGTTGTTTTCAAAATAAGGTTAACCATGCTATATGTGTGCTACTCACGCGTTATGGGATGATTATTGTGGTTTCATGTATTATGGTAACAGAAAAACGAATGTTTTATACTCTTATCTTATTTCTTTCTTTATTATTGATCATTATATCACCCCTATGTTTTATTGATCATATTCTTGATTATTATATGACTGAATCTACTGCAGGAACAACATTTATTTACTAAAAAAAGATTAACTCTCGAAATTAGGGAAGTGATAGCCGCGAGCCGTAGCAGGTATTTGTTCAATCAGATAGAGATAAGCTGCGTTCTCCTGAGTCATGTTTGTAACTGTGACCGATTAGATTGACCAGCAAAAAAGAAACTGTTCTCTTCTGTAAAATCACTTCCCGGTGGTTCAGAACCCACCTAAAACTGTAGGTCCAACTCATCAATCACCATCATCCAACTCATTACCCACGCACAGGCCTCAGACCTGTGGGCTTAATCCTCCAAAAAAAATAATCATAGAATCCCTTTGAATTCCAAATCTTTCCAGTTTTCATTACTCTTGTCATTGTCTGTTATTACCAATTACTGTACCATTATTAGATTCTGAGTGAATCTAGTTTAGTTCTATCAACTATTGGCTATTCGGAAATTATACATTCACTCTAATAAATAAGCAGCGATGACTGTTCACTAATAGGGACGGGTACTTGCACAATGGAGCATAAAAGCTAGTGGATAATCACCATCGCAAAATCGAACATTTACAGCAGAATGGTGTAGGACAGAATGGATCAGCATAAATATCACCAAGTCACTACCTCATCCTGACACCTGTACATCTTTTGCTCAAGAGCACTGAGATCCCTATCAACAGTGACTACAGATGAATCATCAGCTTAGCACACTACTTTGGACTCTATACTGAACCCAATATCATTCATCATCACTAGAAAAAGCAGAGGCACAAGAATAGAGCCCTGAGGGACTCCATGTGATATAGATAGTGATTTTGAAAGATTTGAATTCAAACATACCGTCTAACTACGACCATCACCATGTAGATAATATCTCAGAAGCTCCATTGTTATGGACACCAAGATGATTAAGTTTTCTGAATAAGATGCTGTGGTCCACAACATAAAAGGCCTTACTTAACACGTACAGGCACAACATGTGTTTGATTTTATTGTTGACTATCCTCGAGTATTGGATGCTTCCCGGTGCAGGTACTCAAACATTTTTTATGTAGAAAATTTTACTGGAATGCATGGTTACTATCTTCATTCATTGATAACAAATGTGTGTATATATATATGAAATTAAGTGTTGGTGATCAGTATAATGCTAGAGTGGTATGTTTGTGTTTGTGAGCAACAGCGTTCCTGATCAAACCTTCCAAAACCCTTGTTGACAGTCACTCACACTTTCATGAGAGCACATGAACCCTCCAACCAGTACTCAGTCCTCGGGGAGTATCAACACACATCGGAGTATAACTGCGTCTTGACCTCAACTCAACGTTATAGAGCCTATCACTGCAAATCAATTTTGCGATCCATCTTCAGGTAAATTAGTCATAAAAGGCTCTTCTTTATCTTTTTTCTGCTTTGATGGGGAAATTAGTTTAGTTAAAACATTAATAAGTCAAATTAAATTTAACAAAATTAGTTAAACTGTATAAAACACAAATTGGTAAATTAAAAAATACCTTTGATGGGGAAATTAGTTTAGTTAAAACATTAATATGTCAAATTAAATTTAAATTGATTGTATTTATTTCGTCTGTAGTTTCTGCCACTTCTAGAAGATTTTTAAAAATACCTTTCTTCATCAACCATTACACTTCACTTATACTAGCCAAAAAAGGAAATTATGTAAGCCTGCAGTATTAAATTTTGTATTTTCTTTAGTGAATTTCAAATTTTTGTTGACTAACTAAATGGAATAAAATATTTATTTCTAATTATTGTAGAGGAAATATTGAATAAATCAATTTATCCAATCGCCGAAAGCAAAAAACTTGCTAAACAGAGACGTGGATACTTCAAATTGACCTTAGCTTAAATTACTGGATCAAAAACTAAGATTACTGGATTAAAATTAAGATTGCTGGATAAAAACTAAACTTTTGTCTCTTCTTCTCATGACGTTTTTTAAGTTAGTTAAAAGTAACTGACAATTTAACAAACTGGCAAATAAACAGAAACAGAATTTATTAATTACGAATTCGTAAATAGCTATTAATTCATAATGGAGACTTCCGCAATGTCCGATATTGACAACAGCATTGAATAGCTGATGGAAATTGACTGATGGCAATTGGGAGGTCCGTGGTTCGATTCCCGGTGGTGACTGATATTTTTGTACAGTAGCATTCATCGATTTCCATCAGCTATTCAATGCTGTAGTCAATATCCGCCATTGCGGAAGTCTTCATTTTAAATTAATAGCACTTTGAGGAATTCGAAATTAATAAATTCTGTTTTTTATTCCAGTATTTTTTTCATTTTTTTATTTATTACTCATAATTCCCTTGATCTATACGAAAAATTTTTTAGTTGAGACATGTTTCGTCTTCTTGTCAACTAAACAATATTCTATGGTATATAATACTACCTACTCTATAATACTTTCCGTTTTATTTTCTTACTTAGTATTTTTGATTGACAAAGACATAGAGAAACAACACGGTTGAAACAACTAGAGAACGAAGTTACTAAAATGATTTAAGAACTACTTTACCCAAAAACCAACCAAATACTGTATCCTATCATGTAACGTATCATATTCGTACTACACAAAGCAATGAAATGTTGCAAGACCTCTCATAGAAAAAATTGAAATACTTAATTTAATATTTAGATTTAATCATCAGAGCGCTGTTCTAAAACAAAAATAATAATAATTAAATGAAGAATACAGACCAGGCGAACAATTGAAACCAAGAAGTCATTCTCCGTAAGGTCGCAACTCAGATTGGAATTTCGTCTAGGCTTGATTACAAGCATTGTACTCTCCCAGTATTACTACTTCATAAACAATGAATAGTTTATCATGGTTTAGATGGCTGGACTGTACATTCAGATGGAAAAAATGTCGCCCCACCATTCTACAATATCAACAGATGAGTGTAACAGAAATTTAAAACGAAATAATTTAATATAGGTAAAATAATAATGCAAGGAAAGTCTATAACGTGATTACATTTTTTTTTTTTTTGAGGATGAAGCCCACATAGGTCTGAGACCTGTGCGTGGGTAATGAGTTGGATGATGGTGATTGATGAGTTGAACCTACAGTTTTAGTTGGGTTCCGAACCACCGGGAAGTGATTTTACAGCAGAGAACAAACTTTTTTCCTGGCCAATCTAATCGGTCACCGTTACAAACAGGTCCTACGAGAACGCAGCTTATCTCTATCTGATTGAACAGATTGTACAATTTCTATTGATTTCTATTTCTATTTGATTGAACAGATACCTGCTACGGCTCGCGGCTATCTCATACATCAAGAAAGCTAATAAAGGCGGAAGAGATCTGTTATATAAAAATCCTATTTAGAAATAATAGGCGTATGGCTTTTATTGGTGAGGAGACCCTTAAAAGGGTAGCTCCACCAAGCCCTTTGAGCCATGTTATGGGGGAAATGATGGACATACAATTTTAGGTGGGTTCTGAAACACCGAATAAGTGATAATAAAATGTATGACATCAACCCTAGATAAATCCCAAAATACCAATACAGATATCACAGAAATTGAAGGGAAATCAGAAAAAGGTTTTAAAATGAAGCATATGGATATGACTGTTACCAGCAAGACAATCAATGAAATTCATGTATCTGGAGTGATCTAGGTCAGCTTGCAAATGCTGCCTTCCTCTAAAAAATTATCTGGCCTATTAAGAGCAATAATTAGGATCTCCTGACCAGGTATATCCTGTATAGTATTGTGCTCTACAAGATTTGTTTGACCCATCATAACCTGTAGGAGCTTCAGCAAGTCTCCATTCAGCTCTAATGCTAATGCACCATCAGAAAAAGAACAATTGAAAAGCCACCCTCATTGAGACTTGAGTTACAACTATATGCAATGTCAATTGTGACAAATGACTAACTCACTGAATCAGAAACTTGAGAGTGGTAATTAATTGGCTCACCACTTACTAAAAGATGATAGTGAGTGGGAGGGCTGTAATTCCTCATCACCTGCAGTCAGAAATGCCCTGAGGCAAAGATTTAACAATATCACAAATTTTCCCAGCAACTAACTTTTCACCTCTTATTTAAATAAAGACCAAAAAATGTGTGAAATCGTTTTACAACCATCCGTAATTCTAAAATTTAAACAGAATACTGCCAAGAAAAACTCCAAATCTAATAAGTCTATTATCAGAGGAAATGGATTGTCAGCTGTTTGGTTTTCCAAAGAAACATCGCCATTTGACTGAGTACAAGAAATATTATTTACTAGCTGGCCCGACGCGTGTTGCTGCGTTCTCATAAAAAATTATTGATTTTATTATTTGCCACCTCCCACTGAGGTTACATTTCAAATTTCAACCTTCTAGGACTATTAGGGAAGAAGTTTGTCCTAGGGCTCTTCCAGCTGATCAGAGAGGCCTCTTTCGTTGTTTTCTTACACAGTAAGACCTTACTCACCACCTCTCAATGAACATTTCAAATTTAAACCTCCTACAATTATTAGGGTAGAAGCTAGGTTTTTGATTTTATTATTCGCCACCTCCTACTGAGACTACATTTCAAATTTCTAGCTGCATTGGTTAACAGATGTCATCAACTCGACATAATTACATTTCATCATACCCAGTCATATGTTTCCTACATACTGCAAGGTTCCGACTGCAAGGTAGCCTACATGCAGTCTTTGCGTTCCAGACAGCGTAAATAATGCCGCTAAGGGGCCTGCCATATGATTAAAAACTGTTGACTTCTATCAGCTGTTCCTTTATTAAGCTGTTTGGCCGGCAAGTTCAGAAAGTTAGGTCTGTAAAATGGATTAATTAATAATAATTATTAGCCCCCCTATTGAAATTTATGGTCAGAAACCATCCCCAATATTCACACAACATATTCCCAAAGTTTCATGCCGATCTGTCAAGTAGTTTTGAAGTCTTTAGGGAACATACATACATACAGACAGACATTCATTTTTATATATATATATATATATATAGATAGATAAGTGTGTTAATATTGTTTTCCTGCAACTGCTTCAAAAGTAGTTCCTTACGTACTGAAAACTAATTGTAAAATATCTCTTTACTGCTCCGCAAGAGGTAAAGTACTTTACGCTCGCCAGTTGTTTTCTTTACGCTTCTGTTTTGATTTTGATGTCTTCTCATTGGTGAATCACGGAATCCGTGAAATTGTCATAACCTCAACAATGGCGCACGCTAACCAAATCCGCGCACGGTCTGTGATGTTACAAACTACAAGCTTTTATTGTGTTGGAATCCAGAACTACAGTTGTAGGAAAAATATTGTATGTAATTCGCGCGTGAAGCTCCTTTATTGCTCTCGCAAAATTACTGCGCTCCGCTATGCGTCGCGCAGTAAATGTTTTGGCTCGAGCAATAAAGTCGCGCTTCACGCTCTTAATACATAAATATTTATTTATAGAAGCTTTGCAGGATTTGATTAGGCAAAGGCACTGTACATCGCCTGATGCAATCACAGCTGATTTTCTAAAACTAAAATTATTCTGAAATAACTATTTTGAAATTCTATTTTGCAAACAAAATAAGTTGCAAATTAGGTAAGTAAGAGATTGAGAAGTAAACTACTAATAACTAATATCATACTACTACTTATTTATCAATTTAATCAGCTATAAAAGAATAATATTAAGAAATACTTGATAAAAAAATTCAAATTTGGTATATTTAATAAAATATTCAGTTTGAGACCCTAGGCGCGTGCTAAGAACGAATTTCAAAAACTTCCAAGAAATACTCCCAATATTGACGTTCTTCTACTTCAGTGAGCTCTAGAACGACTCAACCAAAATATTCAAATTTGTTATACGGTATATGTAAAGTTTTGGATTTAGAAGTGTACTAAGAAAGGATTTTGAAATTGTACTGTATTGTACTGATTTATTGATACTATAAATAGATTTGTGAACTCACACAAAAATATATTTCATAGCTTTTTACTAATTTACACTTTCACAACTTCAAAAATTTATTTCCAATAAATTCTACTAACTTAATTATTTGAGATTGATCGATATTTGCAATCATCGAGTGTTGATGATAATACGTCAACCTATGTCGAGTTACTGCTCAGACTCAGATAAGAGCACTCGACATTTAAGCTTGACAGAATGCAGATTTCAAGAAGTTATCTATTTAATAGGACAGCTCGTTATTGGAGTCTGATAAACATTCAGAAATTTATTTGACAGTTGGAGCAAGTTCGCCATATCAGAGCAGATTGGTTAATTGAACTATTTTGAAATCGTACACTGCATGTATACATGCTGTGCACTGTATTCGTATTTTTATTCATTGAAAGAAAGTCTAGATACGGGGTCATCAGACTGGAAACGGGATAAGTACTTTTCAGTTGTCAAGCAATGCAGATACGCTGTTTACATTAAAGACGAAATTATTTTATGGTAGTTGTGACAGTGATGGGCTATAAGTGCCAAACTGTTTTATTCTGGTTATGTTTAACACCATCCATGTATATCAATAGAAGGCAAGCAACACATGGGGCTGAAAACGTCTTTATTCATTTAATAGGCGTTGATAACATTTCAATACCACAATAAATAATCATCAATTTAAAAATAAAAAATAAATAATATTGTCCTGTAAACAGCACTGTAATTGATTAATTAATTGTTAGAGCAATCTGTTATGAATAGGTACGGTAACTTCTTTAATCCTGAATTGGGAATCTTTATTTGTAGTGGCGAAGCTGATATTGTGGAAGATATCCATCCATAATGAATAATATGACTTGCCACATTTATTGGAAACAGTGAGATACTAGTTTCGGTTGTTACACCATTATCAATCTCAAGAGAGTTTGTTTGAGATTTATAATGGTGTAACAACCGAAACTAGTATCTCACGGTTTTCAATAAATGAGGGTTGTGACAACTTCAAGTCTTATTATTCAGTAATTGAGAATGCTGATAAATGAATGAAATGTTTGTGTGAGTGCGCTAATTTATGAATTATATTTAATTAACAGAATTAATTGATTCAAGATTGCCATCATTGTCCCAAAATTCAACTTCACCCCACCTCCCTAACCCTAATGGGCGGAGCTCGGTCCCCCGATATTACATTATTATCAAATCAGTACAAGATAATACAGTTGGGTATGCAGAGTTTCCTATTTTACTGCGAAGGTCAATGCTCCTTCCGTAGTAAAAGTTTTGTCTGTGCTAAATGAATTCAGAAAAAAACTGGTTCAACGCGAACTTTATGTCCTAACACCTTTACAGATGCCTGTAACGATAAGCAATTCAACAAAACCAAAGGCCAACACATCTTTTTTTGTTCAAGTTTTTCAAAATGAATACAGGGGCACTACTTCAATGCCAAAGTTGAACAGAGAAATTCCAAGATGTTAAAGTTGAATGGATTAGTACATCCAAAAATCTCTCACTATTATCATAGATCAGGGAGTAAGGTTGATGGAGTAACCATGATGGTTCGTCTATGGGTCTATGCTATTATTAAAAATAGTAATCACAATGTATATAACTTTAATAAAATCATACTCTAATTGTGTGTATAACATTATTATATATAATACACATATTATACATATACATAGGAATAGGCTGTGATGACAGAAGCAAAATCGGAATGGGCATGCATTTTTACTGTATGCAGTATGTGTAAGCTTTATTGGCAGTTACATTCAAATTATTCACTAGCCCTTTTAGTTGGGCCATTTCGACCAACCGGAGACATAATGCGTCCGGTCAGCAGAGGTGAGCTTCAAGTGAGATCACCTCAGGCCCGTTTCACACACATCGATTTCATCCGCACGGTAAAATCTCGAACGGTCCACATTCCAACAATGGCGAGAAGAAATAAATGAGGTTCTTCACACACATCGATATTAAACCGAACGGTAATGACAACCGTCCGTTGCCGTGAAGCAGCCGCCCAATGTCTCGACCAGGACGGCCGCCGCCGTTCGGTAGGCAGAGGTATAGAAAACTTGTGGGAATTTTCAAACACATCGAATTTGACCGTGCGATAATTTGCATTGTTCATTCAATGCATTATCTATTTGCATTGATTTTCCTCTTCAGAGACTTCTCTGTCTCTGTCTATATAAATAAAGTAATTTTACCTTTATCTTATCTTTATCTATCCCCATAAAACCGTTCGGAGTTCAAAATTTTTTCACTTTTGTCCATTCCGTTCGAGATCAACCGAACGGCTGAAATCGTATGGCCGATATCGATGTGTGTGAAACGGCCCTCAGAATCCGCTCAAATATCGTACTTCCACAAATAAATATTTATTGTTGATAACCGAAAAAATTCAATACAATGGTTGCATAATTATTATATTATAGTAGGCGTAGGCACTGGAGTCAAAAATATTTTTGGATGACCAGTAAAATTATAGTTTTCACGCTGTACTAACGCACTTCACCATATGCTTGTGCTTTACAAACAGAAAAAGTGAGGAATTATTTATAAATAGGCACATTTCGAAAGCTGAGTGAAAGAAGGAATGATATTACAGTGAAACCTCAAATCTACAATCCAAAACATTGAGGATTTTATTGATAGATGAAATAAAAAACTAGGATTTGTGAGAAGGGTTATGGAAAATTTAGAATTTAAAAGTTTAGACATCTATTTTACAACACTATTTCAACGTTGATTTTGTGTGCAACGAAAATTAGATTTTGACATAAATTTTGAAAAATGTAACAGAAAATCGTACCATGAACATGGAAATAAATCGTGATGTAAGCTTTGAATTGAAAGTATTAGGCCTACCTCCACAAACGCGCTAATATGATCATTTACTCTACAGTGCACTTAATAAATGCAAAAATAAACTCTTTCCCGGTGATCAGATTAACTATTTGTTTTCTCTGTCTTATTTATTTGGTCACAGTATAGATGTGGGAGTGACGTAATGCATTCGAGAAATCATAAAACACAAACTCTTGAACGGATTTATTTGGCGAATGTGACTCGCTATTATAAATAATGCTAAACCAATTTTTACAGATCAAGTGACTCAATAAGTGACTCAAGTGACTTGGGAAGTGATAGCCGCGAGCCGTAGCAGGTATCTGTTCAATCAGATAGATAAGCTGCGTTCTCGTATGTCCTGTTCGTAACGGTGACCGATTAGATTGGCCAGCAAAAAAGACATAGTTCTCTGCTGTAAAATCACTTCCCGGTGGTTCGGAACCCACCTAAAACTGTAGGTCCAACTCATCAATCACCATCATCCAATTCATTACCCACGCACAGGTCTCAGACCTATGTGGGCTTCATCCTCCAAAAAAAAAAAATAATAATAATAATATTCAGTTCTATTAGTGTTCACAATAATAACTAAAGCCTATTTTAGATCGAATCAAAAATGGTTACTTCAAGAGCCATTTAAATTTGAAAACACAATATTATTTACCGTTGAAATTATTTCTGAATCAACTCTCAGTTATAGAAAATTATATTTCAAAATACATCTAAATATTGATGTCTTACGATATTTTTCATATATTTACTCGATTAATTAAATTAATAATAAAACATATATTTATGAAGGAATAAGCTTTAAATATTATCAATTTATCAATGGGAGAATGGAGAAGCACTAGAAATTTACTTACATTACTATATTTAACCAATAACTTCATGTATATTACCTCTCTGTGTTATTAAGCAGATGTATTGAAGTTGAGTTTATTTCTTTAAAAGCAGTTAATTTTTACAATCAATGAAATGAAACAACAGATTAAGCAATGAATTTGATGACACAGCCTGGCTTCCCGTTCAAAATAATTTGCGACTAATTCCAGTTTGAAAACTCCACACAATATTTATATAATTGTTTCAAACCCTACAATAGCCTATTTATTTTGAGAAATATTTAAATTTTGTTGCAGTTCAATTCACATTTGCGAAAGTTTACAATGTCTACGAAAGAATTACAAAAACTTAAATATGTCTGATTAAGAATGGAGCTCTTTACTTTTGTCAGATAGGTAGATGAATAAATTAATGTTATATTGGATAATTTTGCTAGGGGTTTTAAAAGGAATCGATACATTAGTGAGAGCTGTGACCAAAAAAATCGTTATAGCCTATAATGTTGGTGGAAAGTAGATGTTGATGTTGATGTTGATGTGTTAGCCTTATAGGCTAATTGAATTTCCTTTGGTGTCATGACTCAAATGTAAATCAATGATATTCTGTTGCAGTGCAATTTATTTCATTTTTTCATCAGTGGCGCATTTTCAAGAACAGCGTTGGCAGAAAGTTCAAAGAAGGATTTATTACACCATCGGGAAAGCAAGGCAGGACCAATGAAAAACGAGGTCTTAATAAGATTGAAGAAATAAGACCCTTTAATTAAAAGCACTTTCTTATAGGATACTAGAATCTGCATTGCAAAGTAATATTTTTCAGCCCAATCCAATTTTTTGTAATAAACTGAGGTAAAATAACTGATACAAGGTATTTTCAATTACATTTTTCAAGAACTGAAACTTTTCAACTGATAACATTTCTTACCAAGAAATATTTAAATAGAATACCGTAGTTAAAACAACAAATTACGCCAATGCTTTTGAGATTTAAGAAGATTGCTTTTAAAATCAGAAAGATTCAATTATTTTGACAATTTGTCACTCACAATTGAATTTACATTTTATTCACAATTTAATTTAATACACTATGATCAATAAACTAAGAACAATTCATTTAGTTTATTGGATGCATTTAAATTGTACAACACATTTGTACAACCATTTCAACAATTGCAAAATAGAAGAAAGGAGAATATAAAATAAATTAAATGAATGTCCTAGAACGAAAATATGTAAGTTATAATAAAAAATGCACGATACTTAAAAATGCCAGATTATGGAAAGGAGAATTTTAATTTTATTATAAAAATAGACTTAATGGAAATGTCAGAACTTGAGAAGATGCATTTTTTTGGTAGTCAAACATTTTTTTGAATATTGCACATGATATCAATGCACGTGCTTTGGCGGGCATGGAATTTGCTGCAGTGACAAACAATTTTAAGCTAAATAGCTAACTTAACAGATTCACAGCAAGAAATTGTTCATTGCACATCGTCATGAACTAAAATATCATCAACTATGCGAGTTTCATTAAAGAAAATTCAAATTATTTCCTCTAAAAGCAAATTTCAATTTTATAATCTAACTGATCACACATGCCTCATCTAGTCTGTTCTAACTCAAATGTTCCCACCCTTCAAACATTTAATAATTACTGTCAAATTACGATCCAGCACACCACAACTTCTTATCACCAGTAATTGTAATTGTAGTGGAAAATTTACAAGAGCAATAATTATAAGAAAAGTTATTGCATAAAAATATTAAATAGGCAGCTTTTAAGTTTAGTATAACCCAGGTAAGTTTGCAACAGATAGAATTCGACTTAGAAATTTGAAAATCACAATGCCCAGTCAATTAGGTCTAAAATTCTGACATATCAGCAGCAATTATGAATTCATCAGATTTTTAAAATCCATGCTTAATCAAAGTGTATGAAGGTATCATGAATGTTTCAACTATTACTTATTAAACAGAAACATTTATTGCGTTTAATAAATGGTTGTTTTAAAATGTCCCTAGGAGAATCAATGTATGCAAGATATGTTTGCGAGCGATAAACTCCGTATTAGAAGTCGACATCTCATCTACAATTATCTCAACATTTTGGTACAATCACCACCTTATCCCAAGATATGGTATTCTTCAACGCATGTCAAAAGTACGAAAAAGTCTATTAAAGAGACGAAATTTTGATTGAAAAAATTATGTTGCCCTCCTCTTACTGAATCTATTGATTCCAGGTTCGATTCTCAGAACCTGGAGAAGACATATTTTATCAGTTTACTGTTTACTCAACCACAGCAATAGTAAAATGACAACAAAGCAGTAAATCAACAAGCACATTATGATGTATCATAGAAGATGAATAGTATAATATGAGCAGCCACAACAATTAGTCACACGATTATTGATCAACATACATTCTTCTCTGTAAAATGAATACTATCAAATTTCCATCTGGAACAACAAAATATCAAGGATAAAGCACATCCTCATTTCCAATCATGACTAGTGGCAGTCAAATAAATCAGCAAACACATTATGTATTCAAGTAAAAGTTTTAAAGGGAGTGATAGCCGCGAACCGTAGCAGGTATCTGTTCAATCAGGTAGAGATAAGCTGCGTTCTCGTAGGTCCTGTTTGTAACGGTGACCGATTAGATTGTCCAGCGAAAAAGTCACTGTTCTCTTCTGTGAAATCACTTCCCGGTGGTTCGGAAGCCACCTAAAGCTGTAGGTCCAACTCATCAATCACCATCATCCAACTCATTACCCACGCACAGGTCTCAGACCTATGTGGGCTTCATCCTCAGAAAAAAGTATTGAAAAATAATACTTCATAAATTAACCTTCATCCACACAACAGAAACAAGACATCAAAGATCAAAGGGTCATTGATCAACAAACACATTCTGTATAAGAAGCAGATTTGGCTCACCTGGTGACATGAGTATCCACAACATGATGATTTTGGTAGTATCCATTATGCAGGGGAGTTGCTGCCGCATTGTGATACATTTGCATGTGTTGAGCAGCCGCTTCTGCTTCCGCATATCCAAGGCGATTCTGCTGGTCATAAAATCTTCCCGCATGATTATTGCCATCCTGATAGTTGTTATAGGCATACATGTTGTTTCTATTCAGGGGATCATTATTAAATCCGCAGTAGGCATTCAAACGACGTTGGTAGTCAGGATCGGGGAGAGAGGGATAACCATGTGAACTACTGGAACTAGTGGAGGGTGTAGGACTGTAGTTGTTGTGGTATTGTTGCTGGTTGTGGTAGTACTGTTGGAGAGCGATAGCTTGTTGTGGTGTGATGGTGTGAACGTTGTGGTACATCGGAGGCTGTTGAGGGCAACAGTCGACCATTGTCGACGGTGAAGAAGTGGTGGTGCAATTTGGGAGGTTTTCTTGACAATCGGGTAAAAATTGGTGTTGTTGATGTCTACATGTCGTATTAACTGAGTTTACAAGAAAGCCGGTGTCTGAATTGGTAGTAGTCTGAAGTGACGTTGCAACGAGAGATAGAACTTGGCGAAATTTGCTATAGAAACTCACTAGTTCCTTACTGATCACTGTCTAGCCGCTGACTGACTGGTCGACTGGCTCAACAGTCGTCGTCATCATCTCACAGTTGGAGTAGTGTAGAGGCGCCCCCTCCACCCGCCCTCCTACAGCATGGGGCAACCCCTGCCGCCACAACCCAGGTCATGGACTCTTCGCAGTTACCACCGCACTCTCCTGCCCCCACCACGTCAAACTCGCGCCGCCTCCGGAACACCGCCGTCCACCCGCCCCTGCGCGTCCTGACCCGCGTAACCGAGACGACGGAGGCGGCTGCCACAGCCACGCACGCACGCACACACGCTCACAGCACGCGTCGAGGAGGAAAATCCAGCACAGTGCGCGCAAATGAATACCTACCTAATGCCTCCTCCCCCCTCCCAGCCAACCAACAAACGCTATCTCTTTTCTTTGCTTCATCGTCAATCCCATCTACCTTTCAAGCAATGATAATTATTGTAGTTCACATAATATTGCATTAGAGTATAGGAGGGTACACCAACTTGATAACCCAATTAACATTAATTGAGAGCTGATTTTGGAACAGTGCAGACTGCACAGTGATATTATTAGATCATATCGGAGCAAAATTGCTTTATCTTTCTTGCAGTGAATTTCACGATGCCAGTAGACTTTCTTAGTTGTAGAAAAAGGTTACTAGAAGCAAGTAACTTTTGTCTAGTTAAGGAAGATGTAAAAATTTTCTCCTCCCTTCCAATTTAGAGAATATAGCGAATAGAAGCAAAAAAATTGACCTGAGGAACGGAAAAATATTTTTTCTACTATCAATTAGTTCAGAATATTCAAGTGAATCACTAACATTAATATCATTTGAAGCTGATTTATTTCAAAAAATATTCTTATATTCTTTCACTTATCTTATCCACTTAATATTTAAAATAATTTTTTTGATTACATAGCAAAACTTATCTTTAGTCGTAATGTAAATAACTGCAATAACTTTAGACATTATGATTTCTAAAATGGTTCTTAAATAGTAGTCTAATTAAACAGTTTTGATCTGTTCCATAGATGTGCTGATATGGGCTGGATTATTGAAAACGTTTACTACACTGGAAAATTGTGCATCTAATTTTAGAGATAATGAATGTTAAACAAACGTTTAAAAAATGTGATCGAAACTCCCATGTGAGAATGAATTAATTAGTCTCAAGACTATCTGAATTAATAATAGGAATAAATAAGAAACACCGTGAGAAGAATGGATGCGGCGTGAGAGTTTGAAATGGAAATAATTTGCAAGCAGTGCAAAAGAAACCGAATAATGGAATTCTGGAGAACGGTTTGATGACACGGGGATTCTTTTCAGCATAGGACAACAAAGACGCCGTTGTCATGACAATTATCATCGTTTTCCCACTCATTCTATTGAGAAAAGTTCAGCCTATTTTCTTTTTATAACTGTGACTTTCTAGTCAAGTGATGACCGCATTTGCACATCAAAAGTACATGGCCGAAAATCAATATCGGAAGAGCAAGTTAATTCTAATTCTATCGATTAAACTTGAATTCTAAACATAGTTTCTATTAGTCAATAAAGGTCTAAAAATGCCTGATGTCGCAAGAAATTAGTGAAATTCTTCCTACTAAGAGGGGTGTATTTTTCCAAAAGTTCCCGAAAATCCCCTCGGATTTCCCCCACCTACCCTCAAAGTTCCAAAATGTAAGTAAATACTGGAAATTCGATAGCTCATCAACGGATCATTGAATAGGGTTGATACTTTTTCTATGGTATTAGTCATACAGCGGGCTTCAATAATGATCCTATTCATTTCTACAGTTTAAACCCAATAGTTTTACTGATAAAAATTAAAATATCACGAAAAATATAATTTTTTCAACATGGTTTTTTCTTATTTTTGCAGGGAGTTTGTTGTAGGTTATTTGACAGGGAAAAAGTAGAGACAAAAGTGGTAGCATGTTTCTTTCTAAATCCAATGATGTGCATATTTGCATACGCTGAGACTCGCCCCCCCCCCCCCTCAATCGAAGTCCTACTAGCTACTAGCCATCATAGGCTATTTTACAAGCAAAATCAATAATAATGGGAAAAGAGTTTTCTGTTAATCGGTATTTCTATGTATTTGAGGCACCAAATCCGAATTTCGAGCTTCCTAGCTCGTAGCACTGTACGATTTCAACACTAGTGAGGGGGTAGAAAACTCCCCATTTGGGGTACCCCCATTTGTCACCCCTCACTCAAGAACGGTACAAAACACACAATCGAGCTACAGCTCATTTAGGCGATTCAAATTCATATATATAACATGTTAAATTTGGCTTACAATTTGTAACACTTCTCTTTGGAAGGGTAGTGCATAGGCTTTTCCTATACTGTGCTTGGAAAATGACAATTTTTCGTTATAAATGGTCCTCACTCGGAGACGACTCAAGATAAGTATTCAAAGTTGGTACCAAATTGTAGGTTACTTCTTTCCCCTTTACATCGTTTGCATCAAAATGAAAAAATACACTTTCAAAGTTCACCAGAACCATATTAGAAGTAGAATTGCCAAATTTTCAAGAATTTTACAATTTTTTCTGTTTTTTCGATCTTACAGCAAAACTATGTGATGAACAAGAAATGTATTCCCATCCTTATTTTTTATAGACAATGCAATTTCCTATAACCTTGCACAAACAGCATCTCAGGTTGCATAGAAGCTAAGTTATTTCAATTCAAAATTTCATGAACATTCCGGAATTGAAAATAATTAAGAATGCCTGATTAGCCAACGGAAATATGATCCAATGTTAAATTCAGTTAACATAATACTTGAAGTTTTAATAAAATTGCATAATTTTACCTGAAAACGAATCCATGATGAATGCCGATTGACTCAATGAAGAAAGAAAACTCTGTCAAGAGCCTTCCACAGATCTAAAATTTGAAATCAAGTTTTAACTCACCTGAAAAAGAAAAAAAACGAGGATTTGGTTCATTGATAGTCACAAATAAACTGAAAGCATTATATGTATCAGAGTCTTCAGAGTTCTTAACCTTGAAAAACAAATTTTAAAACAAAAAAGAAACCGACTCCAATGAAATGATACTCAAAAATTAAATACTCATGTACTAAAAGTTTTAAATAAAGTATTTACTTCGAACTGAGAACATTTTAAATTCAATACAAGTAATCTTTTGAAGTCGGCGCTAAATATTCTCTGAAATTAATAAGAAATTCTCTGTTATTTTAGAAGTTTATAGAAAATTTGGCGCCGACCGCCGACTTCAAAAGATTATTTGTATTAAATTAACAATGTTAGTTTAAAACTTTTTAGTATTTAATTATTGAGTATCATTTCATTGAAGTAGGGTTTTATTTTGAAATTTTTAGTTGAATTTTCAAACTTTAAAAACTTGAGATATTTCTTATAACCTACATTATGAAATATTTATCAAATTAGCAAATCAATATGATCAATATAAGATAAAAACTAAAGCAACTGAAAATCACCTATAAGAAAAGTTAATAAACTAAGTAAAATTCTACAACTCTCTATTAAACGAAGAATATTGTACAGTATTTAGGAAAATTATAATAGCGAAAGGCTTCTTAAAAGTTAAATGGTTTTTGATTCGACATTTCAATGAGGTCCCTTTCAGAATATTACCTACACTGAAAAATTAATAACTTTAAAGAATATTGTTCAATTATATTTTATAATTCTTAAAAACATTTTTCACTTCAACTCATGATTGAAACTATATTACTTTATTCCTATGACTCCATAATATCAACTAAATTATTTACAATGTTCATATTATGAACAGAAATATTATCACAAGTTAGTTTGAAGTGACTGACAATTGAATAAACTGACAAATATACATAAACAGAATTTATTAATTTCGAATTCCTTTAATTGCTATTACTTTATACTGAAGACTCCCGCAATGGCGGATATTGACAACAGCATTGAACAGCTGATGGGAATCTATGAATGCTACTGTACAAAAAGTAATAGCATAAAGTAATAGCAATTAAAGGCATTCGAAATTAATAAATTCTGTTTAGAAATATTATGTTCTTATTCACAATTCAAATTAAGTTTACCTGATTGGTCAAACGGGACATTACAGGCTTGTTTCACACAAAACCGGATTTGGGTAACCGATGTTGTTTACCCGTCATAATTACATCGCATCATACGATTTCGAAAATAGGGTAGGTGTGAAGCGCCATATGATACAATGATCAGCCTGGTAAACGACACCGGTATCCGACTGGCGGTTATGTGTAAAACTACCCTATTCAAACAAAATTTAAATGAAGACATCGATGAATGCTCCTTTTTTTAATATTGGGCTAGGTATTGGGCCGATCCCTGCGAAACTTGGATGTGACCAACAATGATGCTCTTTCATTAAAAAAAATTCATCGAAATCGGTTCAGTAGTGTGCTAATAATTCATGTACAAACATAAAAAACAGGTCGAATTGAGAACCTCCTTCTGTTTGGAAGTCGGCTGATAAAAACTGAACAGCATTAACAATAAAACATATTTTAAAACAAAAAAGAAACCGACTTCAGTGGAATGATAAAATACTCTCGTACTAAAAAGTTTAAAATAAAGTATTCACTTTAAACTAAGAAAATTTTTAATTTCATACAAGTAATCTTTTGAAGTCGGCGCCAAATATTTTATAAATTCTTTTTTAGGATGAAGCCCACATATGTCTGAGACCTGTGCGTGGGTAATCAGTTGGATGATGGTGATTGATGAGCTAGGCCTACAGTTTTACGTGGGTTCCGAACCACCGGGAAGTGATTGATAAGAAATTCTATCTAATATCAAAACTAACACTGTATTTCAATTAAATATGTGATATACACTCACTTTTAATGGAATACAGTGTCAGTTTTGATATTAGATTGTTCAATTATTTCGTCATGGAAGACATCACAGAGTAATTCTGTTATATTTTAAAAGTTTATGGGAAATTTGGCGCCGACTTCAAAACAATACTTGTATGAAATTTAAAATTTTCTCAGTTTAAAGTAAATACTTTATTTTAAACTTTTTAGTATTTTAGAGTATAGAGAGTATTTTATCATTCCACTGAAGTCGGTTTCTTTTTTGTTTGAAAATATGTTTTATTCTAAGCTTTTTAGTTGAATTTTCAAACTTGGAAAACATGAGAAATTTCTTAAAGGCTACATTATGAAATATTTATCAAATTAGCAAGCCAATAATTAATTTATAACATCCAAACTTAAGTAACTAAAAATCCACTTATAAGAAAAGATAAACTAACGAAAATTCTACAACGTTTTATTTAATGTTTAATATTGTATTTAGGAAAATTATAATAGCGAAAGGCTTCTTAAAAGTGAAATGGCTTTTGATTCATTTTGATGTGGTCCCTTTCAGAATATACCTACACTGAAATAGCAGGCCTATATTACGTTACAAGTGTGGAAAATTGTGTTTACTGAAAATATGATAAGCTAACGCAGGAGATGAAGTTGAGTGCGGTATTATCATACGAGTATGGTAAACATCTTCCCGGACGAGTTATGTACGATATTTTTCGTTATATTAGTCATATATATATTTTTTTAATATAAAAAAACATAAACTTTGAGCTAGTACAAAAGGATCATCAAACAACATAACCTCAAAATAACCTATTGTACGGACATGTATTTAATGGCGAATAAATATTTTTAATCCACCACAGCAGCGAAACTAAAAATACTTCTGAGATCAGCTGTTTTTCCAAATTCTCCAACTTATGATTGAAACTAAATAACCTTATTCCTATGACTCAATAACATCAACTAAATTATTTACAATTTTCATATGAACATATGGACAGAAATATTATATTCTTCTTATTCCCGATTCAAATTAAGTTCACGTGATTGGTCAAAACGGGACATTACAGGCTTGTTTCACACTGAACCAGCTTTCGGTAACCGATGTCGTTTACCCGGCATAGTTGCATTGCATCATATGATTTCGAAAACCGTCTAGATGTAAAGCACTCCATATGATACAATGATCAGCCTGGTAAACGACACCGGTTATCCGATTGGCGGTTTGTGTGGAACTATTCAAACTTGATTGAAATTAAGACATCGAAAAATGCTCCTTTTTGTTTGATATTGGGCTAAGTATTGGGCCGATCCTTGCAAAACTTGGATGGGACCACCGCTGAGCGATGCTCTTTCATTAAAAAAAAAATCATCGAAATCGGTTCAATATTGTTCAAATGATTGATGTACAAACATATAAAAAAAACAGGTCAAATATAGAACCTTGTTCTTTTTGGAAGTCGGTTAAAAAAGGAAACATTTAAAGTACGGGAAAAGTATATTGTATTCGAATGGTATAGATTTCAAGACTACAATATGTTCAAACAATTTTTTGAGACTGATTAAACTCATTTTTTAAATATAAACAATGACCATATGGTTTTAAAGCAAGAATTGTTTAATAGAACAATTACTGATTAATCTCATTTTTTTTAATATAAACAATGACCATATGGTTTTAAAGCAAGAATTGTTTAATAGTACAATTACTGATTAATCTCATTTTTTAAATATAAACAATGACCATATGGTTTTAAAGCAAGAATTGTTTAATAGTACAATTACTGATTAATCTCATTTTTTTAATATAAACAATGACCATATGGTTTAAAGCAGGAATTGTTTAATAGTACAATTACTGATTAATCTCATTTTTTAATATAAACAATGGCCATATGGTTTAAAGCAGGAATTGTTTAATAGTACAATTACTGATTAATCTCATTTTTTTATATAAACAATGACCATATGGTTTTGAAGCAAGAATTGTTTAATAGTACAATTAACTAACATATTGTTGTTCATAGCTTTTGTAAAACATAGTATTTATGTACTGGTAAACAGAAATGAATTTAATTTAAAAAATCAAAGATATGAATATTGAAGAGTCCATTCTTTCTTGCCTCAATTGAAACATTACAATAGAAAACAAACAGTGACAAGAAAGAGTCTTGTCACTCAATACGTTATTTCTAGATTCTAGTTTAAAACTGAAAATGATTTTCCAAAAAAGTTCTGATAAACAAGAATAGCAGTCATATGCACTAATCCTGTCTATGGTTGACTATCTATGAATAACTATTAACTTAAAATAACTTTTGAATAACTAGATTTCTATAAAAATGGAATAGTGCGAAAAAATTTAAACTAATACAGTACTTATAAAAAAAATCGATTTCCATCAGCATGAGAAAAAAAGCGAAAAATAAAGTCACGCAATTAAGTTTGAGAGCACAGATTTTAATTAAAGTTTTTCTATATGCTCTGGGTCTATAGAATTCTATGCAATTGATGAGCGCGTGTTGACCGAATGGTTCTAGTAGTAGCCTACTATGATGTGTATACCAAGATTGGGTTAAACCAAGTAGCCTAAGCACACACTCAGATTCCATGGCAATGGACAGCGAATTAATAGTGCCCTTGGGGGATGGGGCAAGCATTTTGACCTCCCACTAACCCCAACACCATCAATTGCTTATTGTGAATTTCAAGTGCAGCAAGCACTGGAACTTTGTTCGACATCTGTGATGACAGGACTTAATATCGAAAACAACAAGCGCCAACTGAACTCTCAGGTTCCAATCAAGCCATTCAATTTTCCTCAGATAATTAAGCGCGATAAGGCAATATCTTTCTCTGACTCTCTCTCTCTCTCTCTCTCTCTCTCTCTCTCTCTATCACTCACAAGCACACTCTCTCACTCTGTCGTACTTTACTCGACAACTGTTTAATTATGCTTGGTTCAAAACAGTAAACTGTAAGGTGTGAAAATCAAATGCATCCATCACTGACCCAGTAATGGTATGTTCTGTTTTAAACCTGTTCGAAAAACTTATGGTTTATAACGTGCTACCCTTTCAATTAAAATTCTATGCAACTGATGAGCGCTTGCTGACCTTACTGGCATCAAAAGCAAGTACAAATCAGTTTACTAAAAGTTACGCACAAGCAGTGGCGTAGCAACGGGGGGGCGGAGGGGATGGACCGCCCCGAGTGGCAGCCCAAGGGGGATGACAAAAAGCAGATCCAACCAGGCTTTGAAAGGTATTCAATTTTATTTTATTACTAGATAGTTTTTTCTAAGAAATAGTAGAGAAAAAATTATTCTAATTTGGGGTGACGTGATAGGCGACTGAGTTGAGTGCGATTGAGTAGAGGGAGAAATTTAGTAATATGGCTGATGGTGCAGGAGGAGTGAGTGTCGATATGAGTGACACAGAAGTTACTGATCAGCTATATTTATTTTCATTATTTGAAGAAATTTGATCTGTTCTACTACTGTCACTGTCATTCACCCTCAGAAAATCAGTGAATTTATTGATGCAGGTGCAGGTGTCAGTAGCGTAGCAATGGGGTACGGACACCTTCCATTAGCAAGGACTCGAGCTTTTAATAGAATTTGATCCATAATATCAGTTTAAATACTGAAATACGTACAGGGTTTACTTGAATGGTATATATTTTTTGGATGATAGCTAATACTTTTTGGGTCAACTAATACAGAGATATATAAGGGTTAGAAAACTGCGGGAAGATTTATGCATAGAAACACTCAAAATGCCATTTTAAATTTTTCTGGAGGAGGACCACTCATTCAAAGAAGAGTCATATATTTCGTCAAAGTTGTGAAAAGACCTAATTGGCCTAATTTTTTGCCAAAATGTTTCTTGAGTGACGCCCCCAGAGCCCCAAATCTTCAATATCTACATAAAAAATGTATAATTCTACCATGAGTGATACAAAATAAGAATCAACTATTAATAAGTAGTGTTGTTTGTTAACCGTGAGTAAGGGTGGGGGGGGGGGGGGTGTTGACAAGTTGAAATAACGCCCCAGGTGCCAAAAGTTCTAGCTACGCCACTGCGTACAAGGGCTTGGTGTAAATTTGACGAGATAATTAATAAACTGAGAACGAATTTTCAAGATTTCTCTGTGTTAAATATGCAGTACATCATGATTTTTATTTGAATTGATATTTATATTTTCATTCAGATTTGGCTCAAGAATATTAGGTCAAAACCTATTCAAATGAGATGAAGAAATGCTTGTCGTGAACACCCGATACGTTCAACAACAAGGAAATAAGTTAGGAAATTGTAGCCACGCTTTGAATAAGAATATTATTAATATAAACCTGCTAACTCCATTGTGGCAGGTTCAACAGAAACAGTTTTTTTTTAACCAATGTGTCCGTGCCCGCGTCCTATGAAACTTGTCCCATGAACGTCACGCACCACTGTGGGTAAGCATGGAATAGAAATAAATTTCATTCTTGAGGTTTTTCAACATAGGTCTATGCTCAAAACTATTGTTTAAAATAGCATATAATAGCATACCGGTACCAATACCAAACTTTATAGACAGCTTATATTTTATATTTTATATATGTGAATACTTATATATTTTATACGTGAATAGTTGATGAAAGAATATATAAATGGTAATAGACTTTATGAAGATTATTAACATAATATCATTAGTAATCTAGCTCAGTGTGGCATCATCATAATAATGGCTTGTGCATGTTGTTTTCATAATGGTTTGCAAATAAAATGGTTTTATTCTGCATGTGTTCAAATTAAAATTGTTCTCATTTTCAATTTATATCTACAATAAATTTTCCCATTTAGATACAATTTGCTACTCCAAATCATTTCATGTTTTCTCAAATAAAGCTGAAGATTCTCATCTAAATTTGATTTTTATACCGTGCAACATACGAATATGCAATAATTGACATCTCAAATAAAATTGGAAAATTTGTAGACAAGTTTTAAGAGGTCAGGGACATGTTGCAAAACAATAATTTACAAACTAGTTTACTTAGTACATTTGAATTTGAAGGTACTGCAAAATCATATGAAAGATTTTACTTGCAGATTGCAATTTTCAAATTGATATGAACAAGTTCCAGGTTTCTACATCACTTAATTCTAATACCCTACCAGCAGCGAATAGCGAGAATTGAATAGCGAGAAAGAGCAACGACTTGTTGAGCTACTACTGGCATACTATTGTTGAGAAAAGAGCTATACAATAGTACTAGACAGCCAACTTGAAAATATGCCTGGAAATGCTTGAAAATATACTGCTTGGAAATATAAGAGACAAAAACCAAAAATAACAGCTCAGGGCATAATGTTGATACGTAGATCTCATTTACATAATAAGAACACTATAGTGCTTAAAACAATAATTAAGTAGGCACTTATGGAAGGGTGGTTGAAAGGAAATAATTTTAAAACTGGAACACATTTTATTATGTCTTCCTTATAACATTATCGCTGCATTTTCGTCGGCATTCAGAAAAAGCAAAATTTTCTCCCAACAGGGCACTAAAATATACTAACTAGAGCAAAAACTTGTTTGTCAAATAATACTATTTGGCTTTTCGACGCAATAAACCGATTTAGATAAGGCACTACACTGTTGCATTTAATTGCAACTTTATCTGAAAGCTCTCGCACAGTGAGTAAAGTGCATGCAATATTGTAATGCGGGGACTGCATATCTAAATGGCTGCAACGACCTTCGAGCGAACAACAATGTTGTCATACTGATCGATGATTGCAACCTTTTCACAAAACCAGCTACAGAACGCACTTCAGCACTCACGAGTTGACAAACGTGAATTATTTATTGGCTTGAGAAATTCGAACGTTCATCTCCGCACCAACCAGACAACGCTACTGTTCCTTGTCACGGGCCAAAAACCCACAACCCTACTTTTAGAATTCAGTAACAATTTTGTCCCTTGGCCACAATGACCACTTAGCAATTGTTGGCTTTCCATCCTCAAGTATCCCCACCTATCTGTTTGCATCCAGAATGATCGAATAAACTACTAGTATAAGTATAGTATAAGCTATAGCTACAAAACTTGGCGCTGGATGCTACCAGCCTTGATCCCACTGACTGTGAATACTTTTGACACTTTCTTCAACAATTTTGTAAATTTTGAACTTGATGAATATGTAGAAAGTAAATCTAATAATATTTCATTTATTTGAAAAAAAATAACTACGGTACATCTTTCTACTAATTTTTTTCAAAACCTCTGTATTTTTTAATATCTTCATTTTATTGGTTCCTATCAATTTCCAGTTGTATGATTTATATTATTGATTGTCTTTCATTTTTAAACTGGACTTTCTGGAAAATCGAGGGATTTTTTATTCAGAATTAAATTATCATAAATACAAATTATTCATATTGATCAATATTATTATAAATTCGAGATAATATCCCTATCTCTATATATTTCTTTGCAAATTCGAAATAATATCCCTATCTCTACATATTTCTTTGTAACGAACACATAATACTATGCATGCAAAAAATGAAGATATATAATTAGATATCTCGGAGAAATGTTTTGCAATAATAAGTTAATAAAGTAATAAAAAATACACAATCAGTTTTTTTTTTCAGTTCAAATATTCTTCACCATTAGCAATGATAACTTCTTTTGAAGCAATAATCTATTTTTAGCTTTTTATTTCTTCTTATCCGCTAGTAATAGAAGTATACCGTGGAGATAGTAATTGTGCAAAAACAATCATGGATGCCAATTATTTTGGAAAAATATCTTTTGCAGAGATTTTATAAATTTTAATGGCAAAGCGGGTCATAGGTTAACCAAATTTGCAGATCAATAATTATTAATTAATAAACAAATAAAAGAACAAATTATAAGAAAAACAGAATAACAAACCTATAAAATTTAGAGCTTTACCATGAAAACATGATACCACGATAACTTATTGAGTAACCTCTTTATCATTTTATCAATTCAACAGGAAAACAGGAATGAAATAGATGAATAGTAACGATAGCAAATAAAACCCATTCTGCAATATACCTGTGCAAGAGCTAATATGTAAATTTAAATTGATAACAATTTTATAGTTATATTATTTATTGAGTATGGTGCTGTAATAAAACTTTAGTAACTAAATTTGTCTTCATGATCGACTTATCTATTCATCATACCGTTACGAATTTGATAGCCTGAAATAATTATTTTTTAGACGCAAAAGAACTACTCTTTCCCAGTGCTTAGTGGCCACTAGGCTGATTGGTAACCAGGTTGAATGTATTACTATAATAATAATAAATTCGTATGGCTTTTAGTGGTGGGGAGACCCTTACGGGTAGTTCCACCTCGCCGCTTTTTTAACGACTGCTTTTTTTTATATGCAATGTATTACTATTTGGCACATAAATGCAGCTCGAAATGACCTTACAGCAAGCAGCCAAGGGCGATAGGCCAAGTTCACGGACTGCGAATGCATCGGCCAACTTCAATAATTGAACCTAAATGATAAGACCAATTAGGACTGTAAATACTCTATACTCTATACTATGCGCAACAGATTGAATTCTCTGCCCAATCACAAATCGTAGAACGATAAAATCAAACTCAATTAGATGGAATCAGTTATCTAGAATAGCAATTCCTCAAAACATAATTACAAGCCGAAATTTTTAGGTTAGTGATAAAAAGGTTGATAAAACATTAGAATCTTATTCTGCTAATAAATTTGCTTTGGAGTGAATCTGCTTTCAATTTGGCTCGTTTGTCTTTGAAATAAATTATATAATGAACTGTAAATAATGATATCAGTTATGATTATGAACTAAGAAAAATGCAGAGGTCTGAATTTTTCAGCAGTTAAATATTCAAATTCATAAGGCTCAACTTATAAAATTGAGGTGACAAAATTTCTACTTTTCAAAGTAGTACAGAAAAGCACCTTTCCAGAGTTTTTGTAATTTCATAAGTACTAGTTTACTCAAACTATCAGTTCAATGACTATAGTACTGGATAAAAAGAAAATCTTGAATTAAAGCTAAAAAAATTTAGCAAATCTTCAACATACACTTTAAAAGTATAGATCGAATTTCACATGCCAAGCATGAATCTAGTCTGCCTTGAAGAGCCGAGTAGAATAAAAATGAAGCCCAAAATACCCCCTCCCGTCACCATCCAAATGATGTTGAGTTAAGAAGGGGATTTTGGATGAAAAAGTTAGTGTTGTAGACTATTTATTTAAGAAATCTTCTATTTTCTGCTGTGCAATAAGCTTATAGTGGGTACCCCCACCTCCTCAACAGATTCAATCATCATTTAATCTGATTTTACCTCCAAAAAACGATACGATTGCTTACCCATCGCAACTTTGAATTTTAACTATAATGAATCTCATTAAATAATGTGAAATGTCTCTGAAATAACATTTTTGTTGTGCCACAACGTGATGTACTAGGCAAACTCATAACTTGGGAAGCCCGTAACACGCTTGCGGTTGGTTTTACAAAACATTACAAGAGATCGTTTTTTTTAGGAATTTTATCAGTATCAACTTTGATAAGATCAAAGAAACCGATTTAATTCACCGTTCCTGATTTATAAAATAAGAACTGAAAAATTCTACCTTTCTAACCCCCTCCCCACAAACCCGACGCTTAAAACTGTGTAACTTTTTTACCAAACTATATGCGGACTTTAAAGAACAATTTGGAGTTGGAGAGAAACTTTTACTTTGGATGTGAGGGTTTAGTTCTAATTGCACCGTACTAATAATAATAATAATAATAATAATAATAATAATAATAATAATGAAATTACCGTACTAATGATGAAATTCTAAAGATGAAACTAAAATTACCCAAAATGAAACAATTGAGTTTCCTCACAATACGATAATCAATTACAATTTTGTACAATTACTCAAAATACACCAAAATATTGTGCATATTTTTATTCTTTCTACAAATTGAATATAGCTTATTACAGTTCTTGTTTAGTTTGAAATCAAAAATCTATATGCATCGTACAATCTAAGTTGATTATTTGCTTGTTAATTTTGAATAATAGATGAGTATTCCACCACTTACAAAGACTATTCATTACCTTGTAATACTCTTTAAAATGCTTAAGCCAATTAATTAAATTGATACCTGGCATTATTCATAATGAGTACATAATTCATGTACATTGCCAACTTTTGACTATCAACACTCGCTAGTTGGTGCAGTTAATGATGATAATGATTTGCATTAAACATTGTAGCTCTTCTGCATACTGCATTTGTTAGCAGGAAATTTGCGTTTGATAAGCCCTTCGATTGTTTCAAAATGAATTAAATTATCGAACAGCTCAGATGTGAAATGCGTTGCTTTCTTTATTTAGTAAATCATGTTTTCTTTCGAGAATTTCATTCCGATTGATGATTGTTCAAGAAAAAGAAAACATACAGACATTTGAAGGAAATGGGGTTTCTTCACGGAGAAACTGTATTGATTAGCTTTCATCTGAAAATGTATTCAATGTGAAATCAAATTTAATGTGAAAACCATCTGTAATACATCTCCAAAGCAATACATTCATGAAATAACATTGAATTACACAATCTTCAACGCAATCTGGGTAAAAAGCAAAATGCAAGTCGAAAGCAGGAGGGTAGGAACTAGGTGGACGGAGGAACGAAGACAGCGGTTCTCTGAACAGATGAAAGCCTCTTGGGAAAGAAGAAGAACCATAAGGAATTGAAATGTGCTTCTAATACTCTACAATCGTGATCTCTAAATGATCAAACCGAAACAGAAAAAAAACAAAAAAAATGCAATCTGCTAGATCGGCATATAAATAAGAATTACCACAAACTTGTTAGTAAACTATGAAGTTTCTACATTTGGTCGAACAAAAAATTTACATTTTCGTTGAAGTATCCAATGACCAGAAAAAAATTATTTCCATCAGTTGTGTTGTTCGGCCTATGCATCATTCAACTTCTTTGATTTCCATAAACATCACACGCTTCCCGATTCACAAAAAAATGCACATCGGCAGTTCTTGAAAAAGAGTTTTGATTGTTCTTCTTGTTCAACAGATCTCATAACATAATAATATTATGTCACAATATTTTCTCTGTTTTTTTTTCAATTTCAAAATAACTAAAGAGAAGATTTTAACACAATCAAAAATTAAAATGTCAACGGTAACCAGCTGTGCAATACTTTGATTTTCACTAACCAAAACTTACCTACATCCCATAGTGGTAATCTGTTTTATATCATAATTATTTTTATATTCGACCCCAAACTCTAAAACCAATAGCGATCTCACTTGGGCTATGAAGATGCTATATATCGAGTTTCACGAGTCTAGAATCTTCCTTTCAAGCGCTAGAGTACAGATGGACTGACGGATGGACGGACAACGGCATGATTTCAATAAGGCCCTGTCGGGTCCTTAATAAATTTTGAAATGCTAACTTTACAACTGGCAATTTAATAAGAAATCAATATCAATATCAGATGTGAAAAAATGTTTGCTGGTTTTTTTTATAAAGGAGGTGGAAATTCTCCATACTATTTAAAAAATACATTAACCTGGGAATGTATTAAAGGTGAGGATGAAAGGTTATTTTAAAAACCATGCTTTTAAAATACACTTGCAAATAACGAAATTGACACGAAGTCTCTCCTCAATACTAAATTGATAAAGTTGTAAATACGTCCCAGATTATTTTCCACCAGACCAAGTTGTTTAATAATAATTTTATTCTTTAGAATTTAAATTCAATCAGAGCTTGTTGAGTGTGTTTAGCTGAACATAAGTTACAGTGGATATTTTTTCACAAATAAATCAAGGTAAATAATTAATATCAAACTGTAAAATAATATATTCTACAATCTACAACAGTAACATTACATATAGTCTACATAAATAACTAATACTGTATTTTCTGCTACTAAACATAAATTTGCACTATTCATCAAAATTACTCAACTCAAAGCCAAATACTCCTAAATAAATGAATATTTTTTTCCAATGGAAACTATCATTTATGACAGAATGGCAAAATTCTCAGTTATGGCTGTTAATTTAAATCAATAACATTGTGAAAGTTTATGAACAGCAGCTAGAGATTTAATCGTTTTCTTATCATTAAAAATATCATGGGTATAAATTACAGTATTTCTGCATGAACAGCAAGTCATTCTTCATCTACTCAGAATTTCCAACAAGCGATAATAGTAGAAAAAGTCATGGATGTTATTCCAGCTCTAGATTGCAAAGACTCATGAAATCGATGTCCCTGACGATAAGAGAATATAATACAACGGCACATATACAACGGCATATGTGTATACTGTATACACTTTATTTACAGTTATAATAGAACTTTATTTATTATGGAACTTTACTTACAATAATAAAAACTCTACAATTTAAATAATGCTTGCAGAAATAGCAAGCTCTTGTTCCAGGCAATCAAGGCAGCCTGGCAAGGGATTTATTGTCCAAAATAATTAGATAATCCATTTATTTTATTAGGAAGAACTGCGGTATTTGAAACCGAAACTAAAATTCAACAGTTATTTGTCTAAACTCAAGCATTTATGTTATTACTGATATTGAGTTTTACAAATTTGAAAGTACTATTTGAAAGTACTAAGATTAAACTCCTACGATTTAGATATTTTTCAACAATAAGTAGGTGTATCTTTTTTTCGGAGGATGAAGCCCACATAGGTCTGACACCTGTGCGTGGGTAATAAATTGGATGATGGTGATTAATGAGTTGGACCTTAAGTTTTAGGTGGGTTCCGAACCAACGGAGTGATTTTACAGCATAGAAAAGAGTCTTTCTTGCTGGCCAATCCAATCGGTCACCCTTACAAAGAGTCCCCAAGAGTTTCGTAGCTTATCTCTGATTGAACAGAGATAAGTACCTGCTACGGCACTCGGCTATCACTTCAGGTTTTTTAAATAAAATTCCAGTAACATGTGAAACATAACCTACAAACATTTGGATTCTTGTTTTAAAATTCAGAAACAAAAGTAGTATTGGACTGAAAGTCTGTTATTTCTTTACGTCCAGCAAAATGTGGCCTATATCGATAAATAAATTTACCTTTCTTTGCAGTGGCGAAGTTGATATTGTGGAAGGTATCCATAATTAATAATAACACGGAATTGTCACAACCACAATGGATTGAGATTGATAATGGTGTAACAACGAAACTAGTTTCTCAAAGTTTTAATAAATGTGGTTGTGACAATTTCGTCTTATTATTCAAAATAAATTTACATTATTGATAATGGAACGTGTACTTATAAAAACATTAATTTGTATTTGTTCGATATTTTGAGAATACAAAAAATGTTCTATACATGTGTGCTTATAAAACAATTGTATTGGTTTAACATTTTTCAAATTGAGTACAAATATTTTAAATAAGAGAAAGACATTTTAAATTATTGGAATAGGAAGGAATTTCAAAAAAGTAGCCCATCGAGTAGATGATGAGAACTTTACTTGAAAATGTTTCAACACATTTGAAGAAAAAAACTCTCTTGGGTATTTCATGCAATTCAAGTCCGACATAAATAGAACAGCCCACTCAAGTGATAAACAAAATCAGAAACAAAGTTACTTGGGTAAGAGCTCAATATTTTTAATAGATATTCGCAATCATTGAAACCAATTTTTTAAACCGGATAAGATAAATTTAAAGTTGAAATCATAGTCATAATTCATGAAGAGTGGGATGCATCTCATGTTAGCAAGCTTATCACTAGGCTTGGAGAAATAATATTGTTTTATCTATTTATGAAATGCATTTCGGATTACAAATGATTCTTGCCATTAATTTTAACGGAGACGTATCTGTTCAAAGTTCAACATGTTGCCAACTGCTTTTCACGTGATGCATGCAATCCATTCGTAATTTATAGCATCCACAGCCAGTAATCTATACCGGAAGTTCGGGTAATCCGCACATAATTATGAAAAGCACTGATAAATATTGTCATAAGCTATACTACATAATGTTAACGAGTTAAAATTAAACTCTACAGTAAATTAAGAACATATAAAATATAAGTTGAAAAATCCCATCTCAATGTGTAATAGCTCTTATTTTCCTTATCTGACGAAGGCGGTCCAAATCCGTAAATCAAACATTCATTTTTTGATATATTTATCAAGCATAATAATTATTGAATACTTGAACAACAAGTATTATACCTAAATTCCCGTTGAAACGTACGGTTGAACCAGCAGTTTTTCAATACAATACGTCATGTTAAAATAATATATATTCTAATTTTTATTCCAGTTTTTTTAATACAAAATAATGTGACCTGACTATAATAAAGAGACTATGGAACAAAGTTTAATACTTCCAATATTTTCAAAAGCTAACAAGCTACTATGCTACGTTACATTAATTAAATTAGAGGCAACATGCTTCTCAAAAACATGGTAGACACGGTTGGATTTTCCGGGAAAACCTTATTAACCATCAATTACAGCGGGAAAAATGTAACAGAGTGAAAATGAAATGCACTTTGTGGAAGCAGACGTTAGATACAAGCCAAGCACATCGTTGCTTGCAAACAACCCCTATTTTTAACATTTTATTTTAGAAAGAACTGAGATTGAAACAGAAAGATAAACGATTGTGTTCAAAAGCTGAAAATCGATGAAGCGAGAAATGCATTACTTGGAAATAAACGACCTGGATTGCAGCCCTGAACAGCAAAATAAAACTTCAGTAGTCTATTCATGTACTCAAGTACCCATGATATAGTAGGCCATGTTTTTCCTAGTATTCGATAAATCATTTCCAACCCCACCCCAACCACGAGTACAGTCTGCAGTATATAACTGAGTTTATATACTGAGTTTAAGATCATGTAAAAGACAAACAACAAGTCTGTGCTAATTCAAATTTCACTGTAGTGCTCCAAAAGAAGACAGGACATGATATTATTTGTGATTTAGCTCATGCAAAGATAGAAAATAACAACGTTGGCCCTATAAACGAGTTTTGTACCGAGACTCAGTTCAAACGAATATTATATTCCCTTTTCCACTTCTGTACCACATATATTTTTGGCTTTACTTTAATGGAAACATTTTCAGAGACATGGAGCATGACGTACATTAAACTTTATATAAGTTGAAGTTTTCCATCGTATCACCCTTTTCAGTTCTAAATTTCAAAAGAATAGCATACATTAAAATACTCTCAGAAGATTTTATATGTGCTGCACCAAATTCACAGTCGTTAAACTATCCTTCAAAACAAATTGTGTAAGAATTAGGGCAGAATTACCTAACCTTGAAAACCAGGAGTGAACATATCTCAAAGATAGGTTACAATATAATAAAGTGAATCTTGAAATGATATTCAATCTGGTAAGAACAACACGTGACACATCCTGTAGAAAACCATTTGGAAATTTACAGAAATAAAATTTATAAATCTGAATTTTTAAATTTGAATGGGAGTGTTTCAGTTTTATATTCTGCTCACACCAACACACACTCACATCTATATAAACTACACAACATTAGGAAGACAGTAGTTTTATTGAAATTCTGTGTCACAAGAAGATAGCTTTTCGGGCTGCACATAAGAAGCAAGAATATATTAAGAAATCTGCGTACAAATGCCAAATTTTGACAAACTATTTAGTACGTACTTCGAACTAGTTGCTTTAACATGCTAGTACTGCAACCTTCTCACAGTCAACATTATGAGTTGTAAGAAATGAGAGCCAATTTTTTGTTTAAAATACTTATCATAAATCATTTTTGTTTAAAAAATCTTGTCTATAAGTTTTGAGACCCACATTTCACGTTCATATTACACTTCAGAAATCATTTGTCTACGACTTTTCTGAGCGACATTTCAAAAAATCTTTCAAGAATTTCAATTTCGTACATTTGACAGATTGCAGTGTTGGTAGTACCTGTATAAAATACGAGAGAGAGACCTATCCCATGGCCTGATGTATTATCCATTACAATGAGTAGTCGACATCAGTATATTTATGAGGAATGTGACTTCTCGCTTCACGTGTGGACAGAATGACTAAAACGTGAATCTTTCAAGCGAAAACCTTGGCGGATCAGGCAGAAAGAAATCTATCAATAAAAGGAGAGGACAAGTAACGGACTAATTCATATTAGGTCTACCTGATTTGTCATTTAGAGTGCGGCAAAACCGGGACTTCCAATCTATAAATGGAAAAGTCGTCAAGAGTTGATATTTATGTACTTCTTCTGTAACTCTAAACCTCTCAAGTGTCAACTCACATTCTTATCTAACACAAGTTGCATTAGTAGATCCCCTGTATTTAAGAATGTTCAAGATGGAAGTAAGTACAACACTACAACTCACTGTGATAAAATCTATGCGAAAGTAGCGGCCACAAAATTATGAGGTGGGTAGAATAATTGCGGTATTGCTTATAAGGCAGACTTGAAAAAATGTTAAAAGAAATTGTTTATTACCATTTTATTTTATGAACACTTGAAAAAGCAGGGCAAAAGCAGGGCAAAAGCAACAGCAATGTGCAAATGGTCCTATCAATCTGTGCACTGTTAATGATAGTAGAGCATTTCTATTAACAAGTCAGTTGTCTTGTCTCATCAAAATAAACCGCAAGTTTTATATTCAAGAAAATGGACATTGTAACCCTATTAAAAACATAATGCTAGTTTTCTACCTTGAAACAACTTAATCTCCACACAAAAAATATTTTATTATAGGAACAATACTATAATTCACACCATAAAATAAGGCGGCTGGAAAATACTGCGGTTTTGACAGACATGAGACGGAGGCGACCAGCGAAGGATCGTCGATAATTCAACAGCATGAATTGGCAACAATAGCCGTGCCGTGTTGCTTAGTCCTAGCAGTCTGACGCTAGCCGTTAGTTGGTTTGTCACCTGGCAACACCGCAATTTGTTTCCAGCCTCCCAATTTGATAGCGTGAAGTTTAGTTCAAAATAAATGTTTCAAAGTGTGAAAAGGAAACCTTAGTACAAACTAAAACAATGCATTCCAAGTTGCCAATAATTCACACTGATGACGACTAAGCAAATATTTATAATATTAATTAATTTAATTAATACTAATTAATATTTTAATATTTATAAATAGGGAGAGAACAGATAAGAGACTATATTGACGATTGTTACCTGGGCAACCGTTGCGACGGGTTGGAGGAGGAGGTTCCTTCGCCAGCTGAGGAGTCATCGTGGTCCGGCTCGCTCTCGGCATCCTCCTCGCCTGCTCGCGAACCCCCAGACTCTTGCATCTCCTGCACGCACACACACAAACACAAAAAATTAAAATCCATCTATTTATACAGGTCGCTGAGCACAACCAATCTAATTAGTACACTTTAAACATAAAACTGCACACTTGACAAAAGTTGCATGGCCTAGAAATAGCATTATTTAATAGATATTATTTAATATCTGTACTTCTCCGTACTTGGGCCTATTAGAAACCCTTTTTTGCTGATTATGACCACATGAGTCTGAGACTTGTGCGAGGGCGAAGGGGTGAATGATATACACTCAATCCTTGGTTTCCAACTCGCGGATTCGGACTAAACGGACAGCGAACAGGGGCTGATTACACTACGATTGATGCTTTCGATACCGTACAGGTTTCTGTACCAAAAGCATCAGTATTGTAGCGAATATGAAATTGGAGAGAATAGAAAGAAAGAAGAAACAGTGGTTCTCGGTGTTATCTGCTATGTAAATGTTTACTTTTAAGCAATTAATTACTCTGCTTTTGACACTTTTATGTTGTTTACTTGGTACTTTGTAGAATGTTCTAGTTGTTTGATTAGAAATTAATGGAGTCTTATCGAATATTGTGGAAAGTTCGAGTTTCCTTGATTGTTTATTTTAGAAATCGGTAGAAGTTGGTAGAGAAATCTAGATATATCTCAATTATGAAGAAGTATATAAATAGAGGTGGACTTTTGTAAATCAGTTCAGCCTTGTTTGAGATTCGTCGTGATAAACAAGTAGTGACAGTTCTATCTATTGTGATAATTCTTTCTTAGTGACAGTTCCCGTTAATACAGACAGTGTAATCCCGTTGGCGCTATTACAAACCATCTAATGAACTTTCGTTGTCTGTAATGATTATTATTTTGACAGTTCTATAGTGATAATTCTTTTACCTATAACTATATTACGGACTTGTGCTACGTAAGTTAATTGTTCTTCCTCGACGATTCTTTTGAATATTATTGAACAGTTTATTTTAAAGTTTACATTTAATATTAGATCGGCCTTTTGACATTTAGTGATTGATTTTTGTTCAGTTTAAACTCATCATCAGTTGAACAATATCGTTTTATCTGTTTCCGATTGCTTATTTTTGTGTAAGAAATTACTGAACAGTGTGATTTGTGATTATCTGTGTGAATAAAGTGCGAGTGATAAATTTAAGTGTTGCCAGCATTATTTTAGAAATAGAACCCGTAACAATATTTTAGTGTATTCCTGCCCTGTCCGCTGTCAATTTAGTTCAATTCCGCGTAGTTGGATACCCAGGCTGATATGGTAGGCTGAACGAAAATGAAACACGTGATCGCGGAATTGACCGTGGAATGTCTACACTACCGCTGTTGCCATTTACATACTCATTTTATTAATATTAACTCTTGATATGGTGACAGCAAAATTTTCGAATATTCAATATAATATTAAACATAATAATATTTTCGAATATAGATTTTCTGGAATTGTTAATTTTTGAACCCTTATTCACCACGCGTCTTGGGCCTCAACCCGAAATGTGTACCAAATTTCAAGTTTTTCGACCTTGTTATTCAAGAGATAAGCTGAAAAAAATTGCGAAAGAAAGAAAATTTGGGCATAAACTGAGGGTGGAGGGGTGTCTTAACTTACAAAAAAAATCTCGGGGGCTCGCTATTGGGGGGGAGCCCCCACCCCAAAGTCTGGGTACATCCCTTGGCAGTATTACTTTTGTAATTTAAATTTTCTTCAGTAAAAGTTTGGTGAAAAATCAATGAAACATTAAAAACCAACCAATAAAACTAAATAGGTTATGCAACAGAATTGATTAGTCTTAGAGGGCTTTTATGTAAATACTGTATTCTTTGTAACATGTGATTAGTAGTGGTTTTAAGCTAATAGCTAATCAAACTACAAAATGTTTCAATTTTTTTATGAGTAAGATTTTTGCGTGGGTAGCGATGTTATAAGTATAAAAGGCAAAAAATTGGAATTAAACGCATGGCCGCAGGAATAGCATTCAGCCAGAGACAAGCCTTCTGAAAATAATGGAAATGTTTCTGTTTCAATACATTCTTTTTTCCATGTGCATGACTAACAATTAATATGGTAGACCTCCAAATACAGCTCATTACTACAGAATGAAAAACCAGAACGAGATGTTATCAGGAGCATGTTGCTGGGTTAGAAGTATAATAGTTCTATTATAATATAACAAACAGCAAATTAAAATGAAAAAATTGAGAAAAATCTAGAACAAATAGTACTTTTTAAAGAATTGCCCGAATTTCAATATTGAAAAATTTAAATTTTATTTTTTCAGAGGATGAAGCCCACATAGGTCTGAGATTTATACGTGGGTAATGAGTACCTAATGAGTTGATAATGGTGCTGATAGATGAGTTGGACCTACAGTTTTAGGTTGGTTCCGAACCGGGAAGTGATTTAACAGCAGAGAACAATTTTTTTGCTGGCCAATCCTATCGGCCACCCTTACAAACAGGGCCAACGAGTTCGTAGCTCTTTACATCTGAAAGAACAGATACCTGCCACGGCTCGCGGCTATGACTTATGCAGTAAAGAATACGTTCGGAAACATGCTTTTGGAAAGCTAATCCGCATTCACTTAGCCTTAAATAAGCTATTAGTTTGCTTATGTTGTTTTATATTCATGCAAAGAGTAGAAATACATTTTGGAACGAAAAGCAGAAAGCTATTAAAATAAAAAAGAGGCGGGTAATAATAACATACTGATAAATGGGGCAAAATTGACGTCTTTGGAAGAAGCAACTCTGCTTAAAACCTATAATTATCAAATTGAAACAAACTAGAACAAGCCTGCTGTTTGTTCCAATAAACATGATTTACATCTTTTTCTAAGCCGACCCATTAGCAAACATTGACTTCTTGAATTAGTGATAATTAACGGTTAGATCAAGAAAAGTAACACATCATAAACATTATTTCCTTGTTAGGTTCTCGATAAAATGCCATAAAAATGATGTTACAGATTTATAACCAAGTATAGGCCTAATGTGATCGTGAAAGTAGAAAACATTTTTGAACTTTGAAATTGAAATGGGATATCTTGAATATTTAGTATTTTAATCCAAGCAGTATTTCGTGCTTTGACCAACCATCAGCTCATAACAGTACAAAACTTTGTAATTTCAAATTGGAGCTTCAATAATTATTTCATGAGGAGCTTTTGTCAATCAAAAATGAATGAAATTAAACATATTTTAAAACAAAAAAAGAAACCGACTTCAGTGAAATGATAAAATACTCACGTACTAAAAAGTTTAAAATAAAGTATTTACTTTAAACTGAGAAAATTTTAAATTTCATACAAGTAATCTTTTGAAGTCGGCGCCAAATATTTTATGAAGTTGATAAGAAATTCTATCTAATATCAAAACTAACACTGTATTTTTTTGGAGGATGAAGCCCACATAGGTCTGAGACCTTTGCGTGGGTAATCAATTGGATGATGGAGATTGATGAGTTGGACCTACAGTTTTAGGTGGGTTCCGAACCACCAGGAAGTGATTGATAAGAAATTCTATCTAATATCAAAACTAACACTGTATTTCAATTAAATATGTGATTTACACTCACTTTTAATGGAATACAGTGTCAGTTTTGATATTAGATTGTTCAATTATTTCGTCATGGAAAACATCACAGAGTACATTCTGTTATATTTTAGAAGTTTATGGGAAATTTGGCGCCGACTTCAAAAGATTACTTGTATGAAATTTAAAATTTTCTCAGTTTAAAGTAAATACTTTATTTTAAACTTTTTAGTACGTGAGTATTTTATCATTTCACTGAAGTCGGTTTCTTTTTTTGTTTTAAAATATGTTTAATTTTAAGCTTTTTAGTTGAATTTTCAAACTTTGAAAACATGAGAAATTTCTTAAAGCCTACATTATAAAGTATTTATCAAATTAGCAAGCCAATAATTAATTTATAACATCCAAACTTAAGTAACTAAAAATCCACTTATAAGAAAAGATAAACTAACGAAAATTCTACAACGTTTTATTTAATGTGGAATATTGTATTTAGGAAAATTATAATAGCGAAAGGCTTCTTAAAAGTGAAATGGCTTTTGATTCATTTTGATGTGGTCCCTTTCAGAATATACCTACACTGAAATAGCCTAGGCCTATATTACGTTTCAAGTGTGGAAAATTGTGTTTACTGAAAATATAAGTTAACGCAGGAGATGAAGTTGAGTGCGGTATTATCATACGAGTATGGTAAACATCTTCCCGGACGAGTTATGTACGATATTTTTCGCGATATTAGTCATATATATTTTTTTAATACAAAAAACATAAACTTTGAGCTAGTACAAAAGGATTATTAAACATAACCTCAAAATAGCCTATTGTACGCACATGTATTTAATGGCGAATAAATTATCTTAATCCATCACAGCAGCGAAACTAAAAATACTTCTGAGATCAGCTGTTTTTCCAAATTCTCCAACTTATGATTGAAACAAAATAACCTTATTCCTATGACTCAATAACATCAACTAAATTATTTACAATTTTCATATGAACTCTTATATTATTCTTCTTATTCTCGATTCAAATTAAGTTCACGTGATTGGTCAAAACGGGACATTACAGGCTTGTTTCACACTGAACCAGCTTTGGGTAACCGTTGTCGTTTACCCGGCATAATTGCATTGCATCATATGATTTCGAAAACCATCTAGATGTAAAGCGCTCCATATATGATACAATGATCAGCCTGGTAAACAACACCGGTTATCCGATTGGCGGTTATGTGTGGAACTATCCTATTCAAACTTGATTGAAATGATGACATCGAAGAATGCTCCTTTTTGTTTAATATTGGGCTAAGTATCGGGCCGATCCTCGCGAAACTTGGATGGGACCACCGCTGAGCGATGCTCTTTCATTTAAAAAAATATTCATCGAGATCGGTTCAATATTGTTCGAATGATTAATGTACAAACATAAAAAAAAAACAAAAAAAAAACAGGTCGAATATAGTAACCTTGTTCTTTTTGGAAGTCGTTTAAAAAAGCACATACCGGTAAGTAATGTTGCTTTTTCAATACCCTTTTAAAAAATAAGAATTTTTAATTCCACACTTGAGGTTTTTAAATCTTTTGGCCAGTTGCACGAAAGAAAAATAAATTTAACCACCGTAAGATGACGTCATCTTACGGAGCTAAATAGGGAAGTCGTTGCACTGGCTCCGTCAAATGACGTCATCTTACGGTGGTCAAATTTAATTTTCTTTCGTGCAACTGGTCGCAAATCTTTAATATTTTCATGATTTTTTGTAGTCTTTAGTCAAACCTTGTTTTAGTGTTTACATAAGCTGATGACCTTGAATTATACGAGACAAACTGTAATAATTAAAGTAAGGAAACCCGTCTAACCGAGACTTAAACAAGGAAATTTTGGTAATTACACTCAGTGGAGGATCTAGACTGATTTTTTGAGGAATGTCATAAGTTCATTATTCATATTTTGTGGTCAATCCAACTAAAATATGGCATGTTAATGAGAAATAGGTGTTATTTTTCAGTAAGACTCATGAAACCCAAACCCCCGGGGATCACACAGAAAACCACCATTTTGTCCTCCGCAATTTCCAAGATATTTAATATATTTAATTTATTAATAATAATTAAATAAATTAAATAATAATAATTTAATTTATTAATATATTTGATAATATATTTAATAATATTTAACCAAGATATTTGCTAGCGTTTAGACTTCCAAAAACTTAAAAATGTCAGATTGAACTCTAAAAATGTTAGTACTTTAAATAGCACTATATAGAGCAACTCCAATTTAGAATCAAAGTTTATCCCTGGTAGCTAAAGGCATCGAACAAAACACACAAAGTTTGCTAGTTTTGAACACAGTATAAGCTGTCAGCAGTTGGAACAATGTCCTCCGGGAACTTATGCAACAGAAATGTAGTTGTGTCAGGCAGGTTGCATCCAGTTTGCATGCAGGCGCTGTTTCTGTTTTCTTAGTGACAAGGGTCGGACGATCAATTCAAATAGTTGGCAGGCGAGTTAACTGCGAATGTCACGCTTTGTAAACGACTAGTCTAGTTCTGCGACGATAATTATTAGCACACTAAAGTGCAACACAAATCTTATTTGTAGCTGTCAGCAACCAGGTAACCTAGCCGAGAAAGTTCTACACGTGCTGGGCTATTGAAGATTGTGTAGAATCAAATTAAGAATTATAATTGGTAGGGAGAGAGGTTTTACTTGCAAGTTGCATTATTTAAATCAGATAATAAGTGAACTGACCTGAAATACAGATGGATTTCATTTTTATGCTTTCCAGAAGCTCTCTTTGCTAGATGTGCACAAGTGCATTTAAAAGTTCATAGCCATTCAACCAACTCACTACAAAGTTATCATACCTAACAGTCGGCTCATAAATGTGAACAAAATAGCGATATTTTTTCATTTAATTAAGACTGTGCAAATAAAGATTAGCATATCTGCTCAACATACAACATACATGTTGTATTTTACAACATATAAAACATTTGGATCGCTTTGTTGCATGACAGAACTTTGTTGTTAACACGCACCCTCAAAAAAGTATATCATTGCTACAATAGTTAGTACCACCAGTCACAGTCACGTTACTTGCACAGTGGAGCGGCAATATTCGATGATATCACAGAGGTGAAATCAAACACATGAAGACTGGAGCAGCGAGAATACCACTATTCCACATCACGCTTTTGATTTCGCATCTGTGATTATCACCGAGGATAGATACCCCATTAAGCGGACACCTTTAGAAGTTACAACACAAGTATCCTGGCGCTCTAAATGAGATTCTTGGGCTGGTGGTAAGATACTACTTTCCACTTTTTTTCTGCTTGTACGGCCACAGGGGACCACTTTAAGTTCCCTTAATTCCGCATGGTAGTTCTTCATGCGGTCAGATCTATTTTTTCTCTCAGCTTCGAATATCACCATATTTTTTCTGTTGGTTTCTATTCTACTGAATATTGTTTTATCTTCTCTCAGTAGATTGTAGTTCGGATTTCTCTTTTAAATATTTTATTTCTATATTCAGTTCCTTCATGTCCTCTATAGCCATTTTGAGCCACTTGGGTTGGGTTTTCCTCTTCCAGTAAAATTCTGTTAGTCTTTTCAGTAGTTTTGTGTCTTTCATTCTCAGGATGTGCCCTAGGAAAGATATCCCCTCTTTTTTCTGATGACGTCCGTTAGTGGTTCAATCCTCTGATACACTTCTTCATTGGAGATGTTCTGGTATCTTCCTTCTTGGATGATCCATTTCCCTATACAGTTTCTAATAATGTTTCTTTCGGTTGTTTCTAGTTTTTCTCCTCCATACCTGTTTCATCCCATAATGTTTCACACCCATATAATGTTTTTGGTAATACTACTGTTTTGTACTGTATTATATACTACTTCTTCATTAAACCCCGTATTGAACATTTTTATTGAGAACCTTATATCCCAATTTCAGATATTCATTAAATTCCTAAAATCCCTGTCTAGATCGTACCCGTTGACTCAGGAAATCATTCAATATCTGAAGTACTTTATAACCACTTTGATTTTCCTTTTTCATCCCTTTTGCTAATCATGCGTTCTAGAAAACGGGGACATCTCCGTAAATTCGCTTAAAATATTAACAAGATACCTTCAAAATATGAAGAACATGACTGTTTCAAGTATGTATATAGTAATATAATACTTTCTTTTCAAGAAATAGTTTTTTCAAGGACACAGTTAAATATTTCCTGTATGTTATGCAGTAAAATTAATGTTGGTGACGATGATGATGATGATGAAAAGGGATAAATTAAAAATAGAACCCCTATTGTAGAAACGGTAGGACTTACCTCAAAGAAGATGTCTCCTTATCCATTCCAGTGTTCCTACACCTTCTTTTTCAGGGGCCTCCTTTATTTGCAAATCGTCTTGATAGCCCTCTTGACGCTCCTTATTCCCTCTATTTTCCTTGTTTTCATTAATCATATTCTTATTATCCTCTATTTTTATATATTATTCTCTAACTACTTGTGAATAAACATGCCTTGTGGAGTTTGTCATAAGTCAATAAGGAATGAGGCATTACTTGCAATAGATTGTAATGTTTGCAAGGCGATTTTCCATGCAAAATGGGTTGATATAAGTGAGGAGGAGGTCAAGCTTTTTAAGGAAACTAACAAGGAGTGGAATTGTCCTACTTGTGTCAGTGAGACGAGAAAAGGAATGACTGTAGAGCCTAGTAAGGTTGGGGAGGTTGCATTGAGGGTTCTCATGGAGAAGCTTGAAGGAATTGAGGTTAAGATGAAGGAGAATGCCGATAGGTTGGAGGCTGATCTTGGACAATCCATTGAGTTCTGCCACGGAGACGTAGCTACAATCCTCAAGAGAATTGATGAGCAGGATAAGCGTATGGATGTTTATTTCAAGAAAATTGAAGAGCAGGAACAAGAAATTGTAACACTAAAAAAACATAACATTGATCTGCAGAAAAGAGTGGGTGAATTAGAGCAGTACTCAAGGTCAAATTGCTTTGAGATTCATGGTGTCCCAGTCCAAGAAAATGAAAATGTAAACAATATTGTGGTCGTGGTAAGTAAGGCCCTGAATTATCCAATAACTGAATTCCTGATAGACAATTTTTGTCACCGTCTACCGACAAGGCAAACTGATAGGCCACCTGCAATCATTGTTAAAACGGTAAGGAGGGTTGACAAGGAGGCCCTTCTGCAGCGGAGAAGGGTCAAGCGTAACTTCTCACTGCGCCACCTTGGCCAAGCAATTGATAGCCCAGTATACCTAAACGAAAGTCTAAGCCCAGAACGACGAAAACTACTGACTGCTGCTCGGAAAAGGATGAAGGAAACTGGTTTCAAGTTTGTTTAAGTGCGAAATGGAAGAGTCTTTGCCAGGAAGGACGAAAAAGCTCATATGATACCTATTGACTTCAGCAGCGATGTGGAAAAAATGAAATAATACTTTTCTTTTTTGGCAAATCTACTATTAATCTTGTTATTTTTTGCAATGTGCTTTCATATCAGATACTCTTGTTTGGTTTTTGTAACAGTTAGGGGGGGGGGGGGGATTAAGCTGACCATTAATGTATGTGAAGCAGTATCATTATATTTAGAGTTTGTTTATTTTCAAGCAAATTATTGTATTCTTCATAATATCTATTTGTCAATCTGTTATATAGGTTGATTTTGCTTGTATCCTACAATTAACTCTCAGGTTATAGAGTTTACTTGTTTTTTCCTAGAGGTGATGAGAAGGTTTACACATGCTCTTATTTTTTGTACTGCAAATCTTATCAACTCAAAAAACTTTCCTTCAATTGCATTAATAATAAAGATGGCTCACTGCAACTTGATTGTATTTACAACACTCAGACAACTTAACATGTCATTATTGATTCATTTATATTTTAATGGCTCATTATTTTATATTGTCCTCATATATTATATTTCAGTAAGTTTCATCTTAAGTTTGGACATCACTCATTGTTCTTTGCTCTTCATGTTCTTTTGCAATCCACTATCATTCTACCAAACCCTGGATTCAATGTCTTTTTTACATACTAACTGTCACTCTCTAGGCCACTTCTTGACTTACACAATTTTATGCTTCTTGTGCATTACTATTAAAACTTTATTCTTGTGTCATATTTTTACATTTGTATGTCTGTTGCTAAATTACTCAGTTCAATTGATGAGGTGAATACTTTTTTTTCTAATGCGCCAGGCCTTTATATATACCATCAAAATATACGTAGTTGAAATTCCAATTTTGATTTGTTGCTATTATATATCAACAGCTTGGCTGTTAAACCACATATAATTATTCTTAGTGAGGCATGGCTGAATGATGAAAATGATGCTTTGCTGTATCAGATTGATGACTATGAGAGTTTTTCTTCATTTGATCCCCTATCAAGAGCTAGTGGAATTCTTGGATTTGTTCATAAATCCATAACTGCTTTTGTCCAAAATTGTGTCACTGCTAATAGTGATTCTTTACTGTTAAACTGTGTGTATGAAAATTTTAAATTCTCGATACTAGGAATATATCGGTTGCATGCTGGGGATCAACGATCCTTCTCTACCAATTTGAGGATTACCCTTGATGGAATAAGAATAAATAATCTAGTTTGTGTTGGAGATTTTAACATTGATATTGCCTCAAATGACCCAGTTACAGACGAATACTTGGATTGCTTGAACAGTCATGGTTTAGAGCAGATGATAGATATTGACACCAGGGTAACTGACACCTCATCAACCTGCATTGATCATTTTTCCTATCGTTCAAATCAGATCTCAGTAAATAAGGTTGTTGTAATTGAAAATCTCATCACCAATCATAGAGCTGTAGCAGGTATCTTGCCTTTTGGTGAGTGGAAAAGGGAGGTACAAGTTGATGAAGCTAGTAAAATTGACTATGCACTAGTGAGTAATTACATTAAAGATCAGGATTGGGAGAGTATCTATGAATTAGATGACACAAATGCAGCTTTTAACAAATTTTATGAAATAATAAACATTATTTTGAATAAGTCTATAAAATTAATAAAATACAAGAGTAAACTAAAAATGATAAAGCTTTGGATGAGTCCTGGTTTATCTAACAGCATTTCTGTTCATGATAAACTCTATAAATTATACCAAAGAGAACCAAATAATATGACTCTTAAAAATAACTTCTTGATTATGAAAAATAATGTTAAAAGGTGGGTGAAGGAGGCAAAATGTGAATTTTATTCAAATCAACTGAATTTGCATGATAAAAACTCAAAGAAATGGGAAATTTTGAATTCTGTTTTGCCAGGAGCTGGCAGGATCAGTCATGAGATGCACTTGAATGAAAATGACACAATAGTTACAGATAGCAGATCAGTTGCTAATATATTTAATAAATACTTCGTTGAGTTACCAGAGACCCTCTCTCAGTCCTGTCCACCTATTTCAGACACACTGGCTCCTGTACTCCAGTGAGTTTAAAAAAATCATAATACCAAGAGCATTTTTATTTACCCTGTGAGTGAAGATGAACTATCAAAAATTATCAGAAGTCTCTCTGTGAATGTTAGTTCTGGGAATGACATAATTTCAGCAAGAATCCTCAAAGATAATATTCAATATTTCTCCAAAGTTATTATCCATCTTTTCAATCTTTCTATTGTCTCTGGCCAGTTCCCAGATATTCTAAAATTAACAACTGTTATACCAATTTTCAAGAAAGGTGACAGATTCTCAAAGAGTAACTATTGGCCAATCTCATTACTGCCCACATTATCTAAACTGTTTGAAAAACTGATTAAAGTAAGATTATTGGATTTTTTGGATGCCCATAATTTCTTTTCCAAAATTCAATTTGGGTTTAGGAAAGACTTAAATACCGAGATTGCCCTCCATCATTTCTTACAGAATATCTATGCTGGCTTGAACAGTGGACATGGTGGCAGAGCAGCAGGATTGTTCATTGATGTCAGTAAGGCATTTGACACTGTCAACCATAGTCTCCTATTACACAAGTTGTGGAGAGCAGGCATCAGAGGTACACCTCTTGAGTGGTTTAAGACATTCTTACAGGGTAGAAAACAGGTGGTTAAAATAAAAAATGAAACTAGTGACTTGTTGAACATTCATCATGGAGTTCCTCAGGGATCGGTATTGGGACCTATTTTGTTTTTAATCTATTCCAATGACTTGTTTGGGGGTGATTTCAAGGGGCATATAACAGCTTTTACTGATGATACTGCACTGTCTTATTCTAATAATCTGAACCAGCTTAGCATAGATATTCAACATGATCTTGATAAATTATCTCTTTGGTTCACTTGCAATAGACTGACTATGAATATACAAAAGACAAGCTATACAATATTTAGCCTAACTGGTAACCAGACTCTTGTTGCCCCTGTTCATCTGCATTCCTCCAACTGCGACCGTGTCAGCTGTGATTGTCCTATTGTTAAAAATGATTCAATTATAAAATATTTGTGTGTATTACTTGACCAAAACTTGACCTGGAAAAACCATATATCAAACCTCAAAAAAACTTTACATTTTTATCTACGTGTCATGTATCAATTGAAGGGTATCTGCAATCGTAGAAATTTGAAAGATATTTTTATAATTCATTTGTTCAGTCAAAAATAAGTTATGGTTTAAGCTGCTGGGGTAGTACATATTATACAACCATTAGTCCCATTATAAAACTGCAGAAATCGTGCATAAGGATTGTAGCTGGGGTGGGCTATTGGGAGAGCACACTGCCTCTGTTTTGTGGATTTGGAATTCTTCCACTGAGATACCTATATGTTCACAGGGTACTGTCAATCTTCTATCAGATGAGTGGCAATGATGGTGTCCTGATCGACTATTGTGACATGGTTGATGGCCCTCATTGCACAAGACAGACCAACAACCACCACCTTCGTGGTATAAGGCCAAACTGCACACTGTTTAAAAAAACATTTATATTCTTAGCTCCAAAGTTTTTCAACATATTGCCTTTACACTTAAAGCTGTATTTAAAATGTCATAAGAAAAATAAAATTAAATTCCTCCTTAAGAGATGGTTACTTTCAAAGAATGTTGATGAGGTTGAGGGCATGTTTAATGTTGTGCTTTGAACTATGGTGATACTGACCTTGCTGCAATATTCAACCAGTGATCATTCCATGACAACATCATCAAATCATGTTAAGTTCTTTTAAAATTTCTACCAGCTATTAATTCGCTTTCAATGCTTCAAGTTATCAATTCTATTGAATTAATGGTATATTTTTAGTCCTTATTGTTTCTACTCCTACATTTTCGTACTATTATTATTCTATGTTTCCTCCAAGTGTTTTAATTCTATTATACATTTTTTTATTACATCAATTCATGGCATCTTTGTTGGATTATATGATGCTCCTGTATGCGGACATAATTTCACAATGAAATTATTTGCATACAGTATTATTTCTGCATATATATTTTTTTTGTAACATTTTATTTTTTGTACATGATAGTTAATTTCATCTAAGTATTTTTTTCTTTGTAACTTCTTGGTTTCTCTCCTAATAATTGATTGTTTTATAATTATTATTTTCTATCATGTATAATTTTTTTCCTATGTATTTTTTCTTCTTTTGCTTGTTTGTATTTGCGGAAATAAAGATTATTATTAGAAGCTGATCGGAGCGGAAAGACAGCAAATAAAAAAAATTAGAAGTACGGTAATGATGAATTTTCAAAAAAGAAATTCTAAATGGCTTTTCTTGAAAATGAAGGCTTAATTCTACACCCGATGAAAAAAAAATGGGAAAACAGACGAGTTTTCTTGATGAAGAGTTAACGAATTGCAGACTGCATTTGCGGTGAGAAATAATTGGCTAAGCAGCTACTATTTAATTGAGGGTACAGGTGTCCGGGCAATAAACTTAATTGAAAACAGATTCCCTGCCGGCAGCTATTTGGAAACAACAAGGTACAACGGGTGACCTGCAGCTGCTTCAAGGTCAAATTTCTCAGATGGAATTGAGAAGTTTCACAACTTGATCTACATTTAGACGAAGATGGTTTTGACGGATATTACTTGTTGCAAGAAACCCGATTTCCGTTTTCACTGCAAAGGAACTAGCAAAAATTAAAAAAGCTATAAACGAGCTACAGCTAAAACCAACAGATCCTTTCATTTCATGTCAAATTCAGTTTTTTTTAAATATTGTGTGCTTGATAAGCTTTTCCAATCAGCTTAAAATGCCATAAAACATGAGTAATTTAGTTCAAAGCTGCTATTTTATGACGAATATGGTATTCTCCTTGGATGTATTTCCTGATAGAAATTAGTAAAAAAAACGTTGGCCAATTTAAATTGTGGATAAAGAATTACCGCAGCAATTAATTTCTATTTAATCACAAATCAAGTATTATAAACTTAAAAAACACTTTTGAATGGAAATTGACTCACATTATGGCGTGACGGCCGTTTCGCTCTGTTGTCTAGAGCATCATCAGACACTGAGTGTACTGTGGGTCGTCTGATACTCTAGACAACAGAGCGAAACGGCCGTCACGCCATAATGTGAGTCAATTTCCATTCAAAAGTGTTTTTCAAGTTTATAATACATATTAGTGGAAACAAGATGGATCTTCAACATCACAAATCAAGTGTATAAAATTGGAATTATTAAAATAAAAAATATCGCGGATAATTAATTAATTCTTTATTGCCAATAAAATAATAGTTACAAAAAACACATATATTTAAATATGCATTGGCGTGGCTAGAATAAGAGAGCCCTGTGCTCTAGCCACGAGTTAATTTTATTTCATCGGTAACATTGAAAGCTAGCTGATATGAGAGTAAAATGAAAATGAATCAAACATAGTTAGTTCTACACTCGTGGATTATCCTTCCAACAGCCAACAGGTGGTAGCTGGGGTAGGAGAGCCGACGCTACTTTGATGAAGCACACAACTAATGATGCTCTTATCAATCTGGTGGCTGCTAGTATACATAAGAGTACATAGAGTGGAGTAGACACAGGAGCACAGGAGCCCTCTTTGTCTTTGTGATGCTCGGGCGCAATGTGTGACTCCAGCTGCATATGTTAGCAGCTTAGCTTCCCGGAAACCTGTCTCTCCCACTACTAAGTTTAAGCTGGTTGACAAAATTGGATAAGCTTGGCTTGAACGTCATTTCGTTCCAATGCATATATTCTGCTACAATAATTCTATCATAAAATTCAAATAATTTCAATTCCACTGAATTATACCGTGTTTCGCATAGAGTTACAAATATTTCGTAAGCTTGTATTCATTTCATCACTAAAATGATGAAAAAAGCACATAAAAGCATAGATCCGGAAATGCTTCGTTAAAGATGGCGGAAGATGGAAGTTTACAGAGAGCCACATCAATTTAATTCTTCAAAAAATTATACGGTCTTCGTTTTACTTATAATGAGAAAAATGAGCTGAAAATTAAACAAAACAATAGTTAGAAGTCGGTAACTTCAACATAATATGAAAAAATGACCCATTAACACGTTTTTTTTTCAAGTTTGCAGTAGGTAAACTTTGTTAATTGTACAATAAACTTATAATTTTATTTCAGCAAAACGTTGAGAATTTAATTCTGAATAAAAAGATGTCAAATAATCCAATGGCGAAAACACACCTAGACTTCATAAAATCAGAAATAAGATCAGAAAACCAAGAAGCTTCACAAACGTCCATCATCCGTTCCACTGTGTTGCATAGCAAAAGAGACACCCCATCACTTTGTCTGACCACGGTTTTTTTTCTATTATTATTTATAAGAATTTATAATTATTATTAGTTATTGCAAAATAATTCAGTTCGTGCAAGAAATGTTAATTTTTGAAAAATGACACCTTGTAATAAAAATATTTCATATTGCCAACCATATATTTTATAATAAATTATTATTGTTACGGGTTCTAATGTCTAAAATAAGGCTGCTAACACTAAAGTTCACACTTGCACTTTATTTACACAAATTAATTGTAAGTTCAGGCTGATCAATAATAAAAGAAAAGAGTCCAATAAACTGTACAATAATGCAGAAAGAAATTATAAAAAGAGTAACTAATCACTTACAAAAACACAGTCCAATTCGTTATTTGACAGTCCCAAATAATATCACTTAACACAACGTCTTTAAACTATTATAGTAAGCTGCATAAACAGTAAACACTTGTCTCTGCACTTGACACTGTCTAAAGACTGAATAAAGCACTGTTTACTCCATTGGCACTGGATTGTCTCTCTCAGGAGATATGTAATACAATCTGTCACGCAGGTTTGTAAAACTAAACTCACTGGTTCACGTGGACTCCTTTTTATAGCTGTTGTAGTTGTATAATTCAAAAAATTGGCGCCTTCTCGAAGCTTCAAGAATGCTTGGATTATAGACCTCGATTGTTCAAGAAGAATGTAGAATTGACAAGAAGATCAATTGAGTGAGAGAGTTGCAGACTTGAATAATAAGAGTGACAAAGACATGTGAAAAGAGACCGCAGATTGGTTTCAAGTCACGTACGACCATGAATGGAATGATCTACGTAGAATAACGTAGTTCTATGTGCGTAAATAACTGCTTTGCTTGCTTTTGTAACATTATAAACATGATTTGACCAATTCTTGTATTTCTGAAATTGATAATTCTGTATTTTGTTGTGGATATAATTACTTCAATTTTCAAATCTTACAGATTCTTGTACTGTAGGCCTGCATGTCTCTCATTGAATAATAAACTGAATTGATTATCCTAATAATGATATAAAAGTATTATTTATTGATCAATTTCACTGAGTCTGTAGTTCATATCAGTAGTTATCTTATCTAGTTGCATAGTATTGTACTATTAATTAGAGTTCAACATCTATAATAGGGAAAAATAAATAGTTAATTGGAATGTGACGATTTTATTTGCATAGTACCATACTAAGTGAACTAGAAATGACTAGAAAAGACAACCTATATAACAAGATGAATAGGAACTACAGACTCAGTGAAATTGATCAATAAATAATACTTCTTAAATCACTAATAGACGAGTGGTTGAGACTTAGAAATGATAAATTTGTATTTATGTAAAAAATACAGTTTGCGGAACACAGGAATCAGGAAATAAAAAGTCTGGAAAATCGGGTTCGTGGATTATTTTTCTATTTAGGCTGTTTCTATGTTGTTTGTGCTATGGATTTCAAAGCTAATACAAAATGAATGATGCCAATGACATTTTCATTGAGCGATTGCATTACTAGTTAATGTATTAGTAGAATGGAAAACTGTGTTGGAATATTATCTTGTCATAAAATAATTTATTCCTATAAAAACTAACGATTTTATGTATTTTATAACTAATGGAAACTCTTAGGTGATTCAGTTTTACAGCCCTGTAGTTTCTATTGAAATAGCTGAATGTTTCATGTTGTTTTTTTGTTGAACTGCGGACATTATCGGTATCAATAATGTTGATTAATAATAGGTTGTCATAAATTTAAAATTTCCCCGCAGTAAAACACACAAATGCAATTTTCTTATAGCTTTTCTGGTTTGACCTTCAAGAATTGTTACGTAATTGAATTGAAAGCTCCTTTGAGTATTATGTACTGCCTAAGTTCCTGTTCTCTAAATCTTTCTGTCATTCTCTATAATTCGCTCGCTTTTCTTTGATTTCTTTTTCTATCGTATTCCCTGTCATTCTTATTTCATTGCCTGTTCTCCTTTTTCCACTTAATTTCTTGAATCGTGATGATATTATTTTTTCTATTGGCGCTTTGGATATGGCTGCGTCTTCGTAAAAACTTTGAATTCAAATCTTCGAAGGGGATGTAAACCAAGTTGCCTGGTCTTTAAGAATGTAATATTTACTGTTGCAACAATCATAAATAATATAATTTTTAAACAGCCTTGTATTATCAGATAATAACTAATTATTAATACAGTAATTCAATAACTAGTAATTGTCAGTTTGGTACTTTCTAAACAAATAATTTGATGGGAAAAAAATTCTCAACTCAAGTCAACAACATATACTAATTCAAGAAACCAACATCTAATCAAGCTGTCAAGACTAAAATTCTAATTGTTAATGAATGAGCCATTTCCAAGTCTCAACCACTCGTCTATTAGTGATTTAAGAAGTATTATTTATTGATCAATTTCACTGAGTCTGTAGTTCCTATTCATCTTGTTATATAGGTTGTCTTTTCTAGTCATTTCTAGTTCACTTAGTATGGTACTATGCAAATAAAATCGTCACATTCCAATTAACTATTTATTTTTCCCTATTATAGATGTTGAACTCTAATTAATAGTACAATACTATGCAACTAGATAAGATAACTACTGATATGAACTACAGACTCAGTGAAATTGATCAATAAATAATACTTTTATATCATTATTAGGATAATCAATTCAGTTTATTATTCAATGAGAGACATGCAGGCCTACAGTACAAGAATCTGTAAGATTTGAAAATTGAAGTAATTATATCCACAACAAAATACAGAATTATCAATTTCAGAAATACAAGAATTGGTCAAATCATGTTTATAATGTTACAAAAGCAAGCAAAGCAGTTATTTACGCACATAGAACTACGTTATTCTACGTAGATCATTCCATTCATGGTCGTACGTGACTTGAAACCAATCTGCGGTCTCTTTTCACATGTCTTTGTCACTCTTATTATTCAAGTCTGCAACTCTCTCACTCAATTGATCTTCTTGTCAATTCTACATTCTTCTTGAACAATCGAGGTCTATAATCCAAGCATTCTTGAAGCTTCGAGAAGGCGCCAATTTTTTGAATTATACAACTACAACAGCTATAAAAAGGAGTCCACGTGAACCAGTGAGTTTAGTTTTACAAACCTGCGTGACAGATTGTATTACATATCTCCTGAGAGAGACAATCCAGTGCCAATGGAGTAAACAGTGCTTTATTCAGTCTTTAGACAGTGTCAAGTGCAGAGACAAGTGTTTACTGTTTATGCAGCTTACTATAATAGTTTAAAGACGTTGTGTTAAGTGATATTATTTGGGACTGTCAAATAACGAATTGGACTGTGTTTTTGTAAGTGATTAGTTACTCTTTTTATAATTTCTTTCTGTATTATTGTACAGTTTATTGGACTCTTTTCTTTTATTATTGATCAGCCTGTAATTAATTATCTATTTGTACAGTTTTAGTTTTAGTTTGTTTGAGATTGATAATGATATAACAACCGAAACTAGTTTCTCAATATTATTAATAAATGTGGTTGTGACAATTTCGTCTTATTATTCATTATGGATACCTTCCACAATATCACCTACGCCACTACAAAGGAAGTCATCTTTCTATGTTTCACCCAATTCAGAAATTATTTTTCTATCATCCTATCTTTGGTTTTCAGTATTGCAGGAGCTAAGCACAAGGTTTCCAAAGTTAGAATAGATATTCAATTTACAATCTCTACTTGAACTCTCTGAGGAGTGAAAAAGATTGGATTTGTCCATCATTTTGCAAAGTGAAAAAACTTCAATTGAGGCACTTGTTACTCAACTATTTATGTGTGAAAACGTGATGTGAACACGATGGAATCTCGACCCAATTTTGCTGAAATTTTGCACTACAACGCTGTAATTCAATTAGAATGTCAAAGGGCTAGGACCCATGCTGCTTCCAATGCAAAAAATAATACAGTTCAGTACTACCGAAAAGCCTCTCGAGCTATTCAACAGTTGGCATCCATATTACAATGGATAGCTTCAACGCCCAGCGCGAGTGAGTTTTGTAATTATTGGATTTGCTCTTCAACGTGTCGGACTAGGATCAAATACACCTGGACAACAACGCAATTGCAGTGGCACTGTATTCATCACATACTGAACATGTGGGCCCCCATTCTGTTCTATCCAGATACACTTGGGAATAGCCATGCCAATTGCAGGATGAATGCAAACCCTATACAATATATTTTTACAATAGAGTATTAGCTACACAGGCACACAATTTGCACAAAGTAGGTCAATTGAAATAAAAGTGCCATAGGATTGAGTTTAGTTTTGTGAATATGGAAGTTTTTAAAATAGAATTATCTCTGAATAGGCCTACTATATTTCTATGCAAGAAGAAATTTTAAGCTTTAATTTGTAGAGATGCCAAATCTATTCACAATGAAAGAAGAAAGAGATTTGGCAACTAAAGGACCTTAGTTTTTAGGGTAATTATCACATATCAATACTTAGTTTTATTGAGTTCAATTCTTCAGTGCTTCAAATTTTTTCTTAAATAAGTAGAGGCAGAGTACCTAATAAAGAAAAATAATGAAATTTATTTCTATTCAGAAACCTTTATGATTTAAAAAAAATATTGTTAAGAATGCAAGACAGGTGAAAGACAAACAATTGTCTACGCCACTCATTTAGTAAACATCATTGATGACACGTGCTTCAAAGAGATTGTAAATTGACACTTGTTTTCTCCTTTCTCCCAATAATGTCTCTCTTGCTCCTGTTTGGCGAGTGCGTTTTGAGGACATTAATGCACAATGGAGAATGTTCCAGATTGTGCTACCGGCTTACAGAATTTCTTGGAATACTTTCAAACACTATTTAAGAAGTAGTCCACGTAAACAAGAGTCAGTTGTCATTTGTTCTTTAATGTTCTTATACAGTGCCAGTTTGGTGGCAGTGTATATTATTGACATTGTGTTTACGCATATCAAGTGCTCATGATCGGCTTGTGTGACAAATTATGTGATAAATTCCTTGACAATACTCAGTGCTATTATTGGGATTATTAAATACCATAACAGACTGTGATTCGTAAGTGTTCTATTTATTGAGTGTTAACTGTTCATTGAACAGTTTATTGGATAGTTGTTTATTTAATTATCAATCAGCCTATTGATAGTTAGCAATTAATTTTTGTAGTGAAAACGAAAATTCATTATTAGCAGAACGTTGTTGGTGTTTTTTTCTAATTGTTTTTTTTTGTGATTAGTGCGTGTTGTAAGAGTAAATAAAGTGCGAGTGTTAATTTCAAGTGTTGTCAGCATTATTTTAGTGACAGAACTTCAACAATATTTATGAAAAATTAACAAAGGTTTTTTAAAATTAGGTGTCATTTGGGTTAAAAAACCTGTGGGTGACACAAATTCTACTTCAAGCTATGTCTTGGGAGTTAATTATTATTCCTCACACATACATTCTTCACTTGAGTTCTATTTCAGATTTTAATCTAACGGAGACACTCTTATTGAATGCTTTATAATATTGTCCTTCAACTTTATTTTCAAGGTTATTAAATTTTTGGGGGTTTTCAATTTTAAATTTACTGCATTTCATTTTAATCTATAGCGTGAGACCAGAATATAATCTCTGTATTTTTTTTTAATTGATTTTCCATATTACAACTTTCTTCTTGCAATAGAATATTATTTGAACATATGAATTCTTTTTTCTCGTTATTTTTGTTTAAATACAATTTTTTAATTTAGGCTTACAGATATTCTTAAGTACATTGTATTTCCTTTCAATTTGTCACTTGAGACAAGATAATAAGGCCGCTTTTATACATTGCATCAAACGACGGTCATCGAGCAGCTCTAGCTGCTATTATTGGGAACCGACACTGCGTCGTTTGACGCAGTGTGTAAAAGTGGCCCAACTTTTATTTCTCTTTTTTATGATACATAACGGCACTGTATTAGTAAATGCACAGTTGATTGCAGTGAAAAGCTGCAAAATAAATTCAATATTTTCGATCACTAGTACATTTATTGAAAAAAAAAATTGAAAATACACATGAAAAGCTAAATAGAATGGATTCATATCACAAGGACAACCTTGAAGACAACCTCATTACTTCTACACAGCAGGAATGATTAGTCAATAGATTCTAATGAGCCAGTGAATAAGTACACCCACACTTATTATTAAAAAAACTTATACCAGAAATATACATTTCTACATCCAGAATTATCTTTCTTCTCGATAGATATTTTTCATATGCAACTCAGCAGGTATCACAAATTATATGTAGGAAGATAACCTACTGGAAGGAAACCCTTGATGCCTTGGAAGTTGGCACTCAAGACAGTCTTGATTCCTGAAATCATTATCAATACTAGGACTACATAATTCATTAGAAAACAAATCAATTTTCTTTCATCTTCTTAGAACCTCCATTTATTTTGTCTATTCACCCAGCCGGACAGACTCCTCTAAGTCGTGGTTTCGTTGAAAACTGTTACTAGAAGTGTAGCGCGTTCAGCGAGCTTCATTAAAACTTTTTATCCTTCAGATTCAATCTTAATCCTCCTGCAATTCTATTCACGTTGGAAAGTTGAATTGCATTGCATTACAGCGAGAATGTTTCTCTGTTTCAACCCGCAAACCTATAGTAATTTTAATTCTCCCCGTTTTACATTGATAGTTTGTCCCATGTAAAACTGCAATCTCCTAACTGGAAGAAGCGAGATGCGTTGAGCCATTGAGCGGATCAGCTTATATGAACTTTTAATGATGACATCCCTTTTCCTCACTGTTGTCTATAATTATTCCCTTCAACTATAGCTATTGCAGTTCCTTCGTTATTGTCTACAAATGTAAGATTACAATATGGAAATGTTAATCAGTTTACAAAATTCTTATTGGCTTTATATTAACTAGACGCAACGATGCTGAATTAAGTTCTGGGTTATAACATAGAATGCAGTATTCACCTAATTAAAAAACTTGATATGAATAGTAATGATATCGGAAATGCCTTTCTACATCCGTGATTCATGTTCATACACGTTTTACAACATTTGTAATAACTTTTTGTAAATTATGTTCAGTAATGTTCAAGATCTTATTGTATAATCTAGACTATTGCAAATCTGGGTATCATAAAGGGTAAGTTCTGAAACAACTTTTTCGAAATTTTATTCTTTACAATTAACTTTATTGCAACCACTTTTTTCTCATTTTAAACAGAGAAATGTTCAAATCTGTGAGGTTGACTTGAAATACCTTCATTCAAAAACCAAACATTTCGCATAGACCTAACTAACATGCGGGAAGAATTTTTTCACCTGCTTGAGTGGAAATTATGATTTCCTTAAAAAACTGGTTATAAAGTTATCCATTAACGCTACCGTTATCTAAGGCAGTAACAATAGTCTGAAACTTGTTTTGAAATTATTTTTCTTGTTACAAAACGATAATTTTTTGCCTTTTCACACATAAGTAGTTGAAGGAATCAAGTCGATACTACATTTAAAAACACGCCCACATAAAGGAGACAGATTGTCAAATACTAACTAAGAGAATGTTTTATTCTACTTGAAATTGGTTGCCCAACTGGAGACAAAACCTTTAAACAGAACCTAATGAATTCTTAATTCCTCTACTTGGAAATCATGCTATCATACTATCATAAATGAATTATTAAATAATTTCCACTAGGAAATGAAGTCTAGTGCATGACTTACACGAAGATTTGTAGATAATATATCCATTAGTTTAGCCAAGATTGGTTTCTCATCAACTAATGCATATTTTGTCTAGACAAAAGTATAGGTAAAATTAGTAATTGAAGGTTATGTAATGCAATGTAGTACCTAGCTATAACTATGCACATTGAATATGTTAGAGAAGCATAAATGCATACAATCACTAGTGCACATAAAGCCATATTTCACAAGTTACTAAAAAAGTAGATAACATTATTTATTCTGCTGTTGCAATATGCTAACTGCTAACACGATATCTATGCTGAGTGACAATTACTTTGCGTATGATCAAGGTTAAATTCACACCAGTGCATAAAGAGCTGCAGTACGATTCAATATAATAAACATGGATAATTTAGGAAATCAAACAAAGCGTATGCCCTGGCCAGAAGATACGTGTAATGTAAGTTTTTAGGGGACTGAGTGTTAGGGGATAGAGTGTTAGGGAACAGATAATTCCTGACGAAGCTTCTTTTCAGAAGTGAAATGCATTCCTCAAACATCTCCAATATATGTGAGTAAAACATTATATAAAAGTAAAATACAGAGTCCGTTTTAATATTAGATTGTTCTTTAAGTATTTCGTCATGGAAAACATCACACATCTCGAACAGTTGCTTAATTCAGACTAAGTTATAGACAATGGGAGTGGTTGAAAATTCTGTTCCTCGCTAAATAAAGATGAATCGGAATGAATGGGGGCGCGACTGGGATACTAGTTCCATGTAGACAAGAGTAGGCTTAAGCTATAGCCTATTATCATCCATGACACTGAAATCAAGATTTGAATTTCAAGCAAAATCAATCATGAAATGATAGGAGGAATTCAGCTTGTCAAAGCACAGCGATGTAGATAAAAATTTTACAGTTGGATGATTCCTCCTTTTTTTGTATCAATAATTAATTATTCGCTTCAAGATTATTCAAGAATAAGACGATGCTTGAAAGACATCCTTTTACTGATTTAAAAGTGCTTTTTTATGAAGACACTGATACTAAATTCCGAAAATGAGAATTTTCGTTCAATTTTGTCAGTTTGTTGGGCAAGTTGTTAGGATAAACCACAGAGATGTTACACCAATAAAAAGTCTCTTGTGATTCTCAACTCCAACTTGAAACAATAAAAATCATAAAATAATAAGTATTAGAAATTATCTGAATTACCGTAATCCAAATCAATCTGTCCAGGAAGACCGGTTTCTTTACTCATGGTTCCTTATTCAATTTGCTACAAGTCTATTTATGAATAATCTGAATTAAGCCAATACATTTACACTTTTTGACAATTCACAGAATCAGGCAGAATAAATTTCCTTATTTTATAACATGGTATAAGTAAGCAATAGGTATCTTTCATAATATAATAAACAAAAATGTAATTGGGTGGGCTGGAATCCCTTGGCCACATAATTACGTATGAGAATAAAAACCGCCTCTAAAAACCATCATAAAAACTATCATTAAAATCAATGTGGCAGTCATTAAAACATGGGGCAAAACATATTCAATCAGTAATCAGTGAGGATTTCAGCACACTAAACAATGTAAATGGCAATTATTTATTTTTTCAAATATTAAAACTGACACTGTATTTCACTTTTAAATAATGTTAGGCTGACGAAGCTTCTTTTCAGAAGTGAAATGCATTCCTCAAGCATCTCCAATATATGTGAGTAAAACATTATTTAAAAGTGAAATACAGTGTCAGTTTTAATATTAGATTGTTCATTAAGTATTTCTTCATGGAAAACATCACAGATTTCTTTTTTATGTCAATTACATAAACACTGAGAAAAGGCAACAGTCCATACGTTTCAACAATATTGATTTTCCATATCATTATTTGTTTATTTATTTGATACAAACATTTTTTGAAGGCAACAGGTAATATACCCAAAACTGCCTCCTTAACACAAATACAAAATTCAAATAGAGTAAATCATTATGTTAGGATTTTTTTGTAACTATTATTTTATTGGCAATAAAGAATTAATATAAATATAAATATAAAATCGGGCAATAAGTTACGCTAGTATTATTTGTATAAGAACTGATCTAATCAATAAAATCATGAGATCCGAATTTACCCCATCGCTTCAAGGTTTAATTCTGTTGTCAAAATTTTGACTCAAGAATAAACTATAAAAGATTTTTTTTAATATTCACAAGCAATAAACAACTGGTTATTACATGAAGATGCCAAAAAGCCTGGAGGTAATGATAAATTAAATGCTTAGTCACAGCACAGAGCAATAAAATAGCTTTAGTGATTCTATAGCTTTAGGTATCTTGCAATAACAAGGTTCACAGTCAACGAGTCAACCTAACCTAACACAACAAACTGAAGACATTGTCTCCCCAAACATTTGACCACAGAGTGCTATTATTTTTATAAATAGAATATTTCAGACGTAAGAAATAAAGGAATTAAACAAAATATCAATGTACAAAACCGAAAACAAAATTTTTCTTGGCAACAGAAATAATATAGAAGCTAGTGCTTCTATGATTAGATGTGTTCTTGAACAGATCAGACCAAAGTTGTTCCATGTAAACAGAACACAACAGTAAAATAATATTCAGCTATTAATTAACAATTAAGCGGTAGGCTAATATTGAGCTTTAGAAGTTAACTTCCTACTACACGAATTTTTGTTGAAAGGAACTTATTTGAATAAGGGTTCAGGTTCAGATAACCCGTATTATCAAGAACCTGACAGAGTTTGTAAACTGAAATACCAAAGATGACTGCTATATCTACTGTAATAACGCATGTATCTCTCAAAGTAAACGTGGAGAGCATGTGAAATAATAAATAAACGAAAGTGAAATTATCTGGTTAGGCTAACCTGAGTTCAGTCTTTAGAATCTTGAATTTCCTCAGTCTTGTTCCACAGTCTTCTCGTATGGCACATTAGGCCTGTTGCAAGTGCAGCTGCACAGACACGTTAAACTAACTCATTCCCGGAAATTTTAGTTTTCCAGAGGAAAATAATTGTACACACCGCGATAAAATTATTCAATAATAGACTGGATCAAAACATTGGACGCCATGTTTTACTGAGCACACGGAACAAAACAGAAAGGCTCTTGAAGGAAGACTACTCTAGTACATGCAGCGCATTCTAGTAATGGTTAATAAGACTGAATGAAATTTCTTGAAGCGGAAAATTTAAAACTGAGATATGAAAAAGTTCCTTTTCCTTGGATCTTCTCTTATGACTATCAAATAAAATTTGGAGCAATACAGCACATCAGTTTTAGAAATTATCTGAATTTGATCTAACAAAATCTGTCAAAAAAGTAAGATTGAATTCTTTTCTCATAATTCCTTCTGCAATTTTACAACTGAGCTTACTACAAAAACTAATTTGGAATTATCTAGTTTTCTAGAACAATCGTAGCTTGTTGCTTTGACTCGCAAAATCGTTTACACAAAAAATTTCAAGACGTTTTTAAATAACGCCTAGAGATAAAAATGCATCTAACATTAGGATTTCATTGAGCGTATTGCAGGTTTTTTAATTTTGTATACATTTTAAAAACTTCTTATCAGAAGTACATTTTAAAAACGTCATATCGTTCAGAATAATTATAATTATTACTTTCCAAGAACCAAATTCTGTAGATGATAATTTCAATATTAACTTTTTATGGTAAATTTAACGACTTGCAGTCATTTTTTAACGGCTAAGTCGTTATATTTGCCATGAAAAGTTAATATTAACAACGCAGATATTATATGGATAAAGAAATTCAAGAAGATAATCTCAATTATTGGAAAATTCATGGAAATGGGATTAGCTTCTAAGCACTCCTCTCGGTTTGAATATCTAAAACGACTTTGGTTTTCTTAAATGTTCACCTTTGATAATTGGAAAAAAATTTCAAATATTTTTTAAACAAATTTCACACAACACCCACTAACAAAAAGGTTTCTGAAAGTTGCTGAAAATATTGTTTGCTGGCCCAATAATTAATAGGTTGCTAAAATACGTCGAAGCTCACAGAAGTCAATTCTACCAAAAAGGGGTTTCTATTTTTTTATGATTAAATACATAGATTGAACAGTATAATGAATTGTTTTTATTGAACACATTGAATAGAAATACATTGAATGAGAACCGAGAACTGAACTGAATTGTGACTTGTTATAATATGATATTCACGTTACTAGGTAACAACTTCAGATGATGTATGGAGATGATCTACAGATGATTTATAAAGATATGACAATTTTCAAGACCAATTTCGTTGAAATGATTTAATGTATGTATAATTTTTCAACATTAATCTGAATTCTGCTCTGTAAGAGAAACTATTATTTCCATTCTAATCAGCGTAATAAATAAATACGTAGTTTTTTTTAGAATAATAAATATTCATAATTCAACTAATACGGTATGTTGTTTGGGCTTTAACGGGAATTTTTGGGAATTATTTTTGCCTATTCATATTATTAAAAATGAATCAACAAAAAAAATAATAATAAATCAAGCTACTTGGATTGAAAAATAATAAATTTGAAGGATCTAATGAATTTAATATGAAATTCAACTAGATTCAATTTTTTGACTGCAACGTGCAACCATCAGTTATCTACCAGAAAAGAAAAACTCTAAACTGGATTCCCGGGTAAAATGCTAATTTATTGCAAATAAATATTCTGGAATCATAATGAACATTAACCAGGTAGCTTTGTGATGTATTAAATTCAATTATCACTGATTATATGTTAACATTTACATATGTCTTGTACATTTTGGCCTACCAGCTATATTATTCAGGCTAAGAGAATGCTTTAAAACCTGATGCATGTCAAAACATAATCCATTTCGCTCAAATATGGGAAGCAGGTGACTGAACTTATAATATTTTTTAGCCTTGGCGGATTTTAAAATAGATTTACGCAACCTCTCTATAGACAAAAATTTTAAATTATTTTGAAGGAAATATTGGATGAATGAAAAATATTGGAGAAGTAATAGAGCATATAGGCCTACATCCTGTCTTTTCTTTTTATATAAATTCCACCCTTTTTAGTACATCCTATAAGTCAGAGCGAAGTTGTATTTGGAAGAAATCTACTTTTTCACGAATATTTAGTTTTATTGAAAAAATGAAGAGGTCATGAACATTTACCTTAAATATTGGGGGGACCTGTTTCTCCTGTCCACACCCCACGGTGGTGACGCCCATGGAATTAACCATCGAGCAGGAACATCAAATTCATCAAACAACCGGTTAGCAATAGCTTATTTATTATTGAAATCATAACTTTTGTTCTTTACACTGAATGAGTTGTCTTCGTGTACTTTGAAATTGTTGTACTGTCACATGGTCAGATGATGTTATTTAGCCTTAAATCCTACGCGTCGGCGACTTCTGTGGCTTTGTATAATAAGGCTTTAACCCGACTTTCAGTAGTCAAAATGTAAACAATGCCACTTTTAATGTTACTCGGTAAATTCAGTCATTTATGCCAAATAAACTATTAAATATTCTTGCTTTTGACTAGATCTTATATTTATTTGAGTTTCCTGATGAAGCATGGACTTATCAAAAACGTATACGGTAAGTTACTGATAATATATTATAGTAGCTACAAATATATTAGTTCAGAATTATTGTATTTTCATTATTTATTTATATTATCTTTCTTTTTTAATTAACATTATTACTTTGCCAAAAACTTAGTAAGAAAATTTTTTTCTTTCATATATTTTATAATTATTAATTTGGAAGGACCCCGAATGGGACTACCTATGGGGCTCTCACTTAGGCAGTTTTATATACTATTTGTAAATATATTGTTGTGATGTGTAATGATGATGTTTGTAATGTATATAATACTTGCTGAATAAATATTATATTATATTACCAATTTTATATACACACATACCAACAGACAGCGCTGCGAGCCTCAAGTTAAAGCTAAGAATTCGCTAAGCTCGTTTAATAAATCTTGAATATTACATGAGGCAACTAGGAAGTCCAACATTGATAAGACAACTAAAGAAAACAAAAAATCACAGTGGAGAAATCGTGGATGATTGCGAGGGTATATCAGATTAAAGAGTTTCAAAACGGGAATAAATTGGATAGATGAAATAATGAAAAGTTTCTAAAAATATTACTGCATAATGTAAAGTCCTTGAAAACTGGAACAGGAGGAGAAGAAGAAGGATGAGGAGGACAGGAAGAGAAAGAAGAAAAAAGGAGGTAGGACAGGAAGAGAAAGAAGAATAAAGGAGGTAGGACAGGAAGAGAAAGAAGAATAAAGAAGGGAGAACAGAAGAAAATTATAACGAACATTAAAAAAGTATTTTTGTGCAAGTATTAATGTAATAATGAGAATAAATAAAACTACTAAAATGAATACAAGTCTTTTTATTATTCTATAAATAGTATTTACAAGTTGTTATTTATATGTATTTACAATAATTGAAATTGTACAAGATTACAAGCTGAATTTGGAGCTGATTTCTCACATAAAAAGTTTACAAAAATCGATTTGTACAATACACATTCAATAATCTAGATCAATAATAATTGCTGTTTGTCAGTTCTATTACGCCGACCATGACACAAATCATGGATGAAGACGATTCAAAACAAAAAGCACAACAGAATGATTTTCAATAGAAATGACTGAAATTAAATTTTCCCTAATCTTTTACAGAAGTACAGAAAAGTAATTAGAAAACATATTTCCATTGAAAAGAAAGCAATGAAATGCAGAAATTGAAATTGAATGTATCAGTATATAAGAAACATAACATGTTACCCCCAGTTTTCTTATGTATAAGTGAAACATTTAAACACGTTTAGTATTCAATACTTACATTTCGTTCATAATACATTGATTTGAATGAATTTTTAAGAACGCTTTTCCGAAGTACATTCCAAAGAATGTTTAACAAAACATCAGTCACTATGCACTCAATGACATAATGAGTACTGTACTGTATCTTTTTGCAAGGCACATGTAAAAAATGTTCCCTACCATCTTAATTGATATTGCATCTCATTTTTAGAGCTAACATCTAGTGTGAGGTTCTTAAATTCTGATTAAAACAGTATAACATATTCTTAAAGAATTATCATGATTAACAATATAATAGTAACAATAGTTGTCAATACTTAATACAATACAAACATATATCACAGTCTTAATAACATCTGATGAAGAAAATAGAATGTCAGAAGCAGCTTGCATTGTTCTATTGCCTCCAATACGAATAACATTTCAATATAAAACCTCTATAATATTTGTTTCTAGAAAATCTAGCTTTCAATATTTCTCAAACATTTCGTTCAACATTCATACACAATCCACACAATCAATCATCGATGGAAACATTCGTACATCATTACAATTATTGCACATAACAAAACTTATCAACAATAAACAAAGATAATTATTCTTAAACACAATTTTTGATTAACTCATTTCTTATTTTTTAAAAAACATAGTTGAAGAAATCCCAAAACAAAAACATTAGTGTTCTTGAAAAGCTAGTATAGCTCGTTTCTATCAAGGAAACATTAAACATTTTTACTTTCAAAGACTAATTGAACATTCAAATATAGAGAAATAATTTATAGTGGTGATCGGGCTTCTAGTTCAAAAACCCAATGAAAACAATATGGAAGAATTTTATTCAAGTTACGCCTAGCAAATTTTGACTATAACTTACAAGCATCTTCATTTCAAGATGTTCAGACATTCTACTTTCTACATCGCAGATAGAAATACTTATCGTTTCATGATGACATAAGTACAAATTTCAATGTTCACGTACTTCATTTACAATCGTGATGATAGAGATAAAATTATGATAAAACAATAAGAATTTATTATCATTGATATCGACTAACTACGGCATTAAATTTAAATTTACTGTAGCACAGTTTATATGACTTTTCAAAACAAACTGATTTACAATAGGAAAATTGGATCAATAAGAATATTGAAGATATGAAAAGCAATTTGCATTCTTTAAAGGGTTTTTCATGAGTCCAAATTTCTTATTCATCCAAACAAAATAAAATTTATGACACTACTTATAGTAAAAAACTAACAGACTCGAACTATAACACCACCTATGAAAAATGGCACATACATCTAACAAAAGAATAAGTCATATTCATGCAGTTAAAAGGAAAATGATAAGACAATTACATAATAAATAAAATTCAACGAGAAAGATAGTTTTCAACATATTTACAAATTACAATCTTAACGTATCAAACGATCATTTAAAAAGTAATTTAAAGCAATAGACGGACTTATAAGATTAATTCTACAGTGCTTCCGATCTGTAAAAATGTAATTGAAAACATCCATAGATAAGTAATGAGTTGAGGATGCACTCAAACTAATTCCGGTTTAATAGAAACATTAATGAGAAGTTGGGGAAAAATCGTTGATACTAGAATATTAATCATAAGGAACAAATGACTAAAGAATAATATTCAAGGAAGCACGTCAAAAATAACTCAATTGATAATTGAGATCATTCTCATCTGAAATTAAATTATTAAAAATCGAACCCGCTAATTGATTCAACAAATAAAACACTTGACGGGTTTATTTAGGTCATTTAGGGTTTATTTAGGAGTCATGGCATCGTTATGAAATTGAAAACTGGTCCCAGATCTGTGTGCTAATTCTATTCATCCAACTAATTTATTGTTTTTTTTTGTCAGCTAGAGGAGAATATTTAAAGTTCATTTTGGATTCATAATATTTATTCATAACTACATGGAATGCTATCATTTAAAAATTTGATACATAAATGTCCATGAAGACAATAAATTATCTTTGATAAGTTTGGTTAGAATGTACTTGCTTTAAAAATTTTAAAAGGTAAAAAATCTTCGGAATTTACAAACGAATGCAAAAAGCACGATTTACAATTGGTATAGCTTTGTAAAAAGCATGGAATGATTTCTAACTTTGTACTGTTCACACTCACAATATCCTAATACTATTCATCTAGTATTGAAAATATTCGGATTATATTGTGAGAAAGTCAAAATTTATAGACCATTACTAAGTTACTTGATAAAAATAAAATAAAAGATGTGGACTATTCTAGCAATTACAATGATATGATATTATAATATATTGCTGCAATCAATGGTCTTTTTGTTATCCAAAAAGGATAATATCAAATTACTAAAACTGTACAAATAGATTTATACATAAAAAATACATTATAAAAGATTTTTTATTCACATCTACATCATCTAATATACATATATAAAAATATATACTTCTGAAACGTGTACAATTATTGCATGTAAAAATTATTTCATTTGATAATAATAGTATACTGATAAATTTCACTATTTTCTAGGCTTAATAAATTGATTCAAGAAATATAATGATGACGAATCTGGAAGGCTCAATCGAAAAATGATCATTTTTATTCTAACATTGGTAGAAATCGTTAAGAACAGTAGAAAACCTTACAATAGAGTTGAATTTTTTTAAATATAACAATTTGAACAATGGAATTGGGAATAAGAGAAACTAAAATCTTGAAATAGGTCGTTCAAAATTAAAAAAAAAATAATAATTTGGAATGTGTTGAAGCACTCAAAATGTTGAAATATTTATTTACAACCAAAAGCTATTTTTCTTTTCTATAAATCAATGTTAAATGCATCTATTTCTAGAAGAGTTGATAGCAATTTGATTTAAGGTTGCAAATAATTCAAAAACATTTCACCAGTTAAGCAGAATGAAAATTCATAAGAGCTTAACGTCGTTCCTAGAACCATTTCATTTTTTTAAGAATGATACTAATATGTTGAAACATGAATAAAAGTTTCAAAGATATATTCAACATATTTAAGAGATTTGTTCAAACTTTTGATTTCCACATTTAAAAACAATTGGAATGTTGATCTGGAACAATGAATAGAATAATATAATTATGTGGCTAAAAATCACTATTCAATACAATCACGAGAAACATGATGATTTTTCAAACAAAAAATTGATTAAAAAACAATTCTTTGACTGCAAGAATCTGACTCTCCAAAATATTTTTCTACTGTATACATGAAAACGTCTTTATTTTAAAAGACGAAACCATTGATTTCAATAAATATAACCTCATTTGAGGTACATGAATAGAATAGAAAATATAGTTTTCTGGTAATTCTTTGAAGGGTACCATTGATATGGGGTTCACACATACAAAATTCTATTACGGTACTATAAAATGGGTGAAAAATCTATGATTGGAACTCTAGATGGCAATGTCTAGAATTACTCATGAATGCATAAAAATTCTCTGATCAAAAGATTCATTGCAATAAATTAACAGAGGTTCTCAAATTAAAAAACGGTAAATTTGTACCATTGATTGCCATAATCAGTTTCTGATGTCAGGTTCATTCATAGAAAACTCTACTTCTAAAAAAAGTAGAAATTTATTTTCAATTGAAACCCTTGATAATTTCTCATATGAGGTTTATTCATAGAAAACGTCTAATATTAAAAAAGTATCTGAATTGTTTGATTAAAACACTCCTTACAATTCATTGGTCTTCTCTTATAAAAGTGAATAAAATATATTTTACTGAAACCCTTGAAGACAAGACTGAATTTATAGTATGATTCCTTAGAAGGTTAGACATTAGAGTTACTTCGAGGGTTTTTCATAGAAAAAGTCTATTGTTAAAAATGTATTTAATTGAAACCCTTGTTTGTAAGGTCTAGAAAAGGCAAGACATGACTATCTAGTATAATTTCTTATAAGACAAGGCATAATAGTTTCTTTGAGGTTATTCATAGAAAAAATCTATTATTAAAAAACGATTCTTCGATTAGAGCCGTTGATTGCAACGATCGTTTTGCGACATAAAAATTGGCAAGATCTGACGTGAGGCAAGTCCTTACCGAAGTCTTCGAGTACACCCTAACCGCAAGGGAGCAATCAAAGCACAGAGAGAGATCAAACAGTCGTTTCATTTCGCCTTAGAGGCTGCAGCTCCCTTTTGAGACGGTCATAGTCGTTGTAGTACTCGTGGTCGGATTCCTCCTCGGACGATTTGTGAGGAACCGGATTGGCCGCTTCCGGTAATCCGGAAGGCAGTCCGGACGTGTCGACGGGTAATCCGTTCACGTGTGGAATTCCTACTCCTGCCACTAGGTGGTATTCCGGATTGTCGACACTGGGCAAGAATTCCTGACGGTCGTTCACCATTCGGCTTGCTACTCCATTTGCCAGCTCACCTGAAACAAATTCAAATAAAAAATGTAATAATTTGAGATCTAAACAGTGGAATTGGAACATAAATTGTGTACAGTTATAGGTTTCCAGATATGATATCCAAATTATTAAAAAAAAATTATTTCTACATTTTTTACAATTGAAATTACAATTTAAGGAAAATTATACATATATTTTAAAATTATAATTCAAAAAGGTAAAATAAACAAAACTCATAAAGGCGTGTAAAAATAGTTCCCTTTGAATGGAAAGTAGAGAAACTGTTCCCGAATTTCAAATTCAAATTTTATTCATCTTTCATAACAAAGAAACATATCAACATCAGAAACATAAAAATACATACGAAATATACAAAATTAAATAGTAATTGATGCAGAAGTTATACAATAGTTCAATTCAATGGAAAGAGAAAAAAATATACCCACAAGACACAGAGTCTGAGCGTGGGCATGAGTTGTAAAAATTGTGTGAAAAAACAAAAATACACTATGGATTAATTAGAAAAATATGAAGTAGTAAAATAGAGAGAAATTTATTAATACAAGGTGGTTGAAAATTGATGTATTATGAACAATGGTGATGGTAAACGATACTTGACTGAACGTTTTAGCGAGTGTTAATATCATCTATAGTAAAATGACAGCATTCATAGCAAAAATACAACAATTGAAATAGCATTTACTTAGCCTACAGACAATGGAATACAAGAAATAATTTTTTATAATAAATGAATAGAATAGATCAAAATATCAAGATTCTATTGAGATGTAAACGATGGCAATGAGAATTATGTAATGATAATTTATTGAATAAATGATGTTATAGAATTGAAGTCACAGCATATACAATCATGAATATGTCTTTTTAGAAGCCTACCCGACTTTGAAATCATCAAGTTTGGCGAATAATGGCGGATTTTAGATTTGTGATTATTTCAACATAGAAAATGAAAGAATTTGCGTTTAAGAAAGAAAGATGAGTTTGAATGAAGGATCGTTTATTTGTAATATAACATTAATATTACATTTTGAGATGAATAAGATAAAATTATGAGAAGAAATAAATGGTGGGGAAATAAACAACTGATAGGGAATCCAAGAGATTAGAATCTCCGGTGATTGGATCAGTGAAAATACAGAGTAAGGGTGCTTGTACAGTGGAGTATCCAACACTCGATGATAATCACCATCGCAAAAACAAACACACACTGTGAAGTGGTGTATTACAGATTGAAGCAACGTGAATACTTCAGTATGTGCTTGATTTTGAGATGGTGATTAACCTCGACTGGATGCTTTACTGTCTATGCACCCTGAAAAAGCAAAAGAAGCAGAATAGAATAGAATACTCTTATTGGCCATTAAGTAAACAGTTTACAATAGTCTTTGTCATTTTCATATATGTGAGGACACATAAGCGATCCAGTCAGTTATACTTAGGTTCAAAAGATATTCTATAATATATTATACATAAAATCATACATGAGTACAGTCTCCAAATAATATTACCTACGTACTTGAATTCCTACAATTATCATTAAATCATAATAGTAATCAAAAATCAGTTCAAAATAAGATTTATAAAATTCATAGTGATTTTAAAGTTACAAAAACTGATAGTTATTAAATCATTCAGACTCCTATAATAAAGGTATCATTGTCCGCACAGTTAAGATACTCATCAAGTGAGTAGAAAGCTCTTTTTTTCAACCAAGCAGATACTATTGGAATGAACTTTTTATTCGGTAGATTCCTTACTGTGAGCGGAAATTTATTGAATAGTAGGTGTTGCTGGTACTTATGACTTTTCAGTGTTTTACTCAGCCTAACATTTGGTGTGACTAGGTTTCTCTATTTCTGGTCAGATATTCATGCTGGTGACTGTGTCTTTGAAAATCATCCATTTTATTCTTCACATATATTAAATTACAATATATGTACATTGATGGAAGAGTCATGATATTTAGTTCGGAGAAGCTATTTCTACAGGAATCCATACTCTTCAGCCCAACAATACAGCGAATTGCCTTTTTTTGCCAGATAAAAACTTTTTTCGCTTCACTACTGTTACCCCATAGTCTTAGACCATAATTCAGTTGCGAGTGGAATAATCCGTAGTATGTAAGAATCAATATTTCTGTACTAACACAGCTTTTTAGTTTTCTAAGCAAATACATTACTCTAGCTAGTTTTCTGCATAAGTACTCTACATGACAACTCCAGGTGAGTTTGCTGTCTAGCATGATTCCTAATAGTTTGACAGGCTTCAGGTATTCTTGGTATTCAATGTCCAAATTATTCCTAAGTGTAAAAAGTATATTCTGTTTTTTCTTCATTGAGAGACAATCGATTTGCTCCATACCACACTTTACTACGATCCATCGACAAAGCAAGGCTATCTAACACATTATCCACCCTGACATTACTATCCAAAATTGTGGTGTCATCAGCATAAAGAACGGAAAAACCGGGTACATTCGCATTAAAGTCGTTGATGAACACCAAAAATAGAAAAGGCCCAAGGACCGAGCCTTGTGGCACTCCTGCTGAAACTTTTCTAGGATCAGATTTAATATTATTAGATATTTCAACTATTTGGTCTCTATTTCTAAGGTAGCTTACAATTAATTGCAGCTCATTGTGTATGAAACCATAAAAATTTAGCTTCCTACAAAGAATTTCATGTGATATCATGTCAAAGGCCTTGCTCAGGTCCAACATTTACCCCCCCCCCCCCCCCCACTACCATTTTCTTCTCAAAGCAATCGAGAATGTAATTGACTACTTTCTCACCGCCATTGTGGTCGAGCAGTTTGGCCGAAATCCAAATTGGTTAGCATTTAGTAAGTTGTTTTTCGTGAAATATTCATACAGTTGATGAAAGATACAGGCTTCTATTATTTTACTGATTATTGGAACAATTGCTATTGGCCTGTAATTCTCAGGTAAATCACGATCGCCTTTTTTGAAAATTGGAGTGAGAAAAGACAGCTTTAAACAGTCTGGAAACCTTCCAGTTAGAAGTACCAAATTAACTACCACCGTTAAAGGAGCCAGTATTCTTCACTAGAAACTTCACAGTAAACTATAAACAATACACGAAAACTAAATTAATGATTAACTGTGACATATTTAAAAAAAAAACAAATAGACTATATTCTTTGTAAAATAGAATAACACTCTCACTTTTTTTAGATTAGTAAGGATGTTCTTATGTAATCATGTTCTTATTCAGCAGTTTACTAATAACTGCACAAGACTTGACATCAACACATCAAAATAATTAAACAAAATAGGTACTATAGTTTTGGTAGTCACGCCATTCTGTATCTCAAACAACAAGCTAAAACTTAAAATACAGAACATCATATTCCCTACACGAACTCACAAATTGATATAATTAACAAATAGAATGAGAGCCTCTGATAGGCTGGACTGTGCTACTGTGTTATTGGTTGGTGGCTAAGATTTGACACAACCACTAGTAACAGTTGTTTGACCTGGGAGCCTTCAACCATCTCAGCCAATAACAGAACTTTCTTTGAAATGGCGAAGGTGATATTGTGAAGGTATCCACAATGAATAATAAGAAGAAATTGTCACAACTGAGTTTATTCGAGATTGATAATGGTATAACAAACGAAACTAGTTTCTCAATATTTTTAATAAATGTGGTTGTGACAATTTCATCTTATTTTTCAATAACAGAACTCCAACGCAGCACAGATAAGAATGTCAGAAACTTTCTTTATAATTATTAGTTTTTATTTGAAAGAACCTTTAAACATTCTTGTCATTTTCCTTTATTTGCCTAACTGAAGTGAGATGAATCTTTTAGAAAACAATGAACAATATTGGAGCATCGCTGTGATCTGATATAGTTTTACCAGCACAATATTGGATGATTAAGAACGTTCGAAGAATTACCTTGAATGTTTGATTCACCGATGAGATCCATGTAGGTTGTAGTAGGTTGACTTTGTTGCGGTGAAGGCATTAGGTAATCATCTTCATCAAGGGGAAGGTCCAATTTCAAGTCGCCAAGAACTTGGGCTTCTCGCTTACTGCTTGAGCTACCAGCGAATTCCATACAGTCTGCAAAAGAATAAAATGTGTGAATACAATTTCTTTAAAGGAATTCGATGCAGTATATTCATTCCAATTCAGTTTTTATAACTCTTACTTATCAAGACATTGATGTATAATTATTCTACAAAAGCGTGGTAACATTAGGCAACGAATTGAGACAATTTGATATTTTCCATTAAAAAAATTGAAGGACTGTAGCCAAGTGGGCGAAGTCCTAGTGTGCTAACCCAAAGGTCCTGGGTTTTGATCAAAAGATTTTCCTCGGGCAACTCCCGGTTGCCTAAAAATAGTCATCAAATCACGACAGAGGCCCTGAACTTTTTATGATGCAATCTGAAAATTCTGACACCAGACCTAACCCAGCCAGGCCATACCAAGGTTATTACAACAAGTTTGTTCCGTTTTTTGAGAACTAGAAAAATGGTGGAGGTATGACGTATTTCACTTCAGTGGCAATGAGTAGCCCACATCATTGACAGCTCATCGAGACAAATCTGTGATGAGCAAAAAACTTCATTTTTGTACTGAAAAAGTGTACAAATAAAGCTGAAATTTGCAAGTTAAATGTGATTCTGAACCAAGTGACGTCACGACATTTCTATTTTGCTAATTTGAGAGAGTTATGGAACAACCTTGTTTCTATTAACCTTGAGGCCATACGATATTATTTTTAAAATTGCGGATGATACTGGTCTGATTAGAAATTTACAGGGAAAGTTTTTCAATTGAATAAAATCAACTGACTTCTAAATATAAAGTACTTTTCATTACCAAACATTTTCCAGTGCTATCAGACAGTGAAACGCGGAGCTTTAGTCAAGCATGGAGTCGACTCCATGCTTCAAACAAATGGCTATCATGGCTATACAGTCAATGACAGCTATTTGTTTGAAGCTCAGAGTCGACTTCACGCATGGCAAACTCTTCTGATACACATGCTTCAAAATGAAGTGCAGGAAAAAGTATATCTGTTCAATTGTTTCAAGATTTGACTGATCAGAAATTCATGAAAATCTGAATTAGAATAATTTAAATTATGGTAACTAGCAAAATAACTGACCTCTAGGTGTGAGAGGATCGACACAGTAGCGCAGCGGATTGGACTGTCCGTCAGCAGCAGCAATAGCGGCGGCAGAAGTGGCCGCGGCACCGACCGGCCGCATCATTTCCCGATCCCAGTTGGCCTGGTTCTGTGGCCCGGGTCCAGGCGACTCCAACAGCACCACTGACGGGTACAGGCTGCTCTTGGTGTGCGCGTGTGCATGTGGGTGCGAGTGCGGGTGAGGGTGCGGGTAGCCGGCTCCGCCCCCCGCATCACCTCCTTCCACCGGCGCGTCCGCCGCATCCATTGCTAACATCTCTTTATCATCCTGGAAAATAGTGCAATCATACGATTACGATTAGATTAAAAATTTTATTTTCAAGAAAGAAACCTTAAAGTATACATATATCTCTATACATACAGTATTATATTTTATGTATGATTAAGAAGACTACACTATTTTTCACCATCTATTAATCACTATTTTCAATACATTAATATTTCAATAGAAATAACCCTACCTAACCATTGTTATTTTCTATTTCTTTTTATTTCCTATTTGTGAAGCTATTTTTACAAAGTGGGTATTCATCATGTCTGCTATTCTATTTGGATACTTGACAGTCTTTTCCCTCTTCTACTATAATAAAATTTTTCATCTTCCCTCCTTTGCCCCTGAACTCATCAACCATCCAGGTCTCTTTTGATTTATTACTAGCCTTTTCTATTCTTTTATCATTATTATTATTATTATTATTATTATTATTGTACCAAGCTGACTTGGCTGATGCTATATTTACATTGTATAGCCTCTGGGCTTGTTTATAGCTGATCTTTCTATCAATCGTCTTATTTTATTTCCACTCCAACTAACATTCGACGTAACGGTCAACTATGTCACACTTGTGTTTAATAACATCTGCATCAGCCCATTTTATTTTGTTTTCAGCATAGTCCATATAGAATTGCAATATAATAGATTATTACAATTATATTGCTATAGAATAGCAATAGTATGTATAGCAATGTATAGAATAGAAGATGACGAAAGATTACAGCCGTCATATAAATTTACTCAGAAATTTAGTGTTCATCTGATTCGTAAATTGGTCAATTTTCATTAAAAAAATTCTCATCAAAAATACATGTTGGAAGTCTGCTGATGTACATAATGAGTAAAAATAAACATGTTTTTCTCTAACAAATAGCAACAAACCTGAGAAGAATAGGACGGCAACCTCATGAACTTATCACCGGGTATGACGAGGTATCGGCCAGGATCCCGAGCCATTTTCGCAAATTGGTCAGCCAGCTCCTTGAAGGAGGGCCGATTTTCGGCATCCAGCATCCAACAGTTGATCATCAGCATGTACACATCAATCGTACAGATATTGGGTTGCGGCAGACGCTCACCGGTCTCCAGTAATTCTGGAACATCTCGTGCTGAAACTGACTCATAGGGTCTGCCTCCGTAGGTTAGCAGCTCCCATACAGTGACGCCAAACGCCCATACGTCGCTCTTGTGCGTGAATATCCTGTGCTGAATGCACTCCAAAGCTAGCCATTTGATCGGCATCTTACCGCCGGCAGCTTTGTACTGGTCTTCGTTGATGTCGAGCAGTTTGGCTAGACCGAAATCGGTCACTTTGACACAGTTGGGCGTCTGCACTAGAACATTCCTTGCTGCCAGATCCCTGTGCACTAGACGCTTTTCTTCTAGGTATGCCATTCCTGAAAATAACGAACAAATTATATTTTAAAAAATAAATATTAGGTGTGCTATCGATAGTGATTATCATCGAGTATTGGAACATCCAATAATCGAAGATAATCACCATCGCAAAATCAAACACATGCTTTGGAATGGGGTTTAACAAATTGGAGTAGCGCGAATCAGCATAATATCGTAGTTTAGTTACCTATAATACTAAAACAGAAATTCTTTACGAATTTAGCTTGTTAGGCTGTTTTTGGACAATCCGACAATGAGTAAGTTATAGTGGCTAAATCGAGAAAAGTCACAAGTTTCAATTTGTGCAATGAACAATTTAAGAATATTACGCTAAAACCTACTAGTTCTCCTTGCTGTCCTTTGTTATGTAATGTCACATTCTAGTAAATGATTTTGAGACTGAGTTCAAAGTGAACAGTCATATCATTGTGAGAAATGCTAGAGAAGACTCTTAAATATATTTCAAGTTCGGTTTGAAGAAGCTGACGATTTTCATTTCATTTTTCATTTCATTTATTTACACACAGTTTCCAAAATACAATAATACAACATATAGATACAATACAAAATGGGAAAAAGTGGTTAGGTAACCTCATTGAAAAATCGTGTTGAGGCACCATTTATCAAACTGACAAATATTTGTTAGTTTGATAAATTGTCAGTCCCTTCAAAACCAGCTTGTGATAAACGAGCCGATATGGCCAAGTCTAAAATGAAAGCTGTTTTTAAAAAAGGTTCACTATAGTCTAGTGGTGAAGACGTCTGACCAGCAATTGGGAGGTCCGTGATTCGATTCCCGGCGGTGACTAAACAGGGTGACTAGCAAAGTAGGCTACAAAAATTCCCTGACTTTCCCTGATCTTAAATAACATTTTCCCTGACCAATATAATCACTACGAAGTTTTCCCGATAATTTTTTATATTCCCTGACTTTTCCAGAATTTAAAAATTCCCTGACTTTCCTGGTCGCTAGTCACCCTGCTAAATCGAAACTGTGAAATTAAGGGTGAAATATTTTTGTATGGTAGATTATTGTTTTCAATGCTGTTTTCAATATTCGCTATTACTGGAAGTCTCCAGTATAATTGATAGCACTTCGAGGAATTCGAGATTAATAAAACATTTTTTTTATATTCATAATTCTGCAATTGAAATAAATTTTCACATTCTTCAATTTACATTTTCAAACTTGAGTTGCGTAATCGCTTAATGACTTCTCTTCAACAATAGAATCTTCCTTTTAAGCGCTATAGCACAAACGAACGGACAACAGCACGATTTTAATAAGACACTGTTGGGTCCTTTTACATGAAACCAGTGTTGATTCTGCAAAAGCTGCAGTGAGTATAAACAGCAAATTGGGAAGTAGTTGCAAAGTTGTTACAACAGTGTTACGATTAAGTAGAAGCTTTAGTGTGTAGAAATAGGAAGAAACGTACCTCTAGCAATCTGCGTGCACCAGTTGAGCAACGGTTTGGATCCGATTTTGTCCTTGTTGTTGCGCACATAGTCGAGCAGACAGCCGAGCGGCATCAGCTGAGTGACCAGCATCATTTCGGAGGTGAGGCAGACGGCCAGCAGCTGTAGCAGATTAGGATGCACCACTGTCACCATTATATAGGCTTCCTCTAGAAATTCTTTGGTTGTTTCGGCTCCCGTACATTCGCGAAGCACTTTGATGGCAACTGGAATTTTGATGTTTTCGCCTTCAGGCACCCATACACCTACAATTTCAAAAATAAACAAATCTTAATAACAAAAAGAAACTTTCTTTGTAGTGGCGAAGGTGATATTGTGGAAGTTAACCATAATGAATAATAAGACGGAATTGTCACAACCACATTTATTAAAAATATTGAGAAACCAGTTTCGGTTGGTATACCATTATCAATCTCAAACAAACATACATAATGTGGTTTAGTTTGTTTGAGATTGATAATGGTATACCAACCGAAACTAGTTTCTCAATATTTTTAATAAATGTGGTTGTGACAATTTCGTCTTATTATTCAGAATAGAAATAAACAAAATTTATGCACTTTTCAATTTATTTTATCGTTTGATAAGTGTAGTAAATTTATTAGACATACTTCTGCTGAGAGCGCTATTTTCAATTTATTTTATGTATAATAATTTTTGGTCAAACGAAGAGAGGTCTCTGCTTCAAGTCGACCGTTTTGCATTTGTCTGTAACGCATGAAATCTGATTCATGTTGCATACGATGAATTTTTTTGAGGATGAAACCCACATAGGTCTGAGACCTGTGCGTGGGTAATGAGTTGGATGATGGTGATTGATGAGTTGGACCTACAGTTTTAGGTGGGTTCCGAACCACTTGGAAGTGATTTTACAGCAGAGAACAGTATCTTTTTGCTGGCCAATCTAATCGGTCACTGTTACAAACAGGACCTACGAGAACGCAGCTTATCTCTATCTGATTGAACAGATACCTGCTACGGCTCGCGGCTATCACTTCTCCGAACGCTTCCTAACAGAAAGTTACACCTTTCCTTTTTTCCTTTAAATTCAAGCAAATCCTGAAAATCCTTACACATATATCACTGAGAATTCCTTAAAAGAAAATCCATGCAAAATTTCACAGACTTTGAGCCACGCGTTTAGCGGTAAATGCGTAACAGACAATACAAAACGGTCGACTTGAAGCAGAGACCTCTCTTCGTTCGGTCAATGATACCCACACGAGTGTATGAACGTGCATGGGTAATTAAGGTGTGCCCCACAATATGCCAGGCTCAATTGGAAGCTAACCCGTGACCAAGAAGAATCTAGTCAGAGTCTTATCAGAAATAAGCGCTCTAACCAATTATACTGCGTCTGCCAAAGGTAAATGTTGATAAAAGTTGTAATGGTGAAAGATTTGATTTGGCTTTTGGATAGATTCAGACAAACTCAGTATTATTTTAGAATATTATACAGTAGCTTGTAAAGAGCTCTGAAATCTATATAGCAAACACACTAACATATGAAAAAAATAAATTATCATACATTACTCGATACATTGACAATGAAAAATAACCATAGTAGACATCTAATATGAAGAATAATATGTAACATGTAATAAGTGGAATAATATATAACATGGTCATCATTGTATTCATCATATCTTGTTTTCACTCTTTTTCTTTTTTCTAGTTTCTTATGACTAGTTTTGTATTATTTGTAAGCCAAACGTGTAAAGCTTTTCATTTGTTGTTTTAAGAGAGGAATCTTGGAAAACACATTGTGTTCTCAGTTGTATTCTAAAAAAATTCAATTCAATACTATAAAACATTGTCAATAATAAAGAGTTTTAGCAAAACGACGCCAACGATTACGCTAATTATAACCTGATAACCTGACCACTCTATGCCTCTGCTTGCTCATCTTGCATTCAGAGCATGCAGATGCATAGAATAGAATGGCTGCCTTCATTTTATCTTGGGAGGGCGAAGTTAGGCCGCAACCGGCCCTCTCTCCCACTTAACCCTCCCATACAACACTAACTTGTAACAAAAATGAAAATTAAAAATAGTACGGAGTGGAAAAAGTAATAAATAAAGGTGACCAGGTTGGAAGTAGTGTCATCTCTAACATAGTTTTGTTGAAAAAAAAAATAATGAAGCGTTATGCTAAGAATGTAACGTTATGTCAACATGAAGTATTTGAGTTGCAGTTGCACCGACCTTTGTAAACAGTGCCGAAAGCACCATAGCCGAGTACACCGCCCTTGCGCAGTTCGTGTTCTTTGATGATGCGCAGCTTGGTGAGGTTGGGTTTGACGTTGGTGGGACTGAGGGGCTCGTCGAGGCCCTGCAGCACCATTGTCATTTTGACGGCGTTTTCTTTGGCTTTGGCGCGCTGTCGCCACTGGTAGAGCAACGCGAGCGCGAACAACAACAGCAGAACAATGAAGGCGACTACGACTGCAAGAATCGTCGGAATGTTTTCGGCGTCACGCGGCAAAAACGCAAGTCCCTGCGGCTCGACCGAACAGTACGGTTCGCCGTTGTCCTCAGGAAAGATCTTGTGTGGATAGTCTGGCGGACAGCTGGCGGTGCAGTTGAAGAGGGACGAGTTGTCGCGCGGGTCGCCGCTGCCACTCACGTAGATCTTGTAGTTGCGACAGTTGTTGCAGTGGTTGTTGTCCGGCCCGTAGCAGCCTCGGCACTCCACACTGCACGGCTTGCATTCCTGCGTCATCTGCATCAAACACATCGATTGGCAAATTCCATAAATAAATCTTTAAATCCATTCTTTCAAAAGATGTTTCCTAACAATGAATTTATAAACATTTATTCATCTAGTCCAAATAAAATAAAATGTGCAGAAATAACAAGCTTCAAGCCCAAATATGTCACTATTTCTTAATTCTTGGTCTCTTCACCATTCAGCTTTCGGTTTCTATATTTCCCAATGCTGCTACACGAGCTAACCAATATCTTTAATCGAGCTCAGATTATTTTAATCTTTCACAATGCAACTAAAGTCTACGCATAGGTCACAGTTGCCTATGTAGTCTTTCCAATAATATACACTATATATTACTTATATCGTATATTTTATATATTATAAAATAATATTATATAATATAATATTTTATATTTTTAATCTCGTGCATATAAGTTGTGTACTGCTTTTATTTTTTTAAAAAGAGATTTTTTATATTATTGAATATTAAACTTTGATGTAAAAGCAAGCAGACCTTGACCGAAAGATGGATGAAATTCCAAATCAGTAAGTCAGTATAATATACTTCCACATATTATGTGGAAGCGACGTTAAGAAGGAAATACAAACAGAAAATAATAAATACTTCAAAACTACTCGATTCGAACTAGTTACAGTATCTTTGATATATTATTCGAAATTAATTAATTTATCAATAAATATGTGTTGAAGAAGACTGATGGATGGAGAAATCATAAAGTTCATTTTAAAATATTTAGAAAATTATTTATTTCAGTATTTGTCTGATTTTACTCATTTGTGCATTTATCACCGATTCACTGATAATGAGCTTAACTAAATTAACGCTGTATTTATTAGTAAATGCATAAATAATAGAACAAACTTATTTCACAACAATAAAAATAGGAAATACTTCTGTTAAAAAAATAATGCGATTGTTTGACATTACATTTGCTTGAATGTGTAATTAATTTAGTTTTGCGGTTATCCACGCTCAGCATTTTGTTATAGTATTGTGTAACTTGATACAAATTATACTTCAACTTGAATATTTTAAGGAATGAATGATATGCGCTTACCTCATCAGCAAAGTGGTCACTGGGACACTCGTCCTCACACTGCTCGCCGCGCTTGTACTGGCTGCACTCCTGGCACACCTGAATATGGAATCCGTAGTTGGTGCACTTGCGACAGCGCGGATGACACTTGCGGCAGACACCCTTGCCGGCCAGCGGCTGCAGTCGGCCCTGCTCCTGTGGCCCCACCCACTCGTGATAGTAGCCATCCGGACATGACTCGTTCTTCTGCAGGCAATGCTCCTGCAACCACCATAAATACAAAAACATTAATTAGATACACAGAATAGACAGAGACAGATTCGAGATATTCTACATTTTGTATCAATTTTAAAATAAGGCTTTTGTATTTCATCATGATAAAATTTTACTTTTTTCAAAAAAAAAATTATTTCATATATGTGGAAATAAATTTGAAAGAAACTTAATGGTAGGCATGTTTAAAGAACATATAAACTTGAAAGTTACTCACAGTTCTTTGAAAAATTAATGGTAATTCTTCTTTAAGTAGTTTAGAAAACTATAGGTACGGTAATTCCGATTTAGATAAACGAATAATAGATGATGATAATATAGTGCGGTCATCGTTAAATTTTCTGGATCAACTAAGCCTCCAGTGAAAAAGAAGTACGAAATAGCCATCACACATAATAGCTTACACATTTAGTAAGTGTTGGCATACACTAGAAAAGTATTTTAAAATGTCCTGTGTTGTTATCGTAATAGTGTTTTTATGTTTGTTTATGTTGACTATCTCTTTTAGTTATTACTTCCTGTTGAACGGTTGGGCCTTCAGCCCTTCTAGAGCGTATACTCATTTATTATAGTAATAATTCTTTATTGTTTCCTCAAAAGAGTTACAACGGGTGGTTGAGCAAAATAACAATTTTTTCTCTTTTCTCTTAGATACTATAACATTAATAAATTAAATAAGAAATAAATACAGTATTAATGAACTGATACACTGTCGTTGAAGCTAGACATAATATTCCATATACCCTTTAGATTTCTATCAAAAACAAAGCAAAGTATGATTCTTCATAACATTTTTCATAAACCACATCCGAAGAGAAAGAAAAAAAATCTATAAAGTGGAATAAGCACAATATTAACTTTAGGAAATACATCATTCGAAAGATGAAAGGAAAGGAGAGACTGCAATTATTCAACTATTGCAATTATTATAAATACATCATTATTGAACAATTATCAATCCTGCCTCATCGTACAAAGACATGCTTCAAGAGTCTCACCAGCAAGTTAATTTTTTTCTTATCCGGCTCATCAAAAATTTTCTGTAGGTTCAACCTTCCATCATTCAGTGGCAAGCCCAACTCTTCTCTTATGACTCTAAACATCTCACATTCACATATCCTGTGTAGGAAAGTGTTGGCTTTATTGCATCTTTGGCATATACTCCCATTATCCACCCTCACAACTTCTCCCTCCAAGATGAGTCTACAGTTATTAATATTCAAAAGTCTTAATTGCGAGGCTATCTGAAAAAGATGAAATGGCAACCTTAGCTTGAGGTAACTCTGCATGCCCTCACACAACTTCAGGTATGGCAAAACCATGAGGGAACCTGACCTACCATAACTATCCATGTCTAGTCTGTATAGATAGTCTCTGTATGCTCTGCACAACTCTTGTTTCTCTGCTAGGACCAATTCTAAAGTAATATTATCAATAACTGAAGTCTTACCAATAGGAACAAAAAACGTTTGCCTGACCTGTGAAGCCCAACAGTATTTAGCCTTTCTATCACCTGTAGCACTCATCAAAGACATCTGTTTCATTAGGCATATTTTCGGATATCTGCAATCAGGCATCTTCAGCACCTTGATGAGCCAGTTGAGAGTATTCTTGAACACTTGTGATGCAATCTGAATCTGCCCCACTTCGAGTCTTACTGCATAACTGGGTGTACCCTGAGGCAGACTGAGTATTCTTTTGTAGAATTGGACTTGCACTCTCTCAATTGCATCCAAATATCTCAGTGCAAAAACTGGCGAGGAATACATTAGAACCGAGCAGATCAAAGACCCAAACAATCTCACACACACATCAAAAGAATTCACCTTGAGCCTATGTATCAGTGAAACGGTTGCTGAACATGCAGCCATAGCCCTCGATACAACCTCATGCACAGCACGTTGTAAAAGACCAGATTGGGAAAAAGTGACTCCTAAGTAGGTATATTCTGCCTCATACTGAATTGCCTTCAGACCAAACATCAGAGGGGCCCGGCTGGTTTTATTGCTGAAGCCTCCCTTCCGGAACAGCAGAAGCTTTGTCTTACTGAGGTTCACATGAAGACTATTTGACTGACAATAGCTGTGAAAATGCTGTAGAGCTTTTTTCATGCCAATGTAGGAATCCGAGAGCAAGACCATGTCATCCGCATATGCCAACAAGGGAACCTCAATCGTGTGGGTGACTGAAACCCCTCTTACTCCCCTCTCCATCAAGTATTCCTCAAGATCGTGGACAAACAATGAGAACAGAAGAGGCGACAGTGTTTCTCCCTGTAGGACACCCCTTGAAACCCTAATTGGTTGTGTCTGCTGGCAACCATCAGACACTCGAACATTAGCTTTAGAATAAAGACAAGATACAATCCTGATGAATTTGCCACTCAAACCTACTCTCTCAAGCTTGCTCCAAAGAATTCCATGATCTATTGAATCAAAAGCACCCCTGAAATCAACGAAAAGAGCATACAACTTTCCTTTGTTCCTTCTCAGCTGCAATTGGATGATACTGTTGAGAACAAAAATGTTGTCCATGCAGCTGCGCTCTTCCCTGAAACCCGCCTGCCACTCAGGGATCTTCCCATTCATCTCACACCATTTGGAAGCTCTCAAGTACATAACCAGAGTGAAAAGCTTAGTAATACAATTAACTAGTGCAATTGGCCTGTAACTGGAGAGATCAGCTCTTGAGCCTTTCTTTTTGTACAACATTTTCAGAATTATACCTGACCACATATTTGGTGTTATCTCTAAGTCAAGAATCTTATTGAACATTACACAGATATACAGCAACCAATTATCAGGCAGATTTTTAAAAAATTCATAGACAATTCCATCCTCACCAGGAGCCTTCTGCAACTTGCATTTCTTCAGCGCTATCTGTATTTCCTCTAGAGTTATAGGCTTATCCAGTTCAGGTACAGAGGTATGACTAAGTATTTGCATACTACAACCTTGCATAGGAGACACATAATACTGACAGAAATGATCAAACCATTTTTCTAGTTCAATACAACACCCAGTTCTTACAGACCCTTTTCTGAATAGATTTATACTTTTCCAAAATTCCGTTGAGTTGTGAGCCTTAGCAACTTCATCAACAATTTTTTGTAGATAAATCTCTTTTTGTACCCTCTCAGTCTCTTTCAAGTTTTTCTTGTACCTACTATATGTAGCAATTGCATCTACTGAAAAACCATTATTCTTACAATGATAGAATGCCTGCTTCATTGATTCCCTAGCCATCTTACACTCCTCATTGAACCAGGGTTTAGAGGACTGCCTATACACTTCCTTTTTGGAAATCATACCAATTTGTTCAGCAATTCCAGAAATTGTTTCCACCAGATTTGAATTCAGCTGATCAATATCCTCACTCAGACGTGACACATGTGGAGAGAATGCCATGCAGTGATTATACATATTCTTAAGATGATCTTTCCATTTGATTACTCTGCTCTCATTAGCTGTTGAAACATCCCCCTCACAATCCAGGGTCACCAGCACCGGGAAATGATCGGAAAACACCGGAATGGACAGCACTCCAAGATCGTGAACCAAGGTCAAGGCTTCCTCATTAACAAGCACCAAATCTACGACTGACCGACCCACAGGGCTAGTGTAGGTATACTGTGCAGGACAGTCACTCATTGACCTTCCATTGACAACATACAGACCAAGTGCATCAATAAACTTCAATAAAGATTTTCCTCTCCTGTTGAGTGTAGGATCACATGAGTCTCTCTCTAGAGAGAGAGAGGAGCCGTGGAAAATGGATTCTATAGAGACACTATTCTGGTTAGCTATTCTACAGTTGAAATCACCACCAAGTAATAAAGGCAAATGACTAAATTTTTGCATAATTATAGACAAATGCTCCTCAAGGAGATTTAGCGTGGTTTCAATGTCTGTCAGAGGGCTAATATACACTAAACCCAGTATAAATTCTAAATAATTACCTTTTTGTATCTTAAGTACAATAAAATTATGAGTTTTAATGATAGTTTCCACTTTACATATTCTCTTATTATACATTACAAGAAGACCGCCCTTTGCCCTGCCTCTGGAACCACTCTTTTCAGCTGGAGAGCAAATAACATCTTGCATATAGTTCTTAGTAGTAATGTTCAAATCAGGCAGTGAAGTGCACCATGTTTCACAAACACAAACAATTGAGTTCTCTGAGATCTCTGTCCTGATGTCCTGTATGTTGCGTATTCCATATGAGTTCCAGTAGATGATGTTAAGAGGCCGAGATATCAGGGGTCGCCGTAATTGCTACTTCCGTTCTCGAAAATACTGATCTATTGGACCTACTTTGCTTCCATTTTCCGTATCTGACTGCTTCAATACTTTTTTATGTTGTTTACTGCAGGATGGAGAGACACTTAAGTCACGCTTCTTGTTATCTTTTATTTTTTCTTGTACAACTAATTTGTTGTATTTGATAACTGCATAGTGTCCCTTTTTTCTAGCCTCCACCATATCCACCATAAGGCCCCTCCTGATCCGCTGAACATCTTCAGGGTAGTCCTCCGTTATAGATATTTTAGAGCCTTTCAATCTTTTGCAGCTCCTAAGTATTTCAATTTTTTTCCTCTTTGTTGTTAGAGAAAGCAAAATTGGTCTTTTGTTGCTGGCTTTATCTTTCCCTATCCTTGTAATGAGGTCGATCTCTGATTTTTCAATTTCAATTTGAAGTTTCTCTCTTATCAATTTGAGTACTATACTTTCCAAATCGTTATTTTTATCATATTCTATTCCATGGATAATGAGGTTTTTCTCCCTTGACTTCTTTTCTAATTGTGATATCTGCTGTTTTTGTTCCTTCAGTACTGCGTTTATACTACTTAGCTGTTCCTTTAAAAGATCCCCAAACCTGTCTGTAATGGTATTTAATTTCAAGTTAAATTCCTCTGAGAGCTCCTCCTTGAGTTTAGCCTTGAATCCATCCAGCATGTCATTTAAATCTTCAGGATCCATATCTCTCAATCTATCTGACCGTCAACCAGCTAAGTAAATCAGAGAATTCACACAAACCGTTAATGAACTGTCACCGATTGCAGACTAGGAACAATTCTTATTAAATTTTCTAACTATACTCTTCACAGAGAAATGGGGAAGATAGGAAGAAACGGGATTCGCCAAGAGAGCTAACGTGGCATTGGACTATGAATGAGGAAGCTCCTGAAATCATAGGTAATTCTTATAGGTAGAGAAATGAGAAGGAGTTTTACTGAAGTTTTTATTTCATATGAAGTATGTTATTCTAAACAGCAGATATTATTGGCTTTATCATTGTGAACGGTAAAAGATTGTTTTCAGCCGACGAAGAGCAACAAGTGATAAACAGCTGAGAGATAACGCTGTGTTACCTTTACGCTCCTCTCAACACTTCACCCGATAAGATATAGCCTATACCTGTTATGGTACTATTCAGTCGAAATAGACCTCTCATCAATTAGCTTTCTGCTCACTTGGTCAATTTTTCTTCCTACGTTGGTACAAACAGAGTTCAAAGTTCAGTCAACGTAAAACCACTATCATACTGTATGCAGCCGAAAACAATGGCCGAGATACATTGATTGATGCTCAATCGAGCTGACGTAACAACAGAAGGTTTATTACTCACGATCTTCGTCCGTAAGAGAGATTTGACACAGTCCATCAAACAGCCCAGGAATAAAAACGAATTATTAACACAGCAAAACTATTTCCATACACAGTATCACACAGTAAATAATAATTTATTGAGGAGCAAATTCATTCGCGACTTACTCATAGCAACCAGTGTTGCCAACCCACTCATTTATTATATATTCATGTGTACCATCCCAAGCAGGCTCTATGTAGCCGCGGGATGCAAACCTTTTCATTAGTTGTAAGATATTTTTATTATGTAAGAAATGTTTTGTACTTTTGACTAATGAAAATTATTCATTTCATTTTTAATTTGTAAATGTTGAAAAATATCAATACCTAACGTTTGAAAGAAAGTATAATCATAGATTAGGGATTAGGGAGTAAGTAACTTGATGGTTCGTCTATGGTATAATTCAAATCAAGATATGGTTATGAGAACAGGATAAGTTAGAGAATTTAAATAATAATTACTATACATTTGAATGTTAATTTTTGGATATAGGATATGTGTAATTTATGTAGGTCTGCTGTCTTCATTCAATATACGAGTCATTCAAATATATCGTATTTGTCTCTAGTCTGTCATTGTAGCCTACTCTGTTAATTAATAATTTCACTATTGTATCAGACTGTAACATGCCTGCCTATATGCATTCATGATGTTATACTATGAGTCAATCACTTCAAACCAAAATATCTTGATAAATTACAGGCATTCTTTTGGATTTTTCAAAACATTATCTGAACAGGAATCTCAAGCAAAAAAAAAAACAATGGTTACTTTTTCATATACTGTAGTAGCTAATATTTTAAAAAATACATATAAAAAATGCCACAGCACTTTGCTCCAAAAATCAAAATAAATATCTATAATTCATCTTATAGTGGCTAACAATTAAAGAGCTCAATGTTGATTTTATTTATTTTTTTAAGGATGAAGCCTACATAGGTCTGAGACCTGTGCATGGGTAATGAGTTGGATGATGGTGATTGATGAGTTGGACAAACAGTTTTAGGTGGGTTCCGAACCACCGGGAAGTGATTTCACAGCAGAGAACAGTCTTTTTTGCTGGCCAATTCAATCGATCACCCTTACAGAGGGCCCAGGAGAGCGTTGCTTATCTAATCTGATAGAACAGATACCTGGTCCACTACTCACCACAGTGATATTATCATTGATGAAAGCCTTTTCACACGAGACACATCCGTTGGCACCGATAGTGTTCTCGGGACCGACACAGCCGCCAATACAGTTGGGATGACACGGCCGACATTCACCGCTGGCATTGTACTTGCTGTCCGGACACAACTTGACGCAGAACGGACCGTCCTTGACGTGTTTGCACCGCGTGCACTTGTCCGGTCCCGGACCGAAGCACGTCGACTCACACTCTTCGTGACACGGCATACAGATGTTGCCTCCCGCCTTGTACATGCCGGACACCGAGTCGCAGTCCTCCAGACATGTGGTTCCCAGTTGGAAGTTTCTACAGGCGAGGCACTGGTCCGGTCCAGGACCCCAACAGCCTTCTGACGAACACTGCGGGTCGCATACCAATCCTTCTTTTTCTGTAAAACAATATAGTTTGATTAGTTTGGAAATAGTTATTTATGCAAACTCCCAATAATCAAACTGGACTAAAGATCATGGAGGTATCATACAGTGGAGGGAGCATAAAGTCTGGAAAGTGATACCAAATAGTAGCCGCACAAGATGGCACCAGCAAAACGACACCATCTTGTGCGGCTATGCCTATTCTTCCCTTTCTTCCATTTCGGTTTCCCTTTTTTTAACAAGGGCGGTATACGTTATGCTCCCACACTTTCTTATACCTCCATGTTATAGATACAATATTGAAAAGGTCAGAAGACGCAGAAATATGGATGAATATTAAGAACAAACATTCGCAATTTACAAATTAATGGAATAGAATAGTTCGATATTTTTATTGATAACAGTATGTTCTGCTCTAAACACACTACTACGTAAACGAAGAGTGATGCAAGATGCGATTGCTCACCTCACTGAGCTAACAAAGTTATATCAGAATGCCAAGCCCAAACAATAACACAAGATAATGGAATAAATTATACATGGAATATCCTTGAAGCCTAATAGACTGGATGAAGCACACATAATTCTGAGACTCGTGCGTGGGTAATGAGTTGGATGTATGATTGTTAATCATGATTATAATGATTGAAAGATTGGACATACAGTTTTAGGTGGGTTTTCAACCGTAGGGAAGTGATTTTACAACAGAGAATAGTCTTTTTGTGCTGGTAAAACCAATCGGTCACCCTTACAAAGAGGACTAAGGAGCTCGTGACTTATCTGAATGAACAGACACCTGCCACAAATCGCTTCCCAAAATGATTTTAAAAAATACTGTCGTTGTAATAACGAGGTTATCATTGTTAAATATCGAATTACTCCCACATACAGAATTCTTGATGTTTTTAAACTAACGTTAAACTTATTTTTATTTTATTTTCAAGATATTGTTGCTCTTGAGTCACAAAACCACTGTAACACGATGTCATTACAATTTTATAAATGCTATTCATTTTTTTTTTTTTTTTTTGAGGATGAAGCCCACATTGGTCTTAGACCTGTGCGTGGGTAATGAGTTGGATGATGGTGATTGATGAGTTGAACCTACAGTTTTAGGTGGGTTCCGAACCACCGGGTAGTGATTTTACAGCAGAGAACGTTGTCTTTTTTGCTGGCCAATCTAATCGGTCACTGTTACAAAGTGACCATTGGTCAGAACATTTTCAACATCTATGGTGCAATAGATCTGGCATTACCAATGCGAATCGTTTGTAAACTTATTGATGTTATGTTATTGGTTGAGATCAATGAGAACCGGTTACAGTTTATAGTGCTAAACGGCTGGTATCATTAACTTGATGCTAGGTGATTGGTCGACAGCCCAGGACCAATAAAAAACAAAAGTTTTTAAACCTAGAGATATTGAGCCCTACTCATACTACTCATCACATTGGTTTTTTCGTAAGAGAAAAGATTCACTACTTTTTTGACGAGTTAGGTGACGTGACGAAGTATTTATCCGTGGTTGACAAACACACTAAACTAAACATTACAATAGAAAAACGTTGAACAAATACTTACGGCATTGATCGTCGTGTTTGTTATTCTGCAACATTGTTGTATGTTCTTTTGACTTTTTTATTCGATTCCAGTCGATGCCCTGTGCAAAACACAAGTCCTTGTTCTCTAATATAGCAACACTGCCAGAGTGCACTTTTTTCAAAGCACGCAGACCAAGCGATTTCAACGACGTTTTGACAATGTACAGCGACGAAAAATATTCTGTTAACTGGCGTCCCCCAATCACCTCCAAGTTCCTATAAATCATTTGATAAAAATTAGCACAAAATTCTTCAAACATAAGCAATGCACACACACATAAAGACACAGGAATTTTTAGGATCGTCTCTTGAAATTGCCATTTTGGAAAGACTCATTCTCATCAACGAATATCTCTAAATTGAGTTTTGCCTGGATATTGGATTTTATTAAACAAAGTTCTACTATATTTACAAAGTAAAAATAACACTTTTTTTAGAAAAATCCTCAGCACTATCATTCTATGATACTCTAGAAGCAGTGTTACTGTCACAAAAAATTTCAATCTCAAAATCTGGGTCATGGACATTTTTCAATAATTAGCCACATAAACATCAGGAGTATGATATCTCAGAAAATAAATAGTAAATTAATCTCCAAAAATTCGCTAAAACTGCCCACATAATGATTCACTGTACCTGGAAGACCTACTTTCCATTAACTACATGGTTTGTCGCAGTGTACAGTATAGTATATCTTAGGATTATTTTCATGGGTATAATTCATATTCCATATTATTTTACTACTTTTAATAGATTGATGGAGATTGATTTCTCACTGTTATATATTTAATGAATAGAGTTGATTAATGATAATCGAGGAGGTAATTTTCAAAACCTCATACGTCCAGGGCATCCAATGAAGAAAAAACTGTAATATCGCAATCCATCAGTGAATATAAATTCGACTCATTCAATTTTTTAAATCACCAAGATGTTAGGAACTACTTTTTGAACATCAGAATATGCATTTTATACTTGAAATAACATTTTTAATTTGCCCATGTGTGGTTTTGCAAGAAGTTGATTAGTTTGTGGGGTTTTGCTCCATTAACTTGAGGACATGTGTGCTTTAGGTCAGCTCAGTAACTAAAAAGATGAATCTGATATTTATCGTTTTATACTATAGTTAACTCATTTATTAGCAAATAAAATACTTTTTTGAAAAGTAGAAATTAAAGAATGTGAGATCAAATTACAAATTAATAATGTAACTTACAAGATAAACATCATGAAAGTTCTTATGCATCAAAAACTGCGAGCTCTTCAACTAGGTGAATGCTAAATATGAATCCCACAATCATCTTCTAAACAATCACATTCAATGGCATGATCTTCATTGTCTACAGGACTAACAAAGCATACTTTCTTGTAACAAGACGAACTCTCATCTTCTTCCCAATTTGCACAATATAGACTCTTTATTAATTCAGACATGTCCTTTTTTGCAGCACTTATTGCATGGACAAGGGGAATCTTGTTGGGTGAAGATCTTAATATATTAGTCCATTTACAACCTCTTTTCAATCTCTTTGTACATACAGTCTGTGTGACATCTTCAAATCGATAAAATTGATAGCTGATCACTGTAATTTTAATTTGTCCGTTTCTAGTGGTTTTGTTAACTAGCCTATTATTCTCTTCATATCACTAACTTGAGGAATGTTATTCGAGCTATTGGTGAGGCCTTTGATATTAAATAATTACAACTAAGAGTTTTTCAACTTTCAAATTTCAAAATATAGTCTTGTCAACAACTATGATATGCCTAGTTCTCAATTCTGCCAAACACTATCTTACTGGGAATGTGAAAGACATATTGCATACACTAACATTATGCTGATCTAAAAAGAACATAATTGCATGCAAAACGTATTTTTATTTTGACCAATGCATACGTCACTAAACAGGTTAATCCGTTTGATTCCAGTTAAATCTTGGTTTTTAAAAAAGTTCAAGAGAGCTGATGCAATTTCAGTAGACTCACGCCCTGCCTGGTCCTCTGTCCAAATAAAAAATACGGTTTTTGCATTTTCAAGTCCATCACACAAACATTGTAGAGCCCTGATTGTCTGAAATAAAGGCTTGCTGCTTATAATTTGCAACTTATAATTTTCTTTTCATAGTAATCAGCAGCTTTTCATAGCTAATAATTTATAATAAGAAACTTAACAAACATCTAAATTACCTGAAATAAGATAGATTAGTGAAGTTGGGATGATCGCCTTGTATGTTGATGTAGCCGGTGACCTCTTTCAAAGTGCTGAACACTTCCAAGCTATCTGGATGCATTTTCAGGTAGCGTTCCCCGAAGCTGTAGTTATTGTAGACCTGCTGGAATCCCTTGAACGACTGGTCGAGGATCGAAATGGAGCCTTCAATGATGGTGCAGTCTTTGAAGTCGTTTATGTTGCCTGAATGTATAAGGCCTCCGTCAACTCCTTCGCATGTTTTCGGACATGGACCATCACAGGGAACACATTCACCATTGAACGCCTGTCGAATAAAAATTTGTCTCATTTAATGTGTAATATAATTCAAATTATCATATCAAAACAATTTAAATAGGAATGTTATGCATAAAGTAGATGATTTAAAAAATTAGCTTAGAGCTTGAACACATAACAGCTTGAATGTGAATTATTTTGTATTTTCTAGATTAGATTATGGTTTGCATGTAGTATATATATAATAGTAATTAGTACTGATAGCCTACTTTTACTAATACCGTAAAAACTTATAGTTTTGACGTTTGATGAATTTTGTTCCTAAAATACAATATTAATTTTTATTTATTATCCTTTCCAGGGAGAGAAATCACTATTTTTAGTATATTTTCATAGTATTTTTGTTGTATCAAACATTTTTAAATTTTCTTTTACAATTAAACTATAATTATTTTATTGAATTGTGAATTTTGAACAAATTTATTTATTAACTCGATATACCGTATTTCATTATTAATATTATCATTTTTATTTGGTATTATGTGTACTAATCGGGTTTTAATTTCTATATGAATATGTCATGTTCCATAATAAACAAAATAAATAGAATTTTATTGCCATGAAACAAATACAGTATTATAGGCTAAGTCAAAACAATAATACAGTAAGTTAACAACAGTCAAAATTCAAAACAACAATAAACTTAATCCCTGGCTACTAATGATACTAGTAGACACCTTATGAATATCTTAATTACAACTAATATAATGAATGCATATAGGAATGGTTCTTCCATCAGATGCAGTATTGAGGTACTATAACTGTGGAAATTGAATCATTCATTCAAACTAATACTCAAATGTTGTACCAAAGGCTACAATTTGAAAATTTGGAACATTATACCATCATTTGGAGTCAGACTGAGGTTCATTTAGAAAATAAATAAAATTATAATAAATGAGAATTAATTTAACGGATTTGCCGACAATTAGAGCACATTTAGTGCTGTAATTACATTCTATTGTATTTATTGTAAGTTAGATGCACGTTCTATTTCTAGTTATATCATAATTTTTGTAAATCTTTTGTAATGCACTACTGAATAGAAGTTATCTAGCACATTTAGTTTAGGACAACGCCCTAAAAGCAGATATCTTTCCTATCCTACATGTCAATTGAATTCATAGCTACTTAAACTGATTCAAGATCAAGGGTCCAAAATTTAAATTACCAACTGGGCTAATAATTTTAGCAGCATGCAATTTAATAGAATGAACTAGAAACTAGAATTTATAGTAATTAATTTTACCAATTACTGGTAGTTAGAATGAAACACTAATGTGATAGGGGTACTCACTTTTTTCTTTGGCGGACACATTCGTACACAGGCCCCGTTATCTTTCAGTAGATGTTCTGGACAGTTTTTCACACACGTTGCTCCATAAGCGTACTTCCCGTAAGGATTCGCTTCCCAAGAATACGTCGTTGGATTATACCTTTGCATTGCAGGACATTCTTGTGTACATACTCCATCATCATAGAAATTACGGCATGCCTGTGAAATAAACAAAGATTGAGACTAGCCTACAGAAAATGCGTTTTATCACCAGTTTAAAAAAAATAAAGTAATTCAAAATTAGCACCCGTTTCGAGGTGCTACATTTGACACAAAACAAACTAAAACGTGAACACGTTCATCTCAGCTTCCGATTTCATGCATGAAAAATTATTTTCCAAAAACCATTCATTATTAACCAAACCATGATAACCATCTATTCACGCTCCCAATGTGATTCAGTTTTTTTCTCCCAGCGTAAGAGAATTCAAATGCAGTAACAATTTTAAAGGGTGATGAACGTCATAATTATTTTATGAGTCACTTCAAAATAAACTCAATCAAGTAATGATTTTTTCATTTCCACATTAAGTGATAGGGCCTACTGCAATAGTGATTTTAGTGAACATGCATACAAGCTATATCATTTTAGTGGGTCTACTAGGATTTTTTAATTATATTTTGTACTCATTCGTTTAATTTTTCTTTTTTTTGTGAGTTTCGTTCAGGAATACCTATCCGGATCTCAAATAGGCAATTTCGTATAGCTTGACATTTTTCTGTAATATGATATTATGCTTGTAATGAATATATTTACTTATTAATAAAGGTTTAAATACCTGCGTTTTGGTATTCAATAATTATTTGTTCACTACCGTTTTCAACCCGTCCATGGGGTCATCATCAGGTGGTTACAGACGTTATTTTATCATCGCCGATTCGGATGTGTTTTTCGCATAGGCCTATTCGTTTCGTGATATGTGTTTTTTTATGTATCTTTTATCATTCGACGTTTTATATTACGCCGAATCGGCGATGATAAAATAACGTCATGACCCCATGGAAGGGTTAAAACCGGTGGTAAACAAAGTGGATACCAAAACGCAGGTATTTAAACCTTTATTAATATTAACTGGTATCCGGAGGCTAAAGAATCCAATATAATATTTACTGTATAAATTATTATTATTATTATCATCAGTACAAAACCCTTCTGAATTCCCTTCCTACAGAAAAATTTGAGAGATGTTTTCTGACAAGAACTCTTTTTATAGAACATGAGTAGGTAATAATAATAATAATGCTGAAGGGACATCACTCAGACAGTTTTATGTAACTTATGAAATTTCTCCGTAATATGATTTCATGTTTGTAATGTATATAGAACTTGCTGAATGAATTTCAATTATTATTACAAGTAAAAAGCATTTCTAAATTCCTCTTCTACAGAACTCTTTTTGTAGAAAATGATTAGGTAAGAATAGTGTTAAACCAGGTTGACAGTTAGCCTTAATTAGTATAGTAGTTACCAGACAATCGCTCTGTTTGGGTCCAGTACAGCCTCCGGCACAGAATAGGTGACAGCACTCGCGGGGATTAGGTCCAAAGCAGCGGCCTTGGTAGCACTGAGGACTGCAGTTGATCTTGCTGAACTTCTGACAGTTTTCGATGCCCTCGCCCCAGCAGCCATGCGCGCAGTCCTTGTGGCATTTGGGACACTCGCGTTCGGCCAATGAGAAGTTGTAAACGTAGACGTACTCGGAGCCTGGCCCCGTGATTATCTCGTCCCATTTTATCGTTTTCATGTGGCACAAATTGTAGTTGTTGAACATTCCCACACTTCCGGTTAGAATGTCTGCAACGATAAGAGAGTCACACATTAGACATAATAATTACCATAACAATTCCAAAAATTTGAAAAACCATTGATAATGAATACATTGAATCAAGCTTTTTAACTACCCGTAAGGGTCTCCCCACCACGAAAAGCCATACGAATTTACTTTACTTTAACTAAAAAATTAAACTAATGAAGTTGATCTCTTGTTAAACCCTTCATTCCAGACCTCAATTAAAAGACTAATTATTAAGCTACCTCTGTACAGTTGAAATACTGCAGTTAATTTATTTTTAAAGAATTATGATTTTTATTAATTTGGTTAACGGTATTTGGTTAACCTCATTGAATTAATACTTCAGTTAAATTAGAAATGGTTCTCAAGGACCATCCAAACGAGTGATAACAATTAATATTCAAAAACATTGATTACTTCATTTGAGTCTTAACTCAGTCGCCAACTTATCTCACAGAACATTGAAGTTAGAAAAGTTTATTTTGGCCCATCCAAACGGCTAGAGCTAGAGTGACACTAGTAGCATAAGACAAACTTGAGCAATTCATGTACGATTTTTGTTTTCAAAAAGATGAAGAAAGTGAAAAGCTTATTTGGATTCAAAACTTTAAAAAATCTCGGGCTAGACATTGATGAAGAAATAAAAAAGCTGAAAATGTGGCTTTAAAATTGATTCTACTATTAGTGTTGTATTGGATTTAGCTATTTGTACCAGTTATACACTACTGTTAGTCAAGCACTGTTATTATTTAAATGTTACTGTAATTTTTTTGCTTTTTCATCCCATTCAACCTGGTGACTGCTTTCAATACTTTACAATCTACAACTACATCATGGGTAACATCTTCAGTTGTGACTGTATTAGAAACTATGGTCACTTTCTTATTCTCCATAAAAAGAGGCTCGTGAGCTCATTTTTATTTGAATTAATGAATTGATATCAAGTAGCAGATTTGAATGCTTTCACATTTCATTTAGTGGTAACCTAAATCTTCATTTTCCTCATTTAAATAGTTCTTAAACTTAAGAAGTGGGAAAGTACAGCTTATGCTGAGTTATTTTTTTTCTCATTTGAATCAAGCTATGATATGATCAATATCAGAGATGCATGCATGTTTCAACTATAAATTATAGGTAATCTATTCTCCTTTCTCACTTCAATACCTATTAATATTCCCAAGTTTAAGATTTGAATGATTCAATAATAAGTAGAGCCGATGAGGCTAATGAGAATGATTATGCCCTTTTCTCATTTAAATCAATCTCATATGCCTTTAAACATGGACAAACGCTTAATTTTTCACAATTCTTCATCGAATTTTGGTCGATATCAAATAGCTTTTTATCTGCAATAAGAGATAGACACTTTTCTCTTCACATTTCAATAAATCCTAAATTTAAAGTTTAGATAATTATTCAACATTAAACATCAAATAAAACTCAAACTTTCAGCCAACTTACCGCGCAGAGCAGGCATTTCGAGGTTGTGCATTTTGGACAGTGTAACAATCAGTGCAAACTCCTTCTCGTGTATGTTGAGTTTGAAGAGGGTGCGTCCGCGTATGATCTGCAGACGAGGCAGCGTTATGCGCCGCACATCGACATGCGATATCAGCACATAGCCGGTCACTTCTCGAATGTACTGAAGAAAGCTCAGATCCAAGTTCTCGTCCTGCAGCCAGGTGAGCTCCAGGTTGCCATCCACATAGGTGCAATTGGTGTAGCGATTCTGCAGGTTGCGATAGTGGTGCTCCCGGTTCGAGGGCACTGACATACGACCGTTCGTGCCGATGCATACTAAAACAGAAATGAAAAAAAAAACAAAGTGTTAAAAACTGATGGTGAACGGTAAACCATGACAAATGTAAAGTAGATACAAAATATATATATGGGTACGGTAGATGTTACTAGTTAAGGAATTGTTGATACCTGATTGTTATATATTATGAAACATAATAGGATGCACACAAAAGAATAACATTGATTGACAGTGATAGCAATATTGTTGGTGATAGTATTGTTAGTTGACAATGACTATGGAAAGTCATTACAATAGTATTGTTAGATGGCAATACTTTTTGGAAAATTGTTAAAAACCCATTGAGAAACATATGTGGAATGCAGATACATGGAAAATACAGGGAAACACGACGAAACTGAATATACCATCCATATTCTTTCCCTGAATGGGTAGGATTTTTGACTCTTAAAACTAGTCAATTGATGAAAAATCATTATTTCTAATAGAAAAGATTATTTTATGAAGCATACAATAAGTAGGTAGAGTCATACATTGTTCTGCATTTAAGTTTTACAATGATGGTGATACATGCAGTTACTGTAAAAAATATTTAATTAGAACAGATGTAGGATAGAATAAATTAATATTAATATAGGCTACTGAACTTTTGGTGCTAATGTAATTAGTTAATTAAGTACTAGTACATTAGTGGAAAAATTGCACTGGTTGCAATTCAACTCAAGGGCCATACAACAACCATAAAGTACTGAGTATATCTAACATGAATCGAATAGAAAAATAAATGCATTTTTCAAAAACTTATGTATTTTTCGAGATTTTAAAAGTTTTTGCGCAACTAAACGATTTCAGCACTTAACCCAACCAACTATCCCTAATTCAATATTTCTTGTTATGTAATAGATGATAATTAATATGAATAAATATATGTAGTAGGCTACTCAATCAACTATCCCTAACTCAATATTTCTTATTATGTAATACATAATATTATGATTAAATATATGTAGTAGGCTACTTATGCTATATGCTACATGGATAAATAAAAATCAAGAATGTTACAGCAGTTCTGTATATCGGGGACAGTATTGCTTTGATCAGTTGGTATTTTAAGATCTGTCAACGGCTTGTAACATTAATTTCGTTCCCACAGCTAGAAAGATGAAGAAGGACCGGTCGATTTTACTGATGCGATGAAGCAATATCGTAACTCCAATAAGAAGGCCATCATTCGACATGTCGACTGAGAGGTGAACTAAAGATAAAAATGATTTTTTATAACCACGGACCAACAACAATTCTCAATTATTATCCTCATCGTTTCATTTCACTCCTCACAACTTGACGATTGAAAGTATTAAGGATTTTTTGATAGTCCCGCTTTTTTCTGGATATTATTTTTCCTCACGGTGGATACTCAACGATTCGTTTAAATCTTTCGGAAATATCACACACAGACAAGTTTTGACTGAGGGAAAAGTAGTCATGCTTAAAGACTTCAATCTGATACCAGAGAAGAAGAAAAACAAAGCTACCCGTACCCTGTCTGGTTTTTAGTCAAGAATGCCAAGAGAGCCATATATGATTTGAAGGAATAAGTTCGTTATTTATTCCATTCGTCTTCAGCAGGTATTTCTCAGTATAATGGACAGAAACAAAAACGTGAAAAGAGAAGAAAAGGTGGAAAGGTATGAAGCGAGAGATTAAATATCTATAAAACAGTCGTGTGGTGAAGTAACTGACGAAGGGGAAGCGAAAAGAGCAGAAATGAAGGGAGATAAATTTATAGACCAGTTTCAAGACGGAATATAATCCTTTCGAACGAAGACGGAGAAGGAGTGATGAGTGAGGATAGTACTGGAAGAGCAAGTTTAGTCGACGAAGACAAGGTGTAGTGCAAGAGAGAAGATATAATCGTTTAAGAGGTTTACCGGAGAGATTTTTGACCGGTTAGCTCTTTTCCGTGGGGAATCCAGAAAGAGCTTAGCGCGTTTTGAGCGCGCGGCAATAATTTTCAAATGTCATTTTTATCTTGAAAATTTTCCTCAGAGAATAACGATTTCGTGCCGGCGTTCCATAAACAAGCGTCTTTGGACGCCACGAGGTCGTGAAGCAGGCAGACGGAGACCGACAGACACTACATCCGAGTAGCAGTGGCGTAACGTACACCCCCGCAGACCCCGCGGCGCGGGGGGGCCCGGGCTATAAGGGGGCCCGGAATGAAAATATATTTTTTCAAGAAATGGCCCGTGCTCAGACTGATATATATATATATTTTTTTTTTTTAAAGAAATAAAACTGAATTACTAAAGGAAGAAGAATGAATTGGCTAATTATTGTCAGGTTTATTGTTTACTTTATCAATTCGCAAATAGTGAAGGAATTCAGAAGCAGGATGTTGTGACTTCAGGAAATGGAAATGGAGACATACCGAGGACAAAACAATCTTCAAACAAACTTATCTAGACTGTCACAAATCGTGTCTGCAAAGTGCAAATATTAGAGGAAATTAATATTATTTTCCCATAGAATTCCTCAATGTATATTAGCATAATATTGTGATGTAATAGAAAGTGGGAGGTTGTGTAGAAATAAAGTCAATATTTTTCTTCATACAGTATTTTGAATTCAGTCTCTTTTGAATCGTCCAGTTAGATGCATGTAGCCCTACACGTGTCCGATAAATTGGCCTAGAGTAAACCGGATGTATATTAATTGAGTTCGTGATCGTGAGTTTATTATTTGGAGTGCCATTTTTTTTCATTGCTATTCTATTTTTCAACATGCTGCGTTTATGGTATTGTGATGTTGTACAGTCATGTTTTAGTTATTTCTATTTTTAATCGACTAGTACATTTTTAAACAATGTTCAGAAGGAATATTTATACCCTTGATATATCGGATAAATTACGTGATTATTGTACAGAATAAGTATATAAATAATAGTTTTGGTCCAATTGTTTCAGTTTTCCTAACACAGTTGAATTTTTTTCTTATAATATAGGATCAAGTACTGTATATGTGTATAAGTAGTTTACGTTTTCTCTCTTCTGCCTCTTAAGAATAAATTTCTTAATTTCTTTCTCTTTTCCTGATTTAGTAATTTCGCGGTAATTTAGATAAAATGCCCTTTTTTCAAATTTTAACCTGTGTCCGTGTCTGCAAACGAGGCGAATTCTGAGAGAACACATTTTCTGGGAAAAGGAGAGAAGGTGCTAACAAGGAGGATGTGAATGTGGATCCTATGGAAGACGTCAATTTCAAGGTTTCTAGGTTTCAAGATTAATTATTTATCTGTGATGTTTTCCATGACGAAATACTTAATGAACAATCTAATATTAAAACAACTGACACTGTATTTCACTTTTATATACTGTATTGTTTTACTCACTTATATTGGAGATGCTTGAGGGATGCATTTCACTTCTGAAAAGTGACAAAGGCTGACGAAGCTTTTTTTCAGAAGTGAAATGCATCCCTCAAGCATCTCCAATATAAGTGAGTAAAACAATACAGTATATAAAAGTGAAATACAGTGTCAGTTTTAATATTAGATAATTATTTATAACATAATCAACACTCAACTATTTTCATCTTTCAGGAGCCCGTAGGCTACAGCCAAAATCATTAGACTAGCCCCCCTTGAAACATGATTGAATTTTTAAATATTTTTAGATAAAAAGGTGTTTTGCTCTTACATAATTATAACTGCCCAATAAAAATCATTCAAGTTTTATGGGAGGGGGACAAGGGAGAGGGGGGATATTTATATGATTTTGAGGAGAGGGGCCCGGAAAATCGGTTGCGGGGGGGCCCAATTGGAAAACGTTACGCCACTGCCGAGTAGGACTAGGCGATGCCAACAGTCGCGCCGCTTGCTGGTGGTAAACACGTGCAATTGCGGGCTTCGACGTGACTGTTGCATGATGTGATGGCGAATTCCAAGGCACTTGTCTGTAGCGCGTGAGAAGTGAGAACGTTGTCAATCAATTAATCAATAGATTCCGTCATTATGTAGGTATACTACCTATAGTACCGATTTCGACTGTAGGTGACTCTTCAGACCTCAGCATTATGTTTTGGTCCAAAGAGCGTCCTACGCAAAGGAATGAGAAGGTTGCGATTACTTTCCTGAGTTAACCAATTTGTATTTATGCCAAGCCCACCGGAAAAAATTCTGCAGCTATATGCTAAACAGTCCACTTGCACCTTCACACAGGGTCTGGCTGTACATACTTTCTAGCAAACCTCTGAGCTACTTCCTGCGTCCAAGCCACCATTCGACACACACGATTGACAATTGATTTGGTGTATCTGAGATGAACAAAACTCAATTCACCTCAAGCCCAATAACGCAATCCGCCATTATATTATTTATTTAGTCTTGAATTTGTTGATTCATACCTATCTGGGTTGTTATTATTAACTTTTTATTATAAATTTAACGACTTGCAGTCAGTTTTAATAGAGAACAAATAAATATTTATTCACGTAGGCCGAAATGTTTTCAAATCGTGAAGATTCAATTTCAAAAGCAACCTGGATCATAGCTGTTCTCTTCGTTGTCAGTTTTGGTTTGAAGAATCATTGTGGTTTTGTAGATTGGGATCGAAAAGTTTGTGTGATTTAAAATTTAATTGTTTATTGCGTGTGGTGTGTTTGTATATTTCAAATTGTTCCAAGGTACTGAGTTCATGTCATTTAGGTTTAATATGTAGAATTTGTAGGTTGGTAGCGATGTCAGTAAACTTATGTCCAGTTTAAATAATGTGGTTCGCGAAGGTAAAGGTCGATTCGGGTTTTGTAATTAATGCATGTGAATGCTCTTTGTATCGTTGTTTAAATGCGCAGCCTGTTCATGCAATGTAAATTTTGTTACAATCAAAGCAGTTCAGTTTGTAGATCCCTGGGAGATCGTATTTGTTTGTGATCAGTGTGCTTTTGGATGCAAGTGCATTTTTATTTTGTTTTTGTTCCGAATGCGATAGTTTGGCTGGCATTTTGGAAGATTATTGTTACTGTTTGTGTATTAATGTATGTCATTGTGATGCATTTTTTGTCAGAAGTGTTGGTGTTTTGTTTTGATTATTTTATTATTGAGTTTGTCAATTAGGTCGTGTTTGTAGCCATTTTCTTGTGCTACATATTTTATAGTGTTTAGTTCAGTGTTGTAATTGTCGATGGATAATTGATTGCAGCAAGACGCACACATTTTAAAACTTCATACATAACTTTTAACATAATTTACATTGGACAAACAGGCTGCGAATTCACACAACGATAAATACAATTTACAGGCATTAAATACAATAACCGAATCGACCTTCGCGAACCACATCTTTCAAACTGGACACACTTTTACTGACATCACTACCAACCTGCACATACAACACACCAACCTATCGACACACCACACACAATAAACAAGACATCCTCAATAAACAATTAAATTTTAAATCACACAAACTTTTTGATCACATTCTACAAAGCCATAATAAAGTAATATTCTTCTAACCAAAACTGACAAAGAAGAGAACACTGATGATCCAGGTCGCTGTTGAAAATGAATAATCAAGATTCAAAAACGTTTCAGCCTACGTGAGTTTAATTCATTCTCTATCAAAATTGTCTGCAAGTCGTTAAATTTATCATAAACAGTTATTATTTATTTATTCACCCAAATACAATATAATGTGAAGGAACGAAATGCTTCAAGCCAAAAACTGCTTCTACTACCTAATTCCATCTCGATTCAGAATATTTTTGTGTTAGTTTCTATCCCACTGCGAATTTTCACTTTGATTTGGATATTGAATATACTATTTTAAATATGATAAATATTAAATATTTTATATATCTAATAACTCAATTCTTTTTCATTTCAAGTAGTTTAAATTGAAGTTTGAATAAAACGAAGCACTAAACGGACAATATTAAATTTTGTTCAAAATTCCAATATTTAAAATTATTACGAGTACATTGATTATGATACAGTGAAATGTACCTAGATTTTTGAAGCCACCTGTTTGTTATTTGTTTTGTTCAATTTCGTTTGTTTTATAATTTTTACCCGCGTATTAATTGAATGATTTTGAAATTTGAGTATACAGTACTATTAAAACGGACACAATTTATAGTCTTTATTCCACCTATATCTGTTTATACCGTCATTGTCTCATTGTCATCAATCTCTCTCATGTATAATGTAAGTTAGCCCACCTCTACACCACCACTATCTGCATTCTATTCAGGAACCGTAGTGTTCCTATAGATATACAGTCTTGGGTTAAAAAAACCTGTGAGGGGGTGGAAGGGGGGGGAGGCACCGAATCGTGGCAGGTTCAAGCAAGCAGAGGCAGGGACTTGCTACTTCGCGGCTTCGGGGTCCTGCTTTTGTGCTTGAAGCAGGTCCATCCAGGACGCGCGAAACAAGCCTGTCTTCTCTTATCTGGACGATTCGGGAACAAGCATCGACATAAACTCGTGATCGGAATTCGTGAGTTTACCAGCCCTTACCCATCCCCCTCCCACCCCACCCACAACACAACCATTGGTACCAACCGATCCGCACACACCCTTCTCACACTAATCACTAGCCGATCGCCTCTACAAAACATGAAAACCGGCTGTTAAGTCTTCGACAAAATCTCTATATTCTTCACTTTTCTGTCACCAATATTATATTTAGTACCGTATATAATGTAATATTCTGTATACAACTATTCAATTATTTCACAGCTTCCACAAAATTATTCAAAGGCGATTTCCCGTCATCAAGGGGACCAGGACGGGTGAAAATATGTTTTATTGTCGTTGATTATTTTTTCCTGGAATTTTTTCTTTCGGTTCGAGTATTTATTTTTTCCCTAAGTAAAAATATAATGTAACTTAGGTCTTGGTTTGTTCAAAGAAAAAACTTCGCCGCTTATTTCCCGAAAATATATTTATTTAAGATAGAGGTAAACTTTTCACTAACTACAAGAGTTGTCGCTGAAATTTTTGTAAGCTTTCTGAACCACTACAGTTGCATACACCACTAGAATTATTATTGCATTATTCCCCAAATAATTTTAAAATATGAATTTCCGATGAAAATTCATATTTGTTACATTTATTATTAGAAAATTCGTGTTTTTTATTCAACACTGAAGATGTATTATTCCAATGCCGTATGCTCGTAATTAGTTGGAGAACAAGCCCACCAAATTTCAAATATGTACCTCCTTTACATTCTCTTAGTAAAATGTACCTGAAGTTGCTTAATTTAGCATTTCCTTTACATGGCCGTCCTGCTCCCCTTAATTTTACATTAGAGACATTTAGTTACATTATTAAATAATCAATATTGGTATTGGTATTCATTTATTACAGTATTTAATCAATAGATTCTTCATAGATTATTGAATTCAATAGCCACAGTTCTCCAGTAACTAAGAATCTAGGTCTACTCATTATTTCCCGGGTTACAGATTTCTAGCTATCAGTTACAATGTTTCCATTCTCTGTTAATATTTTTAAATAGAATATTCTAACCCAACTGTGGTTTTGAATACTGAGAAAGTTCTATTAAAAATTATGCCAATTAGTCTATCATTGATAATCGGTAGTTGACTGTAATTTTTGAAAGCCTACACTAATAATATGAAAGCCGACACTACATAAATGGAAATATTTGAATTTCATGCAACTAATGTGGGAACAATAATTGTGTATAAATTTATTATAAATCAATGCCATCCTGTAACAAGAAACTAGAGTTTTGACTACAAAAGAATAGTGAGTGCGACAGATGGATACAGCAACACTAGAAATAGTTAAAATAATCTAAGAGCCTCGTCAATAGTAACTTGCCTGCTTTAGGTTGCCAATTTTTTTTAAATTTAGTTCCAGCATTTTAAATTCATTGGTTGCAAATTGATTTTTTTGATAAAATTTAGTTAAAAAATAAAATGCTGGACTGTACTATCCCCCATCCTAAGAATAACATCACATCTTCAACATCATAAACTCGCCAAGAGGACAACATTGATCCATACCTACAGGAACACTCGAAATCGGTTATGAAATCACCCCTTGCCATATCATTCAATCACATTTGCATCCATAACAAAATCATCCCTAAATATGCAAGAATTTCTTTAAAAGTGTTTTTTAAGTATATATTACATATTAGTGCTTCAACATCATAATAACATTACGCTTCAACGTTGACCAATAGCATTGGAGATTTCCCGTACAGAAAAAACACAAGTTTTCTTTAAAACAAAGGAATACATTGCACCAATAACTTGAAACACCCTTTGGCAACATTTTTTTTTAACTCAACGTTTGTAAGCCACGACGGAGCCATCTCGGATCTCACTCGTCACTCCTTGCAATGATTCGGTGTAAACTCAAGACTATAATTCCACGGCTATAATGGCGAGTAGAACAAAAGTAGCCAACACTCAGACAGAACAACAATTGGTTGCCGGGGCACACAAGAAATATGGCGTTATAAACGTTCCACAGAACATCGAATCGTAAAACTTCTGAAATGAATTCTTTCGTTTAGTTAATAACAGTGGAGCACACTCGAAGACAAGCTGTAATTTTCATTCCAGTCGAACAACTGAACAAAACGTTCCCGATGCAAAAAGAACAGTTATGCAAATCAACGATAATACGAAGAAACAATAATAGCGTATTATTTAAAATCGAATATAATGACAGAACAAAGTCTGGGGCGCATGCGCAATGCGTGTGCTAGTCGCGACTCTAGAGCCTTCAACAGTCACAGAGAATTATTCAGTTCGACACAGGTCTGTCATTATTTTGATAGCTTGGAATGCTTGATGATAGATGAATATATTCATCTGCTGAAATAAACGATCATCTAAATATTTTTTCAAAGTAGGTGCCTTTGAAAGTATTGGAAATACGAAAAAAATAAAATACAGATTATTTATAAAAATATAATGCATATCAATAAAATAGAGTTGTCTGAATTAATGACAAAGACCAGGGGCATGTTAGATGCTCAAAACAATTTATTAACAAACAAGTTTTATCAGTAGTAATATTATTTGCAATTATCGTAAAAATTGATGAAAGTTTTCTCCTACAACTTGTACATGTAATGTAGAAGGTCCCTGAGTGTTTTGTTAAGTAATTATTTGATATTGTGGAGAAAGATAAAATAGAACAGATTTCTGAGGGATATTTATATAGGCTACTGTATAGAGAACGTCTTTGATAGCTTGGAATGAATTATGATTTAAGATAGATAAATGTATTCATCTACTGGGATAAACGCTCATCTAAATATTTTTTCAAAGCAGGTGCCTTTGAAAGTATTGGAAATACAAGAGAAAAAACAAAAAAATAAATAAGTTCTCTGAGGGCACGACCAACAACAGACTTGGTCTTTTGTTATCCTTGGGCATGAAGATGACTTGTTTTATCAGTAGTACTTGTATTTGTGGTTAGAGCAAAATGTTATGGAAGTATTCACTTGCAGGTTGTACTTGTAATGTAGAAGGTCATCAATGCATCAAGTGGTTGTGATATTGTGACGAATAGAAATAGACGAATTTTCCAAAGGTTATTTATTTAAGGTCTGTCAATATTTTGATAGCATGGAACTTGGAATGCTAAATGCTTGATGATAGATGAATATATTCCTTCTGCAATCCCCTAAATGTGTCTGAGAAAATATTGGAAATACACGAAAAACAAATAAAGAAAAATAAATAATAGTTTTCTGAGGGCATGAAAAATCACTATTAGTTCTATTGTAGATTGTACTTTCAATGTGAGAAATGCATCAAAGTGGTTGTGACATTGTTGAAAAAAAAAATAGAAGAGTTTTCTGATGGTCATTTATTGAGAAAGTTTTACTTTCTTTTGAATCATTTTTAGGGTTCTATTGAGTACGACTCTTTGCACAAATTATTGTCCGAGTTAATTGATTCTATTTTAGATTAATAAAACGTAAAATGATAAAATTGAGTAGAGAGCTATTGGAAGACTCGACAATTATAAATTCTAGTTTTTAAGAATATAGAATACAATAAAACTAATGCTTGATCCAGGTTAGTTCTAATAAATTCATACAGAAACATTAAATTTGGATTAATCTTACTTAAACAGGAATGATATCACCGAATTGTAATTATTGTGGAATCACATAGTTAGGCATAAAATTGTTTTATTGTTTTACAATGGAAGATACCATATTAGAAACAAAATTGCATATTATTAACTATATTATAATAATATAAAATGAACATGCCCACTCAATACATGCTTGATCAATAATGAAGATTATGTAATTAGAAAGGTGTAATTAACATGTCTTCAACAAAGACTAGTTCCAACCGTAATCAATTCACCACCTACGTAATAAATAGACTAGACTATGAGATACCAATTAACAACCATTTTAAGAAAACAATACAAAGCTATAAAGTGTGAAATCATAAAGCCATTATTAAACTTTCACAGCACTAGTGATTTATATAGAAGAATGTGGATTTTTTACTGTACAGTATTTAATTATTACAAATACTACCCTAATGTCCCTAATACTGTAAACTACGGACAAATTGTATCAATTTTTCCAGTAAGACGGAATTCAGATTTTCTATGAATCAGCAAGATTTAAAATTTTACTTGAGTGATCTCTTACATCGTAAACAATATACGATCGTCATTTTTTGAAATAGGTAAGTGTATTTATTCCACAATATTGGAGATACAGAACTGGCTGCTAGTGTTAAGAAACGCTAGGAGAAAGAGAGAAATATTTTCTGCACTGTGTCAATAATAGCTTCCGTTAAGAGATAACAAGTATGTTCTGTTTACTCCCCCTGTTATCCCCTCGCCTTGCAATCCATCCAGAATGTTCTACGTAAACTCTTATCTGTGTACGTAGACTTTTATAGAATAATCTCGAAAAGGCAATTATTAATTCTCGTTCTTTCTGGAATGTCAAAAACTTATATAAAGCGGATGTTAATGTAAACAGACAGTTCATTCATTGTTCAAACTTCGTTGACAGAACAAGTGAGTGGCAGTCTTCAGTGAGAGTTTATTCAAACAGTATTTCCGTTAATACAGACCGGGAAAACCAGTGAGTGTTACAACAGACTGTGTTATACGAACGTTTAGTGTGAAAGTAATAAACGCAGTATATTGTGACTGTATTATTGAGACTTCCTTTACAGTTTTTGCAAATGTACAAATACTCATTGCTATTATTGTAATACGGTGACAGACCTGTGCTACATAAGTGTTTTAATTGTTATTTTTAGACGTTTCTTCTTGAATTATTGAACAATTATTATTTAATATTTGATCGAACTATTTACAGTTCGTGATTAATTTTGGAACAGTAATATAGTATAGCATATTCATTATTAGCTGAACATTATTGATTTATTATTTTTTGATTGATTTATTTTGTGTGACATGACTGATTAATGCGTGTTGTAAGGAATTGGTGTAAATAAAGTGCACATGTTAAAAATTTAGTGTTGCCAGAATTATTTTAGAGGTAGAACCCGTAATAATAGCTTGGATTCGATTAGAAATTAGAACTCGCGATTGCAGGGAGTTCGAAACTCGGGATTATTATTTTATTCAAACCCTATAATCTAAATTAAAATACATTAAATTTAAATATGTTCAACTCCTGCTAAATTTTATGTAGAAAGGAGAACAGTGCAAAACAAATTTTTAAATCTATCTACTTGAGTTCCTCAGTTGCTTCTGCTACCAGACGAGGAAAGAGTAGGCTATAACAGAGAAGAAAGGAGTATAATGGGAAGAAGTTTGATAAAATCCTATTTGAGTCCGATGGTTTGGAACCCACATAAAACTGTAGGTCCAGCTTATCAATCACAATCATCCAACTTATTACCCAAGCACAGATCTCAGACCTATGTGGGCTTCGTCCTCTAAAAAAAGTTCATTTCTTACTCCTCTAGACACGTAAGGGTGCTTGACCTTTTACTTGAACCTTGATATTTCTTGATACGACATATCTCAATAAGATATGTTCACCCAATCAGAGTTTGCATTTTTCAATTGTATATCAAGAATTAACAAGAACCTACCTAGATCAAAGCCATAACAGTCATAATCTCATACAATTTCAATTTATTTGAATAAAGCTCACCAATTTATAAAAAATCATTGGAATTTAATTAATCTAACTCCAATATTGCTGAGCTTTTGTTGGCAGTGCCAGAATTTTTCTTTTTTTAATACAATTTAGAGAAAGTAGGAGTTTTGTATATGTGTACTGATTGTGATGTTTACTCTACATTGTTACTCTACTGTATATTTTTTAAAGATTGTTGTAAGATTTTTTGACAATAAATTTCAATTTAAATATTATTTGCTACATAAAAAACAAGAGCAGTAAAAATTTAATCAATCTAATTCCAATATTATTCGCTACAAGAAGCATGTGAGCAGCCAGAACAAGCTGGCTCTCAAGGATGGGCGAAGATTTCAAGGATAGAAAGAAGCCGAAGAAACGACCAGTCACGAACATGAGTGAGGAGAGGTCATAGATGACTGTACCCAAGTATTCAACCTTGCAGAGATGGAATGGGATGCAAGATGCGAGGAAATGATGGGATGACGACTAGGGAAGGGAAAAGACGGAACATCAGAGCGAGCAGTCAGCCACTCACTCACCTGCACTCTCTCTTCTCTGTCTTTCTTCACTTCATGATTATCTTCTTCTCTCTATCTTATATTCATCTCCCCACCTTGCGAGGGAAGACACAAGTTTTGTGTGTGGAAAAGGATGGACGCTCTTCATCTCAAGAGAGAGATAGCTTTTGCTTTATCACCATCATCACTGTTCCTCGAAAAAAGAGAGGGTGAAGAAGAAAGGTAGAGAAAAAGTAGAAGAAGCGATGCAATAGCTAGAAGTAGTAGTAGTGGATGGAGAAGAAGATAAAGGGAGAAGAAGAAGAGAAAGAAAATGGAAGGAGTACAGTAGTAGTAGTAGTAAAAAGAAATAAATGTAGAAAAAAGAAGAAATTTTTTAAAAAGAAGTAGAAGAGGAACAATCTAATATCAAAACTGAGACTGTATTTCTATTTAATATATGATTTTCAATAACTTATACTGGAGGTACTGGAGGTCACTCAAACTGGAGGCAACGGTGAGTGAAATTCATTTATATTAAATAGAAATACAGTGTCAGCTTTGATATTAGATAGTTCATAAAGTATTTCGCCATGAAAAACATTACATTAAAAGAGGAAGAAGAAAAAGAATCAAGGAATAGTGTAGTTGTAGATAAAGAAGAAAAAATGATAAGAAGACAGTTCAAGAAGTAGTAGAAGATAAAATAAGGAAGAAGAAGGAAGAAAGAAGGAGAAGAAGACGAAGAAGATGCAAGAATAGTGTAGTAGTAGTAGTAGTAAAGAAGAAAGTTCAAAAAAATAAAAGAAGGAAGAAGGTAGAAGAGGAAAAAGGAAAGGGAAGAAGGATGAAGGAAGAAGAAAAAAATAGGAAGAAGGAAAAAGGAAGAAGGATGAAGGAAGAAGAGGAAAAAGGAAAAAGAAAAAAGGAAGAAGAGGAAAAAGGAAAAGGGATGAAGGAAGAAGAGGATAAAGGAAAAAGGAAAAAGGATGAAGGAAGACGAGGAAGAAGGAAGAAGAGGAAGAAGGAAAAAGAATAAAGGAAGAAGGATGAAGGAAAAATAGGAAAAAGGAAGAAGGAAGAAGAGGAAAAAGGAAGAGGGGAAAAGGAAGAAGGAAACAGGAAGAAGAGGAAAAAGGAAAAAGCATGAAGGAAGAAGAGGAAAAAGGAAGAAGGAAAAAGGATGAAGGCAGAAGAGGAAGAAGGAAAAAGGATGAAGGATGAAGGAAGAAGAGGAAAAAGGAAGAAGGAAAAAGAAAAAAGGAACAAGGAAGAAGGATGAAGGAAGAAGAGGAAAAAGGAAGAAGGAAAAAGAAAAAAGAAAAAAGGAACAAGGAAGAAGGATGAAGGAAGAAGACGAAAAAGGAAGAAGGACGAATGAAGAAGAGGAAAAAGAAAGAAGGAAAAAAAAAGGAAGAAGGATGAAGGGAGAAGAGGAAAAAGGTAATAGGGAAAAGGAAGAAGGATGAAGGGAGAAGAGGAAAAGGTAATAGGGAAAAGGAAGAAGGATGAAGGGAGAAAAGGAAAAAGGTAGTAGGGAAAAGGAAGAAGGATGAAGGAAGAAGGATGTAGGAAGAAGAGGAAAAAGGATGACGGAAGGAGAAAAAGGAAGATAAAAAAAGGAGAAAATGGAAGAAGAGGAAAAAGGATGCAGGAAGAAGAGGTAAAAGGAACAAGGAAGAAGGGAGAAGAAGAAGAAGAAGAAGAAGAAGGAAAGAGAATGAAGAAGAATGTGTGCGAGAGAGACGCCGCTGTAATAAGCCCATTATAAGTAACAATAATAAAGGTTCTGCCGCTTCGGAATGCTTTTGCCTTAGCACACGCTGGATGAAGTCGGTGGTACCCCATACCCAAGCCCTGGGCTAACAGCTCTAGCATAACTGCCGGGAAGGCAACGTATCCTCATAACACATCTCGTGGCCATGGACCGAACGCTATCTCATCCACTCATCTATTATTACCTTCCACTCTACGTTACTTATTCTAACCCCCCTACGCCTCCTACCGTGACTGGACCCAGTCGACTTACCAGTCGAAATCATCGTTGTACATTGGAATTCTCTCAGCCCCCCCTTCCTCCCCGCACAACACGTTCACGTCTCCGCCCCTTGAAAGTTCGAATATCGCTCTTATTATCACGCGCTATGTGCTGGAATTATTGTTATTATTATTGTAGATCCCAATAATTGACAACGTCGTTTCTCGATACATATTTTTGGAAGGTGCCCGAAAATATGTGACGCCAGCTACAGTTGAACTTTTGCCCGCTTGCCAATCATATTGTTGATTGCCATACTGGCCACACAATAAATTAGACGAATAAAAATTATGTTCACAGGGCTTGAATTAGTGAGGTCCTTTCAAACAGAAAGATTACAAAGGTACAGGAGTCAGAATAAGAATCCTAGAGCTTGAGTTGAAGTCAAATGTTGATGATATTTCGTGCTATATTGAGTTACTATCTCATTTTCATAAGAGAATATTTACAGAGCAAGGATAGGAAGAAAATTAAAAGTTGAGAATTAAAGTGAACCTGTATTCGTTTACATGAATACTGCGGGAAAATAGGGAGAAAGATATATTTTAGGCAGATAAGAATAATTCAGGGAATGTCCCACTGCTATTGATACTAAAAACCCTTGTAAAACCCAATTCCCTGTAAACTAATTCCCTACCGTACTAGAAACCGGGTTATAAGAAATTGCTTCTTAACTTTTCTGTGACTGGATATTGTTGTCCATAGAGCTCCTTTATTATATGGTTAGTGATTGTTTTAAATGAAAATCAATGTGTTTTTTCGAAGGATGAAGCCCACATAGGTCTGAGACCTGTGCGTGGGTAATAAAAATGATTTTTTTTTCATTTCCATATTTTGTAACAATACAAATTTAGAAACGTCAGAAATACAAAAAGTATAAACTATGTTTTCAAAATGCATAGAATACTGTAAAACAAACTACAACAATATCTTAAAAGTAATGAATTGGATGATGGTGATTGATGAGTCGACAAGTCTATTGATGTCAACTGAACATTTCAAAATTTTTAATTGAATTGATAGAAAAATACTGTACTTACCTTTCAATAGAATAATAATCCAAAGTAAGGGAACGTTGGGAAAATTCTAAGATGTAGTTTCATATGGAAATCTTTTGATGAATTCACATGAATATGGAACTTATGAAGAAGTGTGGACATGACATACATCATAATATTATCTATTATGGAATACTACATAATGAATAGATTCAATTACACCTGTGAAAACTAACTCCACTGTAGGTGAGAAGGATGTTGATAAAACTATTTATGAAGGGTAAGTCAGATTTTTGTGACAAGATATATCCAGAATGAATATTTCTGATCATAAAAAAGCTGAATATACTAAGGAATGTAGACAAAATACAGGAATAGAGGATGTAGAGGTAAACCTAAAGGAAACCTCAAAGTTGGATAAAGAAGATAAATGTGGAGTAGGAAAAAATCGATTGCAGGACAAAAAATACAAATATTTGAATTATTCCATAAAATATTCACCGAAAAAATTCATGTATAAATAATGCATTACAATGAGTTTATCAAGTTAATCGAATACAAGAATACCTAGAGCTCATATTGGTCGAATGATATGTATTTGAAGTTGTTGCATATTTAAGTTTCTATGCCTATAACTATAATAATCATAATAATGCATGTACACGGGCACCAATCGTGTTTTTTTGTAATTGGACTCACTTTTTCCTTTGACGAATTCGGATGTCTCTTTGGCGCCTGCGCAGTGGTTGGACTGCAGCAACAGGAGCCAGCAGCCGATGGACAGCGTATAGCAGACCAAGCTGAGATGAGCATGAGAGTGCCTCCTCATTTCTGCAGCAACAAACCATAGTCAGAGCTGCCACTCTCCGGCGCAATCAGCCATCACAGCCTGCAAAATTAAAAAAATAGTTGAAATTTCAAAAAGCCATCACAGCCTGCAAAATTAAAAAAAAAAAATAGATAAAATTTGAAAACAAGAACAAGTAAATAAAATGGAATTGATTTATAGAAAAGAGAACGAAGGCCAAAAAACGAGAAGAAATTCTAACATTAGAAGAAACAGAACATGTGAGCCGTAGCAAGTATCTGTTCAATCCGATAGAGATAAGCTGTGTTCTCCTGGGCAATCTTTGTAAGGGTGACCGATTAGATTGGCCAGCAAAAGAGACACTGTTCTCGGCTGTAAAATCACTTCCCCGTGGTTCGGAACCCATCTAAAACTGTAGGTCCAGCTCATCAATCACCATAATCCAACTCATTACCCATGTACAGGTCGTCTCAGACCTATGTGGGCTTCATTCTCAAAAATTAAGAAGATACAACGAACACAAAAAATAACAAGAACAAGTAAATGAATTTATGAATTGATTTCATAAATTATTCAAAGAAAAAAGGACGACAGCAGAATGTGAATAGAAATACCATCATTAGAAGAAGCAGAAGATACAACGAATTAAAAAAAAACAACAGGTAAATGAAGAGATATTATTCAAAGAAAGAGGAAGGTAGCATTAGAAGAAGTAGAAGATACAATTGATATACAATACTTGAATTTTTTCTGGGAAATGAAAATTACAACTGGGGAAAATGGGTTTCACAGTCGTCAAGTCTTGTCTCGTCAGAGAACCTGAAACTCTTCAGGTGCGACCTGAAAACTCTGATATCAGACCTCAGGCCAGCAACATGGGAGCTTGGACTGTTTTGAGACATATGATTGATAGATAATTCAACTACAGTATTAATAACTATAGTTCAACGTTCAACTCAAGATACAGTAATTAGAAGATATTTTTTAATGTTTTCTTATTACAGTACCTTGTTTTAACCATAGACGATATTAATGAGTCACTAGGAATCAGACGTTAACCGAAGGGTGCATAAGAATCACCTCAGAAATGCCCAAATGAAAATAATTAGATAAATATCTAAATACTACAGTATTCAAACTAACAAACATATTTAAACAGTATTCAACCAAACTAACTATTATAATGAAACTATTTTATAATCTATTTCGAGAACAACAGATGACTTTTTCACAAGTTAGTTTGAAGTAACTGACAATTAAACAAAGTGACAAATATATACAGAAACAGAATTTATTAATTTCGAATTCCTCAAAGTGCTATTAATTTTACTGAAGACTTCCGCAATGGCAGATATTGAGAACAGTATTGAATAGCTGATGGAAATGATGAATCCTACTGTACAAAAATATCAGTAATCACCGTTTGTCAGTTTGTTAAATTGTCAGTTACTTCAGTTTTTTTTTTGTGAGATACGAGCCGATACGGTCAAGTTTAAAATGAGTGCTGCTGTGCAGAAGGGTCACTATAGTCTAGTAGTTAAGGCGCCCGACCGGCAATTGGGAGTTCCGCGGTTCGATTCCCGGTGGTGACTGATATTTTTGTACAGTAGCATTCATCAATTTCCATCAGCTATTCAATGCTGTTGTCAATATCCGCCATTGCGGAAGTCTTCAGTATAAATTAATAGCACTTTGAGGAAATTAGAAATTAATAAGCCTTTGTTTATTATCTCTCCCGATAAAAAATTTGGGTTCACCCCATGTAGTCGTGACCACCAATAATTTAATCGACAATGCCAACACCTGACCCCCGGTACGTTTAAAGAATAATTCGTGAAGAAACAAATACCACAAGATTCTGACTGAGAAGAAAGCGGGCTGCCAGGTTTCTTCAGAGAATGGCATCGAAATTGGCACCGTCGTAAACACGAAAACCGCTTTTGCAACATCTCTGGTTGACGCATGCCAGCTGAGTGCATGTCTTACCATGTTTGTCGGTGTTTTTCACATCACATTCTCTCTACTCCGGGTCCGGGATCCCGGGATGATCTGTGCCCGCTTTTTTTCACGAGAGGTCGGTCTTTCCCCTGTTTCTATCAAAAGCTTCTTCGATCCGGCGGCTAGTTTTTAATAGGTTTCTGATTTGGTTGCTTTTGTGTGCCACTGCTTACTGTGTTGATGCCAACAAAAAATGGTTAGAACGTCAGAGTCGGGAAGGATGCAGGTTTAGACAGTCTCAACCACGGAGGTTTCAACAAATTCTACGAATTTCCAACAACAAATCTTTGTCAAATTGGTGTTACGTATCCTAAGAGAGAAGGACGCCTAATACTGTTTTACACTTACAAATGAGCGCTACCCAAAGAATTGTATTAAAACATTTTTTAATAGACAAGGACGCCTAAGAGAATTGAAAAAAATCTTGGAATTTAAGAAAAAGACCTGAAAAATTGTTTCTATTGCACAAATTTGTTCAATTACATGGTTGGTATTATGTACCGTATGCTGTCCTTCTTCAAGAATACCTTATAAAAACCTTACCCAAAGAAATTTCTTCACAAAGAATTTCCAACTATATTGAGTTGGTAGTATGTTTGTGCGGAACAAGATCATCCCAGAAACAATTGAACACTCTTGAAAAAAAGCGTTTTCTCAAAGACTCTTCTTCACACATACAACAAAATAATATCAACTACAAATATTTGAATAAAATCTCTAACCAATAGTAGAGTGTCAATGTGTATCTCTAAGAGACAAGAACACCTATAGACAATAATTGAACCCATAGAAAAAACAATCTATTATTTGTAAAATCAAAGCCGACACAAATATCACAAAATAATAGTTTTTGAAATAAAAACTCAAAAAACACTTTTAAGTGAAAATTATGACTCACGTTATGGCGTGACGGCCGTTTCACTCTGTTGTCAAGAGCATCGTCAGACGACCCACAGTACACTTTTTATTATATTAGTGGAAACAAGATGGATCTTCAACAGCATAGTTTTTTAAATATTTCAATACTGTTTTTGATGTGTAACAAATTTCCAAATACTTTCCAGAAAAGGTAGTGTGTAGGAGTGTACTGTATGCTTCAAGGATATGGCTCGATTTGATACAAACAATAAATGAATTTTTTTTTCAATTATTCGTCCAAATTTATCGCTACACTAGGTGAAAAATGCCAATAAATCTGGAGATAAAAATGATGCATCAATAACCTTTTTGTAAAAGCAAATGCCACTTGGCATCATCGTTTTCAAAAGCAACAACAAGGCTTATTATGCATCTCATGCCACCTATGTCGACCGTGAAAACCTGTCAGGGAAACTTACGACCAAGCAAAAGATTAATAATTACTTTTATATGAAACCACAAAAAATATATCGTAACAAGTACATGAAGGCACATTGTGTGCATGTGTGTGTGAGTCTGTAGAAGCATGAAAAGCTTCATGTCTTGTTATCGTATCCTGAATAGACAAAGTGACGAAGGATGATCCGAGCGTTCGAGTCTAGCATCAGACGAAATTGGAGGCGACATTGTAGAATGGAGAGCGATTCGGTTCGCTCCCATCCCGACAAAGAAGAATACATTAAAATGCCAAAGAGTATGAAGTCCTTACTTGTACACTCTATTATATAATGCACTCGCACTCACACTCACAAGCAAGCACTCTCACGGACAGACCTAATTGCCTTTCCCACAGCAAAATGCAAGCATCTCCTCTGCTATGTTCTGAAGGCATCACGTTCGGAAAATCATCATCTGTGATCGAACTGCATCCACTATTTCCTTTCGATTTTCATTGGAGAAGCCATCAGAGGCTAGCGTTAACTGTACAAAGTTCCTAACCTATTTTCAATTTTTTCAACATATTTTCTTTTGAAATCTAATTTCCTCTTCTATTTATATGTCTAGTTCATTTCCTCATATTCTAGAGATAATTTAATAGAGATTTAAATTAATATTCTTGTTTTAGAAAGAATTAGTAATTGTACTTTCAAGTGAAATTTCTAGTTGAACTATAACCTAAAATTTGTATTTTCTTGTTCAAAACTTGTAAAGAAAGCAGTAGTGGGTTATGCCTGTTGTATCTTTACTTGATAGTGTTTCATGAAAATTGTAATAAATGAATAAAATAACCAAGTCTTACTTTTAAGGAATATTTACTATTTCTTTTCTTGTACTGCTAATTAAATTTGAATATTTTGCCTTCTATTCATCATTCCGTACTAAATTCCCTCAAAATCTTATGAGTTGACTTGATAACATTTCAATGCAAATCTTTTATTAGGGAAGTTACCACAAAATCACCAATCCAAGTATGATCAGGTACAAAAGTTCCTAATAAAGATCGTCGTCTTCTTTCAAGGATTAGGCAATAACACCTGTTCCAACTTCAAACATTTTCCCATCTTTTTCTTGGCCTGTCGATACTTCTTTTACCTTCTGGCTTTCAAGAGATAACTGCTCAAATAAAGATAAAATTAAAAGTTAGTTCGACCCAAAATCAAAATTTCATTCCCTTTTTCATCTTCTCGTCCAATCTTTTTATGATACTAGGTCCAACTCATTATTAGACGCATATCTTACACAATATCGCAATCGCATATAGATATGCAAAAACTCGTTGAACACAAAAAGTTTCCACTTTCACTTGACTTACATTCTCAAAATATTGCAACAATTCCATATCTTTTTAGTCAAGGATATTTAACACAATGTGTCACAATTAAAAATCATCAAGTCGAAATCGAGTTTCCCCTTCATCATCTATCGGCAAGTTACACAATAATTATAAAGTCTTTTCATTCATTAGAAATATCCACGATAAACGACACTTATCACAATCACTAATAGCCAATAAAAGAATAACCTAATTCACCAACAATTGTCAAAAGAAATAAACCAATAAACATAAAGATAAATCCCAAAAAATACACCCAAATTTAAGTCTCTTAGTCATCATTACCTACTTCATTTTTTCAAAACCTTGTGACTCAAGATAATTTAAATATTAGTCTTATTTATCAGAAATATATCACAAATATACCACAATATCATCAATACAAAGACAACCAAAAAATGTAGTTTTCAACTAACCTGACCTGACAATTCAACCAAACATGTCTACTCTACTTGCTCTCTCTTCTCATTACTTTCTACCCCGTCACTCGCGCTATCTCTCTTTATTTTTCTCTTTTTTATCTTCTCAAATTCATCTCCGACCTACCTCCATTTTATCTCTACATCTCTTCTCCCAGTGCCGTGTGAGACAGGTGAATTTTTACGGCAACATTCCTGTAGATGTGGAGTGCTGTGCTGAGCGAGCAGCACCGCATCACTGGAGCTGGACCGCGCTTTGAGAACGAGATGATGAAGCGATGGGTAAGACTCGAAGAGAGATTCAAAGAAGATTACGTGGCGAGAACAGGTGAAGAAGTAAAGAACAGGCAAGTGGATGCAGGATGGTAAAGAATCTCTAAATATATAGAGTCGAAATATATATATATGATGTTAAAAGGCAGATGATATTATGCCGAAACACCGAAAGACGCGCTTTTGGCCGTAATTTAAAACTGCACGGGGGGTCTCCCAAGAATCCAGCTTATCGCTTGTCTCCATCCCGAGAAACTTTGACCCGTTCTCCCTGTTTGAACATTTGAAGTCCCCGAAAAGCTAACAGCAAGCAATATGAGCACTATGACGACGTGTACAGCCAATGATAAATTCTTCATTTCAGCAGATGACGACGTTTGCAGCTAATTCAAACCAGTGATGGAAAGCCAGCTGCCAGTCAGCAGCCAGCAGTGGCCACGTCAAGGCAACTTGTATTATTGGTGGGAATCAGCATCTACAATTCAACAATCGGCATCAGGGCGCTTTGAACCGATCGTCAGAAGTGCCCCAACAACTAATAATTTTCTTGAGAAGTTTTAATCATCTTGTGAACTTTCGGTTATTAAGATCAAATATATGTATAAAGAACTTGAACTTGTCAACAGAACTTACGGGTTTGAGTATTACTGGATGCGTTTCAGGAGTATTTCCCTGTCAATCATCAACGTAGATTAGATTTATGTTACATAACTTAATTTGTGTAAGAACTTCTCGTATGAGTGGTTAAAAACAATATAACTATTATCACATAGATTTTAGGTGGTATATAACATAGTTTAAAAATTCTAATTGTTATTAAACTGCATTTTCATCATATTGTTAATCTATCATGGAAACATCAATTTGTCCTATTATTGAGCACTACTAATTGAATAATTGTAAGCTGTAATTGAAATTTCTGAATTTGCTGAGCAGGCAATCATAATAAATCATCATAAATTCATCAACATTAATCAAACAAAATCTTTATCCAAATTGAGAAGTTTTTAATTGAAATCACGAGAAGTAACGGAACTAAAAAGCCTACTATACTACAAAATTGAATGTGGTTTAAATTAGAGCCTTATAACAAAAACAACACGGAAACTATGAGTAGCTCACGACTAGAAAACGTTTCCAGAAAATAAGAAAAATATCATAATTAACACAGCGTTTTTAAGCGAACCTAGAAAAGAAAAATGTTAAAAAGAGTTCACACGGAAAATGTGTTATTGTGAAGAAAGACTGTTTTGTGGTGAAAATATCATTTTGCAACGGACAAAGCCAGTAGATAGAAATACGTACTTTTCGAGATGGATTACAGTTTTCCTCAATCAGCTTTCCTCTCATCTTACTCTGAGCAAAACAACTCTTTGAATCTAACTTCAATAAGAATAACTGCATTTAAACCGCATATTCGTTCAAGACTGTTGACAATCATGAAGAGGTATATGAAAATGTAATGTGGTAATTAGATATAAAAGTTATAATTATATAATGAAGACATTTTTTTAGAGGACGAAGCCCACACAGGTCTGAGACCTGAGCGTGGGTAATTAATTGGTTGATGGTGATTAATGAGTTGGACCTAGAGTTTTAGCTGGGTTCCAAACCACCAGGAAGTGATTTTACAGCAGAGAACAATCGTTTTTGCTGGCCAATCCAATCGGTCATCCTTACAAAGCTGGCCCAAGAGTTTCGTAGCTTATCTCTGATTGAACAGATACAGTGCTACGGCACTCTGCTATCACTTCCCAATTGAACAGAGTAAGCTTCTTCAGAGTAATTTTTTGAAATTTTCTATTACAGTAGAATTAGAACTAATTTCAAGTTGGCTTATAGAAGAATGAACTTTAAAGCGCAATAATAATAAATCAATATTTTAATGTTCATCACATTTTCATCTATTGTGAACATACTATATCGAGTCAAAGTATGGAAAACTTACAAAACCTCAATACCAACAAATTCAAACATAAAATTACTATTATTTTAATAGTTAGCCAATTATCAACTACGTTATTGTCTGTAAAAAAGTTACATCTTCAACAGTATAGAACATTCAAACTAAACCAACTCTCTATGGAAAACTTTTCAGAATTCTCCATTATTTTTGTTTGCTGAAGCTTTTATCTGTTCGACGAGATTCATCCAGAACTTTCAAAAAGGGACGTGAATAGCTTTAACAAATAGTTGAAAGAAGAGTATTAGAACTGAAAAATATTTCACTCAAATGTTACTTGATGCAAATGAGAACTATCTTTCTTTGACTTACTCATTGACACATTCGCTGAATAGACCTGGAAACTAATTTACAACTAAGAGCCTTCAAAATTTCCATTTAGGTAAAATATGATTCTTGAGTGATGACTTAGACGTGTTAATTTATTTAATGCTCTTCTCAATCACACTATTATAACTAAATTTTTCATGGCAGCTCAAAAGAGTGGGTGAGAGCGATAGCGGCCGTTTTGAGAGTTTACTAGCATCAAAGCCATACTTTTAGTACAGTAGAAATAGTAACAATTTATCATTATCATCACGGAAGGATACCTGTTGCTCTAAACAACACATTCAAGCAATTTGTAAAATCACAAATTTGAATAACTTATTTAATGAATATTTTCTTGATTCAGGCTGAACGAGAAAGCATCAAATTCGAACTTGAGAATTCCACTCTATTGAGAAGATAATAGAATTTAAAAATCGTATCAAGAACAGAAAGAGAAGACGTTCTCCTTTAAAATTCTTGAAAAACCGTTTTTAATCATGTATTAAGGATGATACAACCATAACTTTTAAAGTTACGCTATATGACATGGTATTTTAAAAATCAGTATTTTCTTAATGTATCAATAATATTTCATTATTTATACATGGTTAATAAATTGAAATTGTCATGGAACATGGAGAAAATATTGAGCCATTGAAAAATCCAAATTTTAAAACAGTCAAGTACCCAATACTTTGGTCAGGAAAAACCAAAGATATATTTCCAAGATGGCAGCCAAATTTCATAAATTAAAGCTATTATCTGCAATTTGAGACCAACCTAGCATTTTTATTTTCAGTAGTTCCTGTGATAGAGCTATTTCAATATTGAAAAATCGTCATTTACCACGTACAGGCCTATCCTTAATTATGGTCAATTTGACATGATACATAAGAAATTGGAACGCCTTAATGAGCTATTACTCGATTGGGGTGAGATTGATCGTTGGAGGGGAGTCCAATGTTCCGGAACAAGTGAGCCCCCCCCCCCACCACCACACCACCTGACCATTTTTTAGAGCGGCAATAAGGGGTAACTGATAGTATGAGATCCAATGAGCCTGAACATTTTCTAAATAATATTTTTATTGGGTTAAAACACTCACTGTAATTTTAAAATATAGTGTATTAATGGAATTTCATTAGTCCAGTGGGCCCCCAAGTATTCTTTGACGAGGGGAAAAGCATATACTGTAGTAGGTTTTTTCTCGATATATTCTTATGAATTTTAAGGCGCTGAATTCAAATATGATCTCTGGTACCTCAAAAAACGTTTGCTTCATAAGATATTATCATTTTACAGAAAATATGAAAAAGCTGGTTTTGATGTCCGCCATATTGAAAATATCTTAAAACCCCGAATTTCTCGAAAATGTAAATCACATATTCGGATTCAGGAAATCTCAGAGAAAAAATAAACATTCAACAATAATTGTAGGAAAATATTGTAGAGCTATAATTATTTTGCTCTACAATATTTTCCTCCGCCAAAATTGCCGAAATATGAAATTTTGGCCGCCATCTTATCACATGGCGCAAGCGTTTTTCGAGGTGCCAAAGTTCAGATTCGGATTCAGCGCCTTCGAATCTGTTAAGAAAAACTACAATATGTTTGGGAAGTGATAGCCGCGAGCCGTAGCAGGTATCTGTTCAATCAGATAGAGATAAGCTGCGTTCTCGTAGGACCTATTTGTAACGGTGACCGATTTAAATTGGCCAGCAAAAAAGACACTGTTCTCTGCTGTAAAATCACTTCCCGGTGGTTCGGAACCCACCTAAAACTGTAGGTCTAACTCATCAATCACCATCATTCAACTCATTACCCACGCACAGGTCTAAGACCTATGTGGGCTTCATCCTCAAACAAACAAAAAAATAGGTTTTCCTGGAATCATCTACTTATAGCCTACTTGGCTACTGGATTAAAAGTAGATCCTAGATTCTATTTGAAATGCACTACAATTTAGTTGGTACGTTTTATTAGCAATTTTGCATACAACCCACCTCTTTGACCACTCTGGATACCTAGATTGGGAGAATAGAACCTAGTTGGCTCGTTTTCTGTACAATTTTACCTCACCAACTCTTATCACCACCGCTTTTTTTATAATATTCATCGACAGGTGCAATATTACGTGGAATTCGCAAACCGATAATTCACATTCAATGCCTGGTAAGAAGATTGTGATTCCAGCATTTCCTTGCGGGCATAGATTTATGGTTCGACTGCTCTCAAGATAAAGATTTGGATTAGTTTTATTCTTGAAGCCTGACCGAAATGAGTTCTCGAAGCCGGTCGTGAGTGTCTGAAGAAAGGGGGGTTAGATGGGGGATTTGGCTCGGGGGGTTAGGGGCCCTGGTCCCGGCTCCTCTTCGTGACTATAATCACGAACATGGATGGAATGCCGCCCACAACGGACAAAGGCGCCAGAGCCGTGTCCGTGTGCTACGACCCTTTAACGACATGAAAAATTATTATTGAGCACCGACTTCATGCCGATAGGAAGTTCGTTTGATACATTACGATATTAATTTGTTGCTTTGAAAAGATACAGAGTTGCTGAGAGTGCTCTCAGCATGATACAAGATGGAAAATACAAAATAAAAGGCTGGTGGAAGTGAATTAGTATGTAAAAAAAGCTTGAATTTAGAAATGAGGTAGAAATTGAGTAAGTTGTAGACAAAAAATTCATTAAAAAGAAGAAAAAAGAATTGAATGGAAATTTTCAAACATTTTTTAATTGTAACCTTAAAATTCAACGGCATAATATGAAGACAGTATTTTATTTAGCTTGTTTTTTCAAGCAATGAGGAATTCATATAATTTCAAGTTAAGAAATAAAAATAAATTGCTGCATATTTTTCCACACTCAATATATATCTTTTGTAATTGTACCTATTCTATTTTCAGATGTGTTTTATAAATTTCTTTAATAAAATATTATTATGATAAACAACTTATGTGAATTCAACGACTTGCTACTGTATAGCTTGTTATTGTAGTTAAAAAAATTTCAACTAGTAGAGGCTTCTGGTGTAAAAGATGTAAAGATGATGTAAAATATGGTAAAAGACTGGAATAATACTGAAATCATTAGAAAATATCTATTTAACACAAAAATATAATACATTATGTCAATAATTTAGCAATTGAGATTTGTTAGTAAGGCTGTACTAATGGTGAAATGGAAATATTGCACCTTAGATATACTGTAATGTGTAATGGATCTACTGTAATGTACTGTACAATATACTATCCATTTTATAATATACAAATATACAGCATAACTGGATATACTGTATGTATAATAGAAAATTTATTGACCAATCAAAGTTGGTGAATGGTGAATGTTCAAGCCATAAAAGAGCAATGAATTTTCTTGTCAACAGTTACTAGACTGGTTTGATCCATACCTTTAACCTTTCTCCTACATAACTGACAACACCCTGTTCCATGTTTACATATTTTATGTTGGTAAAGGCCTACTACTTCCAACATATTTCACTCGCTGCAGAAGCGAATTCTAAACTAAAAACAACCAAGGCAACACATACTAAGTCTGAACATGTTCATATTTAAAAAAATTGAAATTCAATTGTTAAAGGCAATTCATATGTTTAATGTTTTTCTATAATCACAATGTTTTGGAAGTTCTACGAAAAAATGATTCAGAAATTCGATTATTTTCCCCCTATAATGCATATAATAAAACTGAATATATAATTTTCCATCACGAATTAATAGCTTTTCTTCTAATAATATTTGCCGTTGATTTAGCTTGAGGCATTATGGACCAAAATAAGCCGAATAAAATTGAAAATTACGTGGATCTGTTGTTTCGATAGCTGAAGGAAGTTTTGAAGAGCTGCATTGACCTTCTGAAAGCGTGTATGATCGATTGTGAGGGTGAGGGACCATTCGTTCCAACAATTTGCTCTAATGGTTTAGCTGAAATGAACTTCGTGATTACTATTTACAATTTTCTAAACCAACCACAATCACTTTCAGAATTTTTACTCCCCATTTGGCATGGATGCTGGATGGAAGCTTAGCTATAGCGCACTTTGAAGAAAGCAAGAGCAGACATCAGCAAAGTATCTAAGCTATACTATACTAGAAGCTATAATCTTCTATTGGAATGGAATATCTTTTGATTGATGAAATCGATATACTTGATTACAAAATAAATCGTTTCTAGTCTTAATGCTTGGGAAAGAAACTCAATTCTAAGCTAATGAACATCAACGTACTTAATAACAGTGTCATATCATCATTGCAAGCTATAAATTTGAATCTACTCAATCAATGTTATAAAAGCCTTACATTAAAAATAAGTTTTTGATCAATTTTGAACAATGTTTTTAAAATCATTTCTACCTATGCCCTTCAATAAATTTTTTTTAATGAATGATAGATTTAACTGCAATTTTCTTATAGTTTTACGTTATTACTGGGAAGTAAATATATGAACGTTGTTATCAGATTCAGAATGTGGAACATTGTTCGGAAAAGAGATTGAAAAGAGATTCGGCATTGGAAATACTAGTTTTCCCATGACTTTGAGAAAGTGTAGTATTAATTTTTCACTGTACCTACCACCCATACAGCATTGGCCAACAAGAACGATTTTTGTTTTCGCAAAACCCTACTCTTATTGTCTTGCCATATCATCATACGCTATTACCATTATACGCCATATAGTTATACATTTTTATATCTTATATCTTCTTGCGACGTTTGGAGAAATTCCGTTTTTTTAATTTTCTTGTAGAACCCACTTGCTCATTTTTGATTCAATTTCTCCCCTCACCTCGGGGATGGGTAAAACATTCCTTTGCAAGAGGTAAAAAGTTCTCCCTCTGCGAGGATTAAGAATCATCTATTTCTAATATTTTGTCCTTGGTCACTGTAACTTAACTTCAACTTGAAATTATGATGCCTGATCAACAATAAGGAACAACCAACCTTATAAATAAAAATCCAACATCTAGCCACATAAATAAAAAAGGAAATTGAGTCTTGAGTTCATATTAATCAACCATGTAACTGGAGCTCAAAAATGACAACGTAATAATATATTATACAAGTGACGACCGCCCTGGACAGATTATGTAGATAAAAAGGCGGATAAAGAGATAAGGAGAGAGAAGGAGAGAAAGAGAAAGGTAGAGAATGTGAACCACGAGGTGAAATACCGGCAGTAAAAGAATGAGAATGTGCTTTCTCGAGTCCCGTGATGTTGAAAAAGCTACGGCAAACAGGTTGAAAGGCAACACAGCACCAGGTGAGGCCTACACTGTTGCCACGTCTTGCATCCATCTGTGACCAAATCGTTCTCTTCTGATATTTGCCAGTCAACTTTTTGTATTTTCCAGTTCGTTTTATCTTAGAAAAAAGTGTATGCTGATTGGCTTGGCTATTTGGTTCGAATAAATTGAGTCTCAGTTACATATCGATATTTTTAAAAAATTATTGATATATGGAAAGCAGAATATCGACCCTTGAGGTTTGGTCAATTCTCTCAATTGGTAGTTATTTGTAAGTTGATAATTAACGGTAATGTTGACAATAGTTATTGGTATTAATTACTATCATGGATTTGAATGATAAAACATTTGCGCTGGGTTATTATCGGTAATGAATTAAAGATTCAACACCAATAACTACTACTCATTACCTGAGTTGCAATTAGCCTACTAGATTTGTGTTGAGAAGAATTGCTCTTATAATCGCATCATAAAATATTGTTTAGGTTCGAAAACTCAACTAATTTAAATTTGAACAGAATAGAATAGAATAGAATAGAATGGCTGCCTTTATTTATTACCTGGGAGGGCGAAGTTAGAGCGCAGCCGGCCCTCTCTTCCACTTAACCCTCAGTTTACAGAATACGTCTTCCACTTCCACTTAACAGAAAACGTCTTGAAAATGCGATGGAAATTTATTGAAATATTTAGATTTTCAAGCAGGGTTGCCAGATCTATTCATGGAAAATATGGGACATCACGGGGGTAACCCCCCCCCCCCCAACAACTAAGTAAGGGGGGTCCGGACTCTTTCTCCAGAAAGTTTCGTGGCTTTCGTGTTTTAGCCCACATATTAATATGAAATCATTTGAAATCCAGTCAATTTCAATGAACAACATGTCAATATTCTATAATGAAAGAGTAATTTTCATTGAAAATCAATGACTTTGTAGCCAACGTAATTGCATTGCTAGTAAGCATACAGTAGGAAGTTGTCAGCCGAGAACCGATTTGAGCAAATTAAGCTGATTAAATATCAAGATAATTTAATTGAATAATTTTAATAAATTACGATACACATATAATTTCTTTCTGTATATTATAGAGAAAATACGGGACAAATCGCGTCCTGTTCCGGAACGCGGGACAGTTTCTTGAAATACGGGACTGTCCCTTGAAATCCGGGACGTCTGGCAACCCTGTTTTCAAGTCCAAATTAATAGTGGGATAAATACGGTGGGATGTAGGATACAAATGAATATTATGGAATAATTATTATTGAAAGCTGAAAGTAATTACTTGATTCTACAGAATAATTGAATCATTCTTCTATAGCCTATTCTTGCCAATACACATATTCAAGCACATATACGAATAATGGAATTAAAGGTAAAATAATTTATCTTGAAAGTAGTAAAATTCAATTTAGAAGATTCTTCCTCCCTTCAATAATATTTTTGAAATATAATCGAACAGAAACCCTTGATTTTAATTTTATAACGTGTGTCATACATTAATTTCTAATGCTTCCTACTCACAATCAACGTTAGTGTACTAGGAACAAGGGAATAGCAGTTATACGACGAACAATGGGACTAATTATCGATGATGGGTCAAATTCATCATAGTAGCCTACCTTTGATGGGTCATCATGTTGTAAAGCAGCTGGCATGGAATGCGTAAAGCTAATCACTAGAAAATAATACAAATCGCTATACTAGCAGGAGGTTGATAGGAGTGATCATGGCAGAGGTGAGGAGGAACATCTGAGGTATAATCATCGGACATCAACAGAAAGCATCATCATCGGTGATTTTGGAATGCCTTTTCGGCCACTGATGATGGGCTAAGGCGCGCCGCTTCAAGAAATCACACCACAACCAAATGGAACATAATTAATCGTAGCCTCAGCTTTCAGCTTCTTGCATATCATTCTTCAATCGCTAATGGCCCCTCTACAGCGTATTTAGTACCGGTACCGGCCGCTGGAGCGCGCCTCAGAGCCTACTTTTTAATGGATCCACGTATGGAAAGTGCATTATCTTTGTCAATTCCTTCAGGGCCCGACATTCCTTTTTTTCACAGCCTCGCTTTTAATCATCATGTTCAACTCTCTCAACTTAACAGATGGTACAAACTGTGGTTGTTGCAAACAAATTAAACATGAGATCGATAGCCCGACTGAAAATTTTGATAATATTCCATAGGAAATACTTAAGACAGCCAATGAGAGAAGCAAAGTTTCGCTTAGAAAATGCAAAAAGAAGGAGTAAATAAATACTCCTTTCGCAGGACCTGCAAAACTTAGCGAATTTCTGTATTTTTTTAAATATTTATGAATATCTATAGGCTATATATTTTTTTAATTTCTGGAAAAAAACACGAAGCGTTCTGTACTCTAGGGACCCCAAAACAAGTTTATATCGAGGTTCAGGGTGAAAGTAGCACATCACGACCAACTGCAATATTTACATTTCAAGAAATTCGCTCAAACCCTCCCCCCACGAAATTAAAATAATTTGAAATTAAAAAAAACTAGCTCCATATTCGCTTTTATCACCAAAAAATACTGATAACTAATCACTTTTTTCATATTGCACAGAAATTGACAAATTAAAAAATTTTCGACGCCATTTTGAAAATGGCTGCTTTTCTCAAAACGCACTGGTTTTTCGAGGTGGATGAGTTGAAATTCGGATTCAGCGCCTCAAAAACCATAAGGAACAGTCAAGAAAAAAAAAGATTAAAGTTTTTTCCTGAAACACTTTTTTAGCACCAAATAACTAACTCCATAGGGCAAGATACAGCTTTTGACAACAATGGTTTTTTCTTGATATCTTGAAAATTTGTTGAGCTAGAAGGCAGTGCAATACCTTAAAATTTTTGACTCCATGAGCTCTATCTTAAAGTCTAACAATAGAACTAAAATTTTCAAATACAACCCTTTTTTCTTGAAAACCCCTAATTTTGGCGGGAAAATACCCCCGAAAAGGGGGTTAACCTTTTTGGATTTTCCTGGCTAACGAACTTGTCCAAGCTATTCACAAGAGGAAAGTGTATACCAAATTTGGTGGAAATCGGACATCTCCTTCAAAAGTTATCGTGCTATCAGACACATAGATAGATATATATATATATCTACATATATAACATTTTGTGCCACTATGATTTTTGTACTCTGGGGGCTCCAAAACAAATTTCCATCATGGTCCCGGGTGAAAGTCGCACATCACGACCTGCTGTAATAGCTGAATTTGAAGAAATTCGCTAAAACATACAAGAAGAAGAAGGAGAGAAAGAGAAAATATGCAAGAAGAAAAAAGTAGTAGTTGAAGAAGGAGGGATACTGATAAAAGAAACAGATCAATTATTATACCTTGGTTGCGATATACTTTGCAAAGAAGACCTAAAAAAATGTCGAGAGAAGACAGCAAGCAGCTTGTTGAGATCCAAAGCAAAGACGGTGAGGAATCTGGAGAGCTTAAAAATGTTCAGCCACCACCCTCCCCCAGGATTGGTGTCCTTGCTTCTAAACTGTTTGCGGCTTTCTTGAAATTTTCTCTTCGCGACAAAAGAAAAACATTCTGACGGTCTGTGAAGAGTTGCCGAAGAATTTTTTCCTGCAACTGACTCCATTCTTTGTTGCAAATTGTTTAGTTATCGCGTTGCAAGCAAAGTTGCAGTTTATAGCGGAACAGCGACATTGAAACAAATAAAAATAAAAATTGCATTCTACTGCAATTAAAATAGGGAAAATATGAATAAAAAATTGTTGAACAAGTGCGCCGGTATAAGCAATGATCAGATTGATGTAGATGTCAATAAAATTATTGAGCATTTTCTTTAGAAGAATGCTTGCTGACTTACAAAATTGTAATTGATTACTTTTTTTGAAGGAGTCAATATTTTTGTGACTAGGCTTACACCATCGATAAGTTTTCATTAATTATGTGATAACTAACAATTTAATATTGGTTGTAATGAATATGATGAATAGAAAATCAGAGAAAAATGGCATTATAGGGCATATATGGCATTATAATAGCATATAGGGGCAGTTATAGTATTATTCAATTTGGAGTAGAAAATTGCCATTGTTTATAAAATGCTGATAAATCAAGTTCTATTGGAAGTGTTTTGTAGGCTAGATGTAAGGCAGAGAGAGATTTGAAAAGATTATATTGAGTTATGGGTCTGAAGATTCAATTGAATACAGTGGAGCAGAATAATTTTAGTCAATAATTTTTCAATTTTCAACGCTGGTAATTTTTTAACAAATTGTGATTGATGGGACAAAGATCCTTTCGTCTATGAACTATGGAAAAAAGAATAATTAAGTGGCTAAAGTTACTACACATAAATACTTGAAACATGAGAAAAATAAAAACGATGGAGTTTACTTACATTCCAATATACATGGTTTTTGAAAGCATCCATGAATCACTGATGACTTTTGATGCTAGAGCGCACTGTATACTGTATACAAACATTGTTTATGTTTAAAACTGTCCATTGAACATCAAAATTTAGAAAAAAAATTAACGAAAAATGTTAGAAAAGTATTGTAATAACATATTGTTATGATAGAAATTGATTCTAAGAAACTTTATACTAACCGTACTCATAAAAATGTATACAACCGCTCTGTTTCGGTTTGGAATTACGCGAGAATACTGACAAGTTCACGCAGATATAGAGGACAAAACCAAGCGATAAAATGATGATCAAACAATAATTTTTAGTTTTATGTTTTGCACAAGTGTAACATTTCGCTGTTTTCGTACGACGGTGATAAATTTACGGAATTTGAAAGATTTTTAACGCCTTAAACTGCAAGCGAAGCTAACAAATCTGAACGGTCAAGCAAACAGTGCTTTCGAGTGTAAGACTATTAGGAAGAAACCAAATTTAACGCTCATTATACTCAGGCATGCTATCGAAAAATTAACATCGATAAAGACTAGCATTGTACGCAAGTGTCGTTAACCTATCTCTTTTGTTAAGCCGAAGATCAAATAGCACGTGAAAATTCTCTAAATTTTTCACTGAAATTGAATGAGTCCTCATACAGAGCCAAATAGCATAACGACCCTTTACTTCGTGAAATCTTTTTGAAAATTTCCAAATAGCAGGCATTGTTATGTATCTCTCCAATGCAAGGTAAACTAATACATACTTCATCTGTTTTCCAATTGAAGAGCTAAGGACTTAACTCCCCCGGTTGTACAAATGTCCAACCGGGGGTTGTACATTTGTACAATTATATAATGATGTATCATTATCCATGCCGTTATGTTTACAGCAACAACAAATTACGAATGCCTATACCTACTTACATGCTACCATTCGTACGTGATATATTCACTATATTCACAAAATTCTGTATTTACAGTGTTTATTTTTTACTTCTATCACTACATTCTTTTGTAATATATGTCTTCATTAACTAATCTCTATTTTTTCTATATAATATTAAAATATAAGAGAATATGTTTCTTTGTTGCAATAATTGTGAAGATTGGCACCTGCTGAAAAACCTACGGGTTGAGCAGGACCCTACAATGTTTGTAAATTTTGAAAATACAGTAAATTTGATTGATTCCCATATTCACTATACATATAGTGAATGAAGGTACAGTACCTATATCAGCTGACCTTGAAAATGATTTTTCCTTGTAAATTTTGAAAATAAATTTGATTGATTCCCATATTCACTATACATATAGTGAATGAAGGTACAGTACCTATATTATCAGCTGATCTTGAAAATGATTTTTCCAGCTAGCATGATATGCATATAATTTGATTATCGGCAATATGAATTTAATTTTGTAAATAATTACAGTTTGGAGAGTGAAATAGTTTTTTTTTTTTTTTAATTATAAAAACTTCGTATCAGTGATTAATATTGGCAATTCATATAATGGATTCCAGGTTTAGGTAACAATAGGGCGCCATATTTATATATGAAATACTGTGCATATCAGTATTGTTTATATATAGATCATTCATTTTTGATAGCTTGTACGCATACGGTTAGGCATCATATTATTAATTTATTGATGTCGTAAACATAACGGTACATCATCAAAGTAGGATGTTTGTGTAAGTCATATACTATCCTACACCATGTCTGCACTGGTTGCTATCTTTTTGAAAATTTTCAAATAGCATGTACTCGAGACAAACTTGATTTTCCTACATTTTACAGCTAATTTTTGCAAATATTGTTTTGTAAAAGATCGCTCTCAACATGAAAACAAATATTCTTCCACCAGTGAAATTGACAAATACCAAAAAATGCTGACAATCTTGGAGCTGCAGTCCAGGTTTCATGCACGTGGAGTGCTCTGTATTTTCTCAAGACAATTATTTCTGAAAGCCCAGTGAGAAGAGGGTAGGAAAGAGATTTACAGAAGGGCAAAAGATAGATGAGAAGAGGATGGAGAGAGGCAAATTTCTGGACACGGTCGCCATCTGTCGCTGGAGTTGAGGACAAGTGCAACAGAAACTGAAGGCCTAAGTGGACGACGAATGATTGCAAACAACTCAGTCTCAGTAATTAACATTCTTGCGCCGCTTGGACGGCGAATAAATTGCATGTCATTCGACCGCGAGATGTCTGTGCGGTTATCGTCAAATTTATTAACAGAGACATACCGAAGAAGTCTGCAGATCAGAAAAGAAGATTGGTGCAAGAAAAACAGAAACATCCAACCGGTGATGAAGATTGGTGCATGAAAGAGACAGCAACATTCAGCCAGTGGTGTTGTTTCTTGCATCGCTGGGCTGCAAGACTTCTTTTCACGCAGCTTCGATCAATGTCTGTCTGCTGGCAAGCTTGCATAAATGCACAGAGCCCCCCAGAGGGTCCAACGCTCATTACGCGACTAAATTATCAACCCAATTACTCATGTCGCATGCAACAAGTTCAGCGAGTCTGACGGGCGCAGGTTTTTTGATCAGGTCAATAATTATTATTTATCCCAGACAAACTGCATGGAAGTCAGTTGCAACTGAAAGAAGTCATTGAACAAGATTTCTGTGGGTTGAAATGTTGATTGGCCAACAAAGATTTATTGGTGGCAATCTACTCCAATGGGATAACCAATTCGAAGGGCGCAGGCCTACCAGCTGGTTTCTAGTTTGTAATTCACTACTAAATGATCAGTCTATTGAATGAAATGTTTGTACAAGATATCATAGATTTATCGAGGATTCACTTATCAAAGCACAACTCCACGACCCCCGGATAGTATTTAGTTGTAGTTTTAAGTTTTAATACACTCTATCGTTAATGAAAATGATTCATTGACGTCTATTTAATAGATTCGATAATTCTATGCATCTATTTGAAATTCAATAGATTTGTTCATCTATGAAAAGATAAGGCACTGAAGAGTCAAGACTAACCTCATGTAGACGAGCGACGGCTTCTGGTAGGTGGGACGTCCTCCAATGAATAGGTTTTGTCCCAGTGTTCAGTTCTTGTAGGTTCGTATCAGTCCATAATACTGTAAAACAATAAATTCATAATAACAACTTCGGAAATTCATAAATTATAATAGATAGAGAAATTATAAATTACATTCTCAAATTACAACACAGTTATAAAGAAGATAATAACAAAGATACATGACATATTTTACAATTATTACAATAGAGGATACAAATTGGAAAATAAATATATATGAAATTACGGATAAAAAACCCCTGTTTTATGATGTTGAAGATCCATCTTGTTTCCACTAGCATATAATAAAACTTGAAAAACACTGTCAAGTGGAAATTATGACTCATGTACTGTGGGTCGTCTGGCGATGCTCTTAACATCAAAGTGAAACGGCCGTCACGCCATAACGTGGGTCATAATTTCCAATTGAGTGTTTTTATTTTTTATTACCCTGTTTTAGTTTATTTATATAGTAGGCTTTTGAGGAGTAGCAAAAGAACGGGTAACTAAACTTTATTATATTAGGTGACCAGGGGAATCTTCCCTAAAAACTACAAATTACAAGTAGAAACTTCCATTTGATTTGGCAGTAACTAAATACATTTTTATGAAACATGCCCTCGTTACCATTTTTATTATTGCTGCTTTCATACGCAAAGGATTATCTAAATAAAATTTAAAAACAGTCAAAGTTGATAACATGATAAGTAAAAATAGAACTTTATGAGAAGTCGAAGTCCGGACACTTTTGTCCTTGTCTAACAATCATCATTGGTGTCAGAAACTAAAACGTCAGCGTACATCAAATTACGATTTTTACGAATGAAAATGTTTTTAATTGCTTTTTCCATGTAGCTACAAGTCAACTTAAATTCTTAATTTGGTATTTCGAAGCTCAGCATGGCGTTGGCCGTATAGATGTCAAGCAGCTGGTTTGTAACTGAAAGCCGCCGCTGGAAGAGATTTAATATCTACTGGACAGATAAGCGCGTTTCCACGCAGAATGAATTCGGTCTGACATCGGAATTCTGGCTGCTATCAAAAAGCACACGACCTGGTTTAGCTTCAACCATGTATCACTAACGAACGAAGGGACGGCTTGAAGTAGACCCCAAAAAAATATCGAAAAAAATTCCAAGGATGAGCGCAAAGAGAAATATTTAGCACGATAAAGCTTTCAGGTTATAATAATTATTCTTCGATGGCGAGGACATTTCCCCGCGAGGACATATGCCAGGTCAAATTAACCTACCTGTCCGCTCCAAGACTTCAAACAACAACATGGTGACATTTGGCGTCCGCAAAATTTGTTATACAGTAATCAATTTGAAAATCATGTTTCTCTTCAAAATAAAAACAAAAACATACTTATTTGTTAGACAGCTACTAACAGTCAATTAGAATACAAATAAAACGCAGCTGATCTCTACGATATCTGAACGGCGCTTCCAGTTCTGAACAGCAAAATTAACGAATATATAAATAACTGTATCTAACTGAATGTCATGTTTTCTTATCTTGAACTGATAACAGTACTTGATTGCAATGAAAGAAACAAGTTCACTATTTTTCCAAGTTTCTTCAATAAAGTAAAAGTTTTTCAAATTTTCAAAGTATTCGGCCCGATATTTTGATAATAAGATAAATTAAACTGCATATCCTGTAACATTAATATAATCAACTTTCAAAATTATTATTCCATTAACTTCTAGTTTTCAAAGTGTTGTGCCCGATAATTCGTCAATAATAGAATTGGAAACAATACAAACATTCAATGATAAAATTCAAATAAATTTCATTGAAGTGTGCAATTTGCCAGATTTTAAAAATTAAGATTTGATAAGCTTTGTGCAAGATAGTCTATCCCCTATAAATTAGCCTACACCTAATTATGATAATAGATTATCTCCCAGTCATTTATTTCCGTTAACATATCTTGTTTGATACAAAGGGTCTCCATCTCTATCTATCTACATAAATCGGAAGTTCTACAGAAGTAAGTCTCTATCATAGTAATGGAATTCAAGGAATATCAAGGCGAATTCAACTTGAAAAATCTCTAAAAGAATAGGCTTACAATAGGAGTTCCGCTGATTATGTAATCAAAATCTTTGATATCTCATTACTTCAGACTCAATCATTTTTCTTACAGAAATAGATGCATTTCCGTTACGAAGATTTCATATTTTGATAACATTATTCTACACTAATACAACAGCACATTGTTCTATGAAAATTATCCCCAATCTAATACTGTTCCTACATCTGTATAACAACCATAATAATTCATGTTGGACAATATTTCCCCTAATTCATCACAATAATCCAGTTTAAAATAGCAGTGACGCTATGATGCATGAAAAAACTGGAGCGTTCCATCATCATCGTTGTAGCCAAGGGCTTTCTAGTATGGCACAGTACATAAATAATAGCGGTTACACGGGAAACAACCTGAACATTGAAGGGGCAGTCACAATGTACTAAGCGGGCAGAATACTTTACTCCTACTTACACCATAAACAGAATCACAGCTAACACACACACACACAACGCCACAGACTTAGCCCAAGGCACGCATTGTTTCTTCCTTCTTGCCATGACCAGATAAAATCTCACAGATTCCTGAGGAGTCTCTCTTAAAGACCAAGAAAACCGCTGGAATCCTGTGAATTCTCGCTGGCTTCATTTATATATATTATTAACCGGAATAAAGAATAAAAAGGTTGGACGGCTATTTTGTTTCACATCCTACAAAGCATTAATCTCAGTCTTCCATCCAAAAAGAAAAACAACTTATCCGGCTGGTATATTATCTGATCTACCAGAGTTCTTTCTGTAAGTTTCATCGTTCTGGCGAAATAAAATTTAATCGACCAAAAAGGGTCAGCTGAACCGCTTTCTAGCCAATGTAGAAAACCTAGCCGTGCCTGATTCACAAGTAAATAATATTTTCTGTATTTGAAGAGTGATACCATTGAGAACATACGCAACATCACTGGAAATATACTCCAATTTTAAGTTTTTTTGGGGGGTAACTGAGTTGTTGACTAATTAAAAAAAATGTTCCTGTTGTTTATGGAGAGGGCATCTCAATATACCAATCTAATTTTCCTTGTTTTCAAAATTTGGAAATTCGGATAGAACAGTGATTAAATTTCAAAATTAAGCATTTGCAATTAGTTTTCGTTTACATGATATCATGCCATGGTATCATTCCCACCAGCGGCAAAATCTTTGAAACTCCTCGAAAAATTCAAGTGTAACTTCAATTTAACAGTTGTAAAAAGAATTTGTAGATCATAATAAAGAATACTGAATATTGAATCTCAACCCAATATCTGAACCGTATTATGTTGAGTTATTACCTTTACCATGGTTAAAACTAACAATAGTGTTAAAGTTGTCATAACTAACCAACATTTCAAACTATCTTATGTTGATATAGTATGTTGCCAAGGTAACATCTAACAACATTATGTTGAGAGTTATCATGGTAACATATAAAAATATAAAAAAAAAATTTTTTTCGGAGGATGAAGCCCACATAGGTCTGAGACCTGTGCATGGGTAATGAATTGGATGATAATTGATGAGTTGGACCTACAGTTTTAGGTGGGTTCCAAACCTAACATTCTGCCGTTCTCTGTATGGACTACTTCACCAGTGTGATTCGATGCCTACAAATTGCAGTGGTTCAATCCTGACCTCACCTCCTGATAGATTCAAATTCAACATAATCTCTTAGTGCTTCCCTTTTTTTAACTTCAATGATACTGTTTGTGTTTACTCTTCGATATAATAATGATAATCCGTGAATGTCAAGCTCATAATAACGACCATTTCCATTTCCTCTGCTAGATAAGTCCAGGTGAAAAAAGGCAAACTTCTTTTAATCTCTGTGGAGCTTGCAAAAAGCAATCTTGTAGGTACAACAAGACAGTTTTCTGTCGCAGAAGATAACGAATTTGCACAGTTGTGTTTGAAAAAAGATAAAAATGCGCAGTTAATTCCAACAGGAAAGCCAAGAGAATTGCAATGTAAACAGTTTCATATCACAACAGTGCCGCTGAAATCATTAGGTTTTTTTTTTTCTGCTAAAAACCGGCTGCACTTTGACGAGATGAAAGAGTGTTCTATCTACTCAAAATTGAACGATAAGAAAATAAAGTTGGCACACCTGAGTAACTAAGTGAATCAATCTCAATAAGAAAGACTGGATAAGAAAAGGAGACTGAGGATGGAGGGAAGAGAAAGAATAATGAAAAGGGGAGAGGAGAAAAGATGGGGGATTGAAGAGAAGAGAAGCAAAGTTGGATTGGGAGATTGGAGAAGGAAATAATAATGAGAAATGTTTTATATCCGAGGATAAGTATATCAGAACATGTGGACTTTATATCGGACGGGTCCAATAAGCAGAATGCGAAAATCAAATACAGGTTTTCAGTGGTTCAATTTGGTTTTTAAACTTCAATTTTACGTACATTTACTATAAAATAGACACTATGTATGTAAATAACAAGCTTTTCTCTATATCATATAAACATCTTTTTACCGTCTTTTATACTTCGATAGTAAGTAAATTCGTATGGCTTTCCGTGGTGGGGAGACCCTTACGGGTAGTTCCACCTCGCCGTTTTTTTAACGACTGCTTTTTATATATGCAACCGGGACTGACGGCTTAACGTGTCCTCCGAAACACGGGAGTGGCTCGAGAAAAATATCTTGTACTCAACTGGGATCGAACCCAGGACCTTTGGCTTATCAGACCAGCGATAAGCCAACTCGGCTACGCCGACTCCAAATTTCACTTATGGGCACTATTACAGTTTCAAAATGTGTTTAGATGCAGGGAGCTCATAAAACAGCTCTTAACATGATACGTCACTATGGTGATAATATAGATGATACGCCGACGTCTCTCAATCCAAAGCAACAGATTAGCTCTGCATCAATCAATATTACAGCTGCAAATTACCCAGCGTCATGCATGCTCACTTATTGTTTTTTTGGTCATAATTTTATTCTAAGTTTCTTGTATTGGATATATTAAGGTATTAAAATGCTATCTATTGTCATGAGAAATTATTTTTTCATCAACCATTTTATGGAATAAGAGGGTTCAAAGTTGAAATTGTTCGGTTTTTGGGGGTAATTGATCTCCCCTACAAGCTATTTTAATTTTTTATAATATTTTTTATAACTAAGACACTTTGAGGTATTAATTGACATTTTTTCATTTCCATCAAACAATAATTAGTTTTCTAAAATAAATTTGTGAAAATCTGGGGAAAATTTCATTTAAAAAATAACTGCTGAATTGAAATAAAAAATGTGTCATTCCCCAAGAAGTCTTTTAGTTATAAAAAAATATTAAATGTTTAAAATAACTCGTAGATGAGTTCAATTGCCCCCAAAAACTGAAAAATTTCAACTTTGAGGCTCTATATTTCACAAAATAATTGATGAAAAAGAATTTATATCATGGCAATACATAACAATTCAATACCTCAATAATATCAAATACAAGAAATTTTGAAACAATTATGACCAAAAACACTATGCTATAAAGTTACTTGAAAGTGCATATAGAAAGAAGTTACTTCCTGATAAAATTAAGCCAATTTAGTAAATTTGTGGGATAAGGTAACGTTCAACCTGGAAGTGACAAGTCTGAATAACTTCTTCTTTTAAACAACTTTTTGGGCAATAAATCATTTTTAGTTTTCTGTGTTTTGTTTCAAATGAATTTCATCTCATTATAAATGAGGGAAAAAGTTTCCAGTGAACATCAATTTCAAATAGCCTGAGTGAAAAAAGAACTGTTTTTGAATTTTTAAAATCTTATTGAGACAAAAAAAAAATAAAAAAATGCAAGTAATGACTATGGTACATTTGCTCAGAAAAACATGAATAGGGAACAATAAATTTCACCATGAAGCATTGAAGCGAGCTGATTAGTGTTATCATTGCCGAAATATAAGTGGATTCTATTAAAAATTAATGAATTAATCAATAAACGTAAATTTTTAGCCTATGTGGAACAAATTTAATAATATTTAAGAAGAATCAACAGTTGAGTTGCCTAAATGAGCAGCATTAACCTGACTCCAAAATTCTAAAACTTTCATGAAATCACGAAGTTTCTTTTTGAAGCTTGGAAATAAATGATTTGTATGAAAAATATATTCTTTGAAAATGCTACACAGTGAAAAAATGAAACTTTTCAAAAATGTTCTAAATATTTCATGATTTTGTCAAAAATGAAAGTTCAAAAATATTCTAAATATTTCATGATTTTGTCAATTTTGGAGAAAAATTAATCCTTAAAAATACCAAGATTTATGTTATCCAGGAAGCTTTTACTCCAGCTCCAAACAACTTTTGAAACAGAAATATTTGAGTGGAGTTAGCAAGTTAATTCCATTCCAGCAGTTGAAGAGTGGTCCGGGTCCGGAATGATAGAAATTCCTAGATGAAAATGATGAAGTAACTGCAATTAGTGAGAGAGCTCAAAGAAAACGCTGGACGCTGACAGAAAAAGAGAAATAAATTGCCGAGTTCATATTTTACTTTTTTTCATTTTGTTCAGTTGAACGACGTCCAAACCTTAGAAGGAGATGAGAAGACAAAGCGGGACAGCCGAAGTTGATGAAGATGGAGATGAAGGAAAGACCGAACCAAAATAAAGAGAGAGGGAAAGAGATAGATGCAGAGAACTTAGCTAAGTGACATATTGCCGCAATAACTCATTCAAAAGTCAATGAACTTGGTACACCGTCTATTAGTGGTACCTACACAAAAGTCACAGTGCGCTAACTATTATTTTTCTGAACGTGCAAGTGAAAACATTTTGAGCTCTTGCGCATGCGTAAAGCGACCGCACGCAAAACGAAAGTCCCGTGAATAATTAATTGAGGAACTCAGGCATCCTGAAAGAGGATGATTGAAAAGTAATGAAAAATATCAAACTATTCTTCAATACATAACAAATTTATAGACATTATAAAAATAATGAACAACGAAATTAGGAAGACAGCTTCTTGACTATTTTATAAATCATGGAAAGATTCTACTATGACAACATTAATTTAACGAAATTAATTACAAGAGTTTAACTAAGTTTATTCAAGATTACTGACAAAGTATTGTGAGGCAGTAAGTAGCAGGTAGCGGAGTTGAAAAACAGTCAATTGAATAGATTAGGGGTGGTGGTGGAGGTGGAGAAAATGGACAAAATAAATATACATAGATAGATGAATTGCCTATATTCAGAAATATTTAGGGAGGAGAAACAGGGAGATATAGTTAAAGAAGAAGGCAGAGCAGTATAAAAGGAAAGGGAAGGAGAAGATGAATATGACAGGATGACTATCAAAGTAAGCTTCAAAAATTCCCTGACTTTCCCCTGATCTTAAATAAAATTTTCCCTGGCCAATATTACAGTAAAACCTGTGTAAGGCGGAACTCCACCGGACTGAAAAAAATTTCTGTTTTGGCAGGTTTCCGGGTTAGACAGGGTGATCATATTAAAATCATGTGACAGTAAAAAAATTACTGTAATTTAATTTTGTCTCATGAAAAAGCTGTGAAATTAATTATAAATTATACCTACTGTGACGTTGGAGATCTTGTTTCCACCAATATAATGAAAACTTGAAAAACACTTTCAAGTGTTTTTAAGTTTTTATAATACTGTACCTACTGTATTAAAAATGTTTCCTTCACTAACCTATTTCATTTTCATCCACATAATTATTTAAAGACAATGTTTTTGTTTTTAGGTTTGCCATTTCAAAATTAAAGAACACTACCAACTAACATTTGCAGCAATTAAACACAAAAAACTTGCTGATGTAGAAACAGTTCTAATTCGAAATTAAAACGCCAGGGAGTTATGACTAATGTGATGGATGCTATGGCGTCAAAAAACCGTGTGTACAGACTTTCAGTTCCCCTTAAAATTAATGTTTGGTTGCTAATCGCTCCGATTCTTGGAAACAATTAGCCATCAATACGTACGCGAGAGAAGCATATAAAATCGGGTGGGACACTGTGCCTTATTTATTTTGCAATAACCTTCTAAGACCTAATAAGAAATAATGTATCGTAGTGTACTTGTTTCGTTAAAAAACATCCTGCTGTTTTAAAAACAAATATTGATCTCTATATTCACTTTATACAGAAAATAATCCGGAATACAGTGCGTTGCAAAAGCAAACAGATTCTGTAAATCTTAATCAAATTTCCGTTTTACTCAGTTTTAATTATTGCAAGGGACTTTTTAAGCATTCCGTTTCCGCGTTAGAAAGGTTCCGGCTTAAAAAGGTATTTTTATACGTAACTATATACAAAATTCCTAAGGACTGGATGAAACAGTCCGTTTCAGCAGGTTTCCGTCTTACAAGGGGTCCGTCTTAGACAGGTTTTACTGTACTAGCCGGCAGGCTCGCTTCGCTCGCCTTTTAACCGTCTAGCCAGGGTTTCACTCCAGGAAGTGGTTTCAAAATCGTGAATCGATCCAGCACTTTTGTTTATTGATCATCTGTAGTCATGGATACGGGCACAGTTATTCAATTCACAACTCCATATTTGTTATACTGTATCTAATTTTTAAAATTTTTACTTTTCGCCGTATTTTTTGAAATTTTTCAAAATTATTTCTTAGCATGCATGTAAAGCCCCCAATGGGACATGTGTAGCAAATTTCAACTTAATTAGCCATGTGGTTTTCGAGAAACGTTGATCAATGAGTCACGGATTCAGGCTTATTTGGCTTTTATATAGATGAAAAAAAAGACCTTAGCGAATAATCAAAACAATTTTATGTTTGCTAGCCTACCTAGCTTATTTGTCTGGTTGTGTCCATCTAAAAACGGACGGCATTTCAAATTCGATATTGGAGCATTTCATGTGAGGGTTTCTGTAATTAGAATAATTATTATTAGGTAAATAATTATGTTATCCCGATATTTTTTATATTCCCTGACTCTTCCAGAATTAAAAAATTCTCTGACTTTTCCCGGTTTTCCTGGTCTTTAGTCACCCTGTATGATGGTAAGAATGAGCAGGAAAAGTAATGTGAGGAAAAGGAGGAGGACAGAAGGAAGGTTGGTAAGGAGGACACGGTAAAGAGAGCTCAATAAGATTGGATTACTTTATCCCTGTAAATTTTAAAACAACACAACCTAATCTAAATTCTCCTTATGTGGAGAAGAAGAAGAAGGAGGAGGAGGAGGAGGAGGAGGAGGAGGAGGAGGAGAAGTAGAAGAAGAAGAAGCAGGAGAAGGAGGAGGAGGAGAACGAGAAGAAGAAGAATGATTAGGTTATTCAGGTGGAATATGATGGGAAAATTTGAGGAGATACAGGAATAAAATATATAAAAAAGGGAAAACTCAAAGTTGAAGAGGAGAAAGGAAGATAACATCAAAAAAATTATTAATTATTGTAAGAAATGAATGGAGAACTGGCATGGAATACTGTAACACCACAATAATATTAGTATACAATTACAATCACAATAATCATCAACGTCCACTCAAATTGACAAGATGCATCAGTGGTCGGGGATAGAGTGGTAAGAGAAAATTACCAACCTGGAGGACAATTCCGTATCCTGTGACAATTAATGAAATATAGCCGCTGAGGCAAATTTATCTAAATTATTAAACGTTCAGAAGGTGGGTGGTTTATTCTGCAACTTGGAATGAAGAAGAGGCGTCTGGAGCTAATGGATTTATCTCATAATAATCACTGACCATTATTACTAGCATTAGCCGAATTAATTAACATATAACCAGATATCTGGTATGAACCAGATAATTAGTCAGGATCAGGTTCGATAGAAGATTGATTTTACTAAATTTGTTTTATCTTATTACAATCAATTTCATATGGATTTTTATTATTCATTTATTTATCTATCATTCAGTAATCAACAGCAATCTATAAATATGATCTTCACATGATATTTTATAAGCCCCATAAGTATGCATAAAAATTACCACTCTAGTAAAGTTAACATCTGTTTCTAGGTGGCACTGACATATCCCATCTAACTCAACACTGACTTCACATTGTGTTCCATATTGTTTTTATTTACCTCGCAAATGGGTCTCCGGAATTAAATGATAATAAATGAATAGAATCAATGCTAAATAATAAATTAATATAATAATTTATTGTTACATGATTTTTGATTAGACTAGTATTTTTAGGAGGTAATTTCATGTGTTATTTTTTTTAAGTTACACGAGGTCAAATGGGTGCAACATATTCAACGACCTTCCGCCATGTCGGCGGGCTTTTGTGGATTGACCAGAGGCGCCGAGGAAGAACCCGCCAGGTGCTGGATTTGGGAGGAGAAAAAGAAGAAAGACAGCAACAAGATAGATGAGAGAAGGAATGAAAGGCACAGAAATGAGAGAGAAGAATGTCGAGAGAAAAATAACCAATAGAACAGGTCCTGGCTGAGAGGTAAGCGCGAACGTGATGTATAAAAGTAGAAACACGCATGGTCGTTTCTCTTCAGCTTTACCTTCTTCTACTCAGCCAATCTTTGTTTCTTTCTTTATCTACAATCCTCTCTTCTCTTTCTACTCACTTGATGGCGCACTCCTACTATTCATAATAATAAAAATAATAATGATTATAATTATTTCTGATAAATTCCTCATAAAGTAGTGTGGTGTTTCTGAGTTGCCGCATTTGCTGGCCAATCCCAATCCCTGCAGTTTATTAAGGGAAAGAAAATGAAGAAACAGAGAGGAAGAGTGTGAGAGAATACCGACAAAGAGGAAACCAACGTACAGTCTATTTGGAATTTAATGTTCATGGTAATAACTTCGATACGTCTTGAGTCGTTGATGTTCATCTTCAGATACAAATCGTATTGGAATTACTGTACCGTACTACAATAAATAATGTTCTTCGATAAAACTGAAATGACTAATGAAAATGTACACGTAAATTTCAAACAGCACATAAATATTTGGGAATTCCGTAACATTAATTTCATTTTATAATTTAATGCTCATAGTTTTTACAAAGCTATTCTTTAAAAATACATCATTTTGTCATTTCAATCGGATCATTACAATCATTTAGATTTGTTCAGTTTTGAATGTGAAGAGTGCCTGATAATACATAGTAAATAGTGTCTATAAATTAAATTCTAATTGTCAATTATAACAATTTTTCAACGTTTTTCGTTGAAAACAGACAGATCTAATAATCAGTTTTAGTCATCAGTAATTATTAGTTTCAATCATATTTGGGGCTACAATAGTTAACAATTAGTCGTGAATGAATTTTGAAAAGGAATCATTTTAGTGTCGGATTAATTTTCCAGAGTGTGTATGATAATTCACAGTATACTATAAAAGACAAGTCGTTATCTTAGATAACTTTTAACATTCGATTAGCAAATATCTATTTAAATCAATTTTTTGTATTATTTCAACTACATGTCAGAAAAACCGTATAGATATCCTATATTATCAGAGGTTATATAATCAAGTTATATAGATCAAGTGACATCAAATCCATTAATTTTTCTATCATTCAATATTAGAAAATTTCCATTTGAATCAATTTTCTGAATCACCTAGATCTCAAACCCACAGAATAAAACCGAAGAGGTAAAATATGTTAAACTAAAAGTAGTGTAAGAAAATATCATAACTCATAACATAATGGTAATTAAAGGTGAAAAACAAGTTTACTTGTGGATTCCAGTCACAGCATGGATACCTCTATGAAATAAAACCCTACTGACAATAGATGTCTTCGAGTTTTCGTTTGGAGAAGTTCCAAGTTCATCTATTATGCATGATCGTTACATAAATACAGTACAGTGTCAACCTTGCTATTCTCACTTAACAGCGAGTAGCCTAGCCTCGCCAAATACTTCCTCCTTGCAGTGTTTACCTCATCTATTTCAAGAAACTCTGATCATGTTGTTACCCTCTACGACTCTATTCAGAACAATCTTCTACAGGTGTGCCAAAATATTGAAGAATAACAACAACAATAAATCGATTCCTACACATTAGTTGCCTTCTAGATATTATATAAAAAGGTTCCTAATGTAGTGCTACCACTGATTACCCCACCCCGTTAACACCAGGTTCATTTTCCGGCTATGTCTAACATTTTTGCATAACAATAATAATTAAGATAAATAGAATATAATTGTTTTTACTTCATGTTGCTACCCCGTCATACAACACGACTCATGCAGAAACTACTCTCAATAAAAACAAATCAAATTATGAGCGAAGAGAAATATTTTAGGTGAAATAAAGTAGGTGATCACATACATGTCAAATTAATTTTTACTGAAAATTGGAAAGAAAATAATATTTTATAAATTGACAGACGATTTCCATTTATAACTGATCGTTTTAATCTACATATTGTTCTCTAATTACTGAAAACAACGAGGAAAGTACAACAAGCTTTGTTTTCAACATTCTTGATGGCCAAACCTAGCCATTTCTACTTTTACGGTAAAGACCGATATTATTCACGTTTTACAGAAAAAGTTTCTTACATCAATTATTTAGAAAAAGTCCCGGATCATATAGAGTAATTAAAGATTCTTCTAATTTTAAAGATGTATATAATAGAGTAGTCATTAATAAATAGGGAAATACAAGTCATTAGAATGGTCTCAGATAAAAAATTTCTTAATAGAAAAGCAATTAGCCCCAAATACAAAGTTTTCAGCATTAATGATATCAGCTATCAATATTATCAGTACAATTTCCACAAAAACGTCCAAACTCATCTTCCTAGAATACTGGGAATCAGCTAGCAACATCTTAATTATTAATCTTGAATTTAATTCCATTTGTTATCATAAGTTATCTAGTATCACTACCACCAGCATTATAAGTATAATTATATTATCATCTTTGGTTATTTATCTATCATCACTTGAATGTCACAGAAACAGCCAAGCACATTATTTGTTGTTAGAACTTTCTTGGAATGAACTGAAAATTAGCACATCAAAAATAATTTCCGATAGAGGACTAGGAATTCCCATACAGTGCATAATTGAGTGAATCTAATAGTTATTCCATCCACGTTGATCGGTCCTAATCTCTATGTGTATGTGTGTGTGTGTGTGTGTGTGTGTGTGTGTGTGTGTCATTTAGACGTTTATGATGCGGCTCATCTCAGCCAGCCATCAGCTGCAGCTAATAATCGATGAACGACTATTGAATCCGGCAACAATACAGTCAACTCCATAAAATGCTCGAATGTTCAACAGGCTGACTGTTGTTGGTCGTAAACTTCGTGGATCAAATGGGTGGTGCTTACATGAATAAAAGAATGCCTGAGAAGAGTGGAAGTAGCCAACTTGGATGATGATGCTGCTGTAATTGGTGAATGTATTGCTGTTCCCTTGTCTGAACATCACACGACACGAAGTCGCATCCTTCTCATCCATTATTAATAGCTCCCGCTTCTATCCCGACCAGAATCCTTGTAGATTTGAAGTCAACCAATGTTTCAGGGGCTCCCTCACATTGTTTTCTTTCTCCTAATGGTCAGTGGTTGTCTAAGCGCCTTTTCACACATGCTGAACATGTTTGTTTTAGTACCTGGATATTATTTATTCCTTTGCCCGGAAAGATCGGGCATTTCGGTCAATGAAAACTGAACTAAATTTTATTTGTTTTTCCAAGTCCATGATACTACAGTATATTCTAGTGCAGAGAAGAAATTTATAAGAGTAAACTTTTTTAAATACATCATTACTTTATCGTTTGAATGGTAGGCTCCCCAACCTACAGGATGCTTTAAAATGACACCAGTCTTGAAACAACTTACAGAGTCGCAAAACATTAAAATTTTAGGATAGGACTTCAAAAATGGGATGAAAGTTTTCTGGATTGATACATCCATCATAATTCATACCTTTCAACATTTTACAGAATAGCATCCTAGTACCTACTACTTCAGAATAGCGTCCTAGAAGTCTATGTATTTTCTACACTTTTTTCAATTTACACGATTGCATTACATTTTATATCAAAACAGCAAGAATTTTCACCCGTAAAACAAGCTAATGCATAGTTGCAGCTCCATACTTATCAGTTTTTATTAATAGATTGCATTCTTTTCAAATTGGCATAGAATTTGTTCAAGCAAATCAATGCAGTGTTCTGCTATAGTTGCACCTTGTTGTTAAATAACCATAGCCATCACTATACAATTCACTAGAGTTTATAATTCATTCTAGTTTTGAACTAATTGATGTGCTTCAAAACTGCTGGAAGACTGCTTAGAGCTTGATCTTTTCAGGGAGACGAGTGCACGTTGTTTTTCCAAGTAAAATTGTGTATTGCTTTGTCAAGCACTTTGACTTTTCTGACGCCGGTCTAAGACCAACCAGACTTAGTAAAAAAAAAAACAAGACAAGAAGGGTGCTTTAAAATATCACCACCTTAATATAACTTCCCAAGATCGAACAATGATTATACTGAAGCTTTGAATTTAAAAATATTCATTAATATTGCATTATTCTAATTTCAGATGTTAAAATATTCACTACTTTCCAACAAATGAGACCAAAATCAGGACTACAAGTACAAATAGAGTCAGAAGCTTTTGTTGGTGTCTTCCCCAAGTCTGTTATAACCAGTTGTCTTATGTCTCAACTCATGTAATCAATTTGTCCAACGCCTCAACTCCCGTGATCAATGTCTAATGCCCCAACTCCTGCAATTAATTTGTCCAATTTCTCAACATCTGTACTTCTGAGAATATCTGACAATTTTTTGCAAAGCGTTTACTTGATTAGTCCTTGCAAAGTTGCAATACAACCAAAAGTAGTTAAAATCACTTAATGCAACAAACTCGCTTTCAGCTTTTGTCGATTTACATGAATGAAAGGGAGTATAAAGGTATGTGTGTTTCTATGTGTATAAGAGTGTATTTAGCAGTTGTGTATATTGCGACAGATATAAAAAGAGAAGGTTAACAGCATCCCACGTCACAAACTATAACTCTTTGGTCCAGGTGACCGCATGTGAGCCAAGGCTGATACCGCAGTGTGTATAAGTCTTCCCCCTCACTCACACACACTCACACTTAACTCACCCACGCACTCATTCTCTCACTCACTAGCCGAAGCCATATATAGAACAGCTCTTGTTTACAAATCTCTGTTTAATGTTGAATAGATCGATTTCCCGTTTATTTTTGGTTCAACTATAAGTTATGCACTAATTCTGCAGAAAAAATTCCAAGCAAATTTTCAAGATACTGAAACACTTGACAATTTTTGGTAAAAAAGATGTCTTACAATTTTTTGGGTCTGATGTCTTTGATTGGAGTTTTACCTCAAAATCTTGACCACTAACACGTATGAACATTAGTTCTTCAGTCTTCAATAGTGAATGTAGTTTCACTTATATTTAAAATATGCGAGATTTACGATTATTCACATTTTTCTCTCAAATTGTTCTGATATTCCCATCCCTTAATCTTTATACAAATTTTTGGAAAAAGTTCAAGAGCACTTTCGATTCATTTTCATTGCTTCATCTTTTATTGATGATATAAACTGCAAAAATTAGTTTTCGAAAGTTCTACATTTTTGACGCTCCCTAGAAATCATCCCTTATACCTAATAAATGGTTACAGTGCGTTTATAGCAGCTCTTAAAATCAATCTCCAATCATAAAAAGCATAAACGATCCATTCCATCCAAAAAGTTCAATATTTGTTCACCCCCTCCCCATTTTCTAGTGAAATTTAGATTTCTGCTTCAAAAAGGATTATTTTTACTAATTTTTCGAATGGAAGATTCAGAGTTTTTATGCTCTACCTGATGAGAAGACGAATTTCCCAATTATCACAATATTTCATGAAAATCGGTCAAGGCGTTTGGCCGTAATCGTGTTACACCTGTATGTTATACGATTAATGCCGAGCAGTCGAGTTTTAAAACTGAGACCACACTACGTTCGGTCAATTTTCTATCAAACATCCATTTTCTACATGCACAAACTTCATCTATGTCTTTGAGTGAAATTTAACATGTGTTATAATTTATAACGACCTGTGATTCAGTTCAATAAATTAACAGCAAATTACCTACAATTATAACTTTCCAGTTTAGTTTAGACACCTTTTCACAATTTTGAAATTAATAGACAAAAAATACCGAGAATTTCATCAACATTCCACAACACCCTATTCAATTATCTCACAGGCATTACCAACACTGCAAAAGTATTTTTTCTCAATCTTCCCCGAGATTCATTTTTCGCCAGGGACCATCTGACAGTTCATTAAAACTCCTCAATCTCACCCATTCGAAAACATCTATTATACCGAAGAGGGGCCAGACATGGATACTGGAAGAGTGGTGTGTGTGTGTGTGTGTGTGTGTGTGTGTGTGTGAGAGAGAGAGAGAGTGAGAAAGAGAATAAGAGAACTCTGGCACAGCATGATCTCGTGCCTGAATTCGCTTCCCGCTGCGAAAGGCTAGCTGCTAAGATCCGCCTTTCAGCTAGTCGAACAGGTGATTTAGGTGTTCACGGACCTACCCATCCCCCTCGAAACACACTCACACACATTCTATTACTCCCAACCCAAATCCCCTCACTAAAGGGTCCATCAAAAGTTTGTGGAATCACCCAGAACATCTTGGCACCCTCGTACAACCCCCTTAAAAACCTTGACCATGACACGTGTTGGACATTCTTCTTCATCTTGATAACACCTTTGTCTTCGGCCTGTTCCCGCCACATAATGAGAACAGAATGAGGAGCGTCCCTGATGGACTCTCGAGAAGGTACAATCTGAAACCCCCTGCAGTTCGAATTGTTTCCACAGCATTTTTCAAACTATGGCAACAGTGGGAATTCTTCAAGTGGGTGGCTTACCTGACGGAATATCATCCCTGAAAATTATGGTGATTTTCAATATTCAGAAAGCAATATTTCAAGTTATTTTAATCTGTTCAATTCAAATGTTCAATTAATTGCATATCCTACCAAAGCTAGAAAGTCTTCATATTTTTTTGAAAATTCAATATTAAGATCACAGATTCCTGATGTTAAAAAATGATGTCCCCTACTTCTGAGAAGTAAATAGAGTATTTATTCAAATTATAAGAAACAGACCAACATTCATGTAACGAATAATAAATGAGAAGTATGTCAATTCTCCTCAATACATATGAGCAAAATAATATTGTTGTTTTTATGACCAGGTTGATGATCCAAAAACCTAGAATATAGTAGAATAATTTTCTGAACTCCTATGTTCCAGCTTGTAAACGATTCATTCTCCAATTTATTGCTTCCATTTTATTTCATCGATAAAATTTCATTTTAGTTCATTAAAAATTAACTTCCAGTTTATTAACTTTGAAATATATTAAAGATTTGTGGAATTCAAAAGAATTTCTGGATGTAAACGATTTATGGTTTATGGAATTTGAAAATCCTTCAGCTCATGTCTTAGCTATGCCTCATCTTTTAGATATATTCGCTAAAGTTGATAGCATTCACTTATTTATCACCGTAGTTTTGTCAAATAATTCCATTGACTCCGTTAAAAAATACCATTGTTTAAATTACTGCATAAAATCATAGGCGTTAGCCGTTAGGTAACCTGTTCATCGAGGTAATACTGTTTGTAACAATCTATTTTTTTAAGTTCAAAAGAGCCCCATACAGAACGTGCAAATTCCATGAAACTCTCTCAAATTACGCATCCCTAATGTCGTTCGTGGATCAACCAGAACATGCGCACAACACAGTAAAACATTGCGCGATAGCGATCCTAGGAGAAATTCCTCTGGCGCATGCTTTCTGGAAAACAGTGGGCAATAATTCACACGGTGTCAATAAAGAGAGCACAAGTTTGCGAATCGGGTTCTGCAAGCAAGGCGTGCCTCTGAGCACAGCTCGTGAACTCGAGTCTCGCCGATCGTGACACGAACTCATGGAAGGACTTCCAACTGAAATACCATCGCCACGATTTACGATGCACGAGAGCCAAGTGTACTGAGAGCTCGGTACTCGGGTCGCTGGGAGAGTGAAGAACCTACACAGGCGAACAAAGACTAGACGAGCTGGCGCATTGAAAACGCAAGTAGACGTATCTGAACTCCGAGTCTCCGAGAGTGTTTCTTCGTATACTATCTAGATCTAGACTCTTCTAGACTTGAGGGGCTACTTTCCTTTTGAAATGATGGTAAGAAATTGATGGTGAAATGCATTACAATGAAATAAGATGATGAAATATAATGGAAATTGAATGATTGCAAAAAAAATTAATGCTATAAAGTATAAACCAATCTATGTTATGTGATAATATTTGTGCAATGTTTGTCATCAACTATAACGAGGAAGTGTCTTTTATGGTAATTAATCGATAGTCAGGTTTGTTTGAATAATTTGAATGGTTTTTCGAATTTTATTAGAAATATGGTGGGGTAAATATCGTGCAGTATTAACTGAAAAATCTAGTCAAAGTAGTATCTAGTATAATGTAGTCAACGTATTACTATTTTATAAATTCTTTCTCTTTCATGAAGCCGTAATATCTCAGCATTTTAGCAATCCTTCATGGCCTAGAGCAAGAGTTTATCACTAGAACGAACACTCTGCAATAAAAGTACGTAAAATAGAAAAGATGAGAAAAATGGAAGAAAAATTGGAGCAAATATCAATATTGTAAGGGAATGTCTAGTATTATGTTATTTCAAATCTGATTCCGTGGAAAAAGCAGAACACACAATTCAAATTCTGACATTAAAATAATACATTGATCCCATCTAATTAGTCCAATGTATTCGTATAATCTTATTACTTCAGGCAAAAAGGCATATACAATATCAACATAATAGGAAAAGGCGAATGAATTTAATTCGCCAGTAGTTTATTGCAAATGTGCAAATGAATCGACCGCCACCCAGTTGGTTGGTATTAGTTGAGAGATTAGCAGCACGAAATAAGTTCGTGTTCATCGTCGCACTAAGTGACAGACGATGCAGTCTCGCCTGATCTCGTTTATAAGTATGCAGTAAATATGTGAAGGACAAAGAAGGGCGAATGTAAAAGTGAGAGAGGAGACAGGTAAAGGTAAAGGTGAGATAAAGGCGGCTGTCGTGGGAAAAGGAACAGGGAATAAGGTAGAAGGAGAAGGCAGAAGAAAAAGTCCACGAATGCCAGCGGTTAGGATCTGGTTGGGTATTACCGCGGCGAACACGAAAAGGCTCATAAACTGGAGAGGCAAGCGCTGGAAGTCTTATCAGGAAAGGCTATCGACCGTTGTAGAGACACAGAGTGGTCACGTACAGCCTGGAAACACCTCTTCTCCAGCAGCCTCCAGTGCCTCTCCAGAGATCCCATCGTGCCACGTCCCAGACCCAGGGGCGCAAATACACACTTGCAATTAGGTCCAGATCAAGTCCCGGAGACAAAGGCTTCTACACGCGGCACCGCTCCCCCTCCCCCCCCCCCCACACCCCACCAATGGACACAAGGGACCACCTCACAAATTACTCGCTTCCAAACCCTAAAAGGAAACTAAATTAAAAGTGCCGGTAGGCGGCAACATGACATCAACCACATGGTACCTACAAGCGGTAGCCTAGTACACGTTATGATTGTCTCCAAACAAAGATTTTCCACCACAAAGAAACATGCTTCCTTATTAATTGGTTCTATTATTTAGTGCAAGTAGAGTGTTCTAGGAATGGAAGAGGAGTGGATGCTCTAGGACAGATCTAGTGTTCTAAACCAGTTGAGATCATGATTGTACCTAAACAAAAACTCTAGAGGAAAGATGGTCAGTAGAGAAGCATGCTCTGTGGAGCAAATATGGTAAGAACAAGGGGCGAAAGCACGCCCCTTGTTCTTACCATATTTTCTCCACAGAGCATGATAAGAACAAGGGGCATGCTTTCTTATTAATTGGGTATATGTTAAAGTAGAAGTATATAGTTGAGACCCATATTTCACTTTGAATGATAGCAAGGTCCAAAACAGTACACGAAACACAGGGGTCAAGTAAAAATTAAGAATAATTGGCTAGCAATAGTGAATAATAAACAATTCTTCAGCAAATAATTAATTATAATTAAAATAATTATCTCCATTTGTATTATATTCTAGGTGAAAACAGATATTAAACTCCGTTATCCCATCATCATCCTTACTATACTATTACTCTTCATAGTACACCAATCTATAACATCTAATATCAATCAAGTAATAGAAAATATCCAAATAAATATGGTGCCCAAGGTGCAACATTCTATTAAATTCTTGGATTTCTTGTTCCATAACGATCTGCGTTGTTAATATTAACTTTTCGTTGTAAATTCAACGACTTGCAGTGAGTTATAGATTGTGAAAAAAAAAAACAAAATGTACTCACAGGTGGCCTATTAAAATCACTGCAATTCCATAAGAGTTACTATGATTCGATTACACTAATATTTCGAACATTAACATGAAAAATGAATAAAGAATAGAACAGTTTTATGATGTCGAATCACTTGGAACAGAATCCACAATATCATTTCTACCACAACAAATTAACATAAAAAGTTTTAATGCTACACACTCCTAAGCAAATAGCATATTCAATGCTACGAAATCAACGAAAAATATGAGAATATGTTGTACAATGTAAATTCATAAGCCTGTGGAGAAGGCGTCATCAGGAGAAATGATAACTGTAAAAACGATTTTTTGCGAATTTTATTTTGAAAAATATAAGTAAAATTTTTCTCTTGATTTAATAATAATTTAAATAACTTAATTGACAAAGGTGGCAGCAAGCCGCTAGTTGGGTGATTTGTTGAGTTGGTACCAGTGCAACCTACAAGAACTGGTGTAGTCGGCTTATGTGCTGGGTCTATAATATCAAGTGGGCGTGGTTGGTACACAACAGTCGGTGTTGAGCTTTCTTTTTTTACTGCTGTCTTCTGTCAGCAACGGAGACTCCGGTTATTTATCAGCCCAATTCCCTCCAAACATCAAATTAATGAATAACAAATTTGTCATAGGAACACATCGGCCTACCACTAGTGGCCTACCCTATAACTATAACCACAAACGTAATCCCGAATATTTTCAACACCAGGTATCGCTCAATAATACAGTGAATATTTTCATCTTAACAGATGCCCGTCGGTCAATCGATATTATTATTATCATTTTTACAGTGATAACGTTCCACCATAATACGTCTTTATAACGAATTTTCTTTCAAATAACGAAATCCTTTAGATAACGAATTGATCCTAATTGACGATTTCCATTATAGCCGATGACGGCCATTTAGAAAATCATCCTATGCCTGGGCTTATACTTGGAATAGATAATTAACTGCTAAACTGGCTTATTCTGGAGAAAAAGGAATAGGAGCCGACCCATTAAACACTCGTTAAGTTGATACGTTTACTGCATTTTAAAAGAGGCGTTCAGAAATTCAATCTTCAGAAGTAATAATTTAAAAAGGACCTTAATATGTGGTCTCGGAACCTCTTTTTCTATTGCTGTTTTGTGTTCTCTATCTCTTCATAAGCGTAGAAGATAAGGGAGAACTATACATTTTGCTTTGTTTTTATTTCACCTACTGTTATGTAGCGGGCTAAATTTGAAGTAAATTTGAACAGCACCCATTTTTATGTGAAGCATATTTCTTTAGAGTTCACAATTTCTGATATAATTATGATCGAAAAAAAATGTTACCCTTCACCGCTCCAACCACACCAAACCCCTCCACCTAAGAGTAGGGGTTATCAGTTTTTTATTTACTACTCTTTACAATGTTTCAAAGTCAAAAATCATCGCACATCTTGTTCATTGTAAAATATCATCAACCTATGAAACAACCTACCCATTGCTGGAGAAATAGTGTAGTGCCATACTGTCCCCCTATAACTTCTGATTAGTACAGTGTTGGTTTAATGACATTTCGTCATGGCGTAGGGGGGTGGAGGGTGAATGGTCCGGCCAGCACAGGATCCTGGACGTTTGGAATAGACGATGAAAAGATAATCGCCTAAAAATCACATTTTGCAATATTCTAGCACTGTAAATGTAGAATTACAGGTGGAACGTTTTTCTTTTATCTAAATAAATTTTTTCGTAATTTAATATTAATTGGAATTACAAATGGAAAATACAACTTGTTTTATAAAATCGACCAGAATAGATTGTCATCTACTTGCTGTTTCGAGCTGAACAAGAATGAACGTTGAAAAGCACTGATCAATATTTGATATATCAGAAGTAATATATTCGATTCTAGTCACAAAATTCAACATGAATGAATTATTGCTCAAATAGAAGATTTTTTATGTTACAAAACACATTTTCACTCGAAAAGTTTCGCTTAAATTTTTAATATTTTGTTCGTTTTTAAATAAATAACAATATTATTGTTATACAACTGACACGGTAACACATCTATTATAATACATGAAATAACTATAAAATAATAAAATAAATAACTATAACAGAAACATATTCAACTGTTTAAAAACGAAGTTTCTTTGTCGTTATTTCAACTTGTCACCTTCTCTGAACAATTACACCATGATCATAGTCAATTCTTATTTTGTATGTCTCACGACGGCAAAAGGATTTTTTATGTTCAAAAATTGGTTGGTCCTGTCTCATGATAAGTGTGTTTACTCAATTACTTATAATGATTTTTTTTTTCTAACTAAAACTATCGTTATTATTTATAAAAAATTCCAATTATTCTATTAAATATTCTATCAAATAATAATGTACGGTACCGGTATCTAATATTTTTCTAATTTCCAAAATGTCCACTTCCACGTTATCCGCATGCACTCATTGCCAACAATGAATAATTAGTGTTTTCGATCAGATTTATGCACTAATATATAGATTTTTCAACTGTTCTTTGCATAGACAGATTTTCAGATACCACTATCCTATTCTACTTCTCCCCCAGATTTGGTGATCCCTACTTTACATCAAATTTACATTATGCATCCCTTAGATGACAACTAGATTTTGAACTCAACTTGGTAGGGATACTCTTCAGAAGTTGGTTGTATGAGATGGCAGAATTTTCAAATAAAAATCAACACATACTAGCTGTTCAGACGTGTAACAAGTTGAGATGTTGGATGAATAACTGACTTATAAAAATATACTCGTCATGCAGAAGATGGTCTGAACACTTCCTTATATGTCAGTTGGAGAGAGATAGGACTGTGGAAGGAGAAGAGGATTTCCTAGAGACAAGAGAAGCCAGTCAAGAGGAGAGAATGAGAGAGTGTATGATGCCCAGCAAGACGATCGTGGGCGATCCTGATTCCAACACTGCAGTTCTTGGTTTGTATTGGTCCAGGCAACGGCCTTACATAACGCTAGCGTAAAAGAGAATAGTCTACAATACACAGATAATAATTGGCCTCGGGAACTGAACTCAACTGGAAGAGATGTCAATTCAAATTTAAATCTTTGCTGAAGGAAAACCAAACGTCACAGTAAGCTGCGTCATCTGAGCGAGTTAAGAACAAGTTCTATTAAATTAGAACGATATTTCGTAATGTTTTATCGGTAACTCACATTTTATAGGCCTAGCCATGTACTTTGTGCTCTAAATATTACGTCACTGCTGTTTTGGTGGAGAAAATGGTGTATTAACAATCTTTTTTTAAAGAAATCTTGACGAAAATAAAATTTATGCATGATCAGCAGCAAACATAAGGGTATTGAAAATTAAAACGTTCCTGAACACCTGTACAGCAGTAATGTACTTTTCCGTTGAAAACGACGAAAAGCAAGTGTATAAGTGTGATAACAAGTGTAGGCTATTCAAAGTTTTAAAATATCCAAAGATAAATTCCGGGAAACAGTGAGAGTGCAATTTTTTAACCAGTTACAGTACTGTATTAGATTATCTTTCTTTATTCATGACAATTCACAAATTTTGCATGAGTTGTTAAAAACTAAATCTATAAACATCACATAGATACTATAGTAAACTTAGATTATGCTATTTTTTATCGGGCTAGAAATGATGTACAATGATATTTGTATGATCTTAATTAGGAAAACGACGGTGATGACAATCTAAGTGATTCAATTACATGAAATGGCAAAGTTTGGACAAAGATTCGTCCATTCTTGACATTTAACCGGTATTTATTAGTTTAGAAAAGTTTCTTTATTTAGTTTCTATATAGCTTATATTTAATTTGTTATATTTAATAGTTGTAAGATATTGAAATGTTTTTTTTTTGTAAATTCATTTCTTTGAGAATAAACTGTCTATCTATCTATCTATCTATTTAGAGGTGAATAGAGGCACCAGAGACAGTTCTGGTAGTGGAGAGAAATTTTTCTTATATATTATTAGTTTATTATTATCCAATATTAATTTTACGGCCGAATATTAATATTATAGCTTATTAGTTTATATGTACAATAATACTTTTGATAGAGAACAGTAGCGTTCTCACATTGGTGTTGCAATGCTCCTTAAACGAATTCAACAATATTATTGTTTAAAATGATTTTTTCCTGATAAATGTTAACAAACTTCAAAATAACAAATTTGTTTATTCTAACAGAAAATTCGTGACAGAATCAGACTTGTAAATTAGAAGTAGCTTTGTCAATAATACTTCAAATTAATTAGTTCACTTTGAAAATTTATGTAGAAAGTATTGTTATTTTAGAAGTCTGCTATCTGAAAGTTTCACTGTAGTTAGCTTCAAGTTAATAGCAACCAGCCATTTAATTATGATGCCAATAATAATGATGTAAAATATTTCAAAAAAATTGAAAACAATTGGATAACACCATGTTAAACAAAAAATAAAGCAAGTTCCTAATGGAAAAAACTTTTCTTCGGAAATGGTTCGCAAACAACCCGCATTGTGTTCAACATGGTATCTTCAGGTGGTTAAACAATCAGGAATAGGCGCCAGTGAACGAAATATTTATTCCTTTATGGCCGGCAGACCCTTCCCAAAGAGGGTACGAGTTGGGAAGACACAAAAGTAGGCTCTCTGAGTCTCCTGAGAATTCTGCTTTGTTGATGGGGTTGGGCATGGAACAGGCTAGGTGATCGTCCCACCGACAGAACAAACAAAACGCATTCAGAAGCATGTCCATGGGAAAACAGACTATGGATGGAATAAAAAGAAAAGAAAAACAAAGCGAAATGTCACAAAATCAAGAGGTTTGATTCAAACTCAACCTATCTGGCGCCTGGAACCGTTCCGCAATTATTCTCAAAGAATCCAGGATATCCATCCACACTATTTCTTTGAAAAGTGTACTTTATTCCTATTACAAACCCTTAGACCTACCTCTATTTCCTATAATTCAACATAATAGAGCACAAACTTATAACGTTATTAGTAACAACCTAAAAACACGTAGACTATCCAGTATTTCCCAAACTAATTTACTCCAAGGACCCCACCGTTAAAACCAAGCCCTCCTCGCGAACCCCCTATGTTTTCCCCTACTACTCTTCCCTGTCTCATGGCCCATCCACATAGTATTAAAACTGTACAACGAGAAATTGACATACCAATTTTAGAGGCGTAAATAACATATAATTTTTATGATGGTAGCACTACACGCTGCTATCATCGCAGTATGATTTAGATTTGAGAAAACTACATTTTATTAATTATCAAAGAGCACTGGGTAAAAAAATGAATTTTTGAAATGTTTATTTTTAAATTTCTCAGGCTAGTCCGCGGACCCACTGAGATAGACTCGCGGACCCCCGGGGGTCCGCGAACTACACTTTGGGAAACTCTGCATGATATTGGTCACAGAGGGTCATAGGCAAAGACAATGTACTGATTACTGTACCCTGATTTCATTACTTCAAATCCTCTTTGGTAATAGCTATCAGACAAGGAATAAGGCAACTACAAGTTTTGTGTATAAGACCAGGTTCCAGAGAACAGAAAGCTGGCTACAATATTATTTTATTGACCCAATGAGCATAGCTGACTGAGGCAAGAATTGAACTTTAAGTTAATGTTTTTCCCCTTTTTTGCCAATAAGTGCCTGATTTTCATAGCTTGAATAAGCTTATGTCCAATTAGTATATAAATAAATATTGCATGAAGTAGCTAAAAGATGCACTTAATCATTCAAAGTTGTGATTCAACAATTCAAATTCTAAGAAAGTAATAATAAATGTATGGCTGGATGGAAAAGGAGCACGACAATTTCACAAAAATCACTGCATTTCATGTAGTCTTCTTATTCTATCCAACATGAACAAATGAAATGTTTAAACAACTTTTCTCTTCAACTTCGGCTTCCGAGTTTTTGGCCCTTTTCAACCCCTTTTAAATCTTCACCAGAGTCATTTGCTACATTGGCAATTCCATGAGCTAAGTATCTCTTGCGAGAAAGTGGAAGCCGATTGAAATGGATTGAATAATGGAAGAAACTTTGCAAAATGGGAGCTGAATTTCAATTTGGCATTCTGCTTGTTGGAAAGTGGAAACTTGAGAACACCGTCGAAGTCGACAACGACAGTGTTCGCTCGACTGCTTTTCATTTTCACAGCTGACTTCAGTTTGACGGCGGCAGGGCGGCTGCACAAGGACCAATAACAAGGCTCAACTCCACATCTCCACAATGGGAAGCACGTTCGCCATTTTTGCCTGGCGATGACCCGTTTCGTCTGGCACGTTCCCCCAACAAACATTATACTATATTTGCTTTGTTTTTGTTGCCAGAATAATTCAACCAGAAATAATAACAACAAACCCTTGAAATCTTATGTTATGGAACTCTCATGTGTAAGGAAACAATATATACTGAAGTATGAGAGAAGTGGGGGTTAAACACAGTACATAATTATATTCTGATAAAAAGATACCTAGGTGCGGAACTCTGGTTGGTGCGCCAATGACGACTTTTTTTTATTACTGATGATGCCCACATGAGTCCTAGACTTGTGCGTGGGGAATGAGGTGAATGATTACACATAAATGCCTGACGGTGGAGCGGGATTCGAACCCACGACCACTTGAACGACAGCAAGCTGAAGTTGCGACGCCCCAACCAACTGCGCTAAGCGGCCCGACTTCCTAGTTTATAGAAAAATCATAATTGGTCACAATAATAATTTTGAACTATTCCCACACAAAATCTCTCCTATGAGTTCATAATTATCGATCTTCATATGCCTAAACAAATTATTGCATAATACTTTCTATATGGAAATGATAAGTTAATGTTCAAGGATAGTTGAAAGTAGAAGTTTTTGGCGAAATAATGAAGGTAGGGTCTATCAGGCTATATTTGTAGGCATGGTATTGCATAAAGACAAGACAATTAGGCAAAAGGTACAGGTAGTCTGTAGGCATTCTCAATTTTCGAGTGTGTTTATTTATCTAGGCGAATGCGTGCGTAGGCCCGAATACAGCCTACAAGAGAATACAACTCAATATAAAGGAGTGATAGGCAAGAGTAGAGGAAGAGAAGATAGAAACTGAAGAAATAGGAAAGAAAGAAATAAGAGAACGCCAACGCTTTGGAATGAGGTTAAGTGACTGCAAATGGATGAGGGGCGGGGAGGTGTACAGTCATCACTTTCACTGGGGCTAGGACGCCCGCGCTCAGCTTCTAACAGGGACTGTACCTGATCTTACCTGGCCAAGACGAGAGTTATCCGATACGTTCTTCAGGACCAGGACTCAACTCAAGATACTTGGCTGGAGTGAATAGATGGAGCGTGCAACAGGCACAATTCAGCCCCCGAGGTCTGTGCTGTGCGTCCGTCATAGTATCATCTACTAAAGCCACAGCGGCCGCAAAGTGCGTTTACACGCTACGATTTTTCATGGATGTGAAATTAAATGGACTAAAAAAAAAACATCTTAGGGGAATAGGTTTTCCACAGCCGAGAATCGTTAAAATCCTAAACAATTTATTAAAAACAATGATAAGTCACGATCGCCCGGGACTGAACTTCTATGGGTGACCTGGATATACAACGTGACGTTATCTGCTTTATTATCAATCAGTAGGTGCTTTATTAAATATCAGTAGGTGGTTCGGAACCTATCTACAACTATAAGTTGCCATAAATAACTGTATCATCATTCACTTCATTAATAAAATCGTTTATTGCACAAAAACCGGAAACAAATAGTATACAATAATATTATATACAATTTCACACACAAAAAGAAATACAGTATCATTATAAATTTGTGCTACACGCCGACAAAAGTAAAAACTTGCTCGCCGACGTGGAGTCTAATCAACAGAACTTCTTTACTTGCAAATTATTAGAAGAGTGAAAAAAATGATTGTCTCTTATAGATGAATTGAATTAAAAGAAGCTCATAGATAAAATTGTAAGCATATATCACAGAATATAACAATATTATCATACAAGCAAAACAAAATAAACCAGGTCATTAATTGAATGGAAAAATTTATCCCTTATCCACATGTGTAACTCCTTTATTTTAGGCTGGTTTTATATAAGATAATATGCTCCTTAGAGATGAAGTGCTATCCACTCTTTCTATGGGAATGAGGTTTTGGGTCAGTTATCTGGTAACAACAGAACATCTATGGAGATTTGGAGAATTTTTTATTTTAAATACATGGTATTACCCACGCACAAGTTTCAGGAATCATGCGGTCTTTATCAGCAACAAAAAAAAAACTACTTCTGAAGTAGATTAACATTATAATATCATTGAAATTACGAAAGCCTGGCTGGAAGAATTTGAATTTTGAAAGATACAAAGGCACATTATTCACTGGCAAGACATAGTCAATGTTCCAAAAGTATTTTGGAATAATTTTCTTTGTGAGCAGACGCAATTCGGGTGGTAACTATTTTCTGTGCGCTGCAAACGATCAATCTATCGCCTTGATCACTGCATCAAATATTATTTTTCCGGCTCAAAAGTTATTAAAATTTAATATTAAAAACTATTATTAACTGTTTTCAGTGTTTCGTTTAAAGTGAAATTTTAAATTAATAGTGGTCAAGTGAAAAAGAATCATTTTGTTATTTTTCCAGTGAAGTTTTTTAGCAAATCTGAATATTTAGTCTGTGATAACGTCAATGTTTTGGACAATGCAACATATTCGGAATTTGTGAAGGGTGCAGTTTAGGACTTGAGTCTTTTGTGTCTTCACACTCGTAATTTTTGTCACAATAAATAAATAAATCCAGCCTGATCATTGTAAGAATCAATTATTTAAAGTTCCAGCATTGGAGGTGGCAGTAAAACCGACTGAGCACTTAAAAATAACAGGAATCAGCGTTATAGAATTGGATCTTTCAATAACAATGCAATTTCATACAAATTTAGGATGAATAAAGAAGATTTTGATTTCCAACAGCATAATATTCTTGGAGCTCAGTTGGTCACTTGTAAATATCAACAAAAATATCCAGGAATCATTATGCTGGGATTGTTTTGCTTTGGAAACAGACAATAGGAGTTGATGGGTTGGAACAATATGTCAGCTACAATATGATCAGCTACTGATCGAAGCGGCTCTGTAGCACATAATGGAGCGCGAGTCGCTGGAAACATATGTTCCGCATTTACGTAGGCCAACGATAGGCCCCGATAGGGTTTTCCGCCTTATATGCTAATGAAGAGTACACAGAAAGTCAAAAGACGAAGCCTGAACCACCGAGAAAGAGAGAGAGCGCCAACTGGATATTGTGAAACCACCTCTTGTTCATTTCAAACTTTTCATTTCTACAAATGATAATGGCTGCTGGCTTTTGTACTGTTTTTACGAGCACACCTGGCTCTGAACTTACGATTCTCGACGACTGTAACGTGACCTATTTACAAGCAGCAATAATTTCAATGCAACTTACACATAAAACAATACTCCAACATGCAATAATACACCTCGGTAAACTCGATTGTACACAATTATCAGGGTAGCATTCAAGCTACAGAGCTTTGTTCAAGTTAAATTTCTTTGCAAGTTACAAACGACGGCAAACGTGGACCTATTTTAAAAATGGATAAAATGCTCCGCTTTGGAGTAGATTAGAAATTACCGATCACTCCAAGGACAACTAACTGATAAGTGTCGTATTTACACAAGAAGATAGCGGCACTGCTTTGAAGGTATCTGCGTGTAATAGCTACGGTACAATATAGAACAGGAGAGTGACAACAATAATAGAAAGGTTAGACAAACAAACATTAAATGGAGAGCAAGTAGTGATTTAAGAACATTTAAGATAGTAGAATAAATTATAGTCTTCAGTAGAAAGTAGTAGTAGTAGAAGAGTGAAATGAAATAGTTTATTAAAAATTTCTACTGCTTCTTATCTTTGTGAAATGGTATTCAAGTCAATATTATTCAGTTGGTTCATTGATCTTTTTAGATAGGCTCAACCGTGGCTCAACACACACGATACAAAAGCTCTGGGACCGGCGCATTTCACATGGAAAATTAAAATATTGGAGGGATATGATACAGGCAAAGATAATGTAAAGCTGTGAAGAACTAACAAACTTATTCACTCCTATACCTATATACCTAGTTATATTGGTAGGAAACTCTAAAACAAGCTACCGCAGTTTTAAAAGAGTATTGAAAATATAGAAATATTTAAAAAAACAACTGAAAAAATATTTCATTGATAAAGCTTTTTATAGTGCACAAGAGTTCCTTTCACATTAAAATTAAGCCTCACCTCAACTAATTGATATAGTAATAAATTATGGTAACTAGTGTATAATAAATTGTTGATCTGACTTGTCTTATACTTCTTAACTGGAGTCTCCAAGAAGTGATCTACAAACAAAAATGAAACACTACGGTCAAATAGCTGTCCAGATAAAAGATTTTCATAATTATTATTATTACCATCTGTCCTCATCTTTCAGAATCGAAACATCGCTTTAGTTTGCTCAGTAAACCTCGATTGTGGGCAAATGAGACTTGTTGATCGGACCCAATAAAGAGTAGCATCATTCAAAGGACCCAATCAAGAGTAAAAGACAATGACAATGACAAAGACAATGACAAAGACAATCAAGAATAAAAGACCAAAAACGACACTGTTCTCTGCAGTAAAATCACTTCCCGGTGGTTCGGAACCCACCTAAAACTGTAGGTCCAACTCATCAATCACCATCATCCAACTCATTACCCACGCACAGGTCTCAGACATAAGTGGTCTTCATCCTCAAAAAAAAAAGTAGCATCATTCAAAAAACAAGTCTGCTTACAACTGCAAGCCGATTTTGTAAACTTGATGGAACGAAGTTTCTCTATTGATACTTTCCTAAGTTCAAATAGCTAGCAATTCCACAAGAAATGATTCTAAAAAATTTGCATGTTCTAAATCTGAAGCCGCACTGATGTTGAAAATGGGCACGAGTGATTATTACGGTTCCTTCAGCAGGTGACGTCAGATGATCATCAACCCAGTCGTCCTTCTGGTAACCTCCAGCATCCGGTGGAGTCTGTTTCACTAAACACTACAAAACTCGATGTTCAGCTCTGTGTGGTAGCATCCAGTTATTAAGATATTAGTGCATAATTTTCCGTTTGACGACTTTCATTTCAAATACGGGTGATTGAAAACAACTTTCTGAACTGTTTCTATTCTGTTTTGATTATTTGTCAATTGGCAATCTTCAACCGGTTGCTTGACTTTTTCAAGATTTGAATTCTTGACCGTTATTTTTTTCGTCAAATAACTTTCGTTCAAGTGGATTGATTGACGGATTGCTGACAGGATTGCCCTTTTTCAGGCTTGTAGATACTACCCATAAGAATAATTTCTAGATTACATTTAATCAGATGCACGTGTTTAGTATAGTGATTAAATTGAATGAACTTTCTCCTTGGAAGAGGATACTGAAAAAATACTTCAGACTATCCAACTTGTCAACTGGATCTACTAGTTCCGGCGCAAATATAAACGCAGGCAAGGAGACGTGACGCAGGGTGACTTTTTATAGAACACGGATATGAAAATGAAATAAATACATAAATACCTTACGCTTGTTTTTTTCCTTTCAATAGAAATATTTTGTTTTAGTCATTATTTAATGATTCATTGAATGATTGAATTATTTAATGATTCATTGCTTAATTCAGTTCTGTGTTTCTTACAAAATATTTTGTTTTATCGATTTCTTTGTTCCACACCACCAAGTCTGTTTTCTTATTTCCCACGGGTCTTGAAATAATTATGTTTACAGCCACTTACCACTTCAAAAATGATTGAAAGCGTTAATTCTTGAGTCACAAAATGAAGAATGAAAACTCTATACATCAACACATACTTTAAATAAATTTTATTTTTTATTAAAAAAAAAACTAAACTTTAATAATCTTTGATTAAGTTTATTATTTGATGACTTCTAGTTGAAATAGGCTCGTGAATCCAATGCTTCAGTTCGAAACCACACGAGTGGTTTAATATACGAGTAAATACAAGAACCACACGATTTTAATGGCGTCATCGTGTGCCACAGATCAGTGATACAAAACAATGCAATGCAACACCATGAACAGGAAACGGGAAGCTGTGAATGGGAGGCATCTAAACGCTGTCTGGGAGGAATTCATTGATAAATAAACTGACCGCATTAATTGAAGCACACTATAATGGATCTAGTAAACAAGAATGATGCAAACAAAAACCGTTTCATGTGTTAGCTAGGCCAGGTGTGTAATGAATATTGGAAATTACTTTGAGGAAAAAAATTATTGGAGGATGAAGCCCACATAGGTCTGAGACCTGTGCGTGGGTAATGAGTTGGATGATGGTGATTTATGAGTTGGACCTACAGTTTTAGGTGGGTTCCGAACCACCGGGAAGTGATTTTCAGCAGAGAACAGAGTCTTTTTTGCTGGCTAATCTAATCGGTCACCGTTACAAACAGGACCTACGAGAACGCAGCTCATCTATCTGATTGAACAGATACCTGCTACGGCTCGCGGCTATCACTATTGAAGTGAATTTGTGGCAATTACAGTAAATGTAAATCAATTTGAAATAATAATTTATAGGCAAGCTAGTGCATTGAATAAGTTCATGCAGAAAGAGAATTTCGTATAGACTTGAATAGTGGATAGAAAAGTACAGGGTTGAATTCAGCAGGGATGTAATTTGTGACCTGGAGAAATGATAGGAACGAAGTTGCAAGTCCTACTCTTTAAATGTGTACTTCTGAAGAGACTGGGCAGTTGAGTGAATTGAATATGGTAACAACTGCTAAGATGAGATGAGATTGAAGTAATTCATCAGATAAGTAATTCAATGGTTTAATCATATATTATATACAAATATAATTGAAAGTGCTTTAAAAAATGATAGCTCAAGCTATGCTAGACTATTCAAGACTTTTATATGAGTTGAAGTGGGTTGAGAATGGTATTCATCATACTTTTAACTTAATAAAAGATCTACGGCCCCCATTGACAATACGTAGTGGAAATGAGCTACTAGTAGTTAATGGAGGATTATTCAAAGTACAGTATAGTAGTGTGAGGTTAACTAATTAATATCTGAGGGTAGTATGTAATTGATACATTTAACGGATAAGATGGCTGTTGACTGTACTAGTTACTGGACCAACAAACTAAGTCACCGTTCCAACTAAAAATGAATTAAAAGTAAATTGTACGTTTTTAATCGTAATTTGAATTTAGTATGCAGCCTAATGATACTAAGTAAAGCTATAATTTACAGAAGTAAATATTTCAATGCGAAGTTCAGAAGATTTATGGTTTATTCCATACATCCTCAACTCCACTCATAAAATAAATAATTAACTCAGTTAATCTAAATATCCAATCACTTGAACGATAGAGCCATATTTGCGTAAAATTACAACTACAATAATATGATTATGAAAATCATTAAAAGTTTGTTATAGACTACTTACGTAGATGACTTACAGAATAACTATACAACAGAAAATGAAAAACAAAAAATTATTCCAGTTTGAGTCTAGCTACAGATTCAAATGTGAAGAGTGACATTATGGGCCATTTTTTAATGGTTGTGTTTAAATGAGAAAACTAGTTGCAACGCAATTTGCGTATTAGGCTCACCCTTTCAAGATTATTTATCACTAAAATTCTTTAGTACTTTCCAGTTGAAAAGTCAAACTGATTGCAATTGCAAATACTGGTACTAAAGTCAAGCAATAAAAGCTAGATCCAATCTGTCAACAGCACCGTTGACAGATGCACATAAAAAAAGTCATGAATTAGGTCATTACATTTCTGCTGCTAACTGATAGGACACGAAATCGCTGCACTTCTTACTCATATAGGAAAAAGCTTTTACTGTACTAGAAATTGGTCATTAACGTTCAATTTAATTTACCATGTGATAAGAAATAAGTAATAAAGAGAGAAAACTGAGATTTTATATCTGTCGCAATTGATTGTATCATCAATGCCAAAAGGTTTGATGCCGTGCCCTAGTATAGTATTCAGTGGCTGTAGCCACAGCTCCAAGTCAACTAATGCCTATCAGAAGATTGCCAGTTGAAAGAATTGAGGTTAATGCAATATATTTTAATTAATGGCAACTCAAAATCTGTATAATATAAAAAGGGCGATGTATGTATGTATGTTCCCAGTAAACTCCGAAACCGCTGAACCGATTTTTATGAAATTTTCAGGCTAAATGTAGAAAAGTCCCGAGATGGTTCCTGTGAAGGTAGGAGTTCAAAAGTCCTCGCTGGAGGACACAAAAAGGAAAAATCTATCCTTAAAGGAACAGCTGATAAAAGTCAACAGCTTTTAATCATATGGTGGGCCCATAGCGGCGTTATTTACGCTGTCTACAGATTTACGCGCGTATCGTGTATAAAGAGCATTGCAGTCATGTAGGAAACATATTATATGACTGGAGAATCAAAGCTCAGCTTATGTTTCATCCATTATTTTTGGTGGAAATTTTTTTTCCAATTGCAATTTAACCAAAAAAAAAAAACATTTTATGTTTTATGAAACAGCTTATGTTTCATCCATTATTTTTTGGTGGAATTTTTTTTCTAATTGCAATCTAACCAAACAAAAAATAACATTGTAGGAAAGCTAAGAAGATGCGGTTTGTGCTAGGCTCTAGGCTCTCCGGGTACCGCTATTATACTATAATCCCGTTGCAACGCACGGGTGAACCGCTAAAAGTAGCACCAAAGACAATGTATTTATATTGTCTTTGGTAGCACATAAAGACAATCATCCAAACATATGAATCTCAAAAACCATAACCATTAAATTTATCAATAATTATATACTACCTACAGATATGAGTTAACCTCCCACTAATAAACTGTACTTTGAATGATCCTCCATTAACAAAAACCATTCTCAATCCAGAACAACTCATATACAAAATTTGTTGTAGTCGTCTAGTATAGGTTGATCAATCATTTTTTAAAGCAATTTCAATTATTGATGATAATTGGGCTATTCTCCAAACAAACCATATTCTAAAAGAAAAATGGGATATTTTTGAAAAAAATATAACATTCGAAAAAGTTGCTACAAGAACAAGGTTTAGAAGACTCTGTATGGAGGAGAGAATACAGAAGTTTTCATGAATAATGACAATGGTTTCAAACTTGAGTAGGATCTTGCAAATCTTACTACTCAAGCAAAGTTTAATACATCAATCATGCTATTAATCTGTCATTATTTATTATTGTTGATTTGAAAAACCTTCTAATATATATTATGAAAAAATTTGTACTTTTAATATAGAGCAATAACGTTAATTTCAATGAGATCTATGAGTCAACGATTAGTAATTTTTTAACTTCATATGAACAATGGATGGATGCGCGCTTTTTGATGAAAAATGATAATTAATTATTAATTGTCTACGAATCAGAATTCACAATCTATTAGATTTGTAGATCATGCAATTTTTGGTATTTGGTGGACGTTTACAAAAACGTTTCAACTGATCAAGATGGGTCTCGAACATGGGAAACAAAAGTGCAAATTCTTTTGAAATGCTAGTAGAATGTCAATACCACAAACAACAATGTCAATACCATTATTAGTTTTTGGCATGCTCATCTATAACCAAATCAAAATATAAAACTGGAAAGACATTCACAAATCCTAATTAATAAACTACTTGCGGTTATGATGTTGACGATCCATCTTGTTTCCACTAATATATAATAAAAACTTAAAAACACTAAGTGGAAATTAGCTCGTCACGTTATGGCGTGACGGCTGCTTCACTCTGTTGTCAAGAGCATCGTAAGACGACCCACAGTACACTGATTTAAGGCATGAGTTTAAGGGTTATCTTGAGGTTTGAGGTTTAGATAACCCTCAAGCTCATGCCTTAAATCAGTGTACTGTGGGTAGTCTGACGATGCTCTTGACAACAGAGTGGAACGGCCGTCACCCCATAACGAGAGTTTATTTCCACTTAAAAGTGTTTTTTATTAACTACTTGTGGCCTAACTAGATGGTCGACTAGGACAAATTCATGCCTATCGAACAACATCCAAAAATGATATGGATACTAGGTCCAGATTGTATTTAGAAAATCTAGGTCTGTCAATTCCATAGTTTACAAGCTCAAGTATCGGTAACGCAAACGCTTTTGGACTAACGGTTCACTAGTTGTATGGACTAACTAGTTCACTGGTTATTATGCATTTCTAATTCAGGAATGTTCAATCCGTCAGTGAGAACTGATTTGGTTAAGTGGAAACATGCAAATATCCGACCTGATTATGCACTTTCAATCTGCATTACACACTTATTGATAAGAAACAATGTAGAATACTGATGAAGGTCTGAGTGTCCCAAATTGTCACTAATTATTTCTCTTCATTTTGTAATTTTCACATCGCACTATCGTAACTAGAGCGTTCACCTCATATTGAAAATAGCTCAGATATAACACGAACAAAAATAAACATTTTACGCAAGATATTATTTAAATAACTGTAAAGTTTTTCAGTGCAAAAGTCCTATTCAATACTATCTGGGAGGATACTATTTCCAAAAATTAGCAAAAGTTTTTCCACCTCACAATAAAATCTTGTTTATTTCAGATAGGCCTATAGGCATTCCATAAAGCAAAATAGCCAAATAGCCTTGGTTTTAGCCTAAATGCACAGACTGATTTGAAGGCCTAATGAGATAATTACCTGAGGTATTTGTGAATATTTGACAGATAGCTTGCTATTTAGGAATAAAGCAACAACTGGTTATAGGAGACAGAAATAGGTATTCTAAATAAACTATCGTTTTATTTTTTAATTATGGTTAATTTGATCTTATTATCTAATCTTAATACTTGATAGTTATTAAAATCATTGTGAACAATTTAGGGTGATTCGAATCAGAAAAAAAACTTAAGAAGTTAGTTCAATGAATTGAAGGTAATCGAGGTTTGATAACTCTAGTGATAACGATGATCAATGGAAATATTTATTATTATAATTCAAACAAACTGCTACCATGGGAAAGTCAAAGAGTAACTTATTCAGTCAACTTGACATAGCAATTACGTAATTTAATAATTAATTGTTCCATGGCAATTCAAAATCTAATCTTTACTGAGCCTATCTGCATAATAATAAATTTATTTGAAAGATTATTAAGTGTCTATTCACTTGTAAACATACCGTAGCAATTAAAATTTTAAATATTTAGTGAATTTGTCAACACCGCACTTCCATAGGTAATTTAAAACTTGTAAAAATTCAAATATTAAATTATTTAGAAACTTTGTCAATTTAATAGCACTTTAATTCATATTTTCAAATTGGTAACAATTCAAATTATTTAGTAAATAAGCCACTAAAGCTTCAATTTAATCAGTCAAATATTTGATAACTGGTCACCGGAAGCAATTCAGAGGAAGTTATTTTCTAATGGATTTATTCACAAGTAGCCTAAATTCAATTTTTTAACCTATGTTGTGAAGTGCCTGTCCAGAAAAACAATTAGTACATTATACACTGCAAAACAACTGTCTTTTATTGAATTATAGCAATAAATCCAATAATAAATTTATTTCATAAATTTGTTCCATGATAATTTGAATATTATTTAGTAGACTTTCACCAATTCAACGAGTAACACTAATATAGTGCACTTGTTTCCATGGCAAGGGAATAAATCGTTTAGGCTGGAAGTGAAGGTAGTTCTCTATGTTAATTCGTACCTGTACACAAAAGAGCCATTGTAAAACCCGTGCGGTTCAATAATGAATACAGCCTTTCAAGTATAGGCCTAGTATTATGCAGGAAAGGGTACACGACAAAAGAGCGCACCTGTTCCACAGGATTACAGCAATTATTCAATTTTGCAAGCCAGTAGAAAAACGCATAATATTAAGAAGGCCTATCTACTAAAGCCATGCTCCAGCAATGGAGATTTTTTATAAGTAAGTCTTGTTCTTGAAGGCTCGTGACAAAGCTAACAATAAAAAAATACAAAGACAGACAACTAGGTAAGCTTGAGGCTATTGTTGAGGATCAGCTTATAAAATTAAAGATTATTGTATAACTTATTCATTGGTTTGTCAACAAAAACATTATCAATGTAATCTATATTCAATGCATCAATCATTTAGTTGTAGTGTACTATCTATTCAAATAGTTCAGGAGTTGCATTTTAAAATTCCTGGAACAGATTGGGCAACTTAATCACTTCAAATTACAGAATTTTACTAATTGTTCATTATCAGGTTATGAAAGTGTTGGCGGGCCGCTTGGCGCAGTTGGTTGGGGCGTTGCAACTTCAGCTTGCTGTCGTTTAAGTGGTCGTGGGTTCGAATCCCGCTCCACCGTCAGGCATTTATGTGTAATCATTCACCTCATTACCCACGCACAAGTCTCGGACTCATGTTGGCATCATCAGCAATAAAAAAAAGTACAAAATAGATAGGTTAGAAAGTAGTGTTACAAATAGAAAATAGATTCTACAAAATAGAATAATTATACATTAGTTTGGAAACATAAACTTCATCAATATAACCTATATATTCAGTTAAAACATAAAATTTAATGTCCTGCACTTTAAAATAATTTGGGACCAAGATTATTCTACAGACTGGGCAACTTATTCACACAAACGTATTACAGAAACTACTAATTGCTTAGCAATGTAGCCTACCTTATAGTATAGAGACTGTTGTGTTATTCATTCTCATTGGTTTGTAAACAAAAACCATTAGTTTATCTGAATTGTTGATCTACCCTACACCATGGAGTCTGAATTGTTCTAACCTACACCATGCAAATAACTTGTGGTAAACAATGCAGATAAACATTAGAGAATCGGGAGCTCAAATTCACACTCAATTCTACTACAATTTTCTATGGTTGTTAAAAATACTCCATTCTGTGAACATAAATGTTATTCAGTGTTTATTCCTCTTAATAGCAGGCCTATACTTGTCATTTTGGTGATTGCATATAATGTTATTCCAGAGAGATACATTTTTGACTTCCCACGATTATTACTTTATCAACAACAACATGTCACTGATATTTCAAGTAGTGGTAATACATTCTATGATTCTCCCGTTCTGTATTCCCATTGTCACGGGAGTAATGAATCCAACACTGGCCAATGTCAATACTCTATTATCAAAATTTGAGTCCCCATGGCAAATATCAACACTATAGTATTCTCTCTCTGTACAAGTCATTTTTCCTATTGGGACCAGATCATCACGATTGATTTTCTTGTTTTTCAGTTTCACTGCTGACTTCCCATGCTCTTATTTTATCAACAACAACATGTTACTACGATATTTCAAGTAGTTTAATAGTAATACATTCTTAGATTCTCCCGCTCTGTGTATCTCAATACTAATTAGAAAGTTATCGAATTGCATGCTTAACACACTCTTGCACATGATGACAATGAAAATAAACAAAGATCGAAAGAGCTATCACTGAAACTTGAAAGTGATAACCAGAGTTCGACTTCGACATGAAGAGGAAGAGACTCATCTTCAAAGTAACCCTTCACTCTCCTATTACAGGCTTACACAAATTTTCATGCAATATCTAACTAATTGTTACTATGAATAATAAGACGAAATTGTCACAACCACATTTATTAAAAAAATTTGAGAAACTAGTTTCGGATGGAAAACCATTATCAATCTCAATCAAACCAATAGTCATTACAACAAAAGTAAGCATTCCAATACTATCAGGGGTTGAAAACTTTCTGTACATACCAAAGGCCCAGTAAGAGAAACAATCGGACGTTCCGTCCGGTCAGTAATATCTCTTGAATCTATCCACAAAGCGTGAAAATGTTGTTGTTATTCCACGACAAACACTTTATCTAGTCAAATATAAACCACTACCACAAAAATGTTCACGGTCTAACACCACCTGTTAGAGATAACACAGTTCCGGTGCTCTAATCAAAGTTGGGGGTAGGTTTTCATTGTAATTTTGCAGGTATCTTTGATAACTCGATGGAATTCAAGAAATGTAGGGGGTGTTTCTGAAAGGTCAGTTCACAGCACAGTTTGGGGGAGGACCACGCGCGAATATACTCCTCACCGGTACCAACTCCAAGTCGAGACTAACTCGGAAAAAAGCTGGGGACTCGAACAGACGCAGAGCATTGTGGGACAAGAACGACTCGCCTTCAGCAAAGCAAGCGAGACAGGTATACACTCACACACACCAGGTAAGCGAGCGACGAAGGGGGCCAAAGGTATTTGGAGAGAAAGAGAGTATGAGAGAGTTACTAAGAAAGAGGGAGTAGGTGGATAGTGTGGTGGAAGGTAGGGGAAGAGGGAGACTTCCCCTCCTACCACTCGGCACGATTCCTCTTCGAAAGCCAACAGAAGATTACATTATGTAGAATAGAATCTACAGAAAATACCATAAACTAGCTCCTTTTCACTCTAACACATGCTTTCTTATCACCTCTTCACTGCGGCCATCTTTGTCTTCAGCAGCATTTACACCTCACGACGTCAGATAACCTTCCTCTAGGCACGCTGTAACCTTCCCTTCCCATCCCTGCACGAATCAGTGCAGCCACCACCATCAACCAGCATTACAGCATACAACCGCTCGCTGCTACAGCCTCTGCTCTGGGTCCATCCACATCCACAACAGCAGTCTTCTCAGCTCGTGTTTGATACGGAGTTTCAACCGAAAAAGACCTGTGTCTTGCATATGAATAAAACATGGTCACTGTTTGTAGATTTCATCAAGATTTAAATGAATCCTGATAGCATTTTTGGTGTTTTCTCCATGGAATGCTCACAATATTGAAAAATAAATTCAAGACAACACGGCCACTGTACATTTCATCAAGATTTACATTGATTCCTTTTGCTAATTTTTGTTCTTTATTGTTTCATGGTATGCTCCTCTGGATGGTACTATTTCAAGAACACTATCAATGAAACTTGAATTTATGTTTCAATATTGAGAGTGATTGAGACAACACCAAAAATGCTATCAGATTTCTTTTAAATCTTGATGAAATCTACAAACAGTGACCACGTTGTCTTCATTTTATGCAGGACTCGAGGTCTTTTTCGGTTGAAACTTCGGTTGGAAAATAAATTCATGTTACATTGAGAGTGCTTTTGTCCTATAATTGAAGTCTCCACTTAGTTTTCATTGAGAGACTGTACCCTAACAATATTGATTGCGCAAAGCATGTGGACCATCAGCATTGTTGGTAAAAAAACGATCATGGAGCCATATTAACTGTGTCGAAAATACTGATGAGGTTGACCATTATTATGGATTAGGTTGTCACTTTAACAGGACAGAACAGCGAGGTAAATTGCTACTACAGTGACTTGATTATTATGGTACAAGAATGAACAAATGTGTATTATTACAACTAAATCCCCAAAACAATCGCATTAACAGAGATTTGCACTATCCAAACGTAGGAGGGTTTTGTTTATAGACTATTCTGCCAAAGTGTCTATCCCTATCCTGTGAATCTAATAATTATTATCCTGATGTGATATTATTAACCGAGTTCTATGCAACGAAAGTAGTGAGCTTCTTACCCCTAAACTATGGAAGTTGAAATCAAAATTTCGCCCCCCCCCCCCCCCCACCAATGTAAATCTATCAATATTTTTTATAATTTCAAAAATATCCTAGTCCAGAAACTTATTAACCAATCTATAAGATCAGCACTAGATTAGAATTCAAAGCTCTATGATCATATTTCCTTTTGGAAAGAAGATACTATTAATTTAAAGCTGAATCTGCAAATTTTGGTTCAAATTCTTTGAGCGTGATTTTTATAATAAACACAACTCTTAACAAGAGCGATATTATTACAAGAAATATGGAAGAAGAGGTGATGAGTAAATAATCAAATTACAAAATAAGAGCAATGCGATGAGTCCGAGAAATTGGAGAGCAATTTTAATGTTCAAGGTCCGACCAGAGATTTTATCATGAAATAATTTGGACACCTGCTGTTGTTTAATAAAAATTTTGATTAATATCATCATCATCATCTCCATCAACTATTTCTTTTAAATCGTTATCCATCATTATTTTAACAGTAAAATATATTATTTTCGACGATTCTTTTCTCCTGTGAACACAATCGAAATCAATGAAGTATGGTTAAAAAAAAGTTCATAATAGAGAATTTAATTGATTCACAACATTTTAGTTCACTTTACTGGCATCTCCAATTAATTGTGACTGTAAACTGAACGATCAAGACAGTACGAGACAAAATGATCTTTCAATCGTTGATTATGGTTCATTTCTCTGTTTTCTTCAGATCCTTTTTCAATTGAATAATAGAATTTCGAACAGAGAATAATTATTATTCTGATTAATGATTATTGTAATCCATAATAAAATTTCCAATATTCATTTTATCAAGAGATATATCCAGCTTCTGGACACAGTTCAGTGGTTGCTCCTATCTATCCACCTGTGCTCTTCGGCTTTGTGCCCAGCACTTTACCTTTACTTCTAAAAGAGGACAAATATCGGGTACATACTTCTACACAAATCCAATAAGCTACAACATATCTGGAGGAAGAACTAAACAGTACGAACTATGAGCAGTACGGTACATTCTCTTTGAGATACGGAGTACACAGCAGTTGTCCAGCATCAAGCAACGTAACTTCAGGCGTATCAGATCCAGGTTCTCCAACATGCATCGACCAGCAACCATTCGTTCCCATCAGAATGCTCTTAGCCCGCGGAGTAGTTGCGCGTGCACCCCCTTATCCACTACTACAAATAAAAAATAACATTGAAACCCTCTTCTTTGAGAGGTACAGCTACAGAAGAGAAGCATTGCTCTCTCAGTCTCTCCTCCTTTAGCTGTTCTACTCCACCCTCTTCTTTCACTTCGTCTGTGCCTAATTACAGGGCGGCGTTCATTATCCCTTTCTTTTTTCATCTTCTTTGCCTCCTTTTCCTCCTTCTTCATCGTCCACGGGATGATCAAAGTCCCTCCTCACAACCTCATCATTTCTCTCACTCTCTCGTCACCCCGCGGGCTACTGCGAAAGGCATCATCGATAGGATAACCTTCTAGGATAGGATAGAACACCACAGTCCAACATACTCACTCTTCTACATAATGAATTCAAGTGTGCGACGAAAAACATCAATTGCTAACTCTTTCGTCTTACCACCACCAACCAACCCTATCTAAAAGTCCGCACGTAACAACTCGTCTTTCAACAAACAATCACCGTTAGCAACAGTTGCTACCCTGAATTTTTCATTGGATGACTATATTCCATTAAGATTTAGACGCAGGAAACAGCTCCGAGATGAACTAGATAGTATACACACTCCCCTATGAAGCTAGATACTGTGCAAGATCGTTTTTTTACCAACAATGCTGATGGTCCACATGCTTTGCGCAATCCATATTGTTAGGGTACAGTCTCTCAATGAAAACTACGTGGAGACTTCAATTATAGGACAAAAGCACTCTCAATGTGCAAAGAAGACTGCGGAGTGAACCATAAAGATTCAGAATTTGTTTGGGTGGGATTGGCATACTGACATAACTCTGTTAGGTCATAAAGAAAAGCAAATGTAATCTACCTAACTCCTCGTTTGCATAGTACGCTCTTTGGACCAAAACATACTGTTAAGGTCTGGAGAGTCACCCACAGTTGGAATCGGTACCAGCTACCAATGATATGAGGGTGGAAATCGTTACAGTATAAATTGAATTCCTGGATTTCTTGTTCCATGACGAACTGCGTTGTTAATATTAACTTTTTATGTGAATTTAGTATGAGTTGAAGTAATGCAGAAAATAATATTTCTAGGCACTAACAAGAAAAATTACTGTTGATCATTAGACAACGTTTGGCATCATAGACAGTAGGCAATATTTGATTTCGGGAGGGGAGCAAAACCCATCTGGAGGGGGTATGTTGTCTAAACACAGTCTAAACACTTCTTCATAGACTTCGTAGCCGAACATTTTGACGCGTCAATACAGTAATTTCCTCATACATTTTTCTATTCTCTTCAAATAAATATTCAGCTTCACTGCTACTATTTTTTTTTTCAAACTTTGTTTGGTCTGGCCGACGCTCCATATATCATGTGAATTTTGAACAATGTGCAAGGTCAGCCAGAAAGACCTCCTCTCACTCATTTATTGTGTTGAATACAAATAATAAATCTTATCCTTGATACCAATGACACATAGGAGTAGCAAGAAATTTCTCAAGGGGGGGTCCATAAGCCAGACAACCCCACCCCAAACCTCAGGTACTATACTTGATCCTTAAGTATATGAGCAATAAGCCTTCAAAGTAAATCTGAAAAATTTGTTTTACTCTAAATTTGATAAACTATTTTTTTGTTATAAAAGAGTTTGAAATTTACGTGACAGAACCGTTGAGTATTGGCCGAAGCCCGACTTAACATTAGGACAATGGTATGCCTTTTGTATGTTCGCTACAATCGGACTCCCCTATTTTTTTATTACTAAAATCGAGATCACTCTACGACTTGCTTTCTGTCAACTCAATCAATAATTTTTATAACCACTACTTATTATACTGTGATAAGTTATCATGTGAATGTTTTTAACAAAGGAAAAATGAAGTAGATTCAAATACAGAACTAAGTAACAGGTGCTGATAAGAATATGCTAGATTGTAATACTACTACTATCACTCGTTACTTCAATCCTGAAGTGTCGCGATCCTATGGTTTATCTCATGATATCAACTTACGCGTCTCGTCATTTCCCTCCACTTGTCTCGATCCATCACATTCTGTACGTTTTCCTTTAGAGGTATACCGGTGAACTGTTTCACCTGGTCAAGCCATCGTTTTGGAGCCCTTCCTCTGGGTTAGATTGTAATAGGTGAGCCTTTAATAGTATATGCTTCAAAGTCTTCTGTCAATTTCGACGGAATATATGACTCTCTTGTACTAAAGGGGGTCCCCTTTAAAGATATTTTAAAGGTACATAGAATGGACTCAATTTTGTTTATAGGACACATGTTCTAACTAAACATGTACATGTATACGTTATTATGCATTGAAAATAAACATCAACAGTGAAAAAGACATTGTAGTATAGATGAATGGATAAGCACTAACATTTACTATAAAATAGTTTAATGTATTCTTAATAACATGTCTCCCTTCCTTCATTTTCCTGAATTTTCTTTCTTATTTTTTCGCTTTCTTGCTTTTCTGAACTTACCTAAATCTTGTACTCACTGCTGGCGATCAAGTCCTACTTCTGCCAGTAGTGTCATATTTAATGTATAAATAGTTTTGTTTGAATTTGATTTTAATTTCAAGTATGTACGTTCTTTGTTTTGTTTCATTGTTAATGTTTTTTTGTGTATATGGCAAATAAATGAATTTGAATTTGAGTATTAATTAGAAACCACTTTTACTGAACTTGATAATTTAGCACTTGAGTAGTATTTTCTATTTTATACATCAAAATTTGTTTACGAATAATCAATGAACTAAAAATATACGAAAAGCGGGTTCAAGTTCCTGAGCAGAAGCTTCGTAAATGGAAAGATTTATCAAATTTAAGCTTGTACTCTACTGAATTTATAAACTTCATTTTAATAAATACTCGTACAAAATTTCAGTTTTTAAGCGTCAATTCAAGTTTTTTAACATCAATAATCCCAAAATTTTCCCATAAAGTAGATTAAAATAAATGAATTAAAGATTTCTAGATATCTCTAGTCTAGAATCTCTTAAAATACGATTTTAGAGGGACTAATAAACCCCCTATTACCATACCCCCAGAAGGGCCCATAATCTTCGGTAACCCTCCCCATTTGAAAATCCTGGCTATGCTACTGGTTTCACAGGAAGATGACACAGAGTTATTTTGAGTTTGTAGGTGTTCCATTGAACATTTTGATTTTATAGATGAATGCCACAAACGGGCGGATCCAAAAAATGTTTCTAGGGGCGGGGGTTCAGAGTAATTGTTTCCACTGTACCTTTGAGGCGGGGCCTGAGGGATATGGAATACGCCCCTCAAAGATCGGTCTTGAGCAAACGGTGGGTACGGGAGTTCCTCACACGGGGAAATTTTGAAATTTTCAAGCACTGAATTTGACTTTGAGGTCATAAAGTAAAATTAATACGTGGCCTGTGCCCTATCCCTCGTTTCGTTTCTGAATTATTGTGAAATAAAACCTGAACAGCTATTTAGGAACGTAAAGCCAACTAAGGAATGTAGATTTAAAGGCGAAATCAACCAGTAATAACAAAATAGATAGAAAAAGATGGACTTTTTGGATAGTATAATATTGTTCGTAAACTGTTTTTTTTTAATTGAATTTTGAATAGCCGATAAGTTTTTAAAATTTCGGGAAGGGGGACTGGGACCCCTAGTAACTCCCTGCTACGCCACTGATCATAGATTAAATTTAATAAATTTGAAGTAGATAATTCATCACACTGAACCATAAACGAGAGGAATAACATAGACCGCAACTAAAATTTATGAAAGATGAGATTTTATGAACTCTTAAATAAGCAGACTTATTAAATGAATAACATCCATTTTGTTAAACAAAGACCGAGGTGAACGGCATTTCTTTTACTAAAAACATTTTCAAAACATGAAAAAACTAAAACGATTCTTCATTTGTCGAAACTCGTATACTCAAAAGTCAAAACCTTGAACTGTTGTTTTCAGTTGTTCTTAAAATTTTCGAAAAATATGTCGTAAAAGTTTTGATAGCCTTTAGACTCTAGACTTCACACGAAAGAATACAACAAAATAAAAACATGCTCAAGTTCCGAAACACACAAAAAGCCATGGCCTATGTTTTAAAAATTATTTTTTACGGTTTCGAGTAAATAATTGTTATTAAGAGAGGCACCATAGTACTCTTCTTGCCTTTTGCTTACCAGCAGGGAAAAGGTGCGGTTATACTATGCCTGTGGCTCTCTGCGAGCCAAACAAAGTAATTGATAGCATGTTGACCCTTCCGTCAGAGATGAAATATTTCAGAGCTTTAAAAAAGTATTTTCATCATTCCAAGAAAGATGGGAATACAAAATGGTGGTACTAAACTTTGTTGGAACCATCAGAGTTGGCTCTACTATTGCATCAATGTCGAAATTTAATTCCAAATTACTTTTTATAACCGTTCAGTTTTTATTACCAAGAACAATATATTCCCAATTAAAGTACTGTAGAATCTCGATTATCCGAGTCCCGGTCAACCGAGCCTCCGGGTTATCGACGAGAAATCAAAATTAAAATAAAGCTATAGAATACTACGTTGGGAAGATGCGTTTCATACTTTTTTATGATGTAATGTCATGGTCTCACTTAAAATGAGGCGTGTAAATAGTTTATTCCAAGTTTAATCTTGTTATAAATAAGTTTTGTCACGTTTTTTACTTTTCCTGGTAGTAGCACTTAACCTCTGTATTACCCGAGTTTTTTCATATATATGGTGGTCTTATGGTGGTCTTGGTCCCAATTACCTCGGATAATCGAGATTCTACTTTACTGAAGTTTAATACTAGAAGTTTATACAGGATCAAATTAGTGATTCACTTTTAACTTAGCTATTTTAGTTTTACTAAAATTACCTTGCTCCAGTGGCGTAGCAAGGGGTGCCGGACCGTCCCGGATGACAGCCCGAGGGAGGTGACAAAAAAATGATCCAATAAGGCTTTGAGGTATTGAATGGTAATTTTTCCAAATGAATAATATTTATTCCCAATAAATAATTTGAAAAATTATTATGGATTGGGGTTGACTGACATCCCCACAAAACAAGATTGAGTAGAAATTGAATTACGATAGGAGGCAGAGTCACGAGGTCAGTGGCGGATCCAGCTTTGATATTGAGTCTATAATAATTATTAAAATGGGAAATTTTCTATAACATTTATTTATACGGAGAGTTTGAAAAGTCGAATAGCTTACAATAGACAAACATCAATAAATTTTTCAGATGGATTTTTTCAAAAATTAAAAAAAAATCATTTAAAATTATAATAGTAATTGAACACCTTCAAGCTCAGTAATTGATCAATGTATCCTGAAAACCATACGTTTAGAGAAAAATAAATTACACTTTATAAAAACTAATGCCTACTCTAAATAATAATCTGTTTTAGACTCACCGTAGCAAATAATGAACTCCTGCATCCATCTCAATCTATATCCTTTTTCCACTGTATCATGCGGGTGCAACCACGAAATTCTTGATAACAGTGGGGTGATGATCTGAAATCAGAAAGCAAACTATACCCGTTCGGGGTTCTCCCGTCGAGTTGTAATTAAACCTCCATCGGGAGTCCGTTCTTTCCATTAGAGAACATTGGATGGTTTGAAAGCAATTCCACAACTCAAAATCGGTCAAAGCATTTTGGAATAGATTCTTTCACCTATTGTTCGCTGTTTATTATTAATTGGCTCTTGCTTTTTTTAGAATTAATTATCAAATGTTAATTCATAGGAATGATACATTAAAAAATTCAACTATAAAGATGGACTTTTGCATTATCTTATCAAAAGATTATAGCAAAAATAAAGTAATAATTATGGTTCTATGAATAGAAATGTTTTGAAATGTTATTAGTTAAAAGTTGTATGAGAGTTATTCCAATCAATTATAGAAATGTTCTCAAGCATTTTTGATCAGGTAATAGCATCATCCAATGTGTTTGGCAAGGAAGTATATTTTGGGGAATTATACTTTGAAAGGTCCATAACAAATGAAAAATTTGCAAGGAACTTTTAAATGTGTCTTAAGAAGGATATTATCATGATCCTTTCTTCATCACAATAATTATTCAGCAATGTGCAAACAATTAATAAATCAATTACACTTTACTTAAACAAGTTAACAATTACTTATCAATACATTTCTTACACAAGAACTAGTAGGTAATATCTTTCAATGTGTAAGCAAATTACGTAATTTTCAATGGCAGTTGCTATTGAGAAACATAATATAAAATTATAACACAAAGAATGGGTAATTAGAAGTTGTAAAAACATAAACTGTTTATAGTAGAACTAGATGAGAAAACGTGACTACGGCTATGTCAAAGAATCAGGTAATTTACATGTTTCTATTAGCTTTTTTATCACAATTTTTACTCTACTAAATGTAAACAAAATTATAAATTGTACATTATACAAAGACAGTTTGATGAATTCTTCGTAAGTGGTTATTTCGTTGAGGGCGCAGTTTTGGATTAAAAAGGTGGTGATTGATCATGCGGTGAGCGCGGTGTTCAAATGATCGTGATGTTCAGTCACGACCGCTCAAGACTGCGCTTGGATGGGTGACCGTGCTTCAATGACTTGATGTTACAAGCTTTATTATCACTTACCCGGTGGTTCGAAACCCACCTAAAATAGTAGGTCCACCATGTTCCCCGTAACATGGCACAAGGTGGAACTACCCGTAAGGGTCTCCCCACCATTAAAAGCCATACGCTTATTATTATTATTATTATTATTATTGGGTTAAAAAGCTTTTATTCCCTTCCAATATTGTTCAATGTAATTGCTAATAAATAAATAAAGAATTGTGAATGCTTTTAATAAACTTGACTGTTCAAATGAAATAAGAATATTGTATAACGGTATTGTAAAAATGAAAATTCAGTTCATAGCATGCATTGGTTCCTAATGCATAGGCAGAAATATAAAAATGTTTTATAAAATACGGTACAAAAAACATGTTATTTCTCCTTTATAAAAATAATCTTATGAACACTTAAAATAAATTAAAAATATGCAACACATGGTAAAACATATCAAATACATATCATTCGACAAGACTAAAAATTTAATACAGAAATAAAATATAATTTAAGGTATCAAAAAAATTATTTTTATTTTGAGCTCCGGATATTTAATTTTTTACACGTAAAAGAATTCAATTCCATGTAGTAACTAGTACCAACAAGTATCAAGACCGTAAGGTCATTGAAAATTGTACAGTATAGTTCATTGAATTATCAAATTGATTATATCAATAATTTATAACTGATGATGCATAATTTTCATATTTGATAGTTCATACTTTCACATATTTAAATGGTAATGAAATATGTGAAATTGATCAAAGAATAAATTCTAATTTGGTGTAAAGAAAATGACACGGATAAACGTTATGCAATTGATTTCAAGGATGGGAACTATTGGCAAATAATACGCCAATAAAATTCTCAACTTAATCAGAACATAGTGAACATAATATTGATAAACCTAACAAATCACAGGCGAACAGTAAAACAGAAAAAAACTTTAAAAATATTATGAAGATTTGAACGTTTGGTTGATATTGGCATTTGGACAAATTAATTAAAAATAATCTGTATAACATAGACATAGTCTATATAAAAATTATATCTTATTATAAAATTACCTTTATAATATTAAAATGATCTCTATAACTAAGACTGAGAAACTAGCGAAACCCAGGACGAGTTTTACACTAGCAAAAGTTACCTGTTCATGAAACACCCTGAGAATATTCTGAAGACTTTCTTGCGACCCTCTGCCACAATGAAAACGCACCTTTTCTAAACGGGCCCCTGACATTTATTGCACTGTTTATATTTTCTAATTCATTTTTCATACATTAATTTTTTTGAGGATAGTTCAGCTCAAAATTTAAAAACGATGAGGAATTTGAAAGCCAAACATTAAACCTGTTTCAAGTGGTTCCACCTGCTAGCCTGCTACGGTCTCTTTGAAATTCTATCGAACCTATTTTATCTAAAATACACAAAACTTTTAGATTTTATCTCAAGTTACAAGCTGTTAGATATTTTATATGACTTGATAGGAATGATGACGGCTTTAAGAAGATTATTATTATTAGTTGTAAGTGGAGACATGTAAGTGGTAGGCATTGTAAAAGAGGCGGTAAATTTATAAAATAATGCAGTGGAACCTTGCAGAGCGGGATAATTACATTTTTTATTACAACTGGTAGGCAAAGAAGATGCGTTGCATAAAAACATTTATATAAGTAATATAATGCAAAGATGGCAACTGGTTGACAGAGAATTATGCCGGTTTTGCGCCCCTGAAGCCTCAAGGTCCATTGCAGCATTCAGGGACCACACATACACATGAGTAGATAACGTTCAGGTGTGAGGAAAATATACCAAGAAAACGGCCTCAGACCTTGGACCTAGAGACTAGTAAATGCACAACTGAGATCGCACATGCTGGAAAGATAAGATATTCCTATACAGTTTCACAGAGAATTGAAAGTAAATATGGCAACCGCATACCAATTGCCGTAAGTATCAAACATGCAGAAGGCATGTGTGAAGGCTTCTTGAGAAGGCTAAAGAATTTCAGAGGCATTCAAATTATGGCATTCCATGTTTTGTTTTTAAAAACTACGCTATCATTTACACAAGTACAGATAAATGAATCTTAGTGAAAGACGTTTCACTTGATGCAAGCAGAGATTAACAGATCCTTCTTGTACTGTATTATTTTTATTGATGTACTCTGTGTCTGATTTATTCATATAATTTTTTTCTTGTTTACCTGTATTGTATTTGTATTGTATTTTACCTTCTTGTACTGTATTATTTTTATTTGTTGTACTCTGTGTCTGATTTATTCATATCATTTTTCTCTTGTTTACCTGTATTGTATTTGTAACCTGTGCTGCTATTTAAAATAGTTCTTAATGCCAGATGATTCGGAACCAACGAACCCATAAGACCGATTGGTCTTATGTGTTCGCTGTTCGGAACCCACTCAAAACTGTCGGTTTATCCGCAATATCAAAATCATCCACTTATTACAAAAATCTCGGACTCATGTGGGCATTATAAAAAAATTCAGGCTAGATTAAAAACTGATGGTTATTCCAAGTACTGAAGCTAGAATGAAAAAGGGTTGTTAAGATACTATTTTATGGAGTAAAAAGGGACGAAAAGTGACGAAAAAACTAGGAATTGAAGTCCAGAGCACTAGTGACAGCCTTATGATGGAATATAGAGATGAGTTCAGGAATAATGGTTCTAGTGAAAAAACAATAATAGATCACACTATGGATAAATGCCAAAGTTGTCAAATCAATTCCACATATGCCGTATGTCATATGCTGTATGATAGTATGTATGCCGTATGCTGTATGATAGAATACAGAAATAAGAATAATGGTTCTAGTGAATATTTACAATAGATCAATGCGTTGATCACACTATGGATAAAAGCCAAAGTTGTCATATCAATTCCACATATGCCGTATGTCAATATCAAACCAAACCATGCTATAACATCTAAACATTGCGAATTTCTTCTAACAAAAACCACAATTAAAGACTTATGCCCGGTTTCTCAGTCGTTTAGTACCTACATCATTCAGAAGCTATTGATTTAATATCGACCCTAAGGCTTGTTTTACACATACCCGGCAGTCGGATAACCTGTGTCGTTTACCCGGAATATTTACTTTGTATCTTATGATTTCAAAAGCGCTGAATATGTTACAATGTCTCTACAGTTGGGTGCACAACACCGGTTACCATACTGCCGGGTATGTGTGAAACAAGCCTAGGGGCCGCTATTGAATCTATAGCTACTGAATTATTTGCTGAGCGACTAAGAAACCCGGCTTGAAATTAATTAATGGACATTCCTCCACTGCAATTTAATGAATTAACACCAAATTCACTTTGAACCAAAATAAACAATACTGGTATTATATAATGTGAGACAGGAAGACATCTACCGTCCCAATTACGGCTGGTTAGGATCGCTCCATTAACACGGCCCTATCTCCCTAGCATAACGTTTAACCGGCCATTAAACGTGTTAATAGACGGCATGTACAACGGCAGTAATATATTCAGTGTTCTGGCGTATTTCGCCGTCATGTTTTTAATAAGTACTAATAGGAAAACTGAAAAGTAAGAGAGGAGGGGGACCAGTAACAACTTGGACTAATTACTCTCAAGATAGCAAGAGCAGGCAACACGTGTCAAGTCCACACTTCATCACACAGTAGATGGACGGCAGGGATTTTTTGTGGTTTTTACCTGTGTTGAGGGAAATTTTCTTGTGAGTTGGCAACACTGGCCAATCTCGCTGGCCAGAGCAGATGGCGAGCTTTGATAAGAGCCGAGACTCGGCGCCGTGTTCGCTTCTTACCTGCAAAGAAGAAGAAGAGCACACGGTTCAGTAAACTTCTCTCAGATACAGCTACAGGTGAAGGACGGCTCCATTCCGAGAAATGGTTCCGCCATTTCTAACAATTTAAATAATTTCGAGATGGAAATTATCAGAAACAAGAGAGATTACACTTGAAAATCTTATAAGTTAATGATAATACAAATGATATCATTGGTATGATAAATAAAACTAATCAACAATAAGCATGCCGGTTAGGTACGTAGCCAGGGTTTTTTTTACAGTGGTCCTATCTGGAGGTCTGAGGCATGGAGAAATCCCTAGAGAGGCGCGGGTCCGGGGGTCCTACCACGGAAAATTTTGAGAAATAAATCCCTCGAAACAAGCATTTTGTGTTTTTTTTTTATTGGAAATCTTGCTAAATACGTCATGAATTGTTTGCCATTTAGTGAACAGTTATATACAGATATAAATATAAATGCATATGGACTTTTCCACTGAAATTACCTTACCAGTTCCAACTAAATCTTGAATATGAATTGATGTGGACGAACAAAGCTGAGAATGATAATTATTTAAAATTTAAATGGTATAGGAGAAAAGAAAATCAATGCAAAACTATTGACAGTAGCCCAATATTGTGCATGAGATAGTTCAGTAGAATTAATAAAACTTTTGTGATACAGGGATTCCGTCTCCTGAAAAAATTGAACTATCTTTTACTGGCTGACTCTTAGTTTGGTCTCAATTTCGGGAGAATCAAAATTACGTTGGTAAATGTTACAGTTTACCTGGGTTATAGCTGAAGCTACCAGAATCTCCTGTCTAACAGAATGATATTCATCATGCGTTTATGATCAGATACCTCTAGATTTTCAGCTGTGTTGAGGATTTTTCCTTACTTTCTGCTAATTTTCTTGCACTAACTATAAGACCCGATGCATGCTACATTTAGCGGTTTGCATTTCAACTTTACTGAACAACACTCATTATTAGACTTTATGTACAAGTACAACACTCAAACTTTAGTGTTTGAGCTCATCAACCGCTAAAAATTTACTTGAAATTTTTTCAAAGTTGGGGGAAGCGAACGCCCCTTGAATAAGCGCCTGTTTCCCCCGCGGGGGGGGGGGGGGGGACGGCCTTGCGCTGTTAACTTACACACCAAAAATCCTTGAACAAAAAGACATTGATTGATTTTTTGTCAAATGACTCAATAAAATTCTATCCCTGTATGAATGCAAATCGCGTCAATAATAGATGGCAAAAATCAAGTTTAAGTAGTGTTGATGTCATGTTGATAGAGTGCAGGGAGCGGGCGGGCATGGGTCTGAAGGGTATCTCTATAACCAATATATGCTTATCTATTGCTGTAAATTATCCATACAAAAATGTTCTATTCTCAATAATAAAATTAGCAGAATAATCATCCAAAACGTTTATGAATTTTTACACTCCTTAGAAAAAAACACTTTTACGTAAGAAAAAGTTACTATGCATTTTCAGTATCAGCCTTCTCTCATTATCTATCTCCAACTACATGATAATTAGTCTCAATTTATCATGGCTAAAAGTTCAAGATTTTTCTAAATGCCATTTTTTTCTAAATCCAAATTCTTTCTAATTACGAATTTTCAACCAATACCAATTTTCACATAAAAAGGAATGATTTTTTCGAAAAGTCAGGGCTGAACTCCCTCGTGAATGGGCTTCATTTTCATTTAAAAGCAACCGCACCCAAAATTAGACACTCCAAAAGGACCCCCTAAAATTGTTTTTTTTTTTTTTAAATACCAATAAAATGAATCTCAAAAACTACTAAAAAATTGTCTTAAAAATTAATCGACATCTTAAAAGCTGTTAATATCAATTAATTATTCTGCTAATGTTAAGGTATAGTGTGAAAATCTGTCTTTTCTGAGAAGATTTATTATTGTATTTAATGTATATTATTATTATATGCAAAAAAGACCAGAGAACTGATCACGCAAAGCTCACTCAGAAGATGTGCATTTCCTTCTCTGCCAGGCAGCCTTCAATTTTTCTCTCATTTTCTTCAATGTATATTATTAATATTTAATTGTATTGATTTATTATTGTATTTGTGTTTATTTTGTGTTGTATGGAAGAGATAGATAAATTAATAATTATAATAATGAATGATAATAATAAGTAAAACACTTAAAAATTAAACTTTTAGTGCAAGAAATTTGGTTTCAAGCCTGTTTTTCAACTTTATCTGAAGTGACCTAAAACGCACAGGCTATTTATTGGATACTTCGGGGAAGATAATGGACTGGCTTTGACATTAAGGGAGAATTTTAGCAAATCCTCCATTAAAGCAAGGATTGGAAAAGACGATAAGTCATTATTCATAATGTGATAGAAAAACGCTAAATTAACAAGGAATTAATAAGGGATAAGGGGCAGAAAAAAGAGGCAACAAATGAGGGGAAGAAGAGAAAGATAAAGAGGGAATAGAAGAGGAGAAAAATTGGAGAAGGAATTCAGCAAATTATTTATTATAAATCAAGACATGAAATGCTCTGAGTTGCTGAAGAATTTCACTAAAGATAGATTTATTAAACAATATAATTCTCCCAAAAGGATATTCTTACAAACAGTTTCATATTTCCATTAGGCCAAATGGGACATTCCGTACACTTTACGGAAAATACATTATTTCTGTGTGAATCAAACCTTAGTAATTACTCAAAGAAAGGTTAATTCTGTTATTTTACCAATGCAATAGCACTAGTGAAACTGAGACGTGTAGCCCGAACTGTGATCTCTAAAGCCTCAGTCTGATTTCTTTGAAGAGAGTGGTGTAGGAACAAAAACGTATAATCTCCTGAAATAAACCTAAACGTTAAATAATTTGGATGCAATACGACTCCCCAAGAATGCTTATGGGTAGTTTAAAGATTTAAATCGAGAAGATGAACGCTACGAATATCAAAAAGGGTCTAATAAGTTTGTCTAATGGAAGAAAGATGTCACATATTCAGAGGGAAGAGGAACAAGTGTCAATCCGCCCCTCCATCCTCACCCAACCATGAATACTTTATCAGAACCCACTGCAGTCTGTAATAAGTCCGTGCTTATGATGCTAATTGAAATTTATTGCCAACTGCATACATGTGCCCACAGTCATACAGCACTTCGCTGCCAAATAGGCAAAGAGTATGACAGCTTACATACAAGCATTCATTCTCTCCAATGGGATGACCCCGTCACATGACATGACACCCAGAAGTGATGTCACCCCAGTTGACGGATAAAGGGCAGATTCAGGAGACAGTAACACGATAATTCTGTTATCATTAACAGTAACAAATTCCAGGATTTTGTAAAATTAATGATCCAGTGGAAAAGTTTTTGAAAAATATTTTGAATTAAGTAATATTGATAATAATTTGGTAGTAGACAAGAATGTTTTAATATAACTTATTCTCAACATCAAAAAATTCTGGAAATTATTTAAATGCTTCACGTTTAAAAACAATACTACCGACTTTAGGGTAAAACAATTAATCCAATTGGGGTAAGATAATTTACTACATTCAATTTAGGGTAAAATAATTCACTTTGAAGAAATAGACTTTATATACAATTTTTCCAATTTAAACTACACTATAGAGCTTTGTGGAATAATTGGAATGCGTAAATGCAAAACAGAATACAGTATTATAATAATACAAAAAAATATGAGAAGAGATATAAGATCTAATATAAGAAATATTTTAAATCCTTGGATTTCTTGTTCCATGACGATCTGCATTGTTAATATTAACTTTTTGTTGTAAATTTAACGACTTGCAGTCAACTGAGTTGAGTTGAGTTAAATTTGATTGAAAAATTTAAATTTAATTCTTATTAATTTAAGAATTAAGTTTTTATTCAATTCTTTTCAAGTTCTTTTTATTTTTTAAATTGTTTTATAATAATTATTAGCTACTCAGTGTAATGAAACCTCTGTCGTAGTTCCAGATGACCATGAAGAGAAAGAGAACACAAACTAGACATTGGAGAGAAACAAAAAGAGAGCATATCAACATTTGAATTATTCATTATTGAAATTAAAATTGTCTGATTTTCACAACTGAACCAAAAAGCATAGAATGTATACTAGAGTCGAAAAATCAGTACAGGTCCTATTACCTAAAAAATATTCAAGTCAACATTTGAACTAAAATAAATGAACTTTTCGCAATACTTCTTATTTACACTCAACTTTTTTATGCTGCCAAGTGTCAAGAGTCAAGATTATAAACCGTCTTGGCGCCAGCTAAATAAATAAAAGCTTATTTAAAGCAGAAGACAGCCAGCCATGTAGGATTATGATAGCGCTACATGGTGACAACTTCGAGCTCAGAAGCAGCAACCAAGATAATGGGAAAGGCAAATACAGAGAATGGACATGCTATTTACCCATCAATTTGACAGAAGCTTTTCTTCACACATTGGCACAGATAAAGAATATAAGATGAAAGAGCCTGTCACACATTCTAGATTCGAACTGTCTTCTGGACTGGATTTCTCAAACAGCATGGATGATGGACTGATGAGAGATAAGGCTGAGAATAAGTGAACGGTGACGAAAAAAAACCTTTTTTCTCTGTTTGGGAATTGTATGCAAACTAGAGTGGGAAAAAGGTATTATTGTTCTCCAAGATAAGAGCTATCTTTTGTATAAACTAGGACGACCTGAAGATTATTGATACCCTGTAAAGAGAAGTTCATTTAGTATGTACTGCGTAGAACTCAAACTTTCAATGAAGCAGTTGAATTTACGTTCTGTACTTGGGTTGACTAAATGCACTAGAAATTTCATATTTTTACAGAAATTGGACCACGAATGTTTGGGTGTAGTGTTACCCACTAAAAAACTACACATGAGCAAAATTACTACTGAGCCCACGGGCTGGAGAACTCGCTTACAAACAAATTACTTGATATAATTTCAAATTCATGTTACTTGCAGTTTAAAATCTATTCCACAGCTAATCTAGCCTACTTTGCCGAATTCAAGTGTCTACAATTCAAAATTAATATTGCAAACTTTGAGATTTACATCCAGGCCTATACAGGGAAATATATATGTGATCATGATTCACAAAAACTAACAAACGTCAAATTATTCAAATTAATATCATCGGTTATCAGCTTGTCACGTTTGAGTTTCATAAATTTTCTTTTGATATTTTAATTACATTTTGATAATAGCACCCAACGTTGCGATGATATACATGTATATTTACTACATAAGTTAACAGTAGTTGACTGAACGAAGAGAAGTCTCTGTTCCACGTCGATCATTTTGCATTTGTCTGTCTGCCTGTTTGTAACGCATTTACGGCTAAACGCGTGGACCAAATTCAATGAAATTTTGTATTGATCTTCACTGTGTGGAATGCCCAGGGATGTATGTGTAAGGAGTTTTGAAATTTGCTTGCTTCTAAAAGGTAAAAAAGTAGAGTCGCTTAGGCCTTCTTCTATAAAAACACATGATTTTTCTCCAAAATGAGCTTCTCCATCATATGCAATTCAATTAGAATCAGATTCATAGATAGCCCTCGGGCCCCCTTGTTCATGTTCATCTGGTTGAGCCTTATTTGTATGAATTAAGTTATCATTAATAAGAATTACATATTTTAGGCCCATATGCACAATAAGCGTTTAAACTAAGTTTAGCATATAGATAGTTTAAACTGTAGATTCGTATGCTCTTAACCCTAGTTTAAACTGAATTCAGCGTAAACGCCCAGATTTGTTGGTTTAAACCAGCAAGAGACGTTTAATAAGCGATTATAGTCCTAACCTGAGTTTCTGGTACCAAGCGAAGTGAATTAATTATTTATTGTTGTCTCTCATATCACATGAGATAGTTTTTCAGTTTGAGTATTATATAGTGTAATTATTTTCTCATTAATACTAGTCTATAATTTATTATTAGAATTAGAATTTATGGATGGCCACGAAATTTGTAAAATAATTAATATTTGTATGATAATCATTTTTTCAAATGGGATGAAGTTGAGTTTTCAACAGATTTCATCCACACAAACATATCGCTAATATAGTTCTAGAAATAATAAAAGACTATAAACTGATAAATAATAAACTATCCAACAAAACTGTACTATTTTTTAACCGACTTCCAAAAAGAACAAGGTTACTATATTCGACCTGTTTTTTTTTGTATTTTTTTATGTTTGTACATCAATCATTCGAACAATATTGAACAGATTTCGATGAATTTTTTTTTAAATGAAAGAGCATCGCTCAGCGGTGGTCCCATCCAAGTTTCGCAAGGATCGGCCCAATACTTAGCCCAATATTAAACAAAAAGGAGCATTCTTCGATGTCTTCATTTCAATCAAGTTTGAATAGGATAGTTCCACACATAACCGCCAATCGGATGACCGGTGTCGTTTACCAGGCTGATCATTGTATCATATGGAGCACTTTACATCTAGACGGTTTTCGAAATCATGTGATGCAATGCAATTTCAGTAGGTTAGGTCAGTAAAATGGATTAATTAATAATAATTATTAGCCCCCCTATTAAAATTTATGGTCAGAAACCATCCCCAATATTCACACAACATATTCCCAAAGTTTCATGCCGATCTGTCAAGTAGTTTTGAAGTCTATAGGGAACATACATACATACATACATACAGACATTCATTTTTATATATATAGAACATAATAACATGTGATTATTATTATTATTTGGAAACAAAATCATTTTGAGAAAGTTGTTAAAAGATGAGAATAAAAGATTCCAAGAAAAACCTAAAACTAGAAGAAGAACAGTAGTCTCGGAGGAACAGAGAAGGGCAACATCGGTGAGAATGCAGGAGTATTGGCGGAAGCGCAAGGAAGCATCCACAAAAAATTATTGATTCCACTCTTACTTCCTAGTAGTATTATAGAGATGTAGTAATGAAAGCCTAGGAACCTATCCTTTTTCTTCTGTCTCTAGAAAGATGAAGGAGTAGGCGAGTAGGCCTCTACATTCTGTACTCGATCTGTGACCAATCATCTTCAAATATCGCTTTGACCAATCATCTTCAAATATTGTACACATATCGTCGAAGCCACAGACATATAGACAGCCACGAGCCTCGAGTCAAATCAAAACTAAGAACTGGCTACGCTCGTTCAATATTAAATATGAAAGAATTATTGTTTGGAATCAGCGCACAATAATTGTAGACTCATAGTAAAATCTGGGTTAAGTGCCAAAATCAAAGTTTCTGGGAAAACCATAAAACTTCACAAAACAACAAGAATCTGCATTATTTTTAGTTTTCTTCATCTTATCTGTATTAGTACTTAGTTCTGACCAGATTCCCTGAAATTGAAGTGAATATTCACTTTCTTTATTGGAGAAAATCATATTTTGCCTTAAAAAAATATGAACCGGGCTATGTGCCTCATTGTTAATAATAATAAACAAGCTTAGTCCAAATGTGAGAAAAATTAAAAATGGGCTAAGTGACATTTTCAAAGATGTGGATCGACTCTTCAATTCCACTGATACTAACAGAACTGTCAATTCAAATGATTTGATTGTAATTATTAATAAACTCACATCACAGTGTGCTGGCCATTTCACAGTAGAGGCATACACGTTGCAGTTTTACAACTGTGGGTCAGTGACATGTGAGGATGGATCTTTAGCCATTGTTGCATGTGACACCAATGCTGGTAATCACACAGCAATATAAGCTATTCATTATTAAAATTCAAAGTAATTGAAATATTGAAATTTCTCACAATCCTTGTACAATAGTGCGTGTTGTCCTTTTATCAAATAATTGCAAAATAAGAAAAAACAGGTTGAAATAAAGTGAACAATAAAAAAAAAAGATATTGACTTTTTCACTATTATTATTATTATCAATTTTTAATTTTCCTTCCACACTCAACCGAGGTAGTTGCAACCCTTTTAATGCTTCCATTTTTATACCCTTCTTGAACACATTAGTTTGTCCCCATGGTTCTACTTCACTGAAAGGTTTTCAAACACGAAAACACGAACCAAACATGTGCAAGTAAGCAGCAATGCATTCAGAACATAGCACGGATTTTGTAATCAAACCATTGGCACTTGGACCGTGGCGCGATCTGTTACCAATTTTTTGAACTATTTCTATCTAGAATACTTCATAGCCCAGTTTTTACCAAGTAATACTGGGCACATAGACCACATTTTGCTAGTAAAACAGAAATGTTAATTTTTGGCACTTAGCCCGGATTTCATAACGAGTCTACAATTATTACAAACTAATTCCAATAACGGGAATGTATTCAATATGAGTATTTATTAAGAATTCTGCTTTTCTCTTTTTACAATTTTGGGTAAATAATGATGAGGAAATAGCAATTAGATATGAGAATTTCAAGTACATATTGTGGAATATGGAATAACAGGTATTTCGGAAGTAAAATTTAGTAATCATTAAAATCTGAAAAAAAAACAGTTTTCCGATTTTCTGCTGTGCGATTTTAACTCTGCATTTTTGGTACTTTTCCGACCTGTCTTACAAGATGAATAATAATAGTTTTGATCAATGTCTCTGTCCTGGGAATTCTACAAAAAAACTAACTCCAGTACACTCTCTCAATATGCTCTCTCACTCACCAGTAGACTACAGCTGGTTATTTTCAACTTTATGACATAAGAAAAATGTATAGTTATCTTCGGATTTCAATATTATAAAGGCTTTCTCTAAGAACATTAATTCACTTTAAGCCTTCACTAGGCCGTCTTCACCTGATATAACCACCTCTTTTCTCTGCGGTATAACCCTGGTGGTACCACGTTCTCTTCGGATTTCAAAAAAAGGAATACTGTCAACCCGAGTAGGCTATATTAAAATTCACTACCTCACCTGAAAACCTGCTTCAATACCGTGGTCTAAGGGTTTTAGAGTATCTGTGACTGATGACATTAAGACAGACATGACCAGAAGAAATAAACTATCTCGGAACATTTTTCTTAGCATTCAGTACTTGATTAATGTTAACAATTTCATTCCAAATTATAATTTATTCAAGAAATTTCATATTTACTTTATAGACTTTGACCATTTTTGACCCAAGATGTGTGATTTTTCAAATGCACCCCTGCAATACACCTTATGCGTTCACTTTTCATCTCACTCAAAAAACTGGTGAATAAAGTAAATTCGTATGGCTTTTTGTGGTGGGGAGACCCTTACGGGTAGTTCCACCTCGCCGCTTTTTTTAACGACTGCTTTTTTTTTATATGCAACCGGGACCGACGGCTTAACGTGGCCTCCGAAACACGGGAGTGGCTCGAGAAAAATATCTTGTACTCAACTGGGATCGAACCCAGGACCTTTGGCTTATCAGACCAGCGATAAGCCAACTCGGATACGCCGACTCCAACTGGTGAATTGAAATGCATTATGTAATAGAGACTCTAATAACGAGAGTCAATGGCGTTGAATATTATGCTTATAACAGCCATCTTAAATTGTTACAATGGAGTCCCCGTCCCGTCAGCCATGTACAAAGTGCGCAGCAGACGTCTATGGCTCTCATCTTTCATCTCATCGGATCTCATGTCTGGGCCTCTTCTTTGTGAATAGATAGGTAAGACGTCGTTGTTGTAATGTTAACAAAAGGCCATGCACTAGTTGCGTGACGGATGATTATTTGGGTGACAAAGAACCAAGCGAACGGGTGACCTTGCGCGATTCCAATGAAGCTTCCGGCCTTCTCCACCAGGGCGCAGCATCAGCTGATGATCTCACTGCATCAAACAGGTTATGCACAACGGTATTCCACAGTGTATCAATAGTTGCAGGAAAGAAAAATGAAGGGGTTCCAAAGCCTTACTACTTCATTTACTAAACCGTAAAGACACGTCCAAACGGCGATACTTATAGATTCTAAAATAAAAGAATTATTCAAACACTATCTGAAGCAGATGAGCAACAAAATAAAAAAGAATGAGGCTGCGATCTATAAATTATATGAGAAAAAGATTAGCCCTGGATAACTCCAGATGGAAAGCTGCAAACTGCCAACCAATCAAAAGAAATATGAGCAATAAGTTTTCAAATTTCCAAATAAAGGTAATAATATGAAAATATTATTTACAAACCAGAAATGAAAAGAGTGAGGCATGATCTATTATGAGACCTGTTGAACAAGAAGAAGAAACAAAACTCTTAAAAGAACTGCAGATGTGCATTCTTTTTTTTTGTTTATTGGGAAGCACATATTATGATTTTTTTGGGAATCGAAGCAGTTAAATGGTGCATATGCCTATCAACACAACTGATAATAATAACTAGTAGTTCGGTGAACAGAAGACCTCACGCCCAAGAATAATGGTGCTTGCGCAGATGAACCTATAGGTAACCGTTGTATCGATGTGTACTCAATGATAATCACCGTTGCAAAATTAAGTACAATCATTAAACCCTTGATTCAATTTTTGTAGTCTATTTCATGTCTGTTTTCCACTCAAAGTCACTCTGTATCACATCACCAAGGCATTTCTATTTTCATCCAGCCTATACCTATATCAGCTTCCAGACAGCTGATTGCTCAAATCAGATTACATTTCTCTGATTTTACTGATATCTGACTGATTAATGAATTTATAGAACAATGTTAATTACATTAGTATAATTATCATCATTTTCTTGGTAATAACTTGTTACTATACTCAATTGAAATATTAGAAATGATATATTTCTCTCAAACAAATATGTTATTATGAATGGTAACTTAATTGAGATGAAGGCTCAACCAGATAAATTAGAGGGCCCGAGGGCTATCTTGAAATCTGATTTCAAATGCATAAGATGGAGGAGTTCATTTTGAAAATTATATGTTTCCTGTAGAAAAAGACCTGTGCCTTTCTTTTTTTCGCTTCCAAATATCCTTTACATGCAAGCAAACTTGGAAAATCCTTGCACATACATCGCTAAAATGCATGCAAAATTTCATAGAATTTGGTCCACGCGTACAGCCGTATATGCGTTCCAAACAGACAAATTAATGCAAAACGGCCAACTTGAAACAGAGACCTCTCTTTGTTCGGTCATTAATTTTGATTGGTTGGTTGCTATGGCAGTACAATAAACATGAGAATGCCTACTTCCCACATTTTTCAACAGAATTCAATATTTTAAATCTTTTTTGAAGTCAACATTTTATGTTAGCATTCAATTCACAGCTTAGCACTAGAATTTTCAAATTCCAAGTTACAACTAGGCGGCCAGTTGTATCTACTTATTCACTCAAAACCTACTTACAATTTGAAAATTTATCTAGTGTTATCACGAAGTACTTTTTTTACATCATTCTTCAAAGATACAAAAAAGGAAAATACCCTTCAAATTGTTTTTAAACATAAAGAGGTACGATAATTTATTAGGCCTATAAAATATACCGGCGTTATACATTTTCCTTCAAGTTATTAATTATGTTATTTTGTATGGGAAGATTATAATTTAGTCTGAACACTGAACATTTACTGGTGTAAACATTTTGCATTCTTTTGAGATTTGAATTTGTTTATGTGCAGTGTAAATGCTTTTGATATTTAAATTTGAAATTCTCACCTGATCTCAGAATCATAATCAAGCCACCATCTTTGTTGTTGAAAGCATAGTAGTACACTTTATACCAAATAATGGCTCACTTTTATACTGAATGATGTAATTGATAGTAGCCTGGTATAAAATTGCAACGGATAATAAACCATCATTCCCCCTGCAGGGTCTACGAAATAATAAACAATATAATAGAAGAGTATCTGTATAAATATTAAAACCAAATGCAAATGAAAACGAAAGAAGTTCAAATATTGTTAAGTTGTGACACCACAGTTTCTTCAGAAAAAAAAGTCCAAATTTCAGTTCAGTTGAGGCCCTAGAGCCTGGACACATGCTAGGAAACGGTTTCAAACATTTCAAAAAAATTCGCCCATAAAAAATGAGATTTGATAAACATGGTATGTGGACCCAGAAAAATGTTACAGAAAACTTATGAAAATGTCCTCAAAATACGCGGTAAATTGACTCCCTAGATCCTGGCCATTTTTTGGAGCACAATCTATTCTGCTTTTCAATCTCAAGAATGTTTCAAAGGAATGATTCAACGACCATAGGCAACATAGGCTGCATTATCCATTATGCACCTACATGTTACATAAGCATAAGGTATAACGTAGTAGCCTCACGTAGGATCGTAGGTACGGTATCGAGAATTTGAAAGTCTAGAAAAATGAATGAAAGCAGTCAAATAATTGACAACAATCGCCCAGTTTCCCATACAGTTAAAACTCCTGGTTATGTAAGTAGACATCGTTCAAAATAAGCGTTTCTGTGACGAAATCCTCGTAACATAAGTACGATGTGTGCTATTTATTTAATTTCCATATTTACAGTCGAACAGAGTACATGATTGGGAAATAAATCCTACACAAACGCATGAAAATGTTGTCTGCAGCATTGTACTTTTGGACACTGAACAGATTTTGAAAAGTTGGAAATTCCACATGCACGCTATCTGTCGCGAAGAAGAGAAGCTACATTACTTGAACCAGCACAGACTTCGAACAGTATTCAGTCGGTGCTGCTTGAACAGGCTACACATAGTTCTGAAGTCTCCGCTAGAGAGCACTAGCGTTCACTTTTCTCAAGTTTCAACATAATTAAGTCCCTAGTTCCGTACTGGCATCTGCTATCTCAGACACGAAATTCGAAGTGCATTATTTTTATTTTATTAACATACTACATACTGCCTTGACTCTTCGTTTTAAAAAATTGGAGATTTTGTAACTTTATTACCGTACTGAAAAATGAAAATTGTAAGGAAAGTTTAATTCACAATAATTGTAAGCTTTATTATGCCATTACACAGAATTGAACATATGCGAATTAATAATTAGCTGGCTATTCATTATAGGCCTAGCACGCATAGTTCAGTTTGTTTTTGACCGTGAGAAACAATTGCCATGCTAATTCTGTTATTTTTCCTAATATCGCCGAAGTCAATGTGCTAACTGCTATTATTTTTTCTCTCATTTTTGAGTTCAACAATGTTGGATTATTAATTCCATTAACCAGTTGTTAGCACAAAAGTCAACAGTTCCTTTGCTAATAAAATGAACAACTATCAACAATAATTGTAGTAAATTAGGTACACATTTGAGATTTCTTTCTCAATATTTGATTCATCAAAACTTGTATCCACGAATACTTTACTGAAACAAAATAATTCAATTTGAAAAACTTCAATCTATAATAAACACTGAAAAACAAGGCTATCAAATGCCACTTGGAATGGAGAAAAATTACAGTGAATTGAATTTTTTTTAACGAGTTGGAAATTAGAATACATTGTATTTAGTTGCAAACATTATGCGGTTCCTAGCATGTAAATTAATGTGTGAAAAGTCAATACAGTAGTTAATCCAAAGCATAGTATAAATAAAAACCCAGGGCCATTTTACTGGCATGGAATTCAGCTAGGATTAGAAACTAAACAAATTCCAAAATTTGATGCCAACACCGAAAAAATGTTAATTGAATATTTTTTCTAATTTTATTCATATTAAGGAACTAAACTAAAAATTTATTTATACATCATCAAACATAATATATATGCTAGTAAGGGCTTTACAATATTTATTACAAACTTCATACAGCCTATAAGTTGCCAATAGTAATTAGTTTCATTAGCGTGAGAAAATGAGAAAAGAATGAAATCCATCACGAGAAGTTGAAGATGAACAAAGATAAGAATTAATCATTGACTACAAGTGAAAATGGGCTAGACTCTGAAGATAAGTGCTATAATGCTCGTATAAGGGTAGATCAACGAATCTGACTCGTCTGGCATAGAAGAACAGCTGTTATCAATCATGGGGCTAATAATTCTTCAATTATCGTCACTATAGCTATAGATTACGAAAGGGTACGTAAAAAACTAGATGCCTAGCATGAAATTACAGCCACATTAATTCCTTAATTTTTGGAGCTCTTCACAGAGCTAAGCCGATATCATTTTGTGGTTTATAATACCGTTTCATGCTGATATCATATTGAATTTGAGTTTGATGAAAACAATTCAAAGTCAAAATTACTTAAAGTATTTTTCCACAGTTCTCTTACAACTGTTTTTAAGAATTTCACTTTGTTTCCACTGTAACACATTTAACAGCATGGCCAACTAGATTTCCAGTCGTTGTCGCTGATTACAATTACAAGAGCGACCTGATAACTCTGACACCAGACCTGAGCCAGCCAGGTCACACGATATTATTATTATTACAAATAATTTTAGAAAATAATACAATCAATCAATAATAATACAATAATTAATACAATCTTGGATTTCTTGTTCCATAACGATTTGCGTTGTTAGAATTGACTTTTTATTGTAAATTTAACGACTTGCAGTCAATTTTAATTGTGAATAAATAATAGTTCTACCTACTCAGGCCAAACATTTGCGAGGCCTTTGAAGGTGAGTCACCATGACTCGAAAACGAAGAAAGAAAGAAAGATTTATTGCCAATCAAAACAAAATGATATGAGACAAAATGACCATGACAAAATCATATTATGATAGGATCATAATGATATGAGGTTCATACAGTCATTGATCAGGGATAGTAACTTGATGGTTCGTCTATGATACAGTTAATATTATTTAAAAAGTCAATTGTATATTGCATTGTATTGTATTATTATTGTATGCATTTTTCAATCAATGTGGAAAAAGTTTCGAAAATGAACAGAAATTGAATAGTTTCCAATTTTTCCTAAGTCTTTAAATATCTCTTATTTCTTTTCTTCATTAGCCTACAGTACTTCTTTGCTGAGTCGGCGTAGCCGAGTTGGTTTATCGCCGGTCTGATAAGCCAAAGGTCCTGGGTTCGATCCCAGTTGAGTACAAGATATTTTTCTCGAGCCACTCCCGTGTTTCGGAGGACACGTTAAGCCGTCGGTCCCGGTTGCATATAAAAAAAAAACAGTCGTTAAAAATACGGCGAGGTGGAACTACCCGTAAGAATCTCCCCACCACGAAAACCCATACGAATTTACTTTACTTAAGTTAGTACTTCTTTTATTTGACTGGAAAATGAGAATAATCTTTTTCCCGTGATTACTGGTGCTAAAATACTGATTACTGCAGGTGGAGTAGATGCAATAAAATAGCAACACGGAATATTCCAAGAACTATCAGGTAGACCTATCAAGCGCTTTTTACCAGACATCTTTGCTAGAACGACTTCATAATCGTTTTCTCATTCCTCTGCACAAGTTTTATTTCCTATACTTTTAAATCTGCAACGAAGTTATTATCTCGACCAACTTCCGCATACTTTTACTTCGTTAATGACACTGCATCATTGTACATCCTCCAAATTGAACTTTTTCATGATTCCACAAATCATTTGCGATCTCTTGAACATGTAAATTCCTACCAATTTTACTTTCCAGATACTCTCTCATCAGCGTCAATTATATTCAGCGAGTTTACAAGCTACCCACCAGCGAGTTTACAGTTTTATTTCAACTGGCCCAGTATAACCGTGTTTGCTAGCTAGCTTGACAGCTATAAAACTAGCCAATTGTTTCAACGATTAGCTAGAGTAGTAGTTTTTCAAATATTTACCTTTTTCACGTAGGCTACAGTTATCTGGGAAGTTAATAATTCCCCATTTTCCACTTCTCTTATTTGCTCTAGAGCTAATTGGCCTTATCTATAATAATTACATTATTCTACAGTCATATTGCATTCAACGAGAGACAATTTGCAAATCACTGATAATAAATGACAAAAATGTTATCCAAGCTCCAAGCTACTTGTCATCATTGCTCATCGCCAGAAAAATGCCACCATTGACAGAATATCACCATATATATTCTTCAAGAATTCACATTTTTTTTAATGAACCACATTTCTGAAAGCAGATAACTGACTGGATCTACAGCAGTAGTTTGTTTACAAGGCCAGGTTCTATTCGGTTTTTATTATAAACACACAGCAAACTGCACTACTTCAACACTGTTTGGTCCCAATTCACAGGTGCCGCAATCCTTAATTTCTTCTTCTTCTTCTTCTTCGTTATCTAATTCTTCTTCTTCTTTGTGTGTGAGTGTGTTTCGGTAGCCAGATGTGGGTGCGTGGGAAAAGCCGTGCCTTGGTCACGACCATCCTCAGGATCATTCTATCCTTCAAGGATCAAACAAGGAGAAATAACACAAAGTTGCTAGAAATGAAGGGGCTACAAGAAAGCAAGACAGCTGTCTCTCTGCCTTAAAACTTCTGCTCCTATCACTCTCCTCACTTCCACCTTCTTTCATTGTATTATCTGTCTCTCTTTATCATTCTCCTCACTCCTCCACGGCCGTGGGAATAACTGGCACTTGAGACTGGCGCTTACACGCACGCAAGCCAACGCGCGCATACGTAAAACAATCTGAAAGTATTTTTTTCAGTTGAGACTTCTTTCAGCAGTCGGTGCTAGAAAGCTAGAATTGTTCAACATCTTCTAGGTTGAGTATTCAACTTATCAAAACTATGTATTGAATGAATTGGAGTTGAAATTTCCAATAGTCTTTTGATAAGGACGGGTAGATGTTGAAATGAAATAAAATAAGCTGAATCTGAAAATGAATTAAAATAAGGTAAAATAAGCTGAAAATAAGCTGAAAATAAGCTGAGAGGGGGGAGAGTGGGGTATCAACGAAATTCTCTTTTCATTTGAAAGATACATTTATGCCAATATTCGTGGAATATCACACCGCTCAGATATCCGCCGTGCATGGCTACTCACGATGGCACGAATTCGAGTGGTCCAATTTTCAGTGACTGCCGCATAAATCCGGATGAAGTTGAGTAATGGCATTAGTTAGGTTGACTTTAAAGAAATCAGTCGTCTGCGGCTTATTGGTATTGACCTGCAACTTTAGTAGACCCCGCAAGAAAAAGTCTAGAAGGGTCAGATCGCACGATCTTGATGTCCATTCATCCTGATGAAATTTCGGTTCCTCTTCTAAACGCATTGAAGCCCAGTCATCGAACAAAGGCGTTGTCTATTGCTATTTTCTTCGAGTTCCCGGGTCAGTTGGAACTTGCAGACTCAAGTTTCGATGAAAATTCCCCAAGCTAAAGTCGGCAAAAGGCATAGTTCTGCACGGCGAAGAATTGACAGTCCTTGGGTTTCTCTGCACACTTTCACATACCGTAGCAATTTTCATGGCTGTTCCAGCGTTCTTTTGAAGTTTGGGAGTTTGCTAATTCTTTAGCAAACCGGTTAACTAGAATTTTCCTACGTTTCTAAGTTGGTGAGACGACTTTGAAGGGCTCCGCGTCTGCCGTAAAATGGTCGAAATGCGCGCAACGTTTGCACAAGAGCGAATACTCATTATGATAATACATTTTTATATTTTTTAGTCATGATAATTTGGCGTATGTAACTGAAATCAGTAGCGGCTGGCCCTTGAGGACTCTAGGACGAAGCGACGAAGCCCTCCCAACAAGTTACGAAGAAAATAAAATTAATTTTTGAAATCTTTCAAATAGAGTTTTGCTAGTAGTGAATTATTTTTATTATGCAATGTTTACCTTTGAAGTGTCATACAATAGATGAAAGGTGGTTTGAATATTGGCGCCTTTTATTTGCCTCTCTTTTGGCGCCTTTTCATTTACCGAAAACGACTTGGCAACGTTTCACGGACTCCGACTGGAAGAGTCCGATATGTGTAGTGGCTAGGTGGGTGGGGATTGGAGGGATTTGAGGAGAAGCTAGATAGGTAGCTGTTTGGTAAAGTCCAACGCATTCGATTTCACCAATGCGGCTATTATTTTCAAAAATTGATTGAAGCTTCACTAGAAAATAGCTCGCTTGCCGTAGGGATAGTTCAACACACTAATTCCTTATTGCACATAACGAAGATAAATTTTTTACCAATTACATACAATACTATTAGTGAAAATAACACTCATTCTCTTACACAGAGATCTAATAGAATAATTTTACCTTTCACATATTGGAGGTGAGGGCACACGAATGTGGTATGGTTGAAAAACTTTATTATAGTTTCCATGATTTGAGCACATTAGAATAAAATATTATAAATTACGTACACATACATATACTGCATTCGAATGCAACGTTTTGTTATATGGAGACGTTTAGAGAGCATCGACTACATGACAAGTCATACTAATTCTATAATAATATACAAATTCTATTATCTGAGAAGACATCCATTCACGTGGAATGTGGTGTATCAGTAAGTTGTTATCCAAGCAAGATATAAAGACCTTGGTCGCTCTAGTCACGGTTATCAGAGCTCTGAGCTGAGTCTCTAGGAATACACAGAGGAGCACAGAATCTAAAATACTTGAGCGTCGGATTTTTTTTAGATCCTTCTCGGATGGATGATCACAATTCAACAGCTGAGAAAATCCCTACAGTGAAAAGAACGGACGTCAACAACAACAACCGAGTCTCACAGATTTTCCATCTTAGCGTGAAAAATAAGCCTTGGAAAATTTCATACACATCGATCCGAAAGCTAAAGCAGGAGGATCATGGTTACAGGAAGTCATCGCACCATATGATTTTACAAAGAAAATTGCTTCAACACGTGAATAAATCTTCCTAGATCTTGTTGTGCAACGGAAAGCCATGTCAAGAATTTTTTTTTTCATAAATGATAATCATTCACCATATTTACGAACACAATGTATCATGAGAAAAAAGTTTGCCAAAATCACAGGAGGAGGCCCAAGTGTGATCAGGTTCAGATTTTTAACGTGATTCTTTTTTGCAGAAATGTGCTTCTTTTATTTGAGTACCTTGTAAGAAAAACGCTCTATTTTCGTTTCTACTGTACATGGGGAAATAATCTATTAATGTATTTCTTTGTGACAGTATTTACATAAATATTTTTAAAATTAATGTCTAATAAATTAAAACTGATTGAAAATGAAGTAAATATGACAAGTTGAGTATATTTTAGTCTAAATGTATAAAATACAGTAGCCTACAGTTGAAAGAAGTCGGACCAACATCAACTACCTTATTAAATGAATAAAAAATATCAAAAACTAAATAGTATGTGAAATGGAAAGGCTAACAATGCACATAGAAAGGTATACTTCTGTTTTATAAATTTCTATTTCTATGACAATACACTAGGCAATAAAGGCTTCAACTGCTTAGTTTGTACAATAGTAAAATTCATTTTGATTTCGATGTTTCAAAATTTTTGTTGTCTAAACAGGACTAAGAGTGAGGTAGTTTGTTTTTAAAGTTGTTAACTACATAAGAAATTATGAAATTAAGAAAATACTCTATAGACCGATTAACAATCATCAAATTGATAACAGCATCATTGGTTTAACTTTTGATTATTAGGGCAATATTTTATAAAAAACATACTGACATCATGAATAATAAAGCTGAGAAAGTTCCACTTGAATTACAAATTTGGAGAATAATTTTTTTTGTAGATTACGTCTTGGAGACTCCAGTTTAGGAGTATAAGACAAGTCAGATCAAATAAAAAATCTTCTTTCAAGTATAGCTAGCAATAAGCTATTATTTATGTTTTGACCAGTTGCATTACATCAGTAGAAGTCTTCCAAACAAACTCCCGCGCTCCACTTGCATCAATCCAAACATTAACACAAAGTGATGCACTACAACTGTACTTTTGTCAGTTTACCATAACGAGGGCGAGTTGAATCTCAAACACTAAATTACATGCACAGCACAAGAATTGTTTAGAACGGAATAGTTCAATTCAATTCGAAGCCGAGAAACAGATTTCTCAGACTTTTGTCACAAAGAATGATTAATTTCAATGGAATATCAGACATTTTAGTGAAACTTGACTGAAGAACTCCACAGAAATCGTAATATTAATACCTCGACAGTGCTTGTGTTATTAAAAAAGAATAAAATTTGAAAGAAAAAAAATAGTAGTGTATTTTACTCTCTACCCACCTCTAGTATTCCTCTAGTATTCCTCAAATAATGGAATACTATTGCTAGAATGATCTTGATAATCAAGAGTAATCAGCAATTACTGTTGAAAATCATGAAAAGCATAACTGTCAAATCCATAAAATGTTGATAAAATTGATATTGCATTAATAAATTTCGAATTCTATTAATTAAAATTCATTCTGTTCAACCTTATTGACGTAACCTTTTTATCGTATGTAATATACCTATTAATTTCCATCGATGAAATAAGATAGGGTCCAATGAAACTTCTAATGAATAATTTACCTTTTAGTCTGAACTGAGGACTCAGGTAAAAAGTAGCGTTGATGCAATCGTAACTCACCTGTAACAGGAAAGATAATAAATAAATTAAAGATGAATTAAATAAAATTATAACGATAATTGACAGCTAAGAATCAACATTATTACACTGTAGGGGAGGTTGGATTGTGACAATTGCTTTGAAATAAAGATTTTTGTTGCTTGATTCAAGATTTGGTTACTTTAATTCTGTGATTATCGAATGTTTAATAATAATTTATTTATTAGATCCATAGATTCATATACATAAATATAAGATCTTGTCAATTGTTTAGCTCACAGATACAAACACAACTAAATAGAGTTATCACTATAAGCTAAAACAAGGTAAGAATGGCTATCTAAAATCTAATATCACAGAGTTCATGTATTCGTCCAATGAATAGAATGGCCTTTCCACCAACCAATTAAATAATTTTCTTTTTAAAACATTAATATTGATACGTGCCTGGCTTCCACAGGAAGTCTATTAAATATATTTATTCCATTCACAAAGCATGTTTTATGAGTCTTGTCTGTTCTGCATCTTGGCAAATTCAGCATCTGACTAGATCGTGTGTTGAAGCCATGCATAATAGATGACAGCGTTGAACATAAGAAGACATGTTCTTTTTAATAAAAATAGTTTAACACAGTATATACAGGTTAAATACTGTCAATACTTGAAGACGGACAATAGATGTTGATACTAAATTTTCAACTTTTTAAGCATGCATTTTAGAAAAGTAGAAAAGCAAATTTCGATTTTATTAAAATCATCTAAATAGTTTCAATTTCATTCATCCATCTTTCACATTTACAAAAAAATCACCAAGTTGACAGGAAGCGGAAATTGCCAACGAAGAAGCAGGATAGATAGGAAAAGAGAGAAAAGTTCATGTATCAGCGTTTTTTAAAAGCCAACATGATATTTTACTACTAAGCCATGTAAAAAACTAAGAAAGCCATCAATCAAATTGTTAACGTAGTGTGCAGTCATGGATAACTAGGCTGGGAATGGTATCAGTAGGAGGGTGAAAATGTGGAAGGAAGGAGACATGGGGATAAATATTAACTAGGGTTGAAAAATAAAAAATAAGAGAAATGAGCTGAGTTTTCATAAGAGAAACGTTGGGAATTGAAGGAGCAAATTTTGTTCAGTTTCAAGGAAGAGCCGGAAGTAAAAGAGGAACCGGAAAGAAAGATATCTTTCCTAGTTGACCCTGATGGCGGCTGGGATGGAAAGGAAGAAGTGGTGGATAAAGGGATGAAAGAAGAAGAAGAGGATGCTGGGGAAGTAGCTAAGATTCTCGATGAAGGACCAATGAAGGGTCGGAAGAAGAGGCTGGGCCCTCAGGAATAGGAAACTGCCACTTCCCATTCAAGGGACAGACTCTCAAGCACTCTTTCATCCTTTTGGCATCATCGTCGAAAAGGACACAGGTAGCTGGAATAGCGTCAAGGACGTAGACCAGACCCGGAAGTTCAACTTGATGTTCCACGGTATTCTTCACATAATATAAAAGGGATGAGCCAGAAGAATGCTTGGGTTTGCAGAAGGGTTGGACACCCAATATCATAGACAAGGAGCGCTTATCGCTTGTGATTAGCTTCAATAAGCTTGAACTAACGGTTTGAGCTGTAGAAAACGGGTTTCGCAACATAACATTCATCTGGGTATAAGATTTTGTCTAATATATTTGAAAATCGAATATGAATGTAGATTAACATAGAAATTTCAAGTCATGGTAGAGAGAAATTGTATGGAAGAAACTTTTACTTTTAAGAAAATATACCCCTTTCTCCTGAATAAAAATTTTCATCTAGATTAATTATCGATTTTTTCCCCATCAACAAAATATTGCAAACGCACAGTCTTGCTGCCTGTATAAAACACGTTGCTATGAAAAATATGAGCAAACTGTTCAATATAAATATGCAGAATTTTGAACGCTGGACGTGGGATGTACACAACTACAGCAATATTAAAATTATTTGCAAACACCAGTTAGCTATATTTAACATTCCGCTCCTTAAACTGATACACCTTTAGTTACGCAAGTCATAAGAAACTTTTTTCAGAAGTGAAGCCATTCATCAAACAGAATTTCATGCCGTGAAAATATTATGTTTCAAAAGTATTTTAAAATTGGAATCAGAAATAGAAAACCTAAAAAACCATTCTACATTTGAGCTTCATTTAATATATTGTATTTTATAAAAACACTAGCTGGCCCGACGCGCGTTGCTGCGTTCTCATAAAAAATTCTTGATTTTATTATTTGCCACCTCACACTGAAGTTACATTTCAAATTTCAACCTTTTAGGACTATTAGGGAAGACGTTAGTCCTAGGGCTCTTCCAGCTGATCAGAGAGACCTCCTTCGTTGTTTTCTTACACAGACCTCACCACCTTTCAATGAACATTTTAAATTTAAACCTCCTACGACTATTAGGGTAGAAGCTATAGGTTTTTGAATTTATTATTCGCCACCTCCTACTGCTGAGACTACATTTCAAATTTCTAGCTGCATTGGTTAACAGATGTCATCAACCCGGCATAATTACATTCTATCATACCCAGTCATATGTTTCCTACATACTGCAAGGCTCTGAGTGCACGGTAGCCTACATGCAAAGTCTTTGCGTTCCAGACAGAATGAATAACGCTGCTAAGGGGCCTGCCATATGATTAAAAACTGTTGACTTCTATCAGCTGTTCCTTTAAGCTGTTTGGCCTGCAAGTTCAGTAGGTTAGGTCTGTAAAATGGATTAATTAATAATAATTTTAACTTTTCATGTGAAATTTAACGACTTGCAGTCAAATATTTGTTAAGAATAAGTATAATAACTCACTTAATTTGACTGCAAGTCGTTAAATTTCACATGAAAAGTTAATATTAACAACGCAGTTCGTCATGGAACAGGAAATCCAGGAATTTAATAATAATTATCAGCCCCCCTATTAAAATTTATGGTCAGAAACCATCCCCAATATTCACACAACATATTCCCAAAGTTTCATGCCGATCTGTCAAGTAGTTTTGAAGTCTATAGGGAACATACATCCTTCATACATACATACATTTTTATATATATATAGATTACAGAAACAGAATTATACAACTATGTTATAAACTAAAACTATAAGGAAGAAATGAATCCATCAAGAAATAAAGAGGTGATTTGGGTAATTTCCTACATACTTTTTGGGACTCTTTAAAAGTTGGCAAGATTGACTGACATCATAACTGAAGAAGAAACTCTGTTGAGTAATGTACACGAAGGTTTTGAGTATAGTAGAAACTACTTCATGAGTCCGACATATTATACAGTATGTACAGCATAACAGTATGGCACAGCACAGCACTTGGTAAATTATTTTATTCTGTATTTAGGTTTTACGTGATGAATTTGCAGTACCTATTTAGATCTTCAGAAAGATCTAAATTTAGAAATATGTCAAAGAAAGACATTGGCGTAGCGACAGGGGGGTTTTCTGGATTACAACTTCCCCCTCCTTGAGCCTGTAAAAGAAGCCTCAAAAACGAATATGAAGGTATCAATAAAAAACCTATTTTTTCTGTTACTGGAGGTGAAATATTTTTATACATGAAGAGTAAACTATGTTACAGCTAGAAAAAAATATACAGAAGTTGAAGTTACAGAGGGGATGGGGCAAACAGGACAAGTTTTCCCAGGCCTCAACGTCAAGGAGCTAAATTATTTAGCAAATGTAAGCAAGTGCAAGCAAATGTAAGCATTTTCAGTTGTTTTTTTTTATATGTCAGTGTTTATGTTTATTATCTTGTATTGCATTTTATAATGTTTTTTTCTATGAGGAATAAATGATTAAAAAAAAAATTCTTTTGAAAACCCCTCCCTAGTACGTGGGCAACCATAGTTCCATTTCCACATATATTAGTACAGTATTATTAATTTAAATTAGTTTATGGATTTTATTTTTGTGTATTATTAGATTTCTGTTATTGTATTTTAATATTTTTTATTTTTTGCATGACTTCTTTTAGTATTTTTTGTATTCTATAAATAAATAAAAATAAAATCTCTCCACAACTCAAACGACATTGGACGTTATTAGACGATTTCTCAAGAAAAGCGGACCATTTGGTGAAAATTTGAGTACAACTTTTGTAAACTTTAGACCGGAGAAAAAAATACAGAATTCCTACAATCAATCTTCTTGAGAGCAGGACATGATCGTAGATCTGAGAGAGAGCTGGCAGAGCAGTAGGGAGTGGTGATCGCTCCAACCGCTGCCACCCACGCTAACGGTTTTCCGCAGAGGATTTCCGATCCGATCCATTCATCCGTTTGCTGCCGCACCGTAGAGGATAGAGCAGTGAATGACGTCCGACGCACACAGCACTGCACTCCCGGACAATCGGATATCCGTTCGTCCGGCCAGGAGCCAGCCGACCAACTTACGATGGCCGGTCGCTAACTGATCAGTAACACGCGCTAAACGAAAACCAATTAAACACAAATGCACGCCCTGATTGCCAAGATTTTGATATGGATTGATTATGTCACAGACACACACATATGTTTTGTTCCATAAAATTTACTACGCAAACGAGGAAATAGAAATTTATTACAGGAAAAAAGTACAACAGCTTGCAGAGTACACTAATGTCAGGGAGGAGTGAGGTAGGTTGCGATTACTTTCCTCATTGAGCTAACAGAGTTGTATCTATGCCAAGCCCACTGAAACGAATTCTGAAGCTCAATCCACTCTCACATTTACACACAGGGTCTGGTTGCACAGGTGATTGCGTATACTATACAGCACACCTCTGAGCTACTTCCTGCGTCCAAACCATCATTCGACAGAAAAGTTTGGAAAGCAAAACAATAAATTGATGTACCTTTTTTTATTTTATTTCTTTTTCGGAGGATGAAGCCCACATAGGTCTGAGACCTGTGCGTGGGTAATGAATTGGTGATTGATGAGTTGGATCTACAGTTTTAGGTGGGTTCCGAACCACCGGAAATTAAGATGAACAAAACTCGATTCACCTCAAACTACAATAAGGCAAATAGACACACATACATGTCCTTTATTTTTAATTACATACTGTATCTGTACTATTGATGGAAAGACAATTAATAGCACTTTAATATGTGGACGTTGGAAAGAACTGAGCAAGTTAAAACAAATATAATATTGTATTTTTTTAAATTGAATTCATTACATCCAGAAATACTTATATGAAAAGGAGGAGCCTTCTCTCGATTGAGAATGTTACTCACTAGAATAACGTCAACTATTAGTGTTGATGTCACAACCACATTTATTATGAATAAACAATATACTCATGTTTCAGCACTCACGATTCACAGTTTCATTCAGATTTACCTAAATCAAATTGAGACTAATATACAGAACAGCTTCGGTATAAACACTAAATGGACTAATATTAATGGTTAATATGATGGGAGTGGCCCTCTAATAGGCTGAACTATGCAACTACGTTGGAAGCCTGTGATTGGCTGATGACTGAGACTTCGACAGTCCTACTGGAAACAAGTGAAGCAACAGGTGCTACTAGAGAGTGTGTCGTCTCAGTCATCAGCCAATTACAGGCCTCCAACGTAGCATAGTTCAGCCTATAAGAGAGCACCCATTCTAGATTCTAGCAGCTGATAGTATTAGGTTGTGTAGGCTGAAGACTGTATTTTAGTTTCAATTTGATTGCTGAAACTATCTTATTTTATATTTATTTATTCATAATAATATTGTTTTATACTTAGTTTTGCCAAAGTCAAGACGAAAAAACCCTTAATGTTGTGATTAATATTAATCTCCATCAATAAGAAAAAAAATCTTGCAAGTGACTCATATACAATGTTTTGAACATCCTTGATTAATAGTGATCTAGAGCCTCCCTAGAATTCCTCGAGAAAATCCAATAATTTCAACATTGAGTTTGATATTGTAGCCTTGAAATCCTGTAAAATGTACCTAGCCCAATTTTTAATGTTGTCTGACACGTAGAGTTTTTGTCGTAGCACTATATAAAACAGCAGAAGGCACTCGAAACTTATCTCCAACTCGCAATTCAGAATGATAAAATCCACCTTCAAGTCCCCACTTACAATTGCTTGCTGAACAAGAAGTTTCACCTTCTTATCGCCGTCCATTAATTATCTTTCCAAGCCAACTAAAATACGAGCACATTTCTATACTGACACGAATTCTACTTTAAAAGTTTCCTGATACCATGTTTTGTAGAGCGATAAATCTGTGAACTGAAATTTTGTGCTATTTTGTATAATTTATTAAGGCTATTTCAATATCAAAGGATACAGTAGTCTGTGGAGTGTTAGTTCCTTAGTTAATTCATAATATTTCTGATTAAACTGCCAATATTTGAGCTTTGAGCTTACAATACAATAAATAGGTATGTCATGTCAATAGAATGCAGCAATTCAAATGCGAACTACCAAATAAAAATATATTGCAGTAGTACTTTTATATTTTTTCTCTGACAATGCCTTATGTTGATAAGCGCTGTCATTCAACAGAGCATTGTTTTGTTTCAAGTGTACTTACATGTTGACACTTTTCAACTATAAAATAATTAAGTAATATATTTTTAAATAAAACTTTTCCAGAGTGATTTAGGTTCCCTAGTTTAAATTTGGTGAAGAACGCGGTTTTGGGTTGAAAAGTCAGATGTTTTTTCACGATTCATTGTAGAGTAATTTGGTCTAGATGAAAAAATTAATAATTTTTTTTCGGAGGATGACGCCCACAAAGGAGACCTGTGCGTGGACAATGAATTGGATGATAGTGATTGATGAGTTGGACCTACAGTTTTAGGTGGGTTCCGAATCACCGGGAAGTGATTTTACAGCAGAGAACAGAGTCTTTATTGCTTGCCAATCCAATCGGCCACTCTTACAAAGATGGCCAAGGAGTTTTGTAGTTTATCTCTGATTGAACAGATACCTGCTACGGCACTCGGCTATCACTTCCCTAATATTCTTAGATAAACTAATATGCTTAAATAAGTGTATGATTTATACAATAATTAGTCGTTCCTACGTAGAAAATTAGCTTCCAATATAGTAAATATATAATTAACAATATTGAATGCAATCTAATAGTAATTAAATTACTTTAATACAACGATATCTAATAATAACATAGTCTCATATGGTATTTCTTCATGAAAAAACTAGCATGGATAGAACGGATCAAAAAATTGTAGGAATTACTGAACTGAATAATTGAATTGGTAAAATAATAGAAATAAAGTCATCATGTTGGGAATTATACTAAGTAGAAATCTTTCGCCTTTGATGGTTAAAAATAATATTTCCACACCTCCTTACGTACTGCTTGAACTGCTTATCATGGCATAGGTAGGCCTACATTATTTTATTGTCGTTTTAATTATAGGATGTTGCAGTGTTCGAAAACACATCTGCATCGGATAACAGCAACCTCTCAAAATCACCTTTCAACTTTCAAGATTATTTTCAGATCTCCTTACATACCACATGTCATGAAGTTGTATATGCTGAAGTTTTGTCATAGAATGAATTTATACTATAAACGATTCAAATCTAAAATTGTGACTAAGAAAAATGATCACTTGCCCCAAACATGCTTCTTCAAACATTTCCTGATCGAGACAAGGACTAAGCTTCAAGGAATCGATAAGAATCAAACATGAGGACCAATACAAGCTTCTGTTGTGACCTTTCAACTGACAATAAGAATGGCCCTCGTAAAGATTCATGCATCCAAATCATCCCAGTAATGACAATGGTTGTTATTATTCAACTGGGAGACTGAAGACGATTAGAAGAGCTTGTAGAGATGATGTGCATTTTATTTTGGAACATGAATAACAAAAGGAAACAAAAAAACTGACAGGTGCATTTACTATTTATCAAATGTACCATTCACAATGTATTGGAAAACATCAGAAAAGAAAGATAAAGACACCATCGTTCTTCATTCTAATTTATAGGAAAAAGTCAAAAATAAAGAAATGAAAGAAAACATTAAAAAATACTGTAATGGTATAGAGTGATTTAACTTATTAATAGGCCTAAGTAGATTCGAAACATAATAAATAGAATTATCAAATACAATAATTATAGAGAGAACAGTGTATTTTCTTTGGAGGATGAAGCCCAAATAGGTCTAAGACTTGTGCATGGGTAATGAGTTGGATTATGGTGATTGAGGAGTTGGACCTACAGTTTTAGGTGGGTTCCGAACTTCCGGGAAGTGAATTTACAGCAGAGAACAGTGCCTCTTTTGCTGGTCAATCTAATCGGTCACCCTTACAAAGAGTGTCTAGGAGAACGCAGCTTATCTCTATCTGATTGAACAGATGCATGCTACGGCTCACGGCTACGGTACCACTTCCCTTGCTAGTGTTATTGTTACTATTGCTAGCAAGCACATAGCTGTTAGCAGTGGGGTATAAAATAACCAAATATCCCTCAAAATTTCGGGAGGGGGGCAGAAGCCCCTCAAACCCCTCCTGCCTGATTGCTAGTGTTATTGCGTTTTTCCTCATGGGAAAAATGGTTTAGAATACTGAACTTGAAAATGGAAAAAACTGTATTTATTACTTCTACATGATGATTGATGAGTCATCCAGGTCATGCCGGAATCGTTCTACTGAGCAGTTATCATTAATTGATTAACGATAATGAGGTTTGATGGAAATGGTTCCTCATCTATTTATATACTTGATTTCTTTTTTATTTATTTATCACAATACATGATAACTGATCTTTCTTTCACCTGTCCATACTAATTGATTTTTGGTTTATAGACCAGAAATTGAACATCGATAACGATAGGAAAATGCTATTATCTATTAATAATTATGTTAATATAATATTAATATAAGATATCATTTTCATACATGATTAAATATTTAATTTAGTAACTCACCTAAAGTAACACACTTTTATAACTCCATAATTTTCTATAACTCACATGAATTGCAGTGGAAAAACGGAAATATATTGAATTACACAAATTTTCGGAGAGTTGAAATATTTAGATCAGCAATCTCGTGGAAATAATAAATTATTGGGGAATAGCAGCACCTATAAGCGTCATTAAAATGAAATCTTTCCTGTTTCCAAACTCTCACATTCCATTGGCATTTCTTTTCCAATTATTCATGCTTGTTTTTGTATTGGATCCTGTTTATTTTTTGTGATTTCTATCAACTTTTTGAAGCGTTGGGATGTTTCGAATGACGGCCGTTGTAAGAAAAATATAAAATAAACGAATAAACCTTATAAAAACCCCCAACAGAAAACCTGATTTTTGAAAGCTTAAGATTGAAAGTTCGGGGGAAAACCATTGATTAGTGCACGAACACCTTCCAAATCAAATTCGGAGATAAAAATTTAAAATCGAGGTTCTACTGACTGTTTCATCACAAAAAGTAAGTAAATAAATACAGAACATGAATCTACCGATTCCACCTGAAGAAGCTAATGTTTAATTCCACACACGTCGCAATCCCTAGCTTTGTGTTACAAATTATTCCTTTCACATGTACAATCGATTCGTACACGAAAAAGGGTGTGAGAAAACACAAGAGGAAGAAGAAATTGAAAATAATGAAGAAGATTCCAAGTTTGTGGCGACTGAATAAAGAGATGCAGCATTTGATTTTCTTGTGATGTTTGCCAAGCAGTGGCAGTGGCTGATTTGTGGCTTGCATTTAATATTCAGAAGCCAAAAGTGGTTTTTCTTCGACCAAGGTCTTCTTTGTCCATGTATTTGCCAGTTTGGGGTCGACAATAATGGAGGATTTTACCGCCAAAATCGCTCAACTGAATGGGATATAGCTGATATAAGAATGAAGATTTCTTGCACTATCGTCTAGTCAATATTGTACAGATGCTATTAAATAAAAATCCAATAAATTTAGTTGTGTAGGGTTGTGAAGAAATCTCAGGAATAAGCAATACATGAATTCAGCTAATATTCATGCGATATATACCCTATCCAACAGAAAAATTATGATAATTTATAGTAATTATTTCAAAAGGACTCTTCATTGGAATGAAAGATCCTTCAGATTTAAATGCTAGATTTCAAAATTATTATACTAATACACTCGAAAAGAACAGCGGTACAGAAGAGTAAGACGAGGAAAAATGGTAGAAAGTTTCGAAACCACTTTATGACAGCAGTTTTCAAAGAGATAAGACGAGTAGGTTATAACTCGATAATATTATTGTCTATTCTATTCGTAGGAAAAATACGTAAAAATGAAGATATTTTCCGGAGAATGAAGCCATAGTAATGAGTTGGATGATCCGATGAAGATTGATAAGATGAACCTACAGTTTTAGGTGGATTCCGAACCACCGAAAAGTGATTATACTTCAGAGATCAGGTTAGATGCTGGCCAAACCAAAGTGGTTATAAGTTATAAGGTTGCAAGGGTAGTTCATGTGCTCGTGTCTCATCTGACAGAGCAGACACCTGACATGGCTCGTGGCTAATCACTGCCCCCCAAAAATATACGTTGAAAGAAGAGGAGGAGATGGAGTAAGAAGGAGGAGGAGATGTAGGAAGAAAATAAGAAACTAAACAGAAATTGGAGGAACAGGAGGAAAGAGAAGATTTATTTATTTTTTATTTTATTTATTTATTCGCCATGAAAATACAAACAATCATAAATCGTGAAATAATGAAAGAAATCAAATGCATAACAATCATAAATATAAACTAACAGTATAAATAATACAGAAACATAAATATCTCTTTATGCATTTATGGCATCACCAGCAAAAAGAAAACTTTGCCCGCTGGTGACCGTTGCTGTTGAAAAAATAAAAAATCTTCAATATTGTATAATTCCTGAGGTTAAACTTATGAAAAAGCTGTTTTCAGAAATTACTTTTATCCTTAAATTTATTTTCTATTGAAAGGAAATAGTTGTCCGTTATCCAGTCATTAATTGTTTTATTACTAATTTTATTTTCCAGATTGAAAGGCAATATATTTATAAACTTGCTGCATATATAAATTAACTGCCTTCTAACTAAACACAGATGAACCGAAACAATACATAAAAAGGGAGGATGAGAATGACAGTAGAAATGAAGGAAGGAGAATGAAGAAACTAGATTTACTGTTAATATGATAATACAGCGACGTCACAAAATATCTACTGCATAATAGAAGTAAACACAAATTATTGAATATTCAATTAAAATTGTAAGCAAAGTCAAAGTTGTGAAGAAGGAGGGAGAAAAGGATCGACGATAGAAATACTGGATGCTATGGAATGGACCTAACAAACACGAATATTATATGATACTAATAAATTCCATTAGCCATTTGGGCTTCGCTGTATAACATTTGCAACAAGAAAGTCGTGGGAACAAATAATGAAAATAATTAATGGCAACTAATTATTTAATGGGATCAGAGCACTATTCATTTCTACAATAAATTCGCACACCGTTGTTTGACCACCTGTTGCGTTCTATAATGTGGCGTGCTGCACGAATGGATCAAGAAAGTGGGGGGGGGGGGGGGGGGAGTGGGAAAGGGAAATGAATCACCTGTACAATCGTTAAAAGTTTGGAAACATTGGATGACTCATTGGTGGTTCAATAGGGGTTTCCAATTATTGTATTTGGTGACGCTCAGTACTCACAGACAAAACCTAGAAGGGTTCCACCTTGTTGGGAAATTAGGAATGTAAAAAGCAATGTAGACAGATACTCAATGTTCGTCAACTTAAAGAACTGTTTTGTTTTCTTAATACGAACACTCAAATTAGTAATTTAGGTACATTCTTTTTTTTATTGCTGATGATGCCCACATAAGTCCGAGACTTGTGCATGGGTAATGAGGTGAATGATTACACACATAGATGCCAGACGGAGGAGCGGGAATCGAACCCACGACCGTTTAAACGACAGCAAGCTGAAGTTGCGACGCCCAACCAACTGCGCTAAGCGGCCCGCCAATATACTCAATGTTGGGTCCCAACTAGTCGAGGAATTGAGGATGTGATACAGTATATCCTTTCTATGCCTCGAATGTGCCATTTGAAATTCAATATAATATTCTAAATTTGCACAATTATTCCACTTAGAACTCAGGCAAGCATTAGAAGCGTACAGCAGCCCATTTTGAAGCGCAATTACAGTATTACATAAAGCTTAAGGCCGGGTGTCCACGGACGACTATCGCATGTGGTAAGTGGGTACCACTGACCGGGAATTCGAAGAATGCGTACCACAAATCGCACTCACTGGTGTCCACGATGTGGTATGTGGCGGCTGCTGCTGTGCTACTGCCGCCACCGCACCCACTCCTCAGTCTTTCGTAGACCGGCAACGTAACTAGTACTGCGTTTTAATAAGTCGCCTATCTATACTGTGTGCCTCCTGTAGTTACAATGGATGAGCAAGATGTATTAGCTGTAATCGGTTACATAATAACACGTCGGATTATCCGTAGACGGAAAAAGGTTCGCAGACGGTTTTGGGTACATCCCATTGTAAGTAATAGAGTATTGAGTGGCCAGTTTTACCGGTTACACAGTGAGCTGCAAGAAGACCCAGAAAAGTTTTTTTCGTACTATCGTATGTCGGAGCGTTCATTAAAAGAATTGCTCATTTTGATTGAAGATGACATAACCAAAAAAACAACTAATATGAGATTGCCCATCCCACCGGAGGAGAGATTAAGCATCACCCTCAGGTGTATTTATGAGTACGGTGTGTTTATGAAATAATATAATAATATGATTGTTTTCGAATCTTTGAGAATCATTTTCAGAGGCGTCCATATTATGAAATAATATAATATGATTCTTTTCGAATCTTTGAGATCCATTTTCAGAGGCATCACAAACAAATTAATACGATCTCACAGGGATCTACAAACTGAACTGCTCTGATTGCAACAAATTCTACATAGGACAACAAGGCCGCACATTCAAACAACATTACAAGGAACACTTTCGAGCCTTAACATCAAAAGCTGAATCGAATTTCGCCGGGCATATAATTCAAACTGGACACACTTTAACTGACATCACTACCAACCTACACATTCTACATTTAAAATCTAAAGGACACGAACTCAACACCTTAGAACAATTTGAAATATACAATCACACCACACACAAAAAAAACATCCTCAACAAATAACTAAATTTTAAATCACACAAACTTTTTGATCACATTCTGCAAAAACCACACCTCTTTTAACAAAAAAAACTGACATCGATGATCAAGGAGGACGCCTCTGAAAATGGATCTCAAAGATTCGAAAAGAAAACGTCTGGCCTACAGAGTAAGTAATTTCGACTTATTCTTAATGAAAATTTGACTGCAAGTCGTTGAATTCACTTATAAAGTTAATAAAAATAACAACTAATATGAGATTGCCCATTGGTGTGTTTATGAAATAATATAATATGATGTGGTAAATGTTAATTATAGAAACCTTGCATACACATTCAAAAACAACTGTTTCAGTGTATCTTAAAGATTTTAAAATTAATATTACTTTAATAACAATTGAAAACAATATAAAAGTTAGATATGTCCAGCAAGAAATCGGAAACCTTAATATTAATATAGGCTACATATTAAAAAATATTAATATACTCGCACAAACACTGGGACAGAACGCAGAAAAAGTCGTCCAGACGACGAGCGAAACAGGCTGCGACTACCACAGAAGCTAGGGGACAGTGGTATGCACGGCGAGTCGGTACCACTAGCGCACCTCATAAAAAACCTACGACAAAACGCGTGGTCCGTGGACACCGATAGACGCGACTGCCATTGTTTCAAATGTACTGACTCGGAGCTGCGTTTCCGGACCGACAATTCCAAAAATTGTGGTAACTACGTCCTTCTGCGATAGTCGTCCGTGGACACCCGGCCTAAATGGAGGCTCTGGTAGCGCAGTAGGTTGGAGCGCTTGTCTGAGATAAGATAAGGCTCTGGCTGGCTTCGTTTCTTACAGCCTTGGGTTCGAATCATCCCATTCAAACATGGATGTTTCTCATCATTCACCCCATTACTCACGCACAAGTCTCCATACTCATGTGGGCATCACCCGCAATAAAAAAATTAAGTAAGACAAATAAGCGTAGACGTGTTTGAAAAAAGAAATCTCCACCTATAAAGGCAACAAAGAATAAGAAGTATTTCCCAAGCTAGCATTATACAAGTATCTAGAAAAGAACAGAGATAGCGAAGACAGATGAGAGGGAGAAGTAAATGCAGAGGGGAGAGTGCGTGCTAGCTGTAGCTGTGGTCACGGTTCGCCGGTGTCCTCCAAAACTCCACGTCACCTCGCGAGGACCTTTGGGCCTACTATAAATCTAAACGAAGATGTGAGCTAATTTGTTACGGGCAGCGAGCACTCTCAAACATCATGTAAACGCGCCAAAAACTGTTCTGCTAATGCATTAAAACTGCAATTGATGCAAGCGCTAAAACAACAGATGAACATAAAATTATAAACTAATCCAAGATGGTTTCAAAGGTTCAAGCATCTTCTAATTTCAAATGTGGCGGAAAAGACTTCATCAAAGGCACTACAATAATTGGGAACCAAAAAAGTACATCCTGCTTCCAGAACACAAACTTAACCAAGGTTTATAAAAGTACATGAATTTATTAACATGTTGAAGTATTTAGCTTAAACATAGTAACATTTCTACAGATAAAGGGTAGAAGTAGGAGTTTTTGTTGGGGAATTCCTGTAGTTCAGTTCTATTGGAGATCTTGTAGCTGTAGTCCTACCTCTCTCACATTATTTTATATTTATTGATTACTGAACCAGGAGCAGCTTCAGCAGATGCACATATAGTACAGTATTTCCAGGTCAACTTTATTCTACTTCCAAGTGTCTAAATGGCATATACTATGAAACTTCCCTAGAATAAGATACAGTAGTTTCTATAAAGTCTAAATTCCTTTACTCTAATTTTAAGTATTCTGAATAAATTCTATATAGGCCTAATATCTTAGTTTTTTCTTGATTTTTTCAACCATTATCTTGTACCTGTTTAAAAATTAATCACGAACATTTGAAGATGGTAGCTCCCATATATAGGGATGTATCTCGGGAGTACCTAATTTCTCAAATTATGAAATTATTTTCAGGTGAACATGTATTGTAAACATTCAGCTATAGTAATTTTGATATGTATACATATTTAATGTAGCAAATGTTCTGAAGAGAGAAATACATTTATTTATTATACAGTATTACTTCTGCAATTCAATTTCAAGCAATTGTTCCATAAGGATTTTGAACTCTAGCAGCGAGACCCTTTCAATATCCCAGGAATCCTGAACCGACAAGGAAAGAAAGTGTTCAAGCTGATGTTGCACTAGAACAAACGTGACAATTTATAAATTTAGTTTACAATTTATTTATTATTCATTTTCCTATAGAATAGCGAACCAGAAAAAGTCAAGGTATGCAATTTCATGACAATACACTGTGGGAGAACAATACGAGTACAGCTCCAAAATGCTGATTATTGAAGAAAAATTACACCATAGTGACACTTCGCTGAATTTGTAGAGGCGATGAGTCTGGTCAACACAAAAGGCGCCAAACATCATTGTGAAAAATTATTGAACTGATTTTTTTCTATAGTAGGCCTGAAGGACAATACAGTCCTTTGAATTGATTACTTTTAATTTGATTCTGAGTTAATTAGGGAAGAATTTTAAAGCAAAATAAATTTTAATTACATCGAGAAATTATTGCATTGTGACTTATTTGAACCAGTAGCCCGACACAGTCCAGAATTACAACCGGCTACCGCCTGAATTAGATAGGTAATTGAAATAATATTAGCAGGAAGCTGCAGTCACACAGATAGAGTACATCCAGGATTTTGCGACTAAACTACACCTTGAACTACTTGAAATTCAGTGATAATGTAATTCCATCGTATTCTAGATTTATATATAGACATATTATTCAAAAGATAGATACAGTAGTTTATTCTCAAATAAATAAGTTAAAACAAAAGAACATTTCAATGTCTTAACTATTAGTAGTTGGAAGAAACAAATTAAATATAAGCTATATAAAAACTAAATAAAGAATACAAAATTATATTATTTACTGAAATTTTTTTTGAGAACATACATTCCAGCACACAAGGGCACACTTGTGGACCGCTGGAGGGAGTCGAAATACTACTTTTTTCACAATATTAAAGGAACAACATATATCTCACGTATCAATCATGGCAAGATGGAACTATCCAAAAGGGTTTCCCAACCAATAAAACCTATACGCTTATTTATTTAAATTTAATAATTAATATAGAAGATTATAATTTCTTTCAGTTTGCTTTCTGATAAGTCTCTCGGAAGGGGAAAACTGTATCTTATTCTATTAAACGAGCAAGGAATTGTATGTATGTACGTATTTCCAGTCACTATCTCAAAAACGACTCTAACGATTTTGATAAAATTACGAATATAGGAGCTTTTTGGTGCAAAAATACGATTGCGCTAGGTCTCATTCCTGTAAAAACTCGCTGAAGGACACAAAAAGGAGAAATCTATCCTCAAAGGAACAGCTGATAAAAGATAAACAGTTTTTAATCATATGTTAGGCCCATTAACGGCGTTATTAATGCTGTCTGGACCGCAAAAACTTCCGCGCGTACCGTGTAGTCGTAGTCTGAGCCTTGCTGTCATGTAGGAAACATATGACTGGAAAGTCAGAGCTCAGCTTATGACGCCATTATTTCTTTGGTGACCAACGCCATTATTTATTTTTTTGAGACCAACTTTGCATTTTTATTTTGAGAAGTTACCAAGTTCTTAAAAAATCGACATTTTCCAAGTACAGTAGGAAGCCTACATTACACTACATTACAAGTATGAATTTGGGTCGTTTCAATGAGCCATTAGACAAGGTGTGAGAAGCCGTTCTTGAGTGAGGGGTTACAAAGTGGTATCCCATCAACCCAACCACCACCTATCTTGAAAAATTACAGTTCTACGAGCTGGTAAACTCGAAATTCAGATTGTTACTCAAAATACATATATGTAGTGTCTAAAAGAACATTTTTACCAATTGGAATCAACATTATTATTGATTTGCTTGTGCACTAGCTTATGATGGAAAATGTAGAGATGAGGTGGGACCGCTTCACAGCATAACGCGTCGTTAATCCCCTTCCCACAGCATCATCTTCGATCTTCAAGATACACATCATTGCCCCAAACATTTACCCCCCCCCCCCCCCCCCCCGAGCGGAGCTCGGTCTCCCGATATTTGGTATTATTTGAATAATATATAAAATACGAATACCTCTGAAGAATTAAAAAGCACTTGAAATTCAGTGTGGGAGGTGAGCTGACCTATCAGTGGAAGGTGAACCTGCTGTGAGCATGTGCCATCTCTTGCCTATCAGCTAGCAGGACTATATAGATATAGAATATGCCCCATCTACAGAATGTATACACACACATACATAAACGATGTCTATATTTTTCAGTTCAGGATGCAACAGAATATAATTATATCTGTATCGTACAAGACAGTCTTCAGCTTGGGATGCTGTGCATAGTCTTGGTTCGTCTGCAGCCTGAGGGCACACACGTCCAGGATGATCTTCCAGCTCTCCAGTCAACGGTATTATGAATGGAAGCAATTCCATGAATTAAAATCATGGAGTCCAGCATGCTCCACGGAACCGGTTATAAAGTCTCAAGCTGAGCTCCAAACGCCCAGAAGGCGATGAATAATATATTATATTCACCTAGAATAAATGAGCGATCATATTGACGTAAAGTAATTTTTCATGAGGACATGTGACAAGGCAACTAATCTATTCAAGAGCCCGTATAAAAGTTGCTCATAGGAGACCATTAGAGACTAAAGCAGTGGAATCAAGTTTAAAAAACCTGGCAGAGTATTGCAATGTCACTGTATTGAGTTCAACAATTTCTGAATTGTTCAACAGAATTGGTGTGAAATAAAAAAATTGGATAAAATTACAAGCATCTTGTTGCAAATGAGTACTGTAGGTTCTCAACTATGAGACGTGATAACTTATTATTTATTTATTCATTTAACTAACATATAATAAATGTGAATACAACAAGCTATTGCCCAAAACTGCTTTTCACAAAATTTCAAATTAGAATCGAAATTGCAGGTTAGGTCTGTTTCACCAAAAATTTCACCAATTAGATGGAGATTATAGATTGAAACAATGAGGCACTCAAAAGCTAAAAGCGTCTAAATAAGAAACTTGATGACAGAAAAATGACAAAAAGTTGTTAAAAAGTAGAAATACTGCGTGTGGTTAAATGATATTATTTATCATCAACAGTAGCTAACAAGATTTCTGACTAATTTCTGCAAATGCAGATGACAGGAATATTTTAAAGTAGGAGGAACAGCTTGAACAACCAAAGAATATCTTCTAACCAATGTATTTTATAGATCTAATAATACCGAATTTAAATAGTTTGATCAAAATTAGAAATATATCCAGGGGTGCCCACAGGGGGGGGGCTATGATGCCGACTGCGTCATTGAAATTCTTGGGGGGGGGGGGGGGTTCCAAAAAAAGTTTGAGGGGGGGTAAAGTTGATTAAAACCGTGTTTAACGTGACGACATTTTTAATATATTACGAAGTCACCAGATAGAAATTCAATGTCAATTAATGACAATAAATTTATAATTATTATTATACTATTGAATATGAATTAGCTAAAATATTATGTTTAGGATTTGTGCAGGAAGTTATTATTCAAGCTTAGCGAGAGGCATGGAATGGCGCCACTACTGCGATAGATAATGATAACTCGTGGCACAGACACTACACCGCAACTCCGTGCAATACGCTTTGTTGACATAGTGAAAACCCAAATTTTTGTGTTTTACAAATAGTTATCAACTCATTGTTTTCACTCCTGATGTATTAATAAACTATACAGTATTCCATATTTCTATTTTTATATATTCCAAAAGTATCATCAAAGATTATCTAATTCCTAATATTGATAATCTTATTCTGTCTAACTCTATACACCGATCAACGAACTTCGAGATTAACGCAGTAACGGAATCCTTGACATAATGAAACTTTATGGTGTCCATTGATCATGAAAACTTGGTAAGACAGGGAGGTCATCTCATTGAATTTAATACCTCTATAGAACGAATTTTCTGACTGAAAATCGACTTCGTCACTTCGCTATAAAGAAGTTCAACAGTATAATTCGATGAATTCATTCTTTAAAATAAAATAAAGGTAGAATATTCTACAAAGTCTGTGCAAAACTCTTGTACTTTGCTACAGACGTACAACGGAAGAAGAGCAAGTGTTTCTTCGAATTCGGTGCCCGCATATTTTCCATTTCTTTTTTGAATCCTCTTCCTTTGTCCACAAGCGAATAGACCCCGGGTCACGAAGCGTTTCTCTTGTGGTTCACAATACTTGACTTGTCATGAAGTAGACTAGCGGTGGTGAGGGGGGCTGAGGTGGGAGTGTTAACGGGTCGAAAGGGCCACGGGAACCAGTATGCAAATTACATAGCAACTCCTACGCAGGACGGGTTGCTTGTCTGTGCGCGATGATCCCATAAAAGACTTCAAATTTAGTGAACCCTCTCGGCAAGGCTAAAGCCATGCAAATTATTAAACTTGAAACAGTGCCAAATTCATTGCAAGTAATGAGTGCTCAATATTCAATCGAACATTAATGATTTAGGCTATTTAGCCAGGCTGAGATTTCTCTCCAATGCAATATATCCGTCAATTTCTTGCAACAATGTTGCATTTCTAAAAAATACAGAAGCGTTTTCTTTATTCTGTATTCCGATATAGGCAACAAATCGAATCTTTCTTCAGCAAAGCCTTGAAGTACAAAAAAAAGCTTCTTTCATCTGAAAAGCTTCAGCACTGGCATGAGAAAACTTTAAACCATAACCACTTATTTTATCTTTTATTGTTATTTACTAGCATATATTGTTTACTAATTTATTTTCATTTGTATCTTATGTTCATTTGTAAACTCTACTCATCTAGTAGAATTCTAGCCTAACTAGTCTTTAGTATATGCTAAAGACTAGTTAGTATGCTTTTGTAGTTGTATATATTATGTTTATGCTATGGCCAAACTGGGAAATACCAAATTTGAATAATTACAAAACGCTATGCAATACAGCATAGCATTATTAAACAGCCATATCTCAGATATGATTTTCTCCAGCCATTCAACAGCCTTGTTTAGTTCTCTCAGTCCACCATCACAGCCAAAGACTGTACAGTAATTGACTATATGGGGCAATTTTACAGAGTACTGGTTGAGTCCTTATTGTGCAACAATGTTCATTTTTAGGTCACTATCTTCTCTTATATATTGTTCTATTCTGGTTAATATTTGCCACAGTTCACTAATAAGAGAATATCCTAGATCTCGTTTGTCTCAGTACAACTCAGAATATAATTCGATATCAATAAAATATAGGCTAATGCAATTACATCTAATGCATCAAACATCTGAGAATGTTGACTGTAGCCTTACATTTTATAATCCTTGCTACCTTGAGCAGCATATCATCCACCCACACAGTGTCATAGGCAGAGCTTAAATCAAGGAAGACCACCCCTGATCTTAACCTCCTACCAAAGCCACGTACTACGTGTGTAGTTAATGCCAAGACTTGCTCTTCACAGGAATATCTTCCTCATTGTCTGATCAAGTGCCACATCTATTTTGCCCACACTTGCACTATGCTTCCATGAGGCAGCACAATACTCAGCTGAGCTGTACACCAGAACAACACTTAATACGTGTAGGGTCTTAACATCACTGCCCTAGTTGTACCTGCAAGCCTGGTGATGTTGTTCCAGCTTTTCAGACACTCCAAATGTTGCTGATATGTGAGTGTCCTGTCCAATCCCACCCCCAGATACCAAGGGGCCACATTATGACTGATTGCTTCTCCACAAAAATTAAGGTTGAGCTTTCTGTTGGCTTCTTTATTGTTTAGATGGAAAACAATAGGCTGTCTTTGAGGGATTTGGTCACAGCTTCCACTTCCTGAAATAACTCACTCGCTTTTGGAGGTCTTGATTTATGGCACTCTTCAAACATCTGAGCCTAGGCCACTATTGCAACATCATTAACACCATTAACATAGATGAATTTTTGGGATAGAGTTGCTGGAATATCTGCTGTGTGCACAGTAAATAGCAATGGTGAGAGCACTGATCCCTGTGGTAGTCCATTCCAAGGCACTCTAACTGGGCTGGTTCTATCTTCTAGGCTCACCTAGAACCTGTGATTTGATAGAAAACATCTGAGAATGTTGACTGTAGCCTTACATTTAATAATCCTTGCTACTTTGAGCAGCATATCATCCACCCACACAGTGTCATAGGCAGAGCTTAAATCAAGGAAGACCACCCCTGATCTTAACCTCCTACCAAAGCCACGTACTACGTGTGTAGTTAATGCCAAGACTTGCTCTTCACAGCTCCTCTCATCCCACAAACCTGCCTGTTCAATAGAAAGATGACTCTAGTTTCTCTGTTGGCTATCTGCAATTTTCACATTCACTCCACTTGAACAGCATGGGTGAATTACCAAAATACTTTACAGGCAGAAACATGTGGTTAGCACATATACCTTCAACCATATGCTACTACTCACAACCCAATTACTGAGGCGAAACAGGAATGAACAATGTTTTGAAAAACTATAACTCTAGTGTTATACTGCAATGTGAAATTCAATAATTCATAATCTTATAATATTTTTAGTGTTTTTGAACACTGATTACACAACAGCTTTTGTTTTGGTAATGATATTTGATAGCCTACTTGTAGTCTAGATGGTAGTCTAAAAATGCAGACTACACAAACAAGGTATCTGCAATTACTTTACTAATTGAGATTATCAATAAGTTACCACTGCCCAGTCTACTAAAACAATATTGGACCTCTGTGCCTACATCTAATATCTATATCCAAGCTTACCATCTCAAACGCCTGAATATAAATGTATTCTTATACTGGAATAATATTGCTATACTTCAAGTACTGTTACAATGCATGTTTCCAAAGGTAAGTCACCACAAAACTACCGGGAGACAAAACCGGTAGTCAGTCTCTACTCTAGAAGATTGACGGTCCATAGCTGACTGGTGTACTGTACAGTACCCTGTAATCTATAGCCGTGTAGGAAGAGAAGCTTGTCAAGAGAATCTCGTTTCAAATCAAACTGCCACATGCATTGTCCGTTGTCCATCCTCCCGCCGTGAAGTGGGTCAAGTATCAACGAAGACAAACAGGATTGGATGAAGAACAACGCCTGGGTATGAATAATAGCTGCCGTATATATAGTTATAGTACTTAGTGACTACCGGACAGTCGATTTGCTCGAAAAGGGAACAAGTGACTTGCATAGGAGACGCCGGTTACGGTCAGGACGGGACAAGACAGGACCAGATCAGCGGAAGAGAGGAGACAAGACAAGCGGCAGCTAACAAGATTGCCACTGCTAGCTGCTGATATTCCTCGTCGCAGGGTCATCAAACTCCTTGCTCAGACACAATACCATGGGAATAACCACTGCAATCAACCACTAATGCTTGCACATGGTCAACATCGAGGTACAACTTTAACAATGGTCATGACTCATGGATAGAATGTACAGGATCCTTCCGGAGTAATTTTGTACAGGGAGTTTGGAAGAATGGTTATCTGCTAAAAAAAAAACCTTAATTTTCTAATTTTCAAGTACTGTAATTTCTATTTTTTCCACTTCACATTCTACATCCCGCTTTATTTCCCAAAGGCCATTTATTTATTATTATTATTCTTTTTTTAGGATTAAGCCCACATAGGTCGGAGACCTGTATGAGGGTAATGAATTGGATGATGGTGATTGATAAGTTGGACCCACAGTTCTAGGTGGGTTCCAAACCACCGGGACATGATTTTACAGCAGAGATCAAAGTATTTTTTGCTGGCCAAACCAATCGGTCACACTTACAAAGAGGTCCCAGGAGCTTAACTGTCTGATTGAACAGATACCTGCTAAGGCTCACGGCTATAATAACTTCCCTAAATTTGTAAAAAAACGTTCATGACTTTACATTCTGCTTCTTTGAACGATTCAAACGAATACTGACTCGACGAGTTTCCGCGTCTAGCTATTTGAATAGCATCACTGGAATATGTTCTTTATCTCATGACAGCCTTTTTTCAGTGACGTATTGCGATTGCAACTGAACGTGCTACCAACATCGGGTTATTTTGCGTTAATGGATAAATAATCAATCTCAACTACTATTTGGTAACAGCACTGCTAATTCAAGATAATCACGATATTGTCTTGTGATAGCTTCTTCACCACCAACGACCAAGACAAGGAAAGTATAGCCTATTCTAAACTGCACTTCGTGTCTCTTACTATTAGCTGATAACTGAAAAGTATCTTCCTCTATTTTATTATGTCTTCCTCTATTGACTGACAGATGATCACTCCTGGAATAGAACACGCAGAACAAATATCAAGAAAGAGACGGAAATGAAAAATAAGAAGAAGACAGATGGAAGAAGAAGATGAAATAAAAAGAAAAAAAGATAAAAAGAAGAAGAAGGAGGAGGAGACTAAAAGAAAAAGAAGATACAAGAATTAGTAAGAAAAGAAAAAGAAAAATATAATTTTCTAGAAGAGGAAGAGATGAAAAAAGTAGGAAGAAGGAGGAGGAGACTAAGACAAAGAAGATTATGAAAAGTGAACGTGAAGAAAAAAGAATAAGACGAAAAAGAAAAAGACGATAAAGAAGAGGAAGATGCAAGAATAAACAAGAAGAGGAAGAAGTAAAGTATGCAATATGATGAGGAAGAAGAAGAGGAGGAGGAGGTTATGAAAAGTAGAAGAAGAAGATACAGGAATAGGCAAGAAGGGAAATATAAAGAAGGAGAAAGAGACAAAAAAGAAGAAGACGGATGGAAAAAGAAGATGCAGGAATAAATAAAAAGAGCAAAAGATAAAAAATAAGAAGGAGGAGACTAAAAGAAAAAGATGGAAAAAGGAGATACAAGAATAAGCAAGCAGAGAAAAATAAAAATATGTAACTGGAAGAGGAAGAGTTGAAAAAGAAGAGGAGGAAGAAGGAGGAGGAGACTAAAAGGAAGAATATTAAAGAAGACAAATAAGATTATGAAAAGTGAAAGTGAAGAAGAATAAGAAGAGGAAGATGCAAGAATAAACAAGAAGAGGAAACAGTAAAATATGCAATATGATGATGATGATGAAGAAAATGTGATTAAAAGTCAAAGGAGAAGATGCAGGAATAGGCAACAAGAGAAAAAAGAAGGAGAAAGAGACGAAAAGAAAGAAGATGCAAGAATAAGTAGAGAGAGAGAGAGAGAGAGGAAATAGCTATTTGTGTAACTAGAGTGCAAAGCACCGTTTTTCTGCATCGAGAGAAACAGTTTTTTTCACGAGCCGAAGGCGAGTGAAAAAAGTTTCTCGAGTGCAGAAACAATACTTTGCACTCGAATTACACATTAAATTTTTCCTACAGTAATGTATAAAGTAATTCAAACAGAACAAAACAGGGCATACATAACCTGAAATTCCTCACATAACCTATCTTCGAATAAAATCGATTTCAACTACAACAACTACAGCAACTATTCACAGCTGAAGCAGAGTAGCCAACCTATTTTTGAATGCAGAATAGGGAACCTGCGTATTACATGATCACTATTTTATGTTGTTAGGTTGCAAATTTGGAGTGCGGAAAAGTACTTTCCCGCACTGTAATTTACTTTCCCGCACTGGTGCAGGAATAGACTATTTTGCGTGCTACAGTTAGTGCAAAAATAGGCACTTTTTCGGGTCACTGTAGGAAAAATATTTTTAATTATTCAAAAAGTGGATAAAGAAGAAGAGGTAGAAAATGAAGCAAGAAGAAAGATCAGAAGAAAAAAGAGAGAGCTGTTCAGAATGAGAGGAGGCACTCAATCACAATCAGGAGAATCAGTACTGACGGTGCTGGGGCCGAACCTAACCTAATCGCGCACAGTTGCCATTGTATGCTAATCGCGCGTGCGACACAATTTCATTTACAACGAGCGAAACGCGTGCGCCGCTCACTACAATATCAGCCGAAAGTAGGGACGGGGACAGGGATCGCGGGGAAGGAAGTATTCAACAATAGAGGACACAATGCCACTGCAGCATACTCCTATCTTGTTGAGATTGGTCTGAGGACTTGCAAGTGGATGTCTAGAATCATATATATATTGGCAGCTAGCATGTGCTTCGATTTAGATTAGTATTGATGATTAGTTTTCATTATTGATGGCAAACAATGTAAAACTGCAATGCTAAGAATTTAAAAATATAATTTGAAATCTTGACGACGTCATGGCTCCCCCTCCCAAGGGTAAGTGCTTGAATGGATGAATTTTTATCCAAACTTCGCCTTTTCATGTAAATGCATCACTTAGTATTCCATTTCATTAGCTCTACCCATTTGATCAATTTTAATATTTCCAAGAAAATGTAAATAGTATCAACCAGGTCTACTTTCTATGTGATGTTAATATATTGTAAGCACACATTTTAAAAAATTAATTGCAAATTTATCATGAATAAAGTAATCTAATCTAATAGCCCAGAACCCGTCCTTGGTGTATTAGACACAAACGCGCTGAAAGTGTGCTAAAGAATTTTAAACTTGCATATTTATTCAAATTCAATGAAGAAACAAATTTACAAAAATATTTAAGAAAATGAGTTTATTATTTACATTTTTAGAGTTTATTACATAAGAAAAATTTACGAAAGAAAAATGATATAAATGGAAATTCCCTAATTGTAATTACGATTAGGACATCATATCTTGATTCGATTCCAAAAGACTAGCAGATCCACTGTTGTTTCAATTTCATTACAGTATTTTATTATAGACCTGAATTTCAACAGAAACAACACTGGACTCAAAACTAAATGAAATAAATAAAGAGAAACAGAATTTATTAATTTCGAATTCATTAAAGTGCTATTAATTTATACTGAAGACTTCCACAATGGCGGATATTGACAACAGTATTGAATAGCTGATGGAAATCGATGAATGCTACTCAACGAACCCATAAGACCAATGGTCTTATTTGTTCGCTGATGCTACTCTACAAAAATTAATAGTACTTAAAGGAATTCCAAATTTATAAATTCTGTTTCTGTATATTTGTCAGTCACTATAACCAAGGATAACAAAATACCAAATAAACCTATGGTCTTTTGTTATCCTTGCTTCAAACTAACTTGTGAAATAAAGAGAATTTGGATTTAATAATAGTAATTGATTGTTAATTTAAAGAGAGAATAATCAGTGAGAATATGCATTTTTAAAAACAAATAAAATATTAGAGAAATATCATTCACTTTTTCAACATATCGAATAATGCAGAAAACGAATATTATTCTTTATTTTGGAAATAAAACGCATAATCTAATGTCGTTTTGTATGGTCATTGGTCAACGAGTAATATTTATAATCTGATGATGTAGTCACCGTCAAATAATTCAAACACAAATCTATATTTAACCACTGTCAAACATGAAGGTCACACAGTGTCTATTAATCAGAGTTATTCCAATTATCCGTAGAAACTTGTTTATGGCTTAATAAATAAATCTATGGAATGTCTGCTGCCGATTTGAATGGCCCATCTCGAGCAACCCAGACAATGAAAAGCACCAAGCATTGCTTTTATCGTTGTTGACATTTAATTCAACATCATTTTTATTTGCACACTGATTAGTTTTATAGGATTTTATATCATGTAAGGAAGTGCAAATCTGTGCAGTGTGTGTTTTAGGTATATTTGATATTTATTTATTACATCTTTACTACGTAGCCAGGTCTAGTAAGACCTACGGTAAACACTAATAAATATAACCATAAAGATATATTACATTACATAAAAAGTAATTATAGTTGAAATAAGCTATATATTAATTTAAAAGACAGATTTTCTAATGATAAAACATAACTCATTAAATTTATGTGGCAAAAAAGAGAAGTAAAAAGAAAAATGAATAACTGGGAAATAATTGATATAATGGACTTATGAAATAGAAGAGAAAAATAAGAATGATGATGAAGTTGAGATTTGTGTATATTAATGCTATTTCAAGCAGCAAAACAGAACATCAAAATAGGTGAGCTATTTGAAAAGGAAAACAGCATCATTTGTGAGTATGTTCAAATCTGTGCAGTGTTTTTTTATTGCTGATGATGTCCACATCAAACTTGAGTCCATGAGTCCGAGACTTGTGCGTGGGTAATAAGGTGAATGATAACACATAGATGCAAGACGGAGGAGTGGGATTCAAACCCACTGGAAAAACAGCAAGCTGAAGTTGTGACGCCCTAACCAACTGTGTAGATTAGATGCTACTACTGTATTTCAAGCATCAAAACAAAACAACATCAAAATAAGTGAGCTACTTGAAAAGGAAAACAGCATTTACAACGAATCTGTAGTAAGAATTACAGTTTTCCCAAATTAACGAACTATATTCAAGCTGAAAGCCTGGAAAAATTAAAATTTGATAAATGAATAGATTTATGAATCGATATAAATATTAAGTCCATCTTGTTTCCACTAATATGTAATATAAACTTAAAAAAACAATTTTAAATGGAAATTAACTCACGTTATGGCGTGACGGCCGTTTTGCTCTGTTGTCTAGAGCATCGTCAGACGACCCACAGTACACTTGTGTACACTTGTGTACTGTGGGTCGTCTGACGATGCTCTAGACAACAGAGCGAAACGGCCGTCACGCCATAACGTGAGTTAATTTCCATTTAAAATTGTTTTTTTAAGTTTATATTAAATATTAAGTCATTGCAATGGCCACCACTATACCACAATTTATTGTGTAATTCGTTTCCTAGACCGACACCCCGGAAATGAATATTTGGCTAATTATGAAACATCCATAAAATAACAAAATCAAATAATTTGTAAGAAATGTTATGTTATGAAATTTGTAGGGCTCTAATAGTGAAATTGTGACGGCTACAAGAACCAGCGAACACATAAGACCAATAGTTGTATGTGTTCACTGACAAGAACTTCCACTAGCAATATTAGCAATTAGCTTTCAGCTTTTACAATAAACTAATACAGAGTGATCATTAAGTCGCGCACATTTAAAACAGATATATTTCAATAACATTCATTCTTAATATTAGTACGGTATACACTTGTGTGCCCAACGGGCTGGAGAACTCGCTTGCAAACAACTAATTTTAAAAAGGGAAACACATTTGGGAAAATTATCGTAGGGGAAGGTAGAAACGAAAAACGGCTGTTTTGAAGATACTGATTCACATCAAATTCACTATCATCACTAGACATCACTATCACTTGAAGTTCAAGTTCATCGTTGCTCTGATACACAGATTTATTTTCCACAAAAAAGACCCACCGTACTCATACCTATTTATATCAGGGCAATGGAATTAGTGTATCTATAGACTAGATATATTTACCACATAAAAAACAGCTGTAGAACAGGCTTAGCTCACTATAGTTAAAATAGCCTAATCCATGAAGACGACGACGACGACGACGACGACGAAAACAGCTGTTTATATATCCATACATCAGAGCAATGAAATTAGTATTTCAGCTGATAGATATTCTATAAAAAGCCTGATCTCATTTATTCACCTACAGCTGATGATAACTCAAAATATATTTTGAAATCTATTGTGAATTCCATGGTGAAAACAACTATTTTCTATAAGTAATAAAAAGATATGCTAATGAAGGGCTGAGAACCTAACCTTTTGTTTCGCCTTAAAAAGGATGAAGGAGTGGGTCAATTTCATTGGCAAACAAACTTGATCTGTATTAAGGTTCCAAGAATATGTGTTTAAAATTTGAAGTTGATTGGTCAAAGCGTTCGAAAGTTATCGTCGAACATACAAACCCACAAACATACAGAAAAAGCCGCGAGCCTACAGTCGCGAGTCACAAGTCAAAACTAAGAACTCCCTACGCTCGTTCAACAAACTACTTGAATTTTTACAACAAATGCTCAAAATGACTGCCTCATCCAGACTGAAATCATGAATTTCATCCTTGATTTTCTGCTCTTGGAAACTATTGGATTGTGCATTGCACCCTATCGAACGATAGATCATTCTCCTCAGCTCATCAAGGCAGTCAAGTTTCATGTATTGCATGTTGAATATGACCTATTATATGAAATTTCACAGAAGAAGGACATATGTCTTGTAAACCCCCTATACTTCGAAAAAATCGATAGGGTGCAATGCACGAGCTAATAGTTTGGGGGAGGGGGGCTAGAATAACCGCCTCTTCTATCCCCTCCTACAAGTATTGATAGGCAATATTATAAATTGGTTGGCAAGGAGGGGTGATTCTGTATGGAAAAAAGAAAGTGTTGAAATGTGATTCAAATATTCAAATAAATCTTCTATTGTCTGTTACACAACAAGCTTATAGTGGGTAAACCCCCAACCCCTACCTCACCCGCTATTCAATCATCATTGAGATTTCACCTTAAAAAACGGTATAATATGATTAACTTCCTAAACTTTGAATTTCACTATAATAAATAACAATCAAGGTGGAATAGCTCTGCAATAGCATTCTTCATGTGCCATAATGTGACATACTATGCATCCTCTTAATTTGGAAAGCCCGTAGGGCGCTTGTGGTGGGTTCTAAAAATCAAGTGCACAGGATCATTATTGTACGAAATTCTGTCTCCTTTAACTTTGATAGGAACAAATCATTTTGAATCATCTTTAATGATTTATAAGCAAAAAACTAAAAATTAGTTCCTTTCAACTCCCCCCCCCCCCCCCCAAAACCATTAACTAGATCTCACCCCCACCCTTGGGGACTTTTGGTATGTTATTACCCAAGGTTAGAGGAAGCGATTGGAGAAAAATACATTCCTCTATCAATTGATTCTTTCGATGACCATATTTTTGTCTAATTTGACTGGGCTACAAGGTGGAAGAGCTCTGAAATAACATTCTTCCTGTGCCATAATGTGATACAGTTTAAGTTACTATAAAACCCCTTAATTTTGGGAACCCCCTAAAGCGCTTGCAGTTGGTTCTACAAAAAAATGCATAAAATCATTATTGTAGAGAATTTTGTCAGCTTTACCTTTGATATGAAGAAAAAAATCGATTTGAGTTTTCGTTCCTGATTTATAAGCAAAAAAAAACTGAAAGATTGTACCTTTCCACCACTGGGGACTTAAGGTATGTTATTGTTATTACCCAAGGTTAGAGGAAGCGATAGGCGATAACCCATTTCTCTATCATCAATTATTTCTCTCGATTTGTCTAATTTGACTGGGTCACACTGAATATAACAGATGATAACTATGAATATTTGCAATAAAAAATCCTTACCAAAAGTTGTCAACATAGGTAATTTAGAAAGAATTAAAGAAAGAAAGAACATCGGAAATGGAAATACAGAAATAGAATAAATTATACTTTTACATTGAATCATGCATGATGCTCAACTGAATTTTTGATAAATAAAAAAACAAGAAAAAGTGAGTTAAATGTGATTGAGTACTAAAATTAACATAATGTAGGCCTAGTCGCAATTAATTTTGACTAACGGGAATAAGGCAATCAATGAGTAATTACATATTCTCATTAAAGTAAACTATATGACATTGATAATTGGCATATTAATAAAGTATTTATCACTAAAATAATCTAAAAATATAGTTTATTATTTATTTGGGCCCAATATAAAACAAGAGACTACCACTTTCCCATGGACTAAATAGACAGGAAACGGAAGGCTCAGACTCTGAGAATGAAGGTAGATTCTTCAACTATCAGCAGACTGTAGATCTCAGAGGGTTGAATCTTATGGGATATAATCCGTTATCACCAGGTGTACATCCTGTCAAGAATAATCGTCGCGACGGAAAGATTACATCCTAATTCAAAGTTTCAGATTTGGAAGTCGGAACTCTTTGGATAAATAAGGCACACGTGGTCAATGAATTGAAGGGTGTCGACCTTCTCACCATCAAAGGCACGCCCTCAATAAAAGTATGCCACAGCCGGAGATGAACTAACTTGAAAAGGGCACAAGCCCATGCATCAACAATAGGGGCTGATTTAAATGTAAATTACTATCTCACTAAACCAACAGTACAGGAAGGATGCAGGAATCTTTAAACAGTAGAAATGGGGAAATGTACTACCGTAGCTGGATGGATCAATAACACAATAAAATTATTAATGTTATGGACACAGAAAGAAAGAAGGAACAGTGATTTTCAGCGTTATCTGCATGTGTCAATATTGATTTCTGGAAGCGATTAATTTCTCGACTTCTATTCTCCCCTTGCCTTGCGGTCCATAAAGAACTTTATGGAGTGTTCTAATCTCGTTAATTAGAGTAGCCTGGGAGAATGACGAATATTCTATCTGTTTACTTTGGAAATTGATAGAACATTATCGAAGCTTCTCATTCTTTCTGGATTATGAGAAATGAATAAAAGGCATAGGCTCTCATAAGAGTCAGTCAGTTGTGATACAATCTGTACGTGATAAAGACACAGTGACAGTTCCCGTTTCCGCTCATACAAACCGTATTACCAATGAGCGCTTATACAAACTGTGTTATATGACCGATTTTTGTTAAAGTGATAATCGCAGTATATTGTGACAGATTATTATTCAGGCTTCTTCAACTGTATATACCGTGACTCGTAAAGGCTTGTAGTGTTTTAATTGTTATGTTTTTAGACGTTTCTTCTTGAATTATTGAAGAGTTATTATTTAATATTTGATTGGCCTTTCAACAGTTAGTGATTGAATTTTGAACAGTAGTATAGCAAAATCTTTATTAGCTGAACATTATCGATTTATCTGCTTCTGATAGCTTATTTTGTGTAAGGAATAACTGATTAGTGCGAGTTGTGGATAATTTGTGTTAATAAAATGCGAGTGTTAATTTAAAGTGTTGCCAGCGTTATTTTAGAGATAGAACCCTTAACATTAATATAAAATATACCTCTCTGAACCAATAGAAAATGATCGTTTTGAAGAGTGAAAATGCCACTGAAAATAATGTAAAAATGAAAATATACTGAATTATGAAATGCATGTTTTATGGGTTTTTATTCATCAAATTTCTCAGGATATTGAACCAAATTTCTTGTGAAAATGGGAAAAGTTTCTGTGAACAGCATTTTAAATTTGTTTTATTGAATACCGCCACATATACTACCAATTTACTCAGTGGAAAATATGGGTTTCTCTTGGCTTGGATTTTTTCACTCAAAATTACTAAATTTGAAATATAAATTACAAAATTAGTACCTGTAAATATGTTTTAATTGCAGTAACTGTTATTGTGGAAATGAAGTCATTTGAACGAAGAAAGGTAAATAATGGCTTGAGACTTCATGGATTGCTTGAAGAACTGTGCATTAGAAAATCAAATAATAAAAAATATAAGTTTCCAGGACACTTCCTACTTTTGAGAATGGAAAAGACAATAATTGATCAAAAATCTTTCTAATTTGTTCTATCATAACTTGTTCTACTATAAGAAAAACAGTTCTCTTTTTCCACATAATAGGATGATTATCATAATGAAGAGCTCACTTGAAAAGAAGAAAAAACATCATACCTTTTGTGTTTAGACGAGACGATGGATTTAGATCCAGAAATTAGCTAAACGAAAAATATAGTAGGCTACAAAGTACAGATGCATTATGACATGATTCAATTGGGAAACGTGATTAAAGTTCAAAGATAAAAAGCAATTTTTTTCACTACACTATTGACTTTGAACACCCAATAAAAAAATATAGACTTGTTCAGTTTTCTATAGCAATTGTAATATTGTAAACAATAGAACTTAATAATCCAATGATGATCAGCATTGCTGGAACTATGGAGTTCGCCGTAATTGAATAGCTGAATTACACGTAATAGAGGATTTTTGTCGACCTGACACTTGATTGAAATCACGCATTCTCTCATGCATATTCTCAGATTATTCTTCATGATTTTTGTCATGATTAACATGAGTAAAGATGGCGCAAGATATCTGTGCGCGTGGTAGCTCGCTGCTGCTACAGTTGTGAAAAAACATTGATTGTAGTAGAGTCGCAAGGAGAGTGAGAGAGATGCTCTCTGTTTCGCTACACACACCAGTTGTGTTTTCATTACGCGTAAGTTATTACTGTATCTCCTTCTATTCTCAAAGTACGAAATTCTTGATAGGTTAAAGATACTTAAATAATTTTTTCATATTCTAAATCACCACAAAAATGTTTTTTACTGCATTAAAAATTCATCGAAATCGGCCAACTTTATAAAATTGGTGAATTAATAATAATAACAACTGGATTTCACCCAGTAGTCAAACCTTGACTATCGGAGAATGATTATTGTAATTATGATGACTATTCTAATATTATGTTTTATTGTTTTGTAACATAGAGCATGCTCCTGCAAGGACGCTGACTTAGTACAGTGGTAGGCGATGTTATTCAAAAAGCAAGCATACTGAACCACCTCCACCCCACCCGCCTATTTCCCAACTCTTGAGACCTCGCGCACAGATGGGCTAATTTGCGCGATCTATACAGTAAATTGATTTGAGGTTCTACAATATTTTTATAAGTTCTATAACGGAGAAAAACAAAGATAGCACTGTATAAAAAAAATGTTTCAACTTATAATGAATCAGTAACTAATTTAAAATGCAAAATTAATTCAGCAAATCCAATTACAGTATAAACGTCAATTTATATAATGAGAGACAAGTGTTTGTGTGTGTGTCACTCATGGATTTCAAAAAACGGCAATGATTTGAAACACTAAATTTGGCACAAAGCTTCCTATAAACTCAATTCAGTGCACCTCGAAGCCCGATTATTGATTTCTATTCCAGACTTTTCAAAATTAATGTTCAAATTTCACTTATGAGCACTATTACTGTTTTAAATGTGTTTAGATGCAGTAAGCTTATAGAACAGCTGATTACATGATACGTCACTATGCTGATAATTTATAGATGATATGCCGATATGTCTTAAGCCAAAGCAACAGATTAGCTCTGCATCAACATTGCAACTGCTAATTACTCAGCGTCATGCGAGCTTACTCATTGAGTGCATTGAGATTTTCCTTTAATATAAAGAACCGTCAATATTGCAGCTCCTAATTCATTTTTTAGAATTGTATTGGCATTGGCGGTTGAAATCCATATATCACATTTCTAATTTTAAAAATCTGTCATATCCATATAATATCATATATTTAATGTTAAAATCTCGTTGCAAAGCCGGGTAAACCACCAGTACACAATAGATCTTGATGCAACGAAACTATTGGCGTCTATTAGTAAGTGAAACTTACTACTCGAAGTAAACTACTAACTACTTACTACGAAACTAGTAGTTAATGGGTGAATTTAATATGAATATTTTCCAGAGGAGAAAAGGTGGAAAAGTGAAAGGATAAGGAGAAAGAGAAACGAAGAGAAGAAGACGAAGGAGTAGGAGAAGGAGAAGAGGAGAGGAAAAAGAATAGAAGACGAATGAGAAAAAGCAAAAGAAGAGAAGAAAGAGAGGATGACGAAGAAGGAAGAGAAGAAATAATAGAAAAGGAGAAGAAGAAAGGGGAGAAGAAAAAAGTACAGAATAAGAAGAAAAAAAGATCAGAAGCAGAAAGAAATAACAGAGAACAAAAAGAAGATAGATACATAACAAAAAAGTAGATAAAAAAAAAAAACATATTTAAGCATCTACTGGCTTCCCATCTTGGGGCATCTGGATTTGTCCAATGTTACATTTAAATTTTTTATTTCCATTCAGGCTAGGCTATATTAATTTAGGATTTTTATAATATTCTCTATATTCTTGGCTTGAATTCCTGAATAGATACCATAGTCCTCTACCTCTCAATTGTATACCTCTATTTTGAGAGGAATTCTCTTAAGGCTGGCCAGTAAAACATTAAAAAGTAGAACTCCTGAATTTGCATAGAGAGCAGTGCGATGAGTTTCATTTCTAAGTTCTAAGAAGTAAAAAGAGAAGAACTGGAAGAGGCTCTGGATTATAGGTTACGTCGTTACGTCGCGGGTCACATTCTAGATATTCCGATTCAACTGAATTGAGCAACCATCTAATACATTCATAATTGATTTTCTTATCCTAACAACATGTCAGACAGTCTCAATTTCAGATAGACCTCGTAACATTACAACTCATCCACGAAATGGTGGCATTGAGATAACGAAGACACCACTGTAGACTAAAACTAAATTATATCTGACTCATTTAGTGCATGTGTGAACCAAGCTTACAACAACCAACACATACACAAACCGAAAAAATCGGAAGAAGCCTGCTCAAGACATCGACTCGCAGCAGATCAAGTAAGAAGTTGCTTGGGCGTGCGCGTATGAAAGTAATTGGTATGGCAACTGCAGCAATGAGATCTTAATTGGTATTTATTAAGAGATTCTCCCTTCCCAGTACCTCACTCCTCAAGTCATTGCTATCATGTCTCACCGATCCACACACTCAACACAAACCCGTGTGTATATGTCAGTCACATCAACCCTTAATTTGGGCAGCCCTTGGTCGAGGGATTAACAACCTTCTCACAATTACCTATAAGAGGGGAGAAAGCTTCGGGAATGATCAACCGATTAACGAACACACTTGGATTGATTACTGATTGAGGGGGCATAGCTTTTGCCACTGCTGGGACTGTAGGAAAGTATGATTGGTTGAAGTATGTTGAGTATATTGTGTACTTTTGACTAGTAACAGGAAATCACATAGGGATGTCAATTTATTGACGTGGCTGGAACAGAATTCAGACGGATTCCCAGACAGAAATTCTAATGATAATAATAAAAATAATAATTTCTCTGGATGATGGAAAACACATCCAGTTCCAGAGGACTTTATTAATATAAGCTCACACATTACAATAATATATTATTTAATAGAAAATATTTGAATGTAGCTTATACTACAAGACACATAGATAATTTATTTATTGCCTTCATTTCCGCACTTTACAATATACAATACAGAAGTGATGTGGACGAGGCTCTCTTTCATTGAAATTTTCAAATATTAATAATACTTTTTCATAAATATTAATTAATACTTAAGCAAAAATAACAAATATCTATTGGGTATCGGTATTTTAGGACAAGTTATTGACAAAACTTGGGGCCGTATTTAGGAATGTTCCTTCAGTTTCTCGTGACTTTGGGGACTCTTGAAATGCTATGTATTTATATACAGGAATTTCAAGAGTCCCTTGAGATAAGAGACACTGAAAAAACGTTATGAATACCGATCATTGACAAGAGCTAGAACCATTTAATAGTGAGAGAGGGGAGAGGTTTTAAACCGGTGTAACATCAACAAACATTAATTGATAGCAGGTTGATTTTGGCAAAGAGGGATATGTATGTGAATTAAAATTTTATAGCCGTACTAACAAAGAGAATTCCTTTCCACTCAATTATATGGCTCACATGCCTGTCATAAATGCCTCTTCTAATTTTAAAATATTCAAATGAATGCTTGAAATTTTTGGATTTGAGTAGCCTATATTCAGGTCTTTTATGTATCCTTTTTCTCCTGATTTGATCTTTGAAAAAGGCCGTAGTGTACATCACTTTACAAATGGAAACAGGATACAGGGTTTGAGAGACTCCTTCCTCCTAACTTGAGTCAGTATAGAGAATTGTAAAATTATTGCTACATTGATTCTAAGATAATTTTAAACTGGATATTGTCGTAATAAAATGAAAATTCACAACAGAAGAGAATGTTCATGATACAAGGAAAGTGAGAATTTTATCAATGAGCTTTGATTCTTGTAAGTTGTGAATAATTGCCTTTTATTTCTCTTCTAAATAATGTCTTCTGTTTTAGTTTACAAGTCATTCAGATGACGAGTCAGTTTAGCCACAGCCCATAGGATTGATTAATGAACCGTTATTATTAACCAATTAACTGTTAATAAGAATCAATAAATTCTCTGCTCTGTGGTCTTCGCTTCTGCAGTATCTGTTGAATTTTAATCGCTAAACATTCTATTTCATGCAAATTAGATAAAAAAGAGGAAAGGAAAGAGATTGTATTTGAAAACAAGATTCTTAGGAAAATTTATGGGCCAATAAATGAGAGAGGATAGTGGATGAAAAGGCAGAACAGATATAGTGTGTGAGTTTGAGTAGAAGGATTAGATGGGCTGATCATGTTTTGAGAAGAAGTGATGACAACAATTTCAAACAAGTCATAAAAAGAAATCCTGAAGGAAGACAACCGAAAGGAAGGCCACGGCGAAAATGGAGGAATCAAGTGATGGCTGATATGGAGAGAATAGGAGCAACTGAGGAAGACGCAGTGAAGCGGGAGAGATGGAGGGGCATTGTTGGTGCGGCCAAATAACATGGTGGGATGTATCATTCCACCTGGCCGAGAATCTACTTAGGAGAGTAGTCTACTTTGGGAGGAAAATCTCTTGTATGGCCATGGCAGTAAGTAAGTAGTCTAAGTAATAAAATTAAAAAAAAAAAACAATAAAATTTTCAAATTCAAATACTATTATTCACTCAAATAAAAATATAAAAAAAACATAGGATACAATAAAATTTCAAGTGCATTCCTCATTAGGTTATAGCCTGTGTGGAGGACTGATTCGTCTCTCCAACATCAGACATTAATCATAAAACTAAGAAAAGCCAGTAACAATATATTATAAAACAGAACTGAAGTACTGCTGCTATCAACTATTGACAGTTATACATATTGTACAAAAACATAATTATAAAGAAAAAATAGTTGAAACATTAGTGAAATTATTATACACTTAAAATACATTGGAAAAATAGACATTACATTAATTTGGATTATGATAACTTGGAAGGATATACATACATTACATCAAGTTGTTAGGAGGTACTGCTGTAGTCTTTTGACAAATACATGACCAGAAGACTGTCTAGAGATGTCAAATGGCAGAGCATTAAACAGCCCGGGACCCCTAAAGGCAAATACATTCAATTTCATAATTTTAATATTATGACTTCCAATTTCAGTGCAGTTACTTTCAATTTAGCTTCTCTTGAACACCGACTAAAATAATAGTAAATTAGTAACTTCGAACTCTGCACTTGAAAACAAAAGTTCTATTTCGGTATCTAATTTGGAACATGTGGCCCCACTTATGATGATCAACGGCGACGTTTCTTGTTCGACCTTATTTAATCCACATATGGTTTCAAGTCATTACCACTCAACAATATCATTCAGTAACTACGCAAAACTCACATAATGCAATTGCTACGAAAATACTACTACTAATTGTATTCTAACAGTTGAACTCAATAAAAAAATGCAACGTGTTTCCAAGTACTCATTTCTAGAAGTCTAAAAGGTGGAAGAATTCGACAGCTTTAACCAAAACTTAATTTTTACTGTGCAACTCATCACACACGCACAAGTCAGACGCATGTGGGCATAATCTGAGAGGGGACGAAATATATTATTATTATTATTATTATAGATGTGTTATGTGTTATGTATTATATATGTGTTATAATATAACTTCCTGGTGGTTCGGAACCCACCTAAAACTGTAGGTCCAAGTCATCAATCATCATCATCCAATTCATTACCCACGCACAGGTTTCAGACCTATGTGGGCTTCATCCTCCAAAAAATATATATAATATATTAGTATTAGTAAGCGGAGGACCGCTTACCGCAGTTGGTTGAAGCGTCGCAACTTCAACTTACTGTCGTTTCAGCGGTCGTGAGTTCGAATCCCGCTCCTCCGTCTGGCATTTATGTGTTTCATTCACCTCATTACTCACGTACAAGTTTCGGACTCATGTGGGCATCATCAGTAATAAAAAAAATACATAAACTCGTGTAATATTTGAGTATAATTAGAGCCACCCGATTTCAAGTCCAACAGGTTTTTGTTATAGCCAAACGGAAAATGCATGAACTATTACTATTAGCAGATTAGCACTGTGCCATGATAGCTTGTTATCTATTTCATAATATGCTATATTATATATTATAAACAGTATTTAGAACTATTTATATATTTTTATACTATTTATATATTTTAATATATAGTGTTGTCTAGAATTTTTATTTTTGATTATGGTGATTTAGTAGATAGTATAAGAAATCAAACTTTTTCAATTTATAAACTAGGTAATGGGGCTGGAATCAGGTAGGAAATATTATAAAGTTTGGTTAAAGTATTCTTGAAATATCTCTTGAATATAATATATCTACAAGAATTCAGTAAACAATTCAAGATTAATTTCAAGCTAATTGGAGAGCAATGCACTTTAGGTAAGATAAACTTTATACCTGTAGGCTACAGAAAATAGGAAAGCATTGAGCAATATTCCCAAATTCTTCTAACAATATTCCTATTTTCTACATAACATCTGACTGAAAACGAACAAATTTCTAAAGTAATTACTTATTAACTGTAGTTCTTTTTCACAAATTGTAAAAATAAAATATTTGCAATAGTGGGAAACTTGCATGATCAAATGAACAGTTACGTCAACATTATTATTATTTTTTTTTTGTAGATTACGTCTTGGAGACTTCAGTATAAGACGTCAGATCAACAATTATACACTTGATACTGTACCACAATTACTATATCAATTAGTTGAGGTGAGGCTTAATTTTGATGTGAAAGGAATTCTTGTACACTATAAAAAGCTTTATCAACTAAATATTACGGCTTATTATGGCTTTCTAACTAGCATCAAGTGTTCAGCTTCACTTCACAGTGGAAAGTTCACATTGCCAGGAGGTTACCGCCTAAAATGTGATAGATTCATTACGAAGCTTCCAAAGAATTCTCTATTTTCCTATAAAATATTCCATGTTTTTCATAGACTTGCAGCATCAAAGTTGTAAGTGGAAATACAGTCTATTTACTGTATTTGAGTAACCTCAATTATATTAAAATAATAGTTACACGCAATAATCAAGAAAATTGTTGTCTGTTTCATTAATGTTAATCGTTAGTCTAAAATAGAATTTGTTGGAGCAATTTATGAAAATGTTGGTTTTACAATCAGATTTAGGCTAAGTTTGGTCAAAGTTTGGTCTCGAGATAGCTCAATAAGGCCAACTTTCTTCAGAAAAGTGAGAAAAACGAAAATTTAGCTGAAGCTAGAGCCAGCAGCGAGCCAATGCAGTGAGTAATGTTTTAATAATGCCAATTAAAGTGAACGGAGCCCCCTCCATTGCGCTATCACTCATTACGGAATTGTGCAACGAAACTTGACCCAATATTCTCGGAATTAAATTGACTAGCCGCGTCCTTGCTCACTATGAACCGGCCAAATCCTGCTACTGTCCTGTGAAAATAGCTCTTCATTATCGGAGCTGACAGATGTAAAATCACCAGAATTGCTATAGCGCAATTCTAAAGTGAGTTCCACATTTACAAATTTGCTATAAAAATCCACGTTCCTCCCATTAGTGTCCTTTTGATATTTATTGATCTGAATGATTTTAGACATTCATAAACATATCCACGTATGTGGATATGATATACGTTATAACATATAACGTAAAATAATTTACTTGGAAAATATCGGAGCACGGGATTGAAATACAAGCAATATACTGTATACGGTAACATGAATTAGTTGGGCGAAAACAAAAAAATCTGTGAACCTAGTACGTACTCCGAACTCACAGCAAAGTGAAGCTTATATAATACGGTTAAGGGAAACTAGTACAGTAAAATTATACAGTTGTAATGAAGGTCAACCCTAGTTTTTGTCATCATGTCTAAAGATTTTACTTAACATTTTCCGGGTTTCATTAAATAACACTTTTTGAACTTCAGGCCAAAATCTTCATAATCAATTTAAAGAAACCATAATCAATTTTCTCCAAATCAAACCACTGATAAGCAACAAGATTTCGGGATGTTTTAGATGATTTTCAGTTTCTGTTGTTTATTGAAAAATCTCATCAATTCGCTCGAAAATGGTAATTTTACTATACTACTTCAACTATGAATGAATGAACTGTAACAGTAGGCCTACTATGTAGAACAGGTTTAACTAGAGGTAACTTATAACTCATCTCTAAAAACAGTTCACCTCACTTTTTTAGGAACCAGTTCCATCCTACGCCAAATCCAAAACTAACAACTTCCTCCGTTTTTCGGCTTTGATGTCTCCTACTTTTAAACAGAAATCTACAAATTCTAATTCAGATTTGACTTCAGGTACAGAATTTTTGAAACAATAATCGGACACATCCGCTTAAATTTTAATTGAAGCATAGCCTACTGGGTCGGGTAGTTCTCTCTGCAGAGTTCATCATTCTGCATGTTTCCAAACTGGATCCTAATTTCTATGCTAATAATCCTGACACTTGATTGCATGCTTTTATGTTGTACATCGTATCGGATGTTAAAAAATCACATAACTGATGAATCATACAAGAATACCGATAATTTCAGATTATAATGATCCGGGAATATTAATTCTCTTCAATCATAAAACTAACCTCGCATCAGTTTCCAGTTTCAACCACATTTAAAAAATTACAATGAAGCTCAACATCGACACCATTAGCATATAATTATAAATGAATTTCAGCTAAGTATTAGCTGGAACTTAAATTTATGCCAAGCCCCTCCTACGCATAAATACTTGATGGTTTTAATTAATAGCTCTATTCAGCTAAGCCTTGCTTTTTGGAGACCGAATTATGATCAGTGGTTCCTTGTGCTCGATTAAATACAAATTAGAAATTTGTCGACAATGGTTCAATGAAAATAGTAGTTATAAGGCTTCGGCAACTTGAATTCTTATATTGAGAGTTTTCATTCTACAATCACCATTTACAAACTGAATATTAATGAAAAGTCTGAGACTCTGAGTAGTCTCACACTAAAAACAAACTGATATGTCTTGTTTTCTTGTATCAATCACCTACCAGAGTTAAATTTAACTAGTAGTTCTGTGAACAGTAGATCTTACACCCAATAATAATTGTGTTTGCACAGAGGAATATACAAGGTATTTTTTAGAAGTATAGCACTGTTTCGAGTGGCAAATATTTTGTTAATTAACAGCTTATTTATTTTGTGTTCAGTATTTTTTGCCATTTTATCATGAATAGACCGACGCCTGACCGAACCGCAATCGCTTTGTTGGAGGAGACATTTGGTGAACGCATAATATCTCGTTCTGATCATGTGAATTGGCCTGAGATTTGAAAGATCCTGAGATTTAACACCGCTGGACTATTTTCTGTGGGGGAATGTGAAATCACTAGTCTACAGAGACGATTGTTGATTTGGAAGGCAACATTCGCAGTGCTATTGCTGATATACGGCCCCAAATGCTGCAAAAAGTTATCAGAAATTGGACCTCTTGATTGGACCTCATCCGAGCCAGCCATGGCAGAAATCATATAAAAAAATGGCATACATTATGTTCCAAATAAAGCCAATTTCATGGCAATTAATGCAATTCATTAGTGGTTTAAATTATTTTAAAGTTATATAACTCTAAAAAACACCCTTTATATGACCATAACCATAATATTATGATGGAATAGGCCATCTTGAATCATCTGTTTCTATAGAAGAAGGCTTAAGTGCCTTTCCTCTATATCATTTTCAATATCCTTTAAATGCAAGCAAATTTTGAAAATCTTTACACGTATATTGCTGCTCGTTCCTAAAAGGAGCACCCATGCCAAATGTCATAGAATTTGGTCCAAGCGTTTAGCCGAGAATGCGTTACAAATAAACATAAGCAAAACGGTAAACTTGAAATAGAGACCTAACTTTGTTTGGTCAATAATTATTGTGAAAGCACAGGGTTTTGACTAATTGAGGAAAAAATAAGAATATGTCTCCTGCATTCCACCACGAAATTTAGCAGTCTCACACTAAAAACAAACTGATATGCCTCACGTTTTGTATCAATCACCTACCAGAGTTAAATTTAACTAGTAGTTCTGTGAACAGTAAACCTCACACCCAATAATAAGGGAATATATTTGATGTACTCGATGATAATTATCATCGCAAAATTGAACACAATCATCAAATTCAAAAAATTATCCAGATCTAACACAATTTATTACACACCCTTGCCTTAGCCAAACCCCTTAGGAGTTTTGGAGGAACACAACTTGAAAAACAATAAAGGGAGGGGGTAACCATCTAAAAACAGCTCCTCATCTCCAATAAAAGTATCACAATAGAAATGGTTGCCTTCACATAACAGTTTGGTATAAAAGTGGAACGAATAATGAACCATCATAATGATAGGACGTTTGTGCAACCAAGGGTGAGAGGGCCCTTCTATTCTACAGTATATGATGAAGAAGCTCATTTTAAAAATCATACTTTTCCTATAGTAGACAGTCTTGCCTTTCCTTTATTTTTAAAGGAAAAATAAGAAATATCATATTTCTATTTTTCCTTGCCAAAATAGGAACAGATTTTGAAATTCTCAACACATATTCCACTGGGCGTTCTCAAAAGGAACCTCCATGCAAAATTTCAAAGCACTTGATCCACGCGTTTGGCCGTAAATGCGTTACAGACAAATGCAAAACGGTCGACTTGAAACGGAGACCTCTCTTCTTTCGGTCAAATATCTGGTGGCACTTGAAAGAATGCTCTTCAACAGAATTGTAATTTCGATTATGGCCTATAACCTACAAATGACGTCATCAATTTATTGAACTGTTTGGCCGAAGCAAATTGGCTAAATTGATGTATTGCTGCGGGCAGCCTGTTCGAGTTGGCGGCAAGAACACAACTACAATCGAATGCTAGCTTACAAATAATATCAGAACGCAATTGGCTGCCCGACAAGCAAGGGGCAAGGTTAGCCTAGCTAAATAGAGACAGAAAATTCGAAAATGAAGCTGACAATCAACACGCATGACTAAGAGGTTGATGTCTTTGCCGTATTAAAATCGTCCCTTGCTTATTGTTGCTTCAAGTTTTGCAATTGAAACATCCAAGAAAAAAAAGACAATCAGCATCCAAAATCGGTTTAATTCTTGTAAAATTGTAGGGAGTTTATTTAGTTATATGAATTTATGTTTCAACTTGGTCGATATTTTTTTCGCAATGGTGATACGGAAGAAGTTGGTTTATGCACTGGAATTTAATACGAGAAAAGTTGGGATAAAATGTAATACCCCATCCACCCAACAGACCTTCCAACTGAAGCCCTCAACAAAGATCACAACTCAATTTAGCCAATGCATAGATCTGCCAAAACTGAATAGTAAAAAATCCTCAGAAAGTAACTATTCTAGATAAGACAGCTTCTACTATTTCTTAAAATCATGTTATGATGCTAACTGTCAACCTTTTATATCTTTCTGATTTCAGCCTAAATTCAATTTGGAAATTCTATATAACCATTCATCTATTTCATCTTAGAGAATTAATTTGTAGTTTACTCACTACTAGTCTACTACTTGAACTTCCTTAAGATGTCCAATTAGTATGTTCTGAGGAAAATTAAGCTATTTTAACTTAAATTTATTCAAATAATTCATTCATGTTTTACTTACCAAAAGTCCATGGCATCATTTATTCAAAATATGTAAAACCAGGATTTCCAGGCTTACCTGAAAAAAGCATATATAAACCATGAAATACTGCAAAAATAAATTAAATATTTTGTCACATTAGAAATATAAATTGGATATATGTGATATAATTTAGCAAAGTAAAGTAAAGTAAATTCGTATGGCTTTTCGTGGTGGGGAGACCCTTACGGGTAGTTCCACCTCGCCGCTTTTTTAACGACTGCTTTTTTTTTATATGCAACCGGGACCGACGGCTTAACGTGTCCTCCGAAACACGGATTTAGCAAAGTAAAAATGTCCTAATTCGCAAAAGAAAAAATCAAAATATACCTCAAAATAGATTTTACAATAAAACTGAAGCAATATAATGATTATTTTGATCTTTCAAAATTTCCACAGAACAATATTAATAATAATTGATTATACTAGGCTAAAGAAAAAATAGTTATAAACTATTCATCATAATTTTAATGTAATGGCCAGTTTACAATTTTCCCTAGCCGTTCATAGGATTTAATCATTCAAATAGCAGATCCGTATTATATAGTATACAGGAAACAGACATGTTGAGAGGGAAATATGAATTATTAAAAACTTAATTCAAAATATACCAGTATAATATTGTTGATAACATATTTTCCTCAAACACCTCTAAAAAGCTGAGGGCTACAATGAGAACGTACTCTGATGTCGACATAAGCACCACCAGTAGCTTGAAAAAAAAACCAAAATTGAATGGGCCTACGTTCATTTCAGGGGTATCGTTGAACGGATGGGAAAGGAGCCCTTGTTTACGAATTCGACCTACAGAAGACAATCTTTCTTTCGCGTCTACTCCCCCACTTGAGTTTTGTGTACCACTTGAATCTGTCGTACTACTGAAACCGAGAGCTACTAATGCTCTCGGGGACAGGTGCGTTATCCAGCGCTTTCATTCTTCCAGAATTCTGTAGTTCTCACTGAAATCCCCCCCCCCCCCCCCACCGTCAGACTCTACCTAAACTGTGATCTTATCCTCTTTTTCTTCAATGAATGAAGACCCACCTGCTGGGGTTGCTGTACCAGAAAAAATCTCTGAAAGGGTATGTATTTTCGGCAGTAGGATACATAATGCCTGTGAGATTTTGGAGGCAGTTGTTCGTTGGCGATAAGGGGAAAAAGCGGGAGGTTTACTCATCTTTCAGGAATTTTAAAAAACCTCTTCTCAAGAGATTGCCAAGTATTTTTTGAAATTGGAATTACCTTCCCAAGAGACTGCCAAGTAGGCCTATCTTAAAAGTAATCTTAGAATTCACAGTTCATAATGGAAAGGACACAAAGATTGGAACGCAAATTCCTTCTTACTTGATACAGTTTCATTAGATAAATAACGAGCTGTACAGGAGGTTTAGAAACTCAATAGACCAATAAACGAATACATAAAATCCAGTTTATTCTTCATTACAAAAACCTTGTGGAATCTTGAGAACTAGACAGGACAAATCCAATAAAATAATTTAGAAACTCAACAAACAAAAACATATTGTTTTCTAGAGCAAACTCCAGCAACTATTGCTTCAATCAACATCAACATTTCCAAACGAAGCAATTTATACACTGCAAATGTATCAGGCCGAGATTCCTTATCGGATGTCGCCTTGCGAGAACGAAGGAGGTCGCTGGTCTTCAACAAGAAACTTCTGCGTTCAAGAAATTATTCTTTCTTCCAGGGCAAAGAAGAGCATCGGGCGTATTCTCTCAAAGGTTCGGGGGGGGGAAGGAGGGGAGGCATGAGTGAGTGGGGGGAGGACCCTGAGAAGCGGCTGTAGAGAAGAGGAGAGTTTTCTCTGGCTGTTGGGTTCTCTGCTGCCTACTGCGGTGTGCGGAGAGCGAACTGGTTCTAGCGGAAACTCGGCTCATGTGATTTCCGGTGTCCAGGACGCCGCGCCGAGCCAGAATGATGTCCCGGATCGCTGATTGCACTCACACACACGCACACCTACAAGCATACACTCTTGGAAAACCTTTACGGCCACCTCTGGTACCCCGTAGAAGGCCACGGTTTTTTAAAGCATTCCTATACACCTCAAAAGTACACCAAAAAATAAATGGCATATAAAAACAGTAAAAATACCGGGTCGATTAAGGTGCCATCGCTCTCTATGTACTCGTATTCAACGGGTGAATGCAACAAGTCACTAGCCAGCCATACGGCAGCTCACTAGAATCATTAGGACACCAACGAACGAGGCAACCTTTCCAGTATTCGTTAGTGGTAGTCACTGGAGTCGTGCGCTGGGCTTGACTCGACTTTTGACTACAAAATCTCATTTTTAGTCAATGGAGTTTGAATAATGTGTTAGACTCATTTGAATTGAATTCTATAAAACGTAAAATGACTACATTTAACCCGATAAAATCTATCAAAAAAAGGGATAGAACCTACAGCCATCGTAAACTATAGTAAACTCATCTAACCTCCAGTGATACCCAAACAAAAGAGATGTATTTTGCTTGACTGAGGTGTCTCCCAACACCCAACAGTCTCAACATTAGTGCAATCTAAATGTATTTGACACATTTTCTGGATTATCCTATTCTATTAAAAGAGCAATTTCTTTATGCATGTGTGTATGTATGTATGTCCGACGGATCTCAAAAACGGCTCTAAAAATGTTGAAATTACGTATATAGGGTCTTTTTGGTGCAAACATAGGATTGCGCTAAGTATCATTCCTGTAAAAGCTCGCTGAAGTACACAAAAAAGAGAAATCTACCCTTAAAGGAAAAATTGATAGAATACAACAATTATTTTCAATCATAAGTTATGGTAGCTCCCTCAGCGTCGTTATTTACGCTATCTGGAACGCAAAGGCCTTGCTTACCGTGTAGTCAGAGCCTTCCAGTTATGAAGAAATATATGACTGGATAATCAAAGCTAAGCACATGATTTTTCCATTTTTTTTTGGCACAAAACAAAATTTTTCTAATACAGTATTTTGGTTTATCATGTGAAAAGGACTCTCGGCCGTTTTCCTCTATAACTTACCAAGGACTTATATGACTTTTATTTTATTATTCTATGCATATATAAGAAGCAACACATATGTTACAGCCACTCTTCAATATGCGCTCCTTTCTGCAAGCAATAGACAGTGAGTTGACACCGTATGAATGTGTCTTTATTTTAATAAATTTCAACCATAAATTGGCTGAAACTGTTTTCTATGGACGGCTGGAACTGTTTTCCATGGACAGGGAACCATGCAGGCTTTATAGATTGCATTGAAAAAGAAATTAAAAATCATAAAACTTTCTAGCACATGAAGCATTAACACCCGAGCAGAGCTCAGCACCCTGATAGCTGATATTGCTGTATTAAACTGTAACTTTGTACTAAATAAAATAGTGTGAAGTTGCACCAAATTCTATTATACTGTGTCTATAAACGTATTATACCGCATCCTTTGATACACTGACTGGCCTGGGACTCTACAACATCTAGACTGCATCCTCAGATGGAACAAAAAACTATCAAGCCGAGTCTTCTACTATCCTCTACACAGCAATGCAATGAACAGCAGCCGCATAATGGTTACCAGTTTATGATGGATTGTTAAAGCAGGGCATTCCCTTCTATGATCCTAATGACTAAGTCTATAATGTACCTCATACCTGCCATTCCGTAATGATACAGCAAGATAATCATTGCCTACTTCACTAATACTGTACTATATATTGTAAAGAGCAAATCAGTCGTGATGTAGGCCAACTGAAATCGAAACAGAATCATAGAGCTGTCTACGAGTTCATGAGTGAGAAAATGTAACTCAATTATTTGCCTTTCTCATGAGAAACTAAAACCAAATAATTATTTTCAACGTTTATTCAGTGATTGCACAAAATTCTGTACTATTATTGTGAACTGTAGATAGTTTTAGAGTCGTAATTAAAAAGCAATGCAAGTAAAGTAAATATCAGTTGTGGGCGTTTAAGTTTCAAGTTTTCAACCTGCATTGAGCTTGAATTATTAAATAGAATAGCTCTTCACAACAGCAAACTATTATTATAATTTAAGGGATGATAGAGCTTTTCTCAATAACACATGTAAGCAACCCATATTCAAGCGTTGAAAATTGTATAGTATTTGCATACCATATAATTAGAAGTGATACATTGGAAATTGTATTGTTCAAATTATCGCATAATTCGAACAATGCATTGAATGACATTGAACTAACTACTGATATAACATATGAAATTAGGCTTAAAGAATTAGTCACACAATAAAATAATTTCAATCACGGTATGACTCATAAGTGCAGTACTTTCAAAACATTATTGATACCATTGTACAATTTAGTGGCTATTTCAGTAAAAATGTTGTACACAAGTTTCGAGGTATGAGCACCTTAGCATCTTTTCAAGAGAACACATCTAAATTTTCTCTTCTAGAATAATAGTTTCTCGAATTTTAATAATACTTCAACCAATCACAGCCCAGTTGAGTGAAGAATCATTTCATATTTTAATTTGACAAAAATTTGTCAAACAACATGTTCGTTAAATGTTTTTCATTAATAAGGATATGATTTTCACCTGATTATTGGTAACAGAGCCACTAGCAAGCTGCTGCTAACAGCGTAAGTTAGTACTGTAGCTTGAAATAAAAAATTGCTTCAAAATAAATTGTAAATTGAGAAAAATATACACAAATTTTAATAGTGCAAGCAGCAGCATAGTGTATTGCGTTACTTTATTCAACTCCGAATATTATATGCGGAGTAGCAACATCCAATAATTAAGAGACTGTTTCAGTAAAAATGTTGTACATAGGTTTCGAGGTATGCGATGAGAACCTTTCAAGAGAAGCCATCTAAAATTTCTCTTCTAGAATAATAGTTTCTCGAATTTTTCATAATACTTCAATGGAATACTTATAATACTCCTAAAGGAAAACGTGAATAAATCGTACACCAAATAAATCGTAAGGCGAAGAAAGCGTAAAGGTTCAAAGCCAGTTGACAAGGTTTGGACACCCCTCCACAACTTTTTCACAGGCGAAGAAAGTGTAACGACTTACGATTTGATTCTGATAATTGAAATTTAAAAAACAAAGGAATTCCGTGCCTTGCAAAGGTTGCACATTTCTATCATAACCAAATAATGATCAAGCACAGGGTGTTTCTGTTACTTCGTCTATGCTATTTTCGTGCTACTCTATAATGAAATTACAATTTTATTCCGTATTTTTAAAACTACCCAGAAAATAAATAATGCACCAAATGTATAGGAGACAAACAATTGATCAAATGAGAATAAAATACATTAAAATGGAAGATGAAACTGAACATGGATTTACATGCGGTGAAAATCCAGTTATAAATAGAGTTTGGTGGTCAAATATCAAATCTACTGTTAGACCTAGTTCTTCTGCCAACCAGTCAGGTAAGAAGAGTAGAGTAGACAATCTCCACACCCTCAAGCACCAAAAAAGCTATGAAGGAGAATAGTGTCAAATTTCCTAATGATGGAATGCGGTATCAAATTTATTCCTCATGAAAATAACCAACAGTCTATTCTGTGAGCAACCTATGCAGGAACGTTCTACGAAACAATAGCCTCATTATTTCTTGGAAATGCAATTCTTTAAATTTTGAAGATCAAAGTTCGAACATCATTCTGAATTACAATTAATTGTGAATGCATTTTTTATTACGCTACCATTGCACATCAAAATTATGGTTTAGAACTGGTTTATGAAAACAAGCACTTTTGTTTCTTGCAAACTGAGGTTTTTCAATAATAAATGCCATAGTTTTGTGGCGTATATCTAAAAGTTCAATGGTAAAGTGAATGTCATTGACCTTGCAAGTTGAAAATAGAACAGACAAGAGTCAACGTATCACCAATAACTGAGGTAATTCACATTGAACAGTAGTAATAAGCTACAGAATTGAGTAAATCCGGTTCTAATTGAAAATTTCGCCAAAATGTTGATGTTTGTGAAATATTTCAATCAGATCGATCGATCGAAACTTTTGCTTTTACCCTAGCCAGGTTTAAGCCACAAAATAGAAACATCAAACAACAAAACAAAATACCAAATTGGGGAATTTAATCAAAATGTTTTCAAGATAAAACGTGAAAAAACATTATAAATCACGGCACTCACAAACTACAACCTAATTTTTATTAGAGCACTGTGATTGTACTGAAAAGTTCTGTAATATCTATGGATATGTAGTCATCTATATCTATGCCTATCTATAGAGAAACCTATACGACAATAAAGATCACTCTTGATGCGATTTTGACATTTCTCCCTAGAACCATAAAAAGTTATAGTATACAATATACACAGGTAGTATTATTATAGTTCTTTAGCTACCTTGGAAAAATACTGGTGTCTTCGTCAAGAAGCTCATACTGTTTCATGATGTATAAAATATTATTCAGTTTATACAATAAGACATACTAATAGAATACATTGAATTTTGTCTCTCCTATCAATTCAAGAACAGTGATATTATCTCAGAAGCCTTGCATGACAATTATAACGTTCATTAAATAATTTAAAAAAATTATTAATAGAAACTCCTTTCTAGGATTTAAACACTGTTAATATTACTGACTAAAGTTTAAAATTTCACTCTAACTTTGAAAAAATAACTTTCTTGCTGCTACAAATTCATGTAAAATAAACCAATAAAACGGAATATCTAAGGGCCCGACGAATTTACATAAAATAATTATTAAAAACATCAGTTGTGCTGATAGGCATAAGAACCATTCAACTGCTTTGATTTCTGGTGTTGCGACAAAAGTAACCAGCGACAAAAGCAGCTCCCAACTGACAGTGGTGGGGGATCGTGAGGGGTTGCAAGTGAATGGGTGTGAGGAAAAACTATCAAAATTCAGGATTTCAATGTGTACTGAATTCACATTTTTCGTAATTTTTCACATTAGCAGGTTTATAATCAGCTTAAAAAAAGCTTCATCAATTTTTACATTTTTTGGTTAGCTTGAAGAAAACTTCGTCAATTTCTACATTTTTTGTAGTTTTACCCTTATTTTTGTCGTTGTAAGTTCCATTTCACAAACCTGAAAATTATTCAGCTACAGCCACTGAACTGAAGTGAACCAAAGCAACAGTGACAAGTGTTGAAGAGGGAGGGGGTTGGAACATGGACGCCGGGATTCCCTGTAATTTGGGAATTCCACGTCTTGTTTCCAGCGAGGGTGTTGACCTCGGGTAGTTAAAGGCAGAGGTGGGGGAGTTGGTAGCTTGTCGAAAATTTTAGCATGGGAGCTTTTGTCGAACATTATGATTTCTATACAAATCATTTGCTTCCAAATTCACAAAAAAATCACATCAGCAGTTCTTGAAAAACAGTTTTGTTACTTCTTCTTGTTTAACAGATCTCATAACGTATCATGCCTCAATATTTTCTCTTTGCTTTTTTCAATTCGACGAATTGAAATAATTTAAGAAAAGATTTCAACACAATCAAAAATGAAAACGCCAATGCTTGCAGTGTAAAAGCAAAGTGGATAATTCGGCTAAGCATCACGTTTCGTCAATATTCATCAATTTTTTTGTATTCGAAATGAACCAGCTGTTTTCTTTTCTACTCCAAAACCAAAAGCGATCTCACTTGGACTATGAGGAAGCTATATACCAAGTTCCAAGAGTCTAGAATTTTCCTGTAAAGCGTTTCAGAGCACAATTTAGAGTAAAGACGGACGGAGAACGGCACGATTTCAATAAGACCCTGTCGGGTCCTTGAGATTAAAAATTCGAGGAAGGAAAGCCATTAAATATTGGAAAAGTTTCTCAGTTTATTTCATTGAAAACAATAATGATCATAGCCATGTATCACTTAAGTAGAATTCAAAAACTCGTATTATGACAAAGGGAAGTGATAGCCGAATGCCGTAGCAGGTATCTGTTCAATCAGAGATAAGCTACGAAACTCCTGGGCGCTCTTTGTAAGGGTGACCGACTTGGATTGGCCAGCAAAAAAACTGTTCTTTGCTGTAAAATCACTTCCTGGTGGTTCGGAACCCACCTAAAACTGTAGGTCCAACTCATCAATCACCATCATCCAACTCATTACTCACGTACAGGTCTCAGACCTATGTGGGCTTCATCCTCCGAAAAAAAACGAACTGAATATCGTTGAGAGATACATTACGGGAGCTAAAAATTATGAGAATTTTTAAAAGAAACAATAACTCAACAAATAGCAAGACGTTCACCAAGGAAAGACAATCAGACAAAAAATAATCGAGATCTATTACTTGGTTCCCAGGACTGTGCCAGGTCTGCAGTAGGAAAAAACGTTTCAAAACAGGTGCTGCAGTGTAGTAGGCCAACAGGAAACAGATGTCCAACTATTCTAGCATGGAAAAGACAAGCTCTGAAATTGCGGCAGGTCATGTGGAATAGCTATGATTTCATGAATACGATAAGAAAGTAACCTATGTGAAGTCCTACAATAAAGAAGGGAACCTTGTAATAACATTTTTTTAACATTCTAAAATCTAACTTCGCAATCGCAGAAGCTGGTTTATTATTCTTGGAAATTTTATCTTGTGCCAGTAGACTTAGGTACATAAAACATACAACTACTTAATTATAATTTATTGAAAATTACTATTTTGACATAAAGGCTAACATAGGCCTAATAAGTATTATTTCTGTCTTACAGGACAATGATTGGTATTTTAAGTCACAATAAGAACATTATAGACTATATAGACATAATAGATGTATAGTCCGTAGAGGCAGTTAGTTAGCTATAGATAGAAGCCTATTATTGTTTACCTATTATTTGCCTATTATTGTAAGGTCTTCTTTGTTTACCTGCACTGTCAACTATCTCTCACTCTTTCAATCACTCTCTCTCTCTCTCTCTCTCTCTCTCTTCCTTCTAACTTTCTCCTTACGCACTTGCCGGCTAGCAATCTATCAATCATCTATTCCTAGAATATCTCTGATTCTTCTCTTATCCAGAAGCTTCTGGCTACCTATTGTTCTCTATTGGGAAACCCCTGTCTGCAACTGAATATTTCAGATTCTTTCAGAGTTTTGTTGATCTTCATTTTTTGTAATCCACAGCCCACGGAGACAGTCCATTTTGAAAAGTCTGTGTATCTTAAAAGAAAGTTCAGTGTAGTTATCACTGTTTGAGTCTGGGTATATAGACGAGTTAGTGAGTTATTACAATTCAGTGATCAAGTTGTGTAATAATTGTGATCGATTTATTTACTCATTCAAAGGTTCTGTGCAGTGGGTGGTAGTAATTGAGCTTCTACTACACATACAAATCTTTGAAATAAATCGTTCCAATTGAGTGTTGGTTTGATCAAAGGATTGCGAGTAGATTGATTTGTACAACTGTAACTGTAAGGCTGTAGCTGATAGTGATTTGTAGTTGTTGAAAGGGTTTTCTTGTATTTAGATACATTACTGATTTAGATATTACAGTAAAAGTGTACTGTTTATAAATATTGTACCTGTAGATCAGATCATTAATTGTTAGCTTCTGATTCTGTTTTTATTGTAGAAGTAGAGCTAATAATGCCCTATTAATTGTAGACTTTTGTCATTTATTTTGCCAGATTGCCAAGTATTAGTTTTTTAGTGTTTATTTAGTGTAATAAATTGAATTGCGCTGTTTATTTAGTCGTTCTTACTCCAATATATCCTCAGAATTCCCGCCTTAAAAACGTCATAGTATCATTTCACCACAATAGAATAAATTATAATAATGCATAAAACAGGTATAGTATCATTCGGGGTTTCACAGTCTGAAGCAACAAATATACTAGTCAGATTTGTTAATTCTGTTTGGAAATGGAGACTGTCAATGACTGAATTATTGAAACGTAAATCGAAAGCTTCATATTGAACATGAAATAAAATAACAATAAATGTATGCAAATTTTTATGCAAAATTATACGGCTCTGAACTGTGAAATTGATATTGCTAACATCACAATTGGCAACAGTTTTCATTTCAAATGTAATCAGTCAAATCACCAAAAATCTGACGAAACATCAATAATTAAAATTGATACAGTACATATTATTTAGAATTTCCAAATTGAACAAAATGTGCTTTCTTGAAAAGCGGGAGACAACAATGAATTAACACACCTCAATACAGGATTTAGCCTTCATATGGACGGAGGTATGTGTGAGAAGACCCCTCATTAGTTACATTATACGATTATAGGCCAGCAATTAATGCTGTAGAAGAAAAGATAAAAATTTGATAAATTAATAAGACTTTATAAATTGATATGAGTATCTGAGAGAAATCAATTTCTAAATGGAAAAATAGAACCAAATACTTTCCTTTCAGGAATTCTTCTATGATACAACCTAATATAATCATTGCATCTGAATAATTTTCTAACCCCTTCTCAATCAGGGATCAACTTATCAATATAGCAATTATTCAAAATTTGTCCATCCAGAAATACAGCATTTGAAACTATCTTTTAACGATTGTTTCGCCCTGGTAGGTTTTCAACCCTGTGCACCAGTGAATGCTCAGCTTCCCCGTTACCGGATACCCGTATAAGGGTCCCGCACCTGCACACTTGAGCACGCACGTGGTCTCCTGACCGCGAGAGGCGTCAAGCACCAAGAACTCGCTAGAGGCTAGAGAGGAGGCTGTGAGAAGGTTTTTCCTGTAGTCTTTCTTCCCAACAGAATGCACAACCAAGCCTGACGCCTGATCTCATCCCCCCTCCCATGTGAACTATATGAAACAAATCTGTAGACTTCTTTTCTGTTCTCACTGTCATAACAGTGTCGCAAAGCAGTATTCGCATTTAATTCTATTTCAATCTTGAGGTGGGAAAATCAAAGCTTGACGCCTCTGCATGAAAGATGACATGCAAATCTTGTCCAAGATGACATACAAACACTTTTATTTTGTTTGAAATGTAAATCATTCTAGCATTATTATGAAAGTATCATATTTTTTAATTTGTTCAATGTTTAGGCTAATTCGTTTAGTTTTATGAACTCACTGCTAGCGCTCAAGATTGCTTTGCTATTAGTGCCAATTTAGTACTTTTATTCCTAGTTATAGTTTGAATTTTATTCTAGTATTTTTCATTAATGATTTTTGATTCTTTGTGTTTTTTCTAACTGTATTGGCAAATAAAATAAAATGATGTGGCCTAGTCGTTAGTCGTAACGCAAACCGTTAGTCAGTCAAGATTGCAGTGAAAAATTAGTTTGGGCTAAATTAAGAAATAATCAAAGTTATTAAAGTGAATTAAGTAATTCAAGGAAAAAATAAAGTAAATAAAAATGAACGATTTAATGATTTATTTGAAAATTACAGTGATAAAAGTAAAAACATTTATAAAATAAATAATAAAATAATCCATTGAAGGATTATTCTTGTAAAACCAGACTGGCTCAGGACAGAAGCTAGTTTCACAACAATTCACAAATTCAATAAAAACCTAAAATTTATTAAATAAAAATACAATTACAAAATATTATATAGTAAGTTATAGCCTAATGAATACAAAATATTTATTGTGGAAAATTTTCTTCAGAATGGAAACTTTTGTTACAACCTACAAATAAAAACTTACGATTACTTTGTATCTACAAATAAAATTACAGATAAAGTAAGTAGGTTGTTATGGGTCAGACTCATGATTTCAGGTCGTACCTGAATAATTTCAGTTCAAAGACCTTGTAAAATAGTTTAGATTGAAGTAAAAACGCAGTATTGATCATAAGACAGATTTGAAATAGAAATTGCGACTTTCATTGTACATGACAAGACTTATATCACCAAACAAAAGTCAAGATATTTAAAAGAGACCTAATTTGATTCCTTATCACAATCGCTAAGCATTTGAACAATGAAATGCATGTACGTGCATCTAACTTTACTCGCATAATTCTGTACAAGAATCAGAAGTTACATATATAGCTAGGCTACACGTACTCACACCCACACAATCCGTTTGGTTACATAGCAAGCATTGTTGGTGGTGTGATGTACGTGAGTTTGTGTCACGAATAATAATGCAGACACTATGAGATAGCAGCTAAGGGGAGAAATTCATGTAGAGTTTTACAAGTGTACATACAAGTAGTGAGCAAGTCAGACAAGTTTTCGTTATTACTAACTGAAAAGTAAAGTAACAAAATATCAAATAAACGTGAGATTTTGTGGACGATTTCCTTTTTAGGACTTAATAACAAACAACAATATTACAAAAAAATATACTTCTTGGATTTCTTGTTCCATAACGAACTGCGTTGTTAATATTAACTTTTTAAGTGAATTCAACGAGGCTCAAGGATTAATTCAACGAAGCTCAATTCAACGATTCAAATTTGACTGCAAGTCGTTGAATTCACTTAAAAAGTTAAAAAATATACTATTAATTTATCGTAATATAGTCTTTCTTTTTTTTTATTCACTATTCAAATGTTGCTAATTATTATTATAGGAATTTTCAATTGAAATATATAATATATTAAATGTATTTATATAATTAGCATATTTATTTTATATTATACTATTATATTTTCAATCAAGATAACATAATACAAGGTTTTCACTGTTATAGGAGAGCCTCAAACGTTCTAAATTCACTACATTATTTACCCAACGTTCTTTCAAAGTAATAAAATGCATGATATGTCGACTACAAGCATTATCCAGCAATGCAAATTTGCAATGGTGTGTACGTGTGATGCATATTTATGGAGCAAAGAAAACTGATATGAGAGCTGCGAACACAGCTATAAACATTGAAGAATTTTCTCACCATCACTCACGAAGTTATCGTGAAACTTGAATTCCTGTTGATGTTCTTCTGCAAAGCAAAAAAAGTCAAGAAAACATTCAAAGCAGTACCATTTTGCCAGGTAGTAATTGGAAATTTGCATCTCATCGGCCAGGGCTATAAAAAGGTAAGATATAATTTAGAATACATATGGACAACTTTCCGGACTCACAGATGTTGGTTAAGGTGTAATTAGGGAGAATCATTCGTTAGTATTTCCGGTCTCAGGTGGGAGCGGCTCCCCTTAATCACCCCCTCCCATTACTGGATATAAAATGAGCTGCCTGGCATTTATTCCCTTCAATATTATTTTATTCAGGTATGAACCTGGACCTAAACTTGTTAATAATAAAAAGAATACACACAAACAATACAATAAGTGAGAGAGCGAGCATCTTAATCTGCAAAACAAGACAGAAGACACATTAAACTTTCAATTTATTTAATTGTCTGTAATATTACTGAAGACACTCTTTATCTAAAATTTTCTGCGATTAGAAAATAAAAAACACTACTTAATCTCCACAGCAAAGCAACTCCACCTCCTATTTATGAACTTACCTTGAGGCTTACTCAAGGGAAGCTTGAAAAAGCATCAAAGAAGTTGATGAAACCTCAAGATAGATTCATAAATAAATGCCTCTAGCTTCAACTTTGTTCAAAGATTTCAATTCGAACATTAGCATTATAATGTACATTAATGTAGGTCCAGACTACCTATCGTATTATTGTCGTGCATCACTGTGTTTATTGTGTGTTGTTGCGTAACGAGGATACGATCAGCTGATTCTGTGTAATGTAGTGATGCTCTCGAAGGGAATCTTTTCACAGTTTAGACCATAATAAATTGAGAGAGCGAGCATCTTAATATGCAAAACACTTCAGTTTTGGGGTCTCCCTGGTGCCCTTGCAGATTGTAATTTTTCAATAAATAAATATATAGATGTACATATTCATCATAGATAATCATAACAGCTGGTTTTTATACGTTAAATTATACTGTATAATGTATATCAGGTCAAAGACGGGCGCCATTTTCAATGTAATTAGTATATCTATATACAGAAACCTGTATTGAGGTCCTAATAGCCCATAAGGTCCTAATTAGGCCAGGCAAAGAAAACTTGGTGGACAAAAATTGGTACAAAGCTGGAACTTCTCTTATCCACTCTAGGCATCCTTAAAAGAGTCCCCTAAGTTTGCGAAGATTTCTGTGCTGTACATAACACTATTGGGAGGCCAAGCCCCCACACAAATTTGGCAATTTTCAGTTTTTAGCTTAAACTCGAAACTATGTGCCGCGTTGAGAACATTGTTCTGTGCGAAATTAAAAAATATAAAATTCTATGTCGATTGATGTATAAAAATAGCAAATCGGTTCAGATGTCCATTCACGATAATCAAAAATCAGGAATTTTCATCCCCCTTTTGGGAAAAATGAGTCCAAGTTACGATGCCTTTATCTTGTCAATGCTTACTCCATCCAACACATAAAAGTTATAGTAAAGAAGTTGTCGATCAATAAATTTTCTTCCATAAAAGTCAATCACGGGTTTTTTTGTTTAATTTGCCTGGACTATCTCTGTAGAATCGATATTGCTTAAGGTTACTTCAAACCTCACATCACAATTCAAATCAATAATTACAAAATACACTAGATAATACTACCGTATTTACGACTAAAATGCATCCAGACACCACCACTTCCGTTACTGTGTTAACTTACAATTTACAATCAATAATATTGAAATTATGTTTTTTAGAAAGGAAGCGGAAGAATAAATTAGTAGCAGACAATGTTGCTATCTGATTTTGAAAAGCAAACACTGAGTCAACGCATTTCCCATTGCAAAACGTCGTTCTTTGTTCAATCTGACAACAGTGCGACAACTGAATAAACATAGGAAAACATGTGGAAAGTTTGAAGAAGCAAGAATCAAATATGGAATAACAATAGAGAGGCCTAATATTGGCCTCCATCTTGCAAAACAAAAAGAAGCCAGTCGGCTACTAATTAATGGCCATGTAATGATGAACTTATGAGCAAAAATACCTTGAAAATATTTATTAAGTTAATTGTCTGGTAACCTGTAAACAAGAAGAAAAATTTACAAGGAAGCTAATTGTACTTGGTAATTGATTGCATCTGAATTTGCTACGGATATGTTGATTTGAGAAAGCGTATATATAATTAAATCAACATTGGAACAATGAGAAAAATGTTGAAAAATCCTGTTTCATGTTAAGCAAAAAATAATGCATCCGCATTGTATTGCAGATACCACGCTTCCTCTACTGTAACAAATACATTATTCAAGGTACAAATTGTCTAATTATCTCGATATTATTAATTTCACTGTTCCATAATTTTTTATTTTTGTAATGCAAATCAAATTCAAAATAGGTAAATGATGGTTATGCTGGAAAACACCAGCATAAACAACACAAATAAATTTAAGCAATCAAAATATTTCTGAAAATTATTTAAATAATGAATTAACGTAAAAAAACCTTATTATAAACCTATATCATTTGACATATCTGAAAATAATTTTAATAATGAATTAATGGAAAAGAAACCTTTGAGAAAAGGTTATAAATCCCTTCTAGTATAGGATTAGAAGTCACCAAATTTGAAAGTAGAGAGCCCTTAAAATTTACCGACTTTTAGAGTAAATCCGATTTTGAACAATTTTAATTTTGAATGAAGAGTAAGTAAACAATCAAGAGATGCTTTCAAAGAATAGAAATTCGAGTAAATACTCTTAATATGAGAATAATAAACAATCATAATTTAACAATAAAAAATTGATGAGCAAATAAGTAATTATGAGTAAGTACAGAATTAGTATTATTATGTATTTGTATTACTACGGAAATGTAAATGAAAAGTAATAAAATGTGTTCATTTGGTTCATAGTTTTCAAATTCTACAGCAGCGTTTGATTGCTGTACTTTTACTGTAAATATTTAAAAAAATTATTGATATAGCTGACTGGCAGTTCAGGGACCCCACCAACCCACAACAAGTCGAAGTCCAGTAAAAATACACCGAGTGCTATTTATTATCAGATCTGCTTTGAATCGAATTTAAAAATTGCATCTGCAACTTCAGTTCTTCTAGACATTGAACAACAAGCAAAACAACCACTTCTCTTCACTACTCTCACCCTCACACACACACTCTAGCAATAAAAATTGAGTAAACAGAGTCTGTTCAAATGAGTCCACGATATTTAAGTTGTAACTGGTCCAGACCATCATCGCCTCAACACACGAACCCTTGAAGAATCGACGTTGTTTTCATTTCGCCTCCTACTGTAGATAGGCACGACTCCCGCAGGGACTTTTTATGTGCTGTGATCCGCCTCTCCTCAAACTACTTGCTCTTCTCCATCCCCGTCCCTCATCCTTTTTTATTCTTCTTTTTCTTCGTTACCGCCAAACAGATCCAGTGTCTCCTCTGAATCGCCAGATGTGCTGCTTTGCCGCCCTTAAAGATCTTGTAGTGATTCCGTTAGTACTGTCTACTGTCTGCGTCAATCAGTGATTAACTACAGATACATTATCCGTCTTAGTTAAGGTCTCAACACTCTTCACCCAAAACCATACAACCTAGCCACGGGTGCTAACTCGAATGTTAACCTCACTAATTTCCAACATTTCAAGCAAAAACACTTGAGCCCTAGATCAGTATATTCAAAAGAAATCGTATTCATTATTTCAAATTTCTCTCTTCTAATAAAGGTATTTTACTTGTAATTTGTTGGGTAACAATCTGTAAGGTTTCCATCACAGTTTACAAATACAACGATATTTCAGCAACTACAAATACAAGTACCAAAAAATATGTAGTTTCTAAATTGGAAAGCAAAAGACCCAGGTTATTTATTTCCAAAACATAAGATCTTGAATACTCGATTTCATCATTTCATGCCTCCTCCTCTTGGTTTTCTTAAAGTTGAATTTTTGAATTGAACAAGATTCCTTCTTCTAGAAAGGAAAAGGGGCTTTGTTCTCATTTCCCTCTAAATCCATTTCATTTTGTCTGTCATTTTTCTCACAGAAAATATATTAAACTAAACTTTCCAGCTTCACGGAGAACCTAAAGAAACATTTCTCTTACTATTCTTCTCATCCATTTTTCTTCTCGACAGGATTTTCCTCGTTTATATAGATTATAGGCTCTTCCCATCTAGTAAAACACTAGTAAAAACACAACTTCTATCTAAAAGTAATAGAATAACTCTTCAAACAACCATCCACAACAAATGCACCTATTAATGTATTGAAATAAAGTTAACTCTTTTTCAGCCTACCAGTTTTTATTTCTGAGATACAATATTTCTCGTTTTGTACACTTTTTATTACCATTTTTGAAAAACTAAATGAGTGTGTCTATATTCTATAAGTACAAAAACATCCACGATAAATACCAATTAGAATAATTGTATTCTAGAATACGACCACATTAGAATACAGTTAAACAGTGTAATTAATTATGGCTCTCCAGGAATTGAGTGATAATTCCAATAATTATTTTATTTTAACAGATTGATTCCTACTTTCTTACAAATTTGACGACTAGTAAAATCGGACAATAGATTTGACAAATTAAAACCTAAAATTAGTATTATTGAGAGTGAGTGGTGTGTTGGGCTCACTTGAATTTATTACATTCTGATAAAATTATTACTCTTGACTAGACACAATCTAACCCAAAAAGGCTAACATAAACAACTATAGTCAATACATCTAGCAAGCGGTAGAGTCAGCGAACATAAAAGACCAATTGGTCTTATGAATGGCTCGATGAATGGAGAATGTGCTATTTATTTACTTTAGAATTTGATAGAAAATTATAGAACCCTCTCAGTCTTTCTGGAACAATTAAAAAGGTATTTGAAGCGAACGCTCAGGTAAACATGAGTTTCATTGTTTGAATTTAGTTGACACAACAAGTGGCAGTTCAATATCGTGGCAACAATATCTCAGTATATTGTGACTGTATTGGTGAGACTTCCTTTACATTTTAAAGAAGTGGACACATACTCTTAGCTATTTTGTAACAAGATGACAGACTTGTGCTACGTAAGTATTAATTGTCTTCTTGAAATATCGGACAGTTTATTCAACAGTTAATATTTAATCGGCCTTTTAACAGTTAGTGATGACTTTTGTACAGTTATATAGCAAATCTTTAAGCTGAATAATTATGATAGATTTATCTGTTTCTGATTGCTTAATTTCTGTAAGACATTACTGACATTACATTACTTTATTTACAATAAACATTGAGAAAAAAAGATCTTTTTGGTAGATGACATGATAAGATATTCGGATCAATTTGGCATTCCTACTCTACCCAGCGAACACATAAAACCTTAAGATCTTTTTTTCAATTTTTATTGTAAATAAAGTATACATTATGCTCTCTCCTGTTTCTATTTTCTAGAAGTGACAAAAGTAAGGAACGGAACTGGATTCCGATCATCAACTTGTTCATATTTCCAAAGACGACGTCTACAAGTACTAGTCATTGAAAATTATACGCGTTCTATGCTATGCATAGACTTCTTTGTACGTCTTGCCACAAAAGAACCCGAATAAAGAGCGTTCATCGTCTTGAGAAGTTCCGGACGACACACACAAAGACAACTACAGCCTTTTCAAAAACCTCTTCCTCAGCTCCGCCCTTTTCTTTTAACGGATTCTTCTGCTTTTTAACGGTCACTGATCTGCATACTACTTACATACGCAGTAGAATGCCACCGCCTCCTTCAACCAGGGCCAAACTATTTTCATAGTGTATAAAACTACAGAGCTACAAACTGTAGGCTATAATAATTATATAGTGAACAGGGGCACACCCCCCCCCCCCCCCGAGGTTTTCAAGGACGACTTATTAGGCAATGTTAGGGCTACAGATCTTGTTTTAGATAAATCTAAAATTTACAGGGTTCGACTTACACATTGCCCAGGATGAAGTACAGACCCCCCCGCCCCCCAAGCAAAATCCAGGGTGCGCCACTGATAATGAGGCCCTGCTTCATCCCATCCAACCGAATAGCGAAATCTCGCCAGGGGAAGGAAATCCACTTGAGACGAGTACAAGGCATACCTAACCTCGATTGTAACAATTAACACCGTTAATAAAGGACAATCATATGTGGAAATATCGAACACTATTCGTGGAAAAACAGCCTAATTTACTTTCCCAGGAGCATACTGTTACATGGATTCCCATCAGCTTTCTACTTATTAGCTCTGATACAATAAATATATAGAAGTGAACGAGGAAAAAGAAATTGTGGAGATATCATCTGGAAGGAAAATGAATATAGAGATACAAGATGGTACTTATACTTTATAAAAGTATAAAGTTGAAGTGAAGTGTAAAATTATATTAACTGTTAAGGAAAATGTATTATAGAAATTTGTGCAGTACGTATAATTTAAAGAACCAAGTGAAGACCCCAAAAAATTATCAGATGATAAAAAGATAATTATTTGATATTTGGCCTGACCAGCGAACACATAAGACCAATAGAAGGGGCTTCTTGTCGCCGAGGTGAAGCCACTTGTTAGGCGCTCGTCCACTACAAATATGGCGGCGCAGGGATGACTCCCCAAGTGGCGAGCGCTTGATAAGCCGGTTTTTGCTATTACCAGAATGGCACGCGTTACATCGCCAGCCTGTTTCTTCATAATATGAATTGCTCATTCTTGAGATGGATAAATTATAGAAATGTCATTTCTCAGTTGATCTAATTCTGAAATTTTAATTGTGAGTAGAGGCATTCTGTGATGGATTTTGTTAACAAGGATAACTCAAACTTTACTCAAAAAATAGTTAATTTTCTAATGGAGTGACATTTTTTCACATACCTTCCTATATTATATCCGTCATTATATCATTAATATCTGTCATTTAACTGCCACATCCTTTTACTTAACATGAAATAGAACAGTAGGAGAAAGAGAAAACAAAAAGCTGAATTGAACTGGATAATGTATTTACTTTGCAAATCTAGTCACAGCGATCATAAAAGACATCACAAAAACACTATCACAATTATTGTCTTTTGTTATCCCTGTCTAGTCACAACAATAATAATTAATAATCTTAATGTTGTTTGACATTCTCACTCATAATTTCTATAAATAGAATAGTCTCTTTCTCTAACACATAGCACAATACTCAGTGTCTTCACGAGTGCTCGAAGAATACTTTTTTTTATCAACCCAAAGTTGATCTGGTTGGCGCCCATATAGAAGTTATATCATTCTGGATAGCGAAAGTAGGGTCTTCACACTAGGCTATTTCCCCATTAGACAAAGTAAGTAAACGTTCAACGTTTTGTAGTCATTGATTTATACGATTCAATTTAGTTACATGACTTTAAAGATGAATTTTCATTTTATAATTTCATTGTGTAACAGCATAGTAGAGAAATTAAAAAAGTTGTGACATTTATTTCTATAATAACTCATATTAAAACTGAGTTATATTGTATGTATTATGTATTTTAATGGAGATGACTTTATATTTTAAGAATATTGGCTCATGTTTATATTGTACAGGATATAATGCTCAACATATGATTAATAAAATGAAATAAAAAATTGTTCTAATAAACATTTTCCCATTTGGATCTTGTTCATTTGCGTTCATAATGGAAAGAATTGAAGGTTAGACTAATTTAATCAATAATTTCCTAAAAACAATCTAACTATAATATTATTACATTACAATAATAGACCTTCAAGGAAGTATTGAATCAAACACAAGAAATAAGTGATGAATTGGCTTTGTGGTTCTGGATGCACAAGCCGGCTGACGACAGCGCGCCATCCCGATCGCACTTCAACCTAACATTGTATCCAAAGTATAGGTCGTATTTTAAAATAAAAATCATGAAAAAAAATTCAGTTATTTCTGTACAACTTTCTCGCTTTGATCACATATCTACCCAAAAGCTGAAAATTTTGGTAGCCGACTCACTTTTTTATGTCATGTTTGAAACTCGGACAAAAATTATAACTTTAAACAACTAATTAAAATTTATAGAGGTAACTATTAACTTTTATAATGCCACTGTTATCTTCAGAAACTAATTGTCTATACTCATGCCAAGTTTGAAAGTTATATCTTAATCCTAAGTGTGTTAAACTGCAGTTTATTTGGAGAGCGCGCATTGAAATTTTCTGCTCTTGAAAACACGGTTTCGTCTTTCTATCCACTACATGGATGGCAGACGGCTTCACCTCCTGTATGCTACGCTAGTGCATACGCCCCTTCTATTGGTCTTATGGGTTCGTTGGGCCTGACACACACATACTTATTTAAATATATCTACTTTAGATACAATACTAATTAAGAATGATACTAGAATTAAAAAGCTTCATTTTATTAGGCTACTTATGAAGTGATAAAAATTAAGTAACTCAAGCGGATATTTACAGTACTGCTGAAGACTGAATCTAGAATAAATTACAGTATTATCGTTTTATTAGAACAGTTTTATACCAAAGCAAAATATTTCCGGAAACACCATGATAAACTGAAACCTAACACAACCAGCAGCAAAGTGTACATATACAATCATGATTGGCATGGAAAATCGGACCAATTAGAGGTGGACGTAAGCAATGTGGGAGGTTACTGAAAAATGATAGGCTGACAGAATTACAAAAAAAATAACATCCATGATTACACTAATTTGAACTGAAACAGAGGGTGGAGAAACCCTAGTTCATGAAAGCTTCCAAGAAACAGAAACTTTTTAATAAAGATGATTTTTTATCAACATAGCAAATATATAACATAAAACGCAAACATAAAAAGAAATATATATGGAGCTATAAGCTATTTTCCACATTACGAACAGGGTAATGAGCTTGATAAAAATATTGAATAATTTCAATGATATTTCTTAAAATATCTATTAATTTTGTTTGTAAAAATACTCGTGATATGACATTAAAAGTTTCATATATAAAATTTTACAATATCCCTTCAATACTTTATTTGTTTAGGCCTATATCGACTTTGACAATTGTATGAAATTGGAAACCAAAATGGGAAAATACCATGACACCTTGAATTCGAAAATCATTTTGAAAGGTGTGTTCCGAAGCTATAAAAGAATAAAATAAGTAAAAACATGGACATGACAACGGAATGCAGAATAAATTACTTGGGTTTTGATATTGAGGAAGGAACAGATATTTGCAAACCAGTCTTCTGAGGCCCTGAGTCTGCTTCAGAGGTGATTTCATTAAAACTTGGCCCAGCAAAATACAAGTAGCGGCTTAGCGGATGCACCACCCTTCCATCCATCAGCAAACTGGACTTGCAACAAAGCTAAGCACGGGTATTGAGCACTTTACTACACGCAATCAATAAAAATTCCACTTTGCAAGAAATTATCATTTGCATGTAAAATTTCCACTCATCCACTCCAGCCAATTTTCTATTCTTGAGCAAATAAATGGTAAATAGCCATAAATCAAAGCCCTGAAGAACTTTTCATTCATGGATGAACTGCAGAAATAAATCAAGATTATCTTCTATAACTTGTCATGTTCTTTCAATTTATACAAACTTTGCATTAAACATGAATAGGAATTTCAGCAAGTCTCAGACACTGAACTTTCAGGAGTATCATTCCAAAAGTTATATTGTCCCTCCTCACGGATTTAATTTATGGTAAAAATTGCCGGCAATTTATTTACCAAGAATCATTCTATCAACTTATTATTATTGTAAATTTAACGACTTGCAGTCAATTTCAATTGTGAATAAATAATATTCCTATTCACTCTTGGCCAAACGTTTTCGAGTCGGAGACTCATCTTCAAGGCGTCCTAGATCGATGATGTTGGTTTTTTGGTTAGAAGAATTGTGGTTTTTGTATAATGTGATCAAAAAGTTTGTGTGATTTGAAATATAATTGTTCATTGAGAATGTTTTTTTATTCTCAGACTCCGGTTATATTAAGTATAAGTAGGGTTACCATAATTAAGGCCGGATCCGGACGGAGGGTATTCCAGGGGTTGAGAGGGGTATGTAATAAAAATGTTAAACTCAGAGATGATGGTTTTATAATTTTGGAGGGAAAATTGTCCGTCTTTCCCACTTTAAACTCACTCCTTAAATTAAGAAAGTAATATTACCGAACGATAGGCTATCCTTTCGTTCTGAAATATTTTAGATATTTTGTAGTAAAAAGTAGGTATTTTGAAATGAATAAACAAATAATATTATGTACTGATTTTCGACCAACATAATTGGCAATGCGTGCGGCAATGAAATTTCCCAGTGTTTTTGTTCATCTTAGTAGTAAAATCCGGACGTTTGGTAACCCTAAGTATAAGACAAGTCAAATCAGATCAACAATTATATTACAATATAAACATTCTTATTCAGTAGTTACCACAATTACAGTTTGTGGTGAGGCTCAATTTTGATCTGAAAGAAACTCTTGAACACTATAGAAAGCTTTATCAACTAGATATTTTCTCAATTGTTTTTTAAATACTTCAATATTTCCAAGACTCTTTAGAAACTGCGGTAGCTTGTTAACGAACTCCCTATCTAGTTTGGAGTGTCAAAATTGTCAAGGAGTAGCTCCAGTCCCGCCTCATCAGTTCCTCACCCACTATGTAGCAACATGTGGGTGAAGCCCGACAAACTCAACCGTAGACAGGGATTGTCCCTTGGGCTCACTTGAGCAAAACCACTCGTGTCGAACAACATGCAACAAAAATAGCTCGTCTAGAATTGGTAAAGTTCATTACTCCATCAACAACTTATTTTTGATGAAAGTTTCACTAGATTCCAAATTGCATTAAAGAATGCGCATGTAAGCTAAAGCCGATTGTCCCGATAAACAAGGATGGATTAGTGAATTCGCTCCTCCAATAAATAAAATCTGTGAATGATCTTGAATTAATTTTCCTAAATTATCCAATAAATCCAATTCGACTCAAGACTATCAATTGCTTTAGATCTTTAGATTCTTCAAGAATAAAGTACATCTTACCCTTAGGGCTCTAGAGTGACTTGGCGTTCAATAAATTTTGATAATCAAAATGCTAACGTTTAATTGATAGAACTTTCAGTTTGGGCATAACTTTATTAATACCGGTGATGAAATAAATTTTCCACTACTGATCTCTAGACCACAAGATCAAAAATCGAAATAATTATTTTTAAATAGTTTCAATAGTTCCATTTTTATGGGATTTTGTAGTTATGGAATAGTTTTATAAAAAAAAACGTTTATAGTATTTTACATAGACGATACACAATTTTGAAGAAAATTAGATAACACGGGACCTCCCAACATTGTGCCAACAACTTTTGAGCCCCCACCCCTCTTGCAAACAAAGATAAGTCGTGAGTTATTTGTAGCTAAACTCACAAATGAATAAAAAAGTAAGTCATAAACACGTTGAAAGTGAGTGACAAAATTCAGGAATCATAAATGTACGTCCATAATTGCCCGTACAAAACTGATGTTATTTGGGAATGGTTTACCTAGCCAGCCAACCATAAAAGTTTGAACATGGATCTACAGTAACTTGTGCTGAAAAAAATCCGGCAAAATGCTACAAAACAAAAGAAATTCATCGCTCTCTTATAATAGTTTACCATGAAATATGAATACCACCACTTTATTTATTCAACGAAAACATGCTTTACAGAGAAATAGGTGAAGCATTAGTTCAAAATAGTTTGTAAGTCAATTCAGAGAATAAGTCAGGCAGGACCATGGTTAACAGATTACAGTGGGTAGCATATTATAATCAAAGCCAGAAGCCAGAAGCAGGTGTCCAGGTATAAAGTATGAAAGTACAATGAGCAGATTCTTATTGAGCAGATTCTTAACCATTGTTTAGTTAGCTACGCAGAAAACCTCAACCTTCCAGTTTTGCTAGGCACTGCCCTTTCACTTCTGTCACAGTAGACATATGTCTAGTCCTAATATAGAAACTGTAGTTCATGTATTAGGAAGGTCTTTGACCTTCTCCTAACCTGAGTTTAATCTTTGAATTCGAATGCCGAAAATGTGTGTTCGAAAAATGTCTCATGAACTACTACTGGATACTGTTACAACCAATAACTAATAAAACAATAATTTGATTAAATTTTTGTTGTAAATTTAACGACTTTCAGTTAAATTAGTAAAAACTGACTGCAAGTCGTTAAATTTACGACAAAAAGTTAATATTAAAAACGCAGATCGATATGGAACAAGAAAATAATTAATTCTATGTTAAAATTGAGTGAAAACTCATGTTCTGCAAATAGTACCCAACATGTGCCAAAAGTGAAGATATAAAATTCTACAGCTGACAAAATTGTTGTAGTTTGGAAGTGACTTTTTATTGCTTAGATTTCAAAATACAGTACAATAATAATAATAATAAACAGAATTTATTAATTTCGAATTCCTTTAATTGCTATCAGTTTATACTGAAGACTTCCGCAATGGCGGATATTGACAACAGTATTTAATAGCTGATGGAAATCGATGAATGCTACTGTACAAAAATATCAGTCACCACCGGGAATCGAACCACGGACCTCCCAATTGCCGGTCGGGCGCCTTAACCACTAGACCATGGAGACCTTTCTGCACAGCAGCATTCATTTTTAGCTTGGCCATATCGGCTCGTATCTCACAAGTTAGTTCGAAGTTACTGACAATTGAACAAACTGACAAATTTACTTAAACAAATTAACTTAAACTTACTCGTATCATTTAAAAATGAATGCTGCTGTGCAGAAAGGTCTCCATGGTCTAGTGGTTAAGGCGCCCGACCGGCAATTGGGAGGTCCGTGGTTCGATTCCCGGTGGTGACTGATATTTTTGTACAGTAGCATTCATCGATTTCCATCAGCTATTAAATACTGTTGTCAATATCCACCATTGCGGAAGTCTTCAGTATAAACTGATAGCAATTAAAGGAATTCGAAATTAATAAATTCTGTTTAAGTAAATTTGTCAGTTTGTTCAATTGTCAGTAACTTCGAACTAACTTGTAATAATAATAAATAAACGAATAAGCTTCCTTATAGTTGTAATGTTTTGAGAGCATGAAAACTACATTGGAATTATTAATATTGAGCGATAAAAATAAAAAAACATTTTATATTCTCAAGAACCACTAAGAAAGTTTACCACTCAATCATTTCAAGCCAGACCAACAATCAACAATGATAAGATTCCAGTTAATGAAAAGACCAGAAATAAAATAATGAAAAGTTGATTGTAGCTTCAAAGTATTTCTTTTGGGATCTCAGCTTTGTATTTCTCTTAATCAGTAGCTATCAAGAAAAAAACTACCGTATACTGTATAGGGTTGAAAGAATGAGTTGTTGAGAGCTATTGGAAGTTTTAATGGGGAAGTTAGGAAAATGATGAAAGTTAGAAATTAGAGAAGTGATAGCCGCTTTGTATTCCTCTTAATCAGTAGCTATCAAGAAAAAAAGCCAATAAAAAAACTACCGTATACTGTATAGGGTTGAAAGAATGAGTTGTTGAGAGCTATTGGAAGTTTTAATGGGGAAGTTAGGAAAATTATGAAAGTTAGAAATTAGAGAAGTGATAGCCGTGCCAGGTATCTGTTCAGTCTGATAAGACACAAGTCTGATAAGACACAATCCAATTCATTACCAACGCACAAGTCTCAAACCTATGTGGGTATCATTCTCCGGAAAACATGAAGAATAAAAAAGAAGAAAAAAGCTTTCTTATAATTATTGTCATTTTTAGAAGAATGATTTTTTTTGGAGGATGATTTTTTTTGGAGGATGAAGCCCACATAGGTCTGAGACCTGTGCGTGCGTAATGAGTTGGATGATGGGGATTGATGAGTTGGACCTACAGTTCTAGGTGGGTTCTGAACCACCGAATCGAATCAATATTATTAATACAATTCCCTGCTTGTATTATTGAGAATTTATTTTACATCCTCAGTAACCATCAAGTATCACCTCAAAGATTTCAAGCCAGCCCAAAAATCACCAATGATAAGATGATTGATTGTTAAGTTGATTGTAATTTGTAAGTTGAAAGTATTTTTTTGTATCTCAGCTTTCAAGAAACAAAAAATCTGCGGATCTCAGTACAAAGTCTACCGACATAATTTATTTTCAAAAATTTGCATGTTGACCCCATGATGCGAGCTGAGCCAAAATCAAGTAACTGGATGGTGCCTTTGAACAGTGAACTTGACCAAGAAGGCCAGACCACGCCTTCCACTTTGAAAGGAAAACGTCGTCTGTGCCTGCCAGCCGAGTGGACTCGAGACTGGACCATTCTCTTTCTGGACTGTGACGGGTGCGGTCAATGCTTTAAAAAACAATATTTTCACTTCATTAAGAGCTTGTTTCCTTTCAATTTATGCTCCAAGTTCATTTAAGCCTGACCATTACACGTTTCTTTCCTCCAGGCCCCTTAATTTTATCCATCTGTTCTAGCAGATCAAGAATGACGTTAGAAATACGTAGCCGTCCACGTTCAACGTCCGAGATTGTTTGAATTTTTTTTAGAAAATAACCTTGATACAATCTCTTTTAAGACATACTAGAATACATAGATTTATGTCTAGACATGAAACTACTTTAGCCTATCTGACATGTCGTTAGTATCCTAAATAACGGCTTATTTGCATGAATATTGGATCAGCTAATGTTCATTTTCTGTCCTGAAAATAAATGATTGAATTTAAATTAGCCTATCACTAAATAATTCTGTAGTGATGTGAAAGTTGTTGGGGAGAAGACTAAAAAAAGTTATGCGATTAAAGGACTTTTTCAGTCAATGATGCTTACATGAGTCCTGAAACTTGTGCGTGAGTGATGAGGTGGATGGTTGAATGATGAGGAACATCCATGACTGAATGAGATTCGAACTCAAGACTGAAGGAATACGAAGCCATACCAACCTAATCACAGACAAGTCATCTGCGCTACCAGAGCTGCCAAACTATTTAATTAATTAAAAACCATCAACTAGACTATTTATTATTTTGCGATTTGCGTTGTTCGCTCTTTAGACCAATACATAATTGAATTAATGTTGTGGTCACTCACAGTCGAAACTGCCGGCTAAAAGACTAACATTTATTCAATATACAGAATTGCAAACCGTACAGTACAGTATACATTTTTTTACAGACTATTACTGACAAAATTTGAAGAGCAGCTAGCCAGCTGATCTCCACTTGTTGGAATGGTGACAGAGTGACAAACGATTTATGCAAATCTTTGCAAAGATAGAGTAGAAATAACAATCAACAAATGGTTATTATTGGTATTGGTTATTATTGGGAAGACTCTCACGGGTAGTTTCACCCATAGATAAATTAATAACGATGTAATTATTGATAAATGTATGGTTCCACCTCGCCGTCTGGGCCAATTCAAGTGGAAAATGGCGGACCTAATATATTATTGATGGGTTCTGAACGGACGCACTCGGACTGCAACAATTTGACCCACCTTAATTAAGGCTGTGCGCAGGGTTTTTGGACATGAGTTTTTCTCGAAATTTCTTGTATTTGATATTGAAATGTTATCTAATGCCATGAGATTAATTCTTTTTCATCAACTATTTTATGAAATATAGTGGTTCATAGTTGATTTTTGTTTTGTTTTTGCAGCAATTGTAGTAACCTACAAGTTATCTTAAACATTTGATAGTATTTATAACTGAGACACCTTGGGGAATAGAATGACACATTTCTTATTTCAATTTAACAATTGGTATTTTTCCAAAATAACTATTTGAAAAAAAAAACGGAAATTTCCCCCAGATGATCAAAAACTTATTTTGAGAAAACTAATTGTTTGATCAAAATGAAAAATATGTCATTTTATTCCTCAATGTGTCTTATAAAAAAATAGTTATAAAAAAATTATCAAAAGCTAGTAGGGCAGATCAATTAATTGCCCCCAAAAGCCGAAAAACTTTGAAACATCATATTCCATAGAATAATTGATGGAAATAGTATATTACGTTACAAGTGCGGGAAATGGTGTTTACCGTACGAGTATGATAAGTTAACGCGAGACGAAGTCGAATGCGATATTATCATAAGAGAACAGTAAACATCTTCCCGGACGAGTTACGTATTGCTGGCTCCTCAGTAAACAGCTGTTTTATGATAAGATTACAGCACTTAAACTAATTCTTTATGAGCAGTTGTAGGAAAAAAAACATAGTGAAATACACTTTTACACTTACTCTACATACTTGAATGGTAAAAAATTATCACTTTATAATGCAGTAATAGATACATTATACTCTTTTACTCATACTCTACATACTTGAATGATCGAGGGGGTGATTTTTCAATTTTCTGAAACTCAATTTTGTAGAATACGGTATCTTACTTATCTCACTCAAAAGTGATTTTTTCGAAAAAAGTTTCAGCGTGCACTTTCGATTCAATTTTTATTGCTCTAACAATTTTCAGTAATAATATTAGCAAAAACATTTTTAACGCTCTCTGGGTTTTGAGAAACTACTTCTTATACTTGATTTCAATATTGATCTTCAAACATTAAGTTTCAATTCTTTATAAACAAAACAATCAAAAAATCTCTGTATCTCAATACTTGAGTAGTAAAACTTTATACGTAAAATGTAAATTTGAGTACAAATTTTCATCCCCACAAATCAATAAACAAAGAGTAACTCGGCGTCCAGCGTCAACCTTCTTCAAATGGAGGTACGGTGGTAGTTTTCACTCTAATAGGAAAGACCAGGGAGAGAGAGTGAGCGAGAGAGAACAAAGACAACATATAAATCTCTGAAAGGTCCTTTCTTACTCTTTGTTAATAAAGCTTTTGGTCGTTGTCCGTGTCCGCCTATCTGAACTACCAGGTGATAATGAAAATTTGTTATAAATAACCAGTTATAGTGGGTCGTGGGTCATCTACACAAATATAAATAATTGACAGTTGCATGATTACTATATGAAGGTTAATGTTGAGGAAGAGGAATGGTAAGAGTTCAACGAAATTAAACGTAAAAAGCTACGGTTGAAGTCTGAAAGGCAAAATACGGTGCTACTGTTGGATGGATCTTCAGTTGGAGGTCTTTTTCAAACCTAGTAAAAACACCACCGACGTTGAAGGATAGACTATCCATCGGGTAGGGCTGAAAGGTCTCACGATATTTTGAGTGAAGAGGTACAATCAGGTTCCAGCCGGCTGAGCAGGCAGGCCTAGGCCCATGTCCTTGGCTGCCTGACATTCCGGTCACCTGGTCCCTCTGTCTGCTAGTAGAAGAGTATCGTCTTTCGATATCCACGAAGCATAGCAGAGAGAAAGGTGATAAAATAAAATAGGATGAATGAAATAAAAAATCTGAAAGTTAATTTAATTTAGATTACATATTGGGGAACAAGGTAGTGTAAAACGGGGGAAATGTGAAAGAATACGTTTTAATTGAGACTCAATAATTAGTGACACGGCAACTTAAAAATGGGAGTAAAGTATGAAGAAAATGCAGAACTGGATGACTGGGTAGATTTCAATTAGTTCTTATGAGATAAAGTGATGACCAATAAATTTGAAGATACGAATCAATTATTCGTTTACTGGATGTGTATTATGATATTGACAATAAATTTAAGATGTAGAAAATTCAAACATTCAAATACTACAGTGAAATTATTCAATTCAGTCAATTTTAATTGTGAATAAATAATATTCCCACTATGAGTAGGCTTCCTGTCATCACTTAAGGAGAGTTAAGGAGAGATTCCTCAACATATAAAATTATTGAAATCTATGATTTTGGCGTAGAGTGAAGAGAGAACGATTTTTTACAGGTAGTAAAATGTATAAGCCAAACTCAAAAGTTTATTTTTTTCAAGACCAACAATTTTTTTGAAATTTTGGTCTAAACGATTATCCTTTAATAAAAAGCCGTTAATCAACGTTATACAATAGGCAACCTTTAATAAGGCACCTGTGTGAGAACTGAGAATGTTTTTGTTATTGCAATAATGTAGCCTTCTGAGCTCTTTCTGCAACTGCTTCAGGGAGCGTGAGAATGTCTGTCCACTATCAAATGACACTTATTTTTATGCGCAAAATGTTTATCAGAGTGCCTCCGCATCCTATTTGACAAGATTTATTCTTAGATCAGACTTGAAAAAACAGCATAAAATTATAAACATTCTTTCTTTTGTTATCATTTATCAATAATTATCAATTATTACCCTACCCTGTCACTATCAACAGATAAAATGATGTAAAAATAATTCGGTACCACTGCGTTATTAGAGGGTTCTCGAAGCAACAAACTAAATTACAGTACCGATAGTACTAATTCAATAGAGAAAATTAGTTTTCTTTAGAAAATTGAATGAACGAAATCAAGAGGCATCTGAAATTTAACACAACGCAGATAACATAATGGGGAACAAGGAAACCTGGAACACTAATAGCAAAACTTCGATAGTGGAAAACTTGCAGTACACTTTGGAGTTCGCACAATATAATAGCAATTGTATCACATACAAAATGAAGACTGGATTAGTATAGTAGAACAATAATAAAATGCACATCCGACTATGGGAAGATGAGAGTTGCTTTGTTCCCAGAGACCGCTGAACTATCGACATCATTATGAAATGATAATACAAGGTACATTTCTGGTACGCATGTACGTAGTTTCAATTTTTAAAAGTCGGATAGTATTGTTATAATTTTTCATTGTTTATTTTCATCAAAATTAATTTTTTTATCAATTTTGTCTGTGATAGGAAGATTGGAGTGTATCTGGAACAATATTGCTAAATTCAAAACTAAATTTTGAGAAACTAAATTATGAGACAGAAACATCAGACTTTTTATTTCCTTGCTTTGTCTTCTTAAAATAAGTCCTTGAAGTTCAACACTAATTTAAAGGACAAAACAGTAACGATGAATAAATAAAGGAAAAATACTAACTGTACGAACATGGTAACTATAGAAAAATATGTTAGCTAATCAGACTCTCCTCCTCCACTCTCCACAGAATAATTGATTTTAGCAGAATTCAGAATAATTGAAATATTTAACTGATTAGAAAAACATTGAAATCCACAGTTAAGATCATAACAAAAATATAAGGCAGCTTTTAAAACGTTGTTATAAACTTTGTTATAATTTTACAAACAAATCTGAACAACGTAGCCTAATCTCATTAAAATATTTGTAGGACACTCAAGGAATTGAGTACGGTACTCTTCAATGTTTCGCAATCGCATTTATCAAATACTTGACTATATGATTCATGTTATTTTACAATAAAAGATGCACAAAACACGCTTGAGATCGAACAAAACAATTTCATACAAAATAATATACAGTATAAAAGCTTCGAGTAGAATTAGAGAAGTGATAGCCGCGAGCCGTGGTACTGGTATCTATTTAGTTAAATAAGATAAAAATGAACTCCTGGGCCCTCTTTGTAAGATTGGATTGGCCTGCAAAAAAGACTTTGTTCTCTGATCTCTACAGTAAAATTACTTCCCGTTGGTTCGGAACCCATCTGTAACTGTAGATCCAACTCATCAATCACCATAATCCAACTCATTACTCAGTACTATTATACTTCACTGAAATTGCCAATCATTTTCAACTAAACAGAACTCTTTGCTTATCTACATTGAACAAAAGTAAACTGAGCAACAACACAAAAGACCATCAATTATAATTGGAGAAAAATAGAAAAGAAACTTTAAACTGATTTTGAGCAAATTAAAGAGGATTTTTTATACTGAAAACTGTTGAACCTTTACAAAATTCATTGCAGCTGATTACTGATTAGACTAAGAAAATTAAATTTATGGGTTTCAATCACAGTTTACGACAAAATATGATTCAAAACATACAGATATTTATGATTGTGAAACTGAAATTGGCTAAACCGAAATGATGACACACAAATAACAGAAGTTCCATGAATAAAGCTAATTCAATTATGTTGAATTTGTCATGATGACGCACCATTAAAAAGAAAAGATTCCAAATGCATAATGCACTCTAATGTAAATGAAACATTACAGTATTATACTTTACAACTTGTTATACACTTCAGCTGTTCATCTACAGTGCCAGTACACGAACCTAACCCACGAGTTGATCTCGAACTTTCCTCGCTTCTTTATACCCTCGTGCCCCTAAACAAATCTGACTTTACCTACATTACATAATAGCTGCTGTTTGACCAAAGGTAAAATATTAATGCCAAATTAAACGAAATGAAGGCCAGGAGTTTTCTTGTTTCTACTTGTATTTTTTATAGGATTGCCTACTCCAATATTCCAATTATAGTCTAATTTGTACAACGCAGATAATTTTAGTAGGCCTAGGTTTGCTACAAGCCGAAATTGACATGAATTTTGCTAATTCTTTTCAGATGAACATTCATTTCTAGATCTATCTAGTAAGGGGTTTGAGCTTATGAATATTTTGAACAAACACAGGAGCAATATTACAAAGTCAGCATTCATCATCATTTCTCACGAGGACAATCGACAATATGGCTGAAGCTAACCATATTACACAATAAATAATTTGACGAGAAATAGCAGAATAATCAGTATTAGCCAAGTGTTACAAATCTGTCGCATGATGTTTTTGAGACAATATTCTGATTTCACATTTAAAAATATGTCAGAGCAGGCTGCAGGCTGGAGTTGATGTTACATGCAATTTATAAACATTGCTAATGTTCACATGATTTCAAATTATTGAATTCACTTTTAATGTCATAAATTATGCTGAAGACCTCCGCTACTGCGGACATTGGCAACAGCATTGAATAGAAACGATTTTATATCACTTCTCAAAGACTTCTAATGATCCGATAACTTTCAATTTCATTACTTCTTGACTTCTGCAACTTATCTAGAAGCACTGGGAGCACTGCTTAAATGCAAAGCAAATTATAATTAGGTAGATAACTGATAAATCAACAAACCTCTTTCATCGAAGCTGGCCAACACGTGTTGCAGACAGCAGACCAAGACAACGGCAAGAAGTTGTATCTTTCCGGAATCCATTCTCCACATTATGATCGAGCCACGCGATCGACTAATCAAATTCCGATATTCACCAATACATCACATCACTGTTAACTCACACTCGGCGTGAGTAAATGAGCCACAAAATCGTTCACAAAATACAAAACATGAGTTAAAAATCTTAAAAATACTAATACACGCACGAGATCACAGGCACTTTATTCGTCAACTGTTAAAATGAAGATTTAAAACGCTTATTACATCTAGTCAAAGCTATTAGAGAATTACCACGCGAATTCCGACAAAACTCAGCATGATCACATCGATAACACGTGGAAGTACATCAACACAGTTAACATCAACACACCAAACTGAAAACTGACAGCTTCGAGCTCGTCTCTCCGTAAACTCAGACGTTCCCCACCACCAGCAGTGACCAAACGACCCAAGCTTCTGTTCATTGACGACAGATGTCGTCAGCTTCTAGATTTTCTACAGTCCTTCCTTCTTTTGCTGTTTCCATTTCCATTCCCAACGTACCTGACGAGATAGCACATGCAGATAGAATAAGACAGGATACAGAATGGCATCGGATTTATTGCTTCGTTGAGCTCCTGTTAGAAGCTGATGGTTTTTTCTGCGCAATCACTGAGCTATGGTAATTAGTAAAACTGAGCGCCCGTGATTCTTATCCATACGGTATTCATTTCCCTTCGATCTGTACTAAAAAACACCATGAAAGAAACCAAACTCACTCAAGGAAAGCAAACTAGGGGCGTTGTAAGGTTTATCTTCAAGGGCAGTTTAGATAAGAGCGTTTATTGCTCGATTGGTTAAGGCGAAATTGTTGGAATCTTTTCCCAGGAGAGACCAACGTGATTTTGAGTCAAGAAGTCAAGGAGGTAGTTGCAGACTTGTTTCGTTAAGATTAGGAGATCAACCAAACTGGGTTATCTTAAAAAAAAACTTCAAATAAATTTAAATTGGTTTTATTTGTACTTTTTCAAAACAATTTACTGTTGATTCCTTGATCAGATACAAGTGGGTTACTATTTTCTTAGGTACAGGTATACAAAAAATAGCATTTGGAATGCAGCTTGCATTGCAAAACTAAGAATATTTATGTACCTTTTATTCTATCACGAATGCGTTTCCAGCCAAACTGTTCATTCTCGGTGTTTTAGTAGCCGCCTTTTGTTCTCGGATTGTATATATTTAAGTCGTCTTGGAAAATATTTATTTGTTAGCAAACAAAACTGTAAAGAGGTTCACTCTGGCTTCAGCCCCTTCCCCCCCCCCCCCCACCACGATTATGCCCGATTAAAAAAATAATACTACAACTGGTTTTAAAAAATAAATTATGTGTGTATTTTTTACAAATTAAGTAGGCCTTTTTTAATTTTTCTAAATATGTTTTAGAGTAAAACAAAAATACAAAAGTTAAAAATTGCTTCAAGACATTTAATGAATTTTGTCTTTATCCTGATTTTATTTGCACAGTTCAGATATCAACTCATTGTCTCCTCACACCTAGCACAAGCTCCATGTGTCCAATTGAGGCAACCAGAGCATCTGATTCAACCTTCATTTAGTGCTGACTGAATACAAGTCCTGACAGTACAGACACTCTACATCACTTTTGTCACTATCAGAGTCACAAATCAAAACACGCTTTGCCACTTTTGATTTCTTTTTCACTTGAATAGGCTTATTTTTTTCTTTACCAACTTCTTTTTTATTATTTTTATTTCTAGTTTAATTTTCTTCAGTCTTTCCTTTTCTGCCTTCACTGCTTCAAGTTCAGCCATGTAAAGGGCTTGAAGTCAAAACTGCTGCCAAACCCTTTTTCCTCTTATTTTGTCACTTGATAATGTTTGTGTTAGGAAGTGGGACAATATCACAAGGGCTTACAGCAAATGAGGTACTGGGTTTAGCAATTAGACTTGCAGCAGATGAGGTACTGGGCATGGAGCTTGGGCTTAAAGCAGATGAGGTGCTGGATTTAATAAGTGGACATCCAGGAGTCGAGGTATTAGGGCTTGATGAGCCTCTAGAGTAGGCCTTAAGGTTGCACTGGCATTGGGTTCAGGCTCTGCATATTTTTCTTCATCAGGGTTTGGTGACACTTGATTGACTTTAGCTGTTGGGTGTGTGTCAGAGGGACTGGGAACTTCTGTGGTTGTAGATGCAACAAAATCCACTTCAGTAAACACATCCCTGTTAATAGGGACTATGCCACATCTTATGAATTCCTTTATGGCAACACTGGCAACAGTAGGGGTATAGCAGCACTTGAAAATGCCTCCCCAAGAAGGCAAGATGCCTGGTATTGAGTTACTTGCCTACTGGGATTATTTTGCAAGAATCTCTCAATTGCTTGGACATAATAGGTTTTGAAAAGCCCCATAAATGATATGTCCAGTGGCTGGAGCTTGTGGCTGCAATGAGGGGGTATGTAAAAACCACAGTAGTTTGGTGATTCCTAGACAGTTCAATAAAGTCAAGGATCCTTGTGTGAGTTGCATGTCCATCAAGTATTAATGTCACAGGGTCATCTTTTGATGGTTTGGCAAAGGTCAAAAAGTGTTTGAACCATTAAGTAAGAATGTCTGTTTGCATCCACCCTGATGGATGGCAAGCAAAAGCTGTCACAGGTGGAGAACCATCTTGCAGTTCAACTTTCATTCTCTGTCTGAGGAATATGACCAAATAGGAGGAATATGACCAAATAGGGGAATAGGAGGTATAAACGTCCCCCCTGCTGACATACAAACTACAAATGTAGAGAGAACGCCTCTTTCAGCAGATGTAAGTGAGAGAACTTGATGTCTGCCTTATAGTGCAAAAACCTTTGAGGATTTGGACTGTTAGTGCAAAAACCCTATGTGGTGGATATAAGTGGCTTTTCTGGACATCCTCTTAAATTTCAAAGAACTTTGTAACATTTACCCTGTTAAAGGTTTGGGCTTTTGCTGCTGAAGTTGCCTCAGGTTTTCTCAAAACTATTTTGGGGTGGCGCTGTCTAAAGCCCCTAACCCAATCTTTCCCAGCTAATCTCTTTTCACGGTTGAAATTATTTGGGATATTATCTTCTTCTGTCAGTTGGAATGGAAGGCTACACAAATCAGGTACTGTTATTCCAAAAAAACGTACCTCTAAATCCAAAAGCTGCTGTTCTTGATCTTCATTAAAAACAGGACAGTAGTGTTCAAGCCCTTTTTTGTCAGTAGCACACTGGTTCTTACTGAGAAAAAGAGGTTTCAAAGTTTTTCTGGGCACATTAAAGGTTTTGGCAGCTGTTTGCCATGGCATACCATCTTTCACTGCATTGATAGCTCGTTGCATCGCCTGAGGGCCCAAAGACTGCTGCTGATTTTTTCTTTTATATTTAGAAACCATAAATCTGAAAGAAAAGCAAAGAAATAGATTGCAAGTATTTTATAGTAGCTTATAAAAAGAAGTACCATTGTAGGTCAGCTAAGATGAAAGAATATTTAGTCACAAGCAGGGGTGAATCTACAATTTTTTGGGGGATATCAACTAAGAAAATATTTTGAAATATGAAATAGACTACACCTTAAACTTCTTAGACCTTACTATCACAAAACTACATATCATGCACAAATTAAAAATCTACAGGAAAACAACACTCACAGACACACTCACTCACAACTCATCCAACCATCCACATCAACACAAACTTGCTGCTTTTAACTCCATGATCCACAGACTCTTAAATGTTCCACTATCACAAGCTGACCACCAAGAAGAAATTAATACAATCAAAAACTTAGCACAACAAACCGGATACAAAACAATTCAAACAGACAAAATCTTGAATGAAATGAAAAATAAAAATCCAAAACCTGTAAACCAAAACAGATTTGCCACACTCACATATTTCAACAAAAAATCACACAAAATAGCACACATCTTCCAAAAATCCGGATTTAACACAGCATTCAGAACAAACAATCTGAAACACCAAGTCCAACAAAACATTTCACCTCTAACAAACAGCACAATTCACGAATTCAACAAACCAGGAATATATAAGCAACACATGCCCCAAGTACTACATTGGACAAACAGGCAGATCATTGTAATTGAATAAATAATTGGGCTTCATCCTCAAAAAAAAATAAAAAAAAATAAATCATTCTTCACAAGATACAAAGAACACATCAAAGCACTACATTCCAGCACTGACTCAGAATTTGCAGATCACTTAATCAACACTGGACATTCACACAAAAACATCCAAACTGACTTGGAAACTCTACACACATTTCAAAAAAGCCAAAACCTAAATACACTGGAACAATACGAAATATTCAAACACCATAAACAAGACAGAACCAACTTACTCAATGACCAAACCCAATTCAAATCCTATGCAATTTTCAATTATATAATGGCCGCTCATCCTAATCTCAACAAAACATGACCCCTAGCGGCAGGCTGATGAAGCTTCTCATTAGAAGTGAAATGCATCCCTCCAATATCTCCAGTATAAGTGATTGAAAATCATATATTAAATAGAAGTACAGTGTCTGTTTTGATATTAGATTGCTCTCCAAGTATTTCGTCATGAAAAAAATCAAAGATAATCAACTAATTGTTTTTAACATATAACTTCCCCCCCCCCCCCACAAACCATAACCCCATTTGCTTTCACCACCTGAAATGTTATGATAGAGTTTGCGTTTAAAAAGATAAGGCACCTGCAATGAGTCTTTTTCATAGCTTTGACAGTTACAATCTATCGACAGCAAATTCCAGTCTCAAAAAAATAGTAATTTGATCTATGAAATCATTGATTTTAAACTGTTAATAAAAAACAAAAATGTAACTCACAGTAATAATAGAGCATTCGTATGCATTTTTGCCAGTGTTTAGAAACACTTTCTATTTAACTATACATTTTAATACTGTATTTTAAACTGTACAGTGTACTAATTATAACCATTGGGGACTCTGATCTCACTTGGCGTCAAATCTACTATAAAGTAGAAACCAATCTGTCAATGATCACCTGATTACAAATCTTAACAATATGTATCACACTTGACTAAGATGATAGACACTGTTTAGGACTGACCATATTATTACAGTACAGCAACAGCAACTCTCATTACATAGTGCTGCACTGGTTTTTATTTTTAATGAATGAAACCAACATCCATATATAACGACATGGTTGTGTATATTGAAATACGTCGCTGAGGTAAGAACCAGAACGTGAGTATTTCAAACCCTTGCCATCTGCAAGTTTGCAAGCGTCTGCGACAAAGTAGGGGCAAACTGCCGGTGAGAGAAAGTCAGAACACTTGCGAGAAGTTGAGAAGTCACTCTCAGTTCTCTGCCGCAACTCGCACCGTCCAAGAGAAGCAGCAGACTTCTGGCCAGTATGATAATGGATTTGCGGTGCTTAGTGATAGTGTGCTTCAGTTTACTGCAAGTTCAGCAGGTCATTGCTCAACTGCAGAGCTTGACGCGCCTGCAGGAATTCGGACTGGGTAACATCAACTTGGGATTGCAAGTTCCAAATACGGTATGGATTGCATTCAGTGTATTGTTAATTGTAGTTCAATTAGACCATTATTTAAGATGTTGGGAAGGAGCATTGTTTCAACACACATGTTTATGAGCATGGATGATTGATTGACTTCTAGAAACTTATAATTGCTTTGCCAACTGTTTTAATGAATTCATTATTTCTTGTTAGAGTATGTTAAAAATAAAGAAAGGGTAATTTGGAAAAGAGTTAGGAAATAAAGTAGTACTATAAATTTTTAAAAATTGCCTAAATTAATCATTGGTTACATATTTTATGTTGTTTCATAAAAAAAATTATCAAGAAAATTGATTGTTTTCGAACACTGAAACATGCCTTTTACCTCGACAAAGACCTAATTTATAAACAATTGGGCACTACTTAACAAACTCGTGTACTTTGTTATAATAATGATGTTAAATTGAATTTGAGTTGGAAGCAATTGAAGTTTATTAATAGCTTACAGGTTGGGCTTTATTGATAATCTAATATCAAAACTGACACTGTTTTTCTATTTAAATTATGATTTTACTCACTGGAGGTATGCATTTCGCTTCTGTTTAGATATTTCTGTTAGTTCTGATAAAGTATTAGATTTTTAATCAAGTATTTCGTCATGGAAAACAATCCTCATTATTGATATTTCTTAGTACAACTGGATTTTATAGGCTTTAAAATTTTTTGAGGTATGCTTGCCAAGAATATGTTTACAATAATTATTACTTTTTTACATAGTGGGGAAGCCTTTCATACCATTATCAGTATTGCTGCAATACAGTCTCGTCAATAACATGTTTACAATATTTATTCTTTACATAGAGGGTAAACCTGTTATAATATTATCAAAGCCAATCAATCAAACTAATCTAGATTATCAATTATTGATAGTCTTTGCTGTGATCCAATAATATAATTTTGAATTAAATTTCAAAAGTATTTTATCTTATTGTGCTGCGAATGATTGTAGGTAGTATGGAGCTCAAATTGTTTAAAAACGTAGCCATGATAAGAAGAAAGATGAAAGAAAGTAGTTGAAATTAAATCTCAAAAATGTAATTTTGAAATGCAAATCGAAAATTGTAAGGATAATACCATAATTTTAATCACTAACATTGGTTAGACGTTAGAGGTAAATCTTTGATTTACGGCGTGCATTGTCCATTTCAGAAAAACTATAATTATTGCTCACAATGTTACAATGTTTTTAAAGGTAAATAAACACAAAAAAAACACATAAAAAAAGGTAAATAAAGGTACATTATACACTATGATTTAAATAAAGTCTAGAGAGCTAGAAAATTAATCATTAGTATAATATCTAATGAGATATAGTAAATCATTATTATAGAATCACAGTTTTTATTATTTTTTTTACTTAGATCTTACTCCTGTGTGGTTGAAGGAGTGAGAAGTATGTAATGGGGCGCGGTTCTGTACGTTAGGCTATATCATCCGTGTAATGAACTAGCATTGATTACCGGTATTAGTGTTATGGTACAGTATTTTTTAGTAAAACGTAATTCATTAATAAACAATTTCCAGCATTCTCGTTTTACTTTTACACAGCTTGTTTTAAATCAAAATATGGAATGCAGTTGCAGTGCTCATAATATACATGTTATTGATTGTAAAATGATTATTGATATTTTTATCAATAACTGTATAACGTTTGAAGGTTATGGCTTGGGGCAAAACACTACGTAATACAAATCTGTTTTCATTGAAGACAAGCTATAATTGGAATTTCAGCTAAGTCGTATTGCCTGTATAGTTTTTATCTATGCTTTTTCCAACTATCATTTCATTTCCAATTTTCACCATCATTTTCTTATTGCTGATGATGCCCACATGAGTGCGAGACTTGTGTGTGGGTAATGAGGTGAATGATTACACATAAATTTCTGACGGAGGAGCGGGATTCGAACCCACTACCACAAGCTGAAGTTGCGACGCCCCAATCAATTGCGCTAAGCGGCCCGCCAAAAGATTCTAGTCAAAAAATTTTAAAAGATTCTACTCAAAATTAACACTTAATATAGCGCGCTTTTATGCTGAAGATAAAGCTGCTAATTCTTGTTCATCTATCAACAATCTTGAGCTCTTTTTGAGCACAACATCCGGAATCCGGTGACGGTCTACCTATGCTTCTTTTCTTTGCATTGAAAAAATGATTTGTTAGCAATTCACATCAGGTATTCTTTACAAAGGTAAGTATTGCATAGCGTCTAGCGTCAAGGATAACGACACGAATATGGAGGAGCGATGACACCGCATGCATTTCAGATAAATTGAAGAAGGCTCACTATTTAAATCAGCCGGTTGACACGTCAAGGTTCAGACTAGTTGGTGAAGCAATACCCATCTTCTTTGCTAATAACTTTTTTCTGTAGGTTGAACCGATATGGGGTTTTGCATATAGGCTATACTATTAACAAAAGAGATATTACAATTTCAGTTCTAGTTAATTTGATGATGATTCTCATTCTTTCATTGCCAATTAACAAATATTTATGTACAATAACCATAATAAAAATTTATATAAAGCATAATAAAAAGTTATATAAAAAAATAGAATAAATTATATAAAAAAATTAGAATAAGTTATATAAAAAATTTATAAATGAATTATATAATTTATAATGGTTCGGAACCCACCTAAAACTGTAGGTCCAACTCATCAATCACCATCATCCAACTCATTACCCACGCACAGGTCTCAGACCTGTGGGCTTCATCCTTAAAAAAAAAAAAATTTTTGGTGTTTAACTGTTAATTGATAAACATTTACTATACTTTACGCTATCAAATTAGGCGGCTGTAAGAAATTGTGGTGTTCCCAGGTAAGGGACCTTACCAGCAGCTGATGATAGAGAATAGCCAGCATCAACGAATTGATAACTCTAAACGTGCAGTGTCGCCCAGTCTACAAGTCAGTCACTAGCAGTCAGTTGGTTTGTTACCGCAGTCAGTTGTTTTTTTCAACACCACCATCTATTATTCTAATCACCAAATATTATGGCGTGGAGTATAGTTAAGTAAATCAGTAAGTTTTGTAACTTAGCAAACCCCAAAATCATTTTTAAAGCCTTTTTATTTGGAGATATGAAATGAGGTAATTTGTTGTCTAATTCAGTTTGTTGTTATTTTGTTAAACTATGCAAGTTATGAAACGGGAGGAATTGAAATATTCAAACTGAATATCCAGCTGGCCTAGTGAATAAATGATTTAAAAAACTAGTAGTTTTGTGAACAACTAGTAGGTTGAAACGTTATAAAAGACGTAATCTAAAAAAAAACACAGACCTCACGCCTAATAATAAGAGGCTGCTCCCACAGAGGAACATAGGCTACTCGATGTACTCAAAGATTACCACAGCAAAATTAAACAATAACCAGACCTAACCGTTGATTAAATTTGCGAACTCTATTTCATGTCTGTTTTCCACAATATCACTCTGTATCACATAACCAAGGCTGTGTTTCTATTTACAACCCGCCTGTACATATGTTGTTACAGACATATTAATTAAATTAATATAATTAACATTTATTTAGTAATCAATTGTTACTAACTTATACTCAATTGAAATACTTGAAATAATTTGTTTCTCTCAAAAAATGTTATGAAGGCTCAACCAGATGAATAAGAGGGCCTGAGGGCTATCTTAAAATTGATTCCAATTATTGCATTATGATGGAGAAGCTCATTTAAAAAATCATGTTTTCTGATGAGTGCCTTTCCGTTTTCCTTTTGAATATTTTTTAAATGCAAGCTAATTTTGAAAATCCTTACACATACATCGCTGGGCATTCCTTAAAGGAAGATCCATGCAAAATTTCATTGAATTTGGCCCATGCGTTTAGCCGTAAATGCGTTACAGACAGACGGACAAATGCAAAACAGTCGACTTGAAACAGAGACCTCTCTTCGTTCGGTCAAATATATAGGGTTTCACTAATGAAATTTAAAAACCCAGCTTTTGTCACTACTTATCGACCGGAATGCACAAAATAAATGTTTAACATGAGGTCTTTTGTCTGTATTATTCACTTTTAGGCTAACAATTTCAATCTCAATTTTTTACTACACGCTATTTCAATACCTATACATTCTTACTACATTTTATGTGTTACGCCTTGATAAGTTGTGTTATCTATTCAGATAAAAAATAACGTCCAGATTAATAATAGAATAATTCTAGTTAATAATCCACAGTTAAAATACTCTTACAGCATTCTAGGAGATAACAACTATAGAATTGTAGTAGAGTTTACAACGGATTAATTCAATCTTTCATATTAGAAAAATGTTGTATTATACACAAAATAAATCAGTCTGATTTTAGAAGTTTAGTTTTTCGATACTATTATCTCAGAAGAGACAACAATATTATTAGATGTGTCTAATATCAGATCTGAGTTCTTAAAATTAATATTTTTAGGAGGATTAAGCTCACATGCATATACGTCTGAGACCTGTGCGTGGGTAATGAGTAAGATTATGGTGATTAATGAGTTGAACTTACAGTCTTAGATGGGGTTTGAGCCAATGGGAAGTGATTTTACAGCGGAGGACAGTCTTTTGCTAAGAAAATTCGTAGCTTATCTTATCTGACTGAACAGATACGTACCACGGCTCGTGGCTAATTTATGTGTTTTTTTCAGAGCGCTTTAATTGAAAAGGAAGGCTTCAATAGTGAAACACACAAAGCTGAAGCTGAAGATGGATTTCTGGTGCACTTGAGCCGGATTCCCAGCAAGGGAATCCCCATACTCATGAACCATGGCCTCTTCATTGCTTCAGATGCTTGGCTATTGAGAGGCAGGGATAAAGATCTTGGTAAATTGTATTTCCAAATTTCTCGTTTTTTTTTTAATATCAATATTTTGATATTTTGTGGTAATTAATGGCATATAAGCGACTCTACCAGTAGGAGCATACTCGTTCTAATATTGTTCTATTCCAAATTCACCATTAACAAAAAACTATCAGTGTAAAAAACAAACAAACATAAACTTATTAGCTTGTACGGTACCGTTGCTAATCTCTGTTTATGTAATTTTTATGATTTTTTATTTTGATTCATGATTTGTATACCTTCAATAATCAGAACTCCTATTATATATAGTACTCTCCACATGAGAGCTAGGCTATTTAATTTACCATTAACTTCCTGGCATAAAAACTAGCTAAAACTAGCTATAAAACCTTTAACAAATAACAAAGGTATCAGATATTAAGTTTATTATTTCACTCGTCAACTGTAAGATTGAGTTGCCTGAATTTCGTTTTGCTCTTCCAGTTTGAAACAGGTTTTGTTTTAATAGTGAGCAAACTTTGATGGAATAATTCGGCAATCATTGGCTAGAATGTGCTCCAAGTATTTTTTAACTGTAGACGGCAGAACGAGATTGAACGATGAAGACTTATTATGGCCATCAATGATTTATTTTAAAGTAATAAAGAATAAGCTAGCTGAAATCTAGATTGTTTGAATCTTTAAATGCAATAAGTGATTAAGCGTACTTAATCTCCAAAACGATTGAAGAATTTATTTTAAATTCTTGGATTTCTTGTTCCATAACGATCTGCGTTGTTAATATCAACTTTTTATTGTAAATTCAACGACTTGCAGTCAATTTTAATTTAAAATAATTGGCTGCAAGTCGTTGAATTTACAATAAAAAGTTAATTTCATTTATTCTCTTGATTTGAAACTCATTTCACTTATGAACGTTTTATTTTAGCTCAAAATATTGTTTTATTTTTGTAGTTTCATTTTTATTTTTTCACTCTAATATAAAAATAAAATTGATTTTGTTAGACTTATTAAGTAGAATATAAACACTCTTTCATGTGTTGCCTTATCAAATGGGATATAAACACTTCTGTTTGCCATATTTTAATATCCTGGCCGACAATAGTTTATTCCACCCCTACTACTGCATTAAAACATTACTAAAACAGTAGGTCCACCATGTTCCCCGTAACATGGCGCAAACGGCGAGGTGGAACTGCCCATAAGGGTCTCCCCACCATTAAGAGCCATATACGCTTGTTATTATTATTACTACTGCATTGAAGAATAATTTATTGATGAAGTATGAGTGGTTCTGTGAAATTATTATTATATATGAGCATAGAATTAAGCTCTAGGGTCTACACTCCTCTATGTGTTTGTGGTAGCCTACTCATTATTTGCGAGATCTTTTATGTTTTTTTATTCTCTGATGTGGATTTTATAGTGACTAGTCTGAAGAAAATCGATTAGATACACATCATTTTTAATCATATACTCGAAATTTGATATTCATAACGAACTGCGCGTTTTGTCAACTGTTAATGATGATAGTAGGCCAGTAATACTGTAAATGATTGTACTGTCAAAATTTTGTATGGACAATTGATCATAATTACATATACTTCCAAAAAAATTCCTGGCCAATCAAAATCAATGACCGTTTTCCGCTTAAACATTCATACGAGTACCGTAGCTTATAAGGAAGATTTAACAGCAAATTCTTGACGAAATTGATCAAACCCAATTTCGCAAGATGCAAACTGTGTGGTTATGGTCGATAATACGAATATCACAGCCACCGGTCACCGCAACACAGGCGCACCCGTCATTATTAGCTGGCGAAAGAACAGGATCAGAACTTGATCTAACCTGCTTTTAGCTGGCGGTTCATTCAAAAGACCGCGCCGTTTAATGGACATTGGACATTCAAAAAGCAACTTCTGCTTCTCTGTTATAAAAGCCACTACCGTACTTGTGCTCTACTGTACTGGTACCGCACTACTAAATTTCTGCAATTTACACATTAGTGCTAGCAGAATATGCTAAGTATTTACGGTAAGTCTATGCGGTCAAATTTTTCTTTGATTTATGAGAGATTTCAACTGATTTCCTAAACAACTAGCTTATTATTGTACGGTATATAATCATGATGTGAAGTGTATTACAGCAGCAGAAGATTACTGTTGGCAGAAACTAATAAATATGAAAGTTTTTGCTGTTCAAATCTATAAGTTGGAGCTTACTTTATGGCTTTTGTGTTGAACTGAATTAATAGAACAAAGGAACTTCAGTTTTCTGAGCGAGAGGATAATCTGAAGGAAAAATGTATCAAGTTCAAATTAAAAGTTACCTTAGTGCTACAATAGATTGTAACCCTAAGAAAGAAAAGGAAATATAGCATAATTAAAATTATATTAAAAATATTGTATTAAACTAATATTATTAGTTGAATAGCATTCAACTGCTTGGATTTCTATAAAAATCATAAAATATGCTTCCCAATTCACAAAAAATGCACATCGACAGTTTTTGAAAAAGAGTTTTCCTTCTTGTTCAAAAGATCTCATAATATATCATGCATCAAAATATTTCCTCTCTTTTTTCAAATCGACGATTTAAAATAATTTAAGAAAAGATTTCAACTCAATCAAAAATGGAGAAGTCAACGCTTGCACTACAAAAAAATAAAGTGGATAATTGGGCTAAGCATCAGCCTTCGTAATGTCCAGTTTTTTTGATTTTCAAATGTAAACAGCGACATCACCAGCTGTCCAATGTTTTGATTTTAACTAGCCAAAACTAACCTAGAGCCTATGGTTGACATCTGTTTTATATCATAATTATTTTTATATTCGACCCCCAAACTTCAAAATCAATAGTGATCTCACCTTTATTATGAGGAAGCTACATACCAAGATTAAAGAGTTTAGAATCTTTATTTCAATCGCTAGGGTACAGACGGACGGACACGACACGATTTCAATTTCCAATAAGGCCCTGTGGGGTCCTTAATAATCGCTTTATACCCAGTGCCTGTGCAATGCAATGATCAATGAGAATATCACTATAGACTGCATTTATGCTGTGCATCACATCACATCGCATCAAATGTGGCAGAATGCCAAGTGTAATACTTTCACTGAATCGCTGTCAGAATTTAAACATCTATATTGCCGAATCCATTGTCTTTGTTCATTGTCTGATAGATCGTCTTGCAATTAGGTTTCTTTAAACGTGCAAAAATGGTACCAGTTACATAAGGTATTAATTCATGAGTAGTTACAATGCTTGTTTATGCTTCTATAGTGTGGCTCACTTGACAAAACTGGCCTTTTACTGAATATTTTCAAAGGATAGAGCTTCCCAAGTATAGGTAGAGATCGTAGAGGACGTACATCACTATATTTCCATTCCTTTTCTTGATCAGTGGAAATCCACTCTATGATAATCATCATCACAATATAAAACACATGATATGGAGCGGTGATATTCATGCTGCACCAATCTATCTTACACAATTCCACAGCATGTGCTTGATAATGCGGTTTTGTGATAGTGATTAACCTCGAGTATTAGTTGCTCCATTGAGCAAGTACTCATGAACAAGAAACTTTCAATTTACTGTAATGGCCACATTACCAAACTTTGTTATGTTCAAGAATATTTCCGATATTTCCTTCAAATGAAACAAAATTGAAGATTTAGCAGAGTGCCTTTTGTTTGTTTTTTATTTTATTGTTATTATTTTTTATATTGTTTCGGGTGTACTGGTTTGCTGAATAGTTGATTTACAGTGAGTTGGCAGACAGTTCAGGGTACACGTTCTGAAAAATTGTAATGATTTTATAGTCTTTTTATGTCATTATACAGCGAGTTCATTAAGTCGCGCATATCCAAATAAACAAGCCTGTAAATAGTATGTTTTTTTATATTAGTTCTAGTGGCTACCACAAAATAACACCACTGGTAATATAAACAATAGATGTAAAGCCCATTATTGTGTGTACATGTTACGACAGGTCTGCAGTATTGTTTAGATTACGACGATAAGTTAAACATGTCATTTTCCCAAGAGCAACGAGTGTTCCTTCTTGAACAGTATTTTACCAGTATTTAATGCCTCCAGATTTTTCCTGTAGGGGTTATCTTAAAGGAAGGGTTTATAGAAATAGGCTATATACACTGAATGAACTGAAAATGAACAATGCAAGGAGAATAACAATTAGTGTAGGTGTACTCCACAAAGTGTCAACAAACATGGTAAAACGAATTCATGCATGTATTAATGAACAAGGCAGCCATAAAATGTTGGAAATAAGTATATATGTTTACTTATAAAATTTATAACAATAATAAATAAATAATACCAAATAAAATACATTACTTCACAACCTTTTAGATGTGCGCGACTTAATGAACGCACTGTAGTTATAGTGAGATTTTATTTTTCAAGATGGATGTGTTTTGATTTGTTTCAATCAAGATGGATGGTGGTTTTTTTCATCTTATTAATCCACAGTGAATTGAATTTTTTTGTTTGTTATAATATTGAAAAACATTAAATATACGGTAACAAATGTGATTAAGGAGATATTTTGGTTTTTTTAGTTTATTGAGAGTTATATTTTAGTTTGTTGAAAGATATTTTCAGTCCAGGGTAAAGTTATTTGGTTAAGCGACTCACTCTTCAGCACAAGCTTGGCTTAGAGAGGGTGAACCATCTTTTTTTTCATTCTAAGATCATTATTAGTGAAAAATCCTATATTTATTTTGTCTTGAATATTCTATAATTTAATATATTTTTTAAAAATTTATTTATGGGATATTTTATTTGGTTATTTATTAAAAAAAAGTTTATTTATTCTATTTTATACTTATATATTTTGCATCTTGGAATGTCATTGTGTCTTATATGAAAATGCATTGTACATTTTGATTGATTGAATAAAAAAAATGCATTTATTTATTTACTGTACAGGTATATTTCTATGTGAAATTCCTCATCCTAGAATGCTTTTTCTCTAAAATACAATCATTATTTGTTAAAGAAAAACATGAACTTCGTTATAGTTTTTAAACTGTCAGCTAAACTAATTTACATAATGCTGATAGTAACTTTTAAATTTTTCCAGCTTTCCTATTAGCAGAAAGCGGCTACGATGTATGGATGGGTGATTTGAGAGGAAATACTTATTCAAGTACGCACAAAAATTTCTCACAAAATGATGCACGTTTCTGGGACTTCAGGTGCGCTACACTATTTAATATTACTATTCCATTGGATAATGTATTATTTCTAGATTTTGGTAGCTGAACTGCAGTAACTAAAAATCTATTTCAAAGAGTCTAAGCAGGGTGCTTGCACAGTAGAGTATCCAGTACCGGTACTCGCTTATAATCACCATCGGAAAATCAAACACTTGCTGTGGAATGGCGGCATTCAATATGTTTCAATCTGGCATACAACATTCCTTAAATGATATCCTCATTTATTGGATGCTCCACTGTACAAGCACCCTGAATGAGATGAGTCGCTTTTAAGGCATATGGAATTTTGTATTAATGTCTGTGAACATCTCCTTTTCAACAGGAGTGTTGCTTTATTATTATCATCATGGTGAATGGAAAAATTGTGTGCTAGGCAATTTTTTTAAAGTACCGTAATAATGATATATATTTATCATTTATCTAGATTGCTGGTTTTGTTATAGCATTTAACTTATTTGACCTCTTATTTACGACACAAATACTTAATTTTATTTTTTTAGAATGACAATAATAAACTAATGTTGACATTTAATTATGTTCAAAGGCTGCAGAAGTGCAGAGCCTTCTACAAAGTCTGCAGAAGTGCATCATAGAAAGCACATATTATATTCTATAAATTAGCATCTATTGTTTTTTTTAAATAAAGCAATTCAAAGCAATTCTTGAGCAATTCAAGTCTAAAGCAACCAAATATGGTAATTATTATGGGGTTTTATCAAGTATGGTGTAGATAGATAGATGACTTTTATTTGTGCACTTTACAAGTAAAAAAGTGTAAGGTGTAAGGTGACATGAAAATCAAAGGGTTGGATGTCAAGACCACCAACAATAAGTAAATTCTTTATTTTGTTTTTTGCATATTTTTCAGGTAAAATTTTGAATTTCTAATTTTAAATAATTATCTTGTTTATTACTATGCATTCTCAGTATGTGTATTTCCTTTTGTATCTGTATCTATTTTCTTGAACTGTTTTTCTCGACGTGATTAAGTGGCAGAGTAAACCTATTGGACCAAACTTCGCCACATCAATTTGAATGATTAAGACATTTTATTCTACCGCAAATTACAAAAGAATGTCCCAATTTTGAAGTACTTTCATAATGAAACGCAGATACTTAAAGAACTTTTCGACCATTTAAATGAAAGAGCAAATTAATTTTTTTATAAATGATCGAAAGTTTTTATAAATGTTCAACATGACCGCCTCCAGAAAAGCCCAAACGATATCTATGTGTTAATTGAATGTCCCAATGGTCCCGGAGCAAATGTAACAAAATAGAGCTCTCGTGGGCCCTTTGAGCAGTATATACAAGTCCTACGAGTGGTGTATGTCTATCTCTTCGATATGAATAGTAGAATAAGATTATTGATGGTGATAAGTTCAACTCGAGCTCATTCGCCTAAAAAACAAGAAGGCGGCCAAAATTTGCAGTCTCATTCTACTGACTGCAATTCGGTAATGGTTCAAGATATTAAATTGATTTTTAAGATACCTTACATCGAACTATTTTTTCCAAAACGCATACTTCAAAAGTTGTAAAATTATTTAAAAACCAAAAAAATAAATTTCTTTGGAATATAATTTTTGTTTTCTCAATAACTTTTTTTGTATGCGAGATACAGGATAATGGTGATTGCAAACGTTTTTAAATTATTCTCAAGCTTTAAAATTATATGGTTTTTAAAACTGTAGGTCCTTTAATGCTGTTAGGAGAGAGGGAAAAATTCTAATACCACATATTTATGATTTGGGTTTCTGAGGGCGGTCACATTAATCATCTATAGGAAATTTTGATCATTTATAAAGAAATCTGCATTTGTAATTACATTGTCTGCATTTTTTAATTACATCCCTTTAAAATTGGGGAATTCTTTAGTAATCAACCGGTATTATCCATATATATTTTTGTCCTAAAAAAACACTAACTTATATTTTCAAATTGCTATAAAATACAAAAGTGACTTATTTTGTTTCAAGTGTACAAGAAATGGGCACCTACGATCTACCAGCAAGTATTGACTACATATTGGCAACCACTGGTCATGATAGTGTGATCTATATAGGCCACTCGTTGGGCTCAACCATGTACTTTGTCATGTGCTCTGAAAGGCCAGAATACAGAAGCAAAGTGCGCCTTATGATGGGACTGGCTCCTGCCATTTACTTTAAACGTTCCCCTGGACTTTTATTCAAGATCGCCAGGCAGTACAGTAGACTGTATCAGGTAAATAGATGATTAAATATTATTCTGTGCGATTCTCTCATACTTTTATTGTGCTGTGAGTTAGTTTCTTACATTATGGTTCTATGTAATCGTTGTCAGAGGTACATTTATTTTGGAACACTAATTTCCAATAGATTCTATTAAATTGATAATATACTGCATAGTAGGTGCAAATATTATCTCAGCTCCCAAGTAATTTACCCTCTAAACTCTAATGTTAATCATCAAACACAGCCACAGCTCAATGTGAATATTTGATAAACTACTGTACATAACAATTACCCTGTTCGACGTATTAAGAATTTTTCTCCAAAACATAATGGTGAACGTTGTATTCTTTCAGTTCTCAAGTGTCTAACATAATTCAATACTCATATTTTTCTTGGTTTATTGTATTTATTTCATTTAAATCAATGAGATTTATAAAAGCTTTTTAAGTGAAAAACCCTTCAAAGCTTTTGATGAACTATTCAATTAAAATTTAGTAAAAGGGAACAGTTTCTGGCAGAAAACCTGTTGGTCCCTTCCAATTTATGTGAAGATAATATGTAAATAATCCCCTTCCTATGTGATGAGCTACGATCCATGCCAGGTATCAGTTCAATCATATAAAGCGCGAGCGCTCAATCTGCACTTGTAAGGGTGACCGCTTTGACTTGGCCAGCAAAAAAGACTGCTCTCTACAGCATAATTACTTCCCCTTTTTTTCACAGAACCCACCTAAAACTGTAGGTCCAACTCATCACCCTACACAAAAGTCTCAGACCTATGTGGGCTTCATCCTCCGAAAAATGTAAAGATAATGACTGATATTGGATGTATACGAACTCATCGTCGGTAATGAATAGCACTCAATAGTGTCACAAACACGTAGGGAGAACAAAGACTAACGAGGTACTATAATTTCGGCAGTCACTTTGTCCTAAAGGCGTCCGGCCTCTGAAAGCTGTGTTGAGTTACGCTGCGCTGTGCGACGACAGCTTTTAAAATTTAAACCCGAACCAATGGCTTTCAATGAACGCCCGGCCACCGAAAGTCGTGTTGCGTTGCACTGTGCCAATGGCCAATCGTTCATTGAAAACTATTAGTTTGGTTTTAAAGGTTTTCAATCTTGTTGAGACAACATTGAGTCTTTCATATTTCAAGGATATCGTCCACATTACCAGTATGAAGAAGGGAAGGCACTTTTCTACACCTAGGCCTACACTACTTATAATATATTCAGTATTATGACTTACATTGTACTGAATCACTGATTTCTAGTAGAAAGTCAATCTTATATGTTTGATATCGGCTCAACCCTTTTGCAATAGATTGGATAAGATGATGTTTTGAGCACTCAAACTTTCTCTAACGAAAATTGCAATGAAAATCGACAGTTTCATTGCATCTTGGTATGCAGTATTTTCTATTCCGCTCTCTGTACAGACAATCTAGAAATCATATAATGATACAAAAATATTTAAAGGAATGGTAGAAATTTTTTGTATTTTTACCATTTGCTGTTTTGTATTTTGGTATTGTAATTCATTGTATCAGACAATGATACAATTTTATTTATGGTGTCTGTCGTGATTTATTGTAATTTGAGCACATATTGTATTAAACTTTGGCATTGCATCAGACAATAAATTATACAATCACAGGCTATTCATGAGGTTGATAGTAATTTATTGTCCACAAAAATCTAAACTAATCCAACCTCCAATTTTTAAGCGCAATTGATTTTTACATCAAAATGAATCGATCCTTGTCCTTGTCTGTTTCTTTGTTTTAAGAGTTAATTTATAAAGAAGAAATAGTTTATCACTACTTTTTACCGAGTTCTGTTACTACCTATGTTCTTTTTATAATTTGAAATAATATCAAATGTTCATGTAAAAAAGAAAATGTGAATGGATACAATACAATTTTTTACAGAATTACATCATTAAAAACTAAAAATTAACTAACTTGTTTCATGTATTTCCTCAGGAGTCAATCAGCTTAAGAGGACCACGACAAGTATTGCCAAGGAATCAACTAAGAGGAGCTACAGCATCTTTTTTCTGTAGATCGGCTCCCACTCAAAATATATGCTTGGTGTTTTTGTACTTTGTGGCTGGTTTAGCCAGTCTTACAGACTTTTCTCAAGTTGACAAGGTTCGTTCATAAATATTTTCAATGAGCTGTAAATTTACAGACTACTATTCATAAACAAGACGAATTTATTCTCAAACTAAATTGTTTAATCTAATATTAAAACTAACACTGTATTTCACTTTTATATATTGTTTTACTCACTTATATTGGAGATGCTTCTGAAAAGAAGCTTCGTCAGCCTCACAAAATTTTTTATGTTTGATATATGAACTAGATTTTTATGGGAATAACACTGTTGTAATAGTTTTCAAGATCTTGTAATTCTCATGAGCTATCGCTAAAGTGAGTGTGATATAATTACAATGAATCTTAAACAACTTATCGAATGTTATACTATCCAGTAATATTGAATGAAAAAGTGTATAAATCCTACAAAATTAAAATTTGATGTTGCTTTCTTCATAATTAATCGATAATCCCAACTGTACTTTAATTGATAAAATATTTTAATAATTCATTGCATCTAATTGATATTCGAAATTCCTCTTAATGCTATAAATCCGACTGTATAAATAATGTAGTCTATATCTTAAGTGTGAGTTAAAGCATTCGAATTTCAATTAGTTGAATATATTTGGCAATTCGATAACTGTTGTATCCATTATTGTTCATTTCAGAATCTTCTGCCAGAATTCGTGAGAAGGCTACCAACAGGAACCTCCCCGAAGACGCTTCAGCATTTGGGCCAATTGAGCAAATCAGGTAGAATATAATTATTTAAATGAAAATTTTAATATCGACTATTAAATTAAAATATTTATGGTATATTTGATACCTCAACTTTAGGATGTCTAAAAATCATTATCTTGACCATAATAGTAGTTGAAAATATGTAACTTTCAAATTATTAAGTTTCACTAGTTTTTGTACCGGTACTCTAGAAAAGATGCAACATTTGTTGTAAACCTTTCAAAAGTAAGTATGATTTTATATATGATAGGAAAAGCAATGTTATATTATAAAAATTTGATTGATATATTCAATTTTTTTTTTGAGGATGAAGCCCACATAGGTCTGAGACCTGTGCGTGGGTAATGAGTTGGATGATGGTGATTGATGAGTTGGACTTACAGTTTTAGATGGGTTCCGAACCACCGGGAAGAGACTTTACAGCAGAGAACAGTGTCTTTTTTGCTGGCCAATCTAATCGGTCAACGTTACAAACAGGTCCTACGAGAACGCAGCTTATCTCTATCTGATTGAACAGATACCTGCTACAGCTCGCGGCTATCACTTTTATCACAATTATTTATTTAATTTATTTTACTAATGTTATAAATCACGAGTAGACTTTATTATCAAAGTATGTTTGAATGAATAATTGAAAAATAGGAATTAATTGAAGATCTTGTTAATAATTATGCTTGAAGCAAACGAGTTGTCAAATGTTTTGAAATAATAATCAGGCATTCTAACATACAATTAATATACTATTTCCTGTATAAGATAAGACACCTTCAATAAAATTTCCTTTTTAAAATATTTGTATCTGATGACAATTCCGCTTATTTTCCAGGCCGATTTTGTAAGTTTGATTACGGTCCAAAAGAAAATATGAGAAGATATGGAACTAAAACACCACCAGATTATAAACTGGACAGTGTTACTGGACCAGTAGCTCTCTATTATGGCAAAGGAGATATTCTCATTGACATGAAGGTGAATAATCTGATATTACAATATTAATACATCGAATACTGTATATGTTATTCATTCTTTGAAGTAGAAACCCATTTTTTCATATCAGATTTTTAAGGATTTCAAAATTTTTTAATTGGTTATGTAGAACAGAAATTTTAGGCTTCAAAACAATAGTTAGATAGATATATTTATTCTCAAAAGAAAAATAGCAATATACAGTGTTTTTTCTTTTCTACAGAAAAAATAGTTCGATCCAAAAATATAATTCATTTAAAAATATAAATAAAATTAAACTTAATGAGAATATACAATCCAGCACACAAGATGCAACCTGTGGACCGCTGGAGGGAGTCTATAAAATAAACCTATTTTACTTGAAAGAGATAAAAAGAAATGAAGAAAAATTATTTATGCAATATCCTGATGTTAAAAAAGTTACATATCTTGAAATAATTGTTCAAATGAACTGTAAAATATAATAAGTAGGAAGTAGTTCTGTAGTATTAAAAAATTGAATTAGTAGCCCCATATGTTCGTTTCATATTATTAAGGACCTGACAGTGCCTTATTGAAATCGTTCCGTTGTCCGTCCGTCTGTGCCCTAGCGCTTGAGAGGAAGATTCTAGACTCTTGAAACTTGGTATATAGCTTCCTCATAGTCCGTGAGATTGCTATTGATTTTGGGGGTCGAATGTAAGAATAATTAAGATGTGAAACAAATTTCTACTGTAGGCACTTGGTTAGTTTACAGTGACTTTATACAGATATTGTGGCCATTGCCTCCAGATTATATTTGATTATATATCTATATAGATATTAGATATATTACAAACATATGTTTCCAACATGGCTGCATGGCTCCGACTACACAGTACGCGTGTAAAACGTTGTGTTCTCACCACCATAGCCTAGATACAATAGAATATCATAATATGGTCCATATTAATACAAACTACATTATCTAGTCCCTGGGAGCTTTATCGATAACAAATAAATGTTACCGGTGGCATCTAATTGGTCCAGTCAAATTCATAGACGCTCAAAAATTTAATCATCAGACGCCACCGGTAACTTTACCAGGAACCGGTAAAGCTACCAGGAACTCAATCATTGACTGTAAAGAGATAGACCTGTCACTGTAGCCAACACTTAATTTGGATACCAAATGGCGAATTGACCAATTAGCCAATCAGAAGCGAGAAGTCCAATGACCACACTGCTTCTATAAAGTCACTGTCGGTTAATTTAGGCTAGTGAAAATCAGAATATAGGTGCTGCTGTTTACAATTGAAAATCAAAACATTGGACATTACGAATGGTGATGCTTAGCCAAATTATCAACTTTATTTTTTGAATTGGCGTTGACATTTCAATTTTTGATTGTGTTGATATCTTTTCTTAATTATTTTGAATCGTCTAATTGAAAAAAAAAAACAGAGCAAATATTGATGCATATTATATCTGTTGAACAAGACGAAGAAGAAACAAACCTATTTTTCAAGACTGCCAATGTGTATTTTTTGTGAATTGGGAAGCATAATAATGATGTTTATAGAAACCGAAGTAGTTGAATGCAAGGTTAGTAGAGAGGTCAGTATGAACCTTGGTTTGCCTATCAGTACAATAGATAATAATAATAATAAAAGACAAAACCTCCAAGAATTGGAACAAAATGGAGTGAAGAGAGAAAAGCTGAATTAGCACAAAAAATGAAAAGCTGGTGGGCAAACAAGAAGAACAAGTAAAAAAAAATGAACCATCTTTACTTAGCGTCTTCCACTTTGGGAGTTTTACGTCTAATAATAATAATAATAATTACTATTTAAATCATCGGGTCCTTTGATACTCCGTTGTATCGGTTTATTTCCTGAAAATTCATGTGAATAGATGCTAAACAAAAATAAATAATTAAAATTATGCCCTCTATAAGGGAAAGAATAATGTGGATTTATATTCTCCATCTAAAATTTTATATATTTCCAAACCTAATACAGTAATAACAATTAAAATAATGGAGAATGAATAATGGAAATGATAATAATAGAATATTCCTTCAATAATCTTGTCATTAATATCGAATTACATTTTTTTTCTGTGAAATTAGACTGTTACTAGGATTTTAGCCATTTGTACGAATGGTTTTACAATACTATACTGTATATTGCATAATACAATGTATCTCATTTGTTGATTCGAATTTATTGTTTACAGGATGTAGCAGAGGTTACAGAAAAGCTTCCTAACCTTGTTAGAAACTTCACAGTTGCCAATGATAAATTCAATCATATGGACTTTTTATGGGCGAAAAATGCGAAACAATTGGTGTACGATGATATGCTGAAACTCATGAAACTTTATACTTGAAATTTCATGATACATGCTCCGTGTTTCTGGAAGATTCTTATTAATAGGAAAATACAGGTTTCAAGTAATTGTTCCATAATATTTTTGTTGAACAAAATTTCAAAGACAAGAGACGTACAATATAGGTTGGTTAGATTTCACAGATATGCGGCGTAAAATTCAATGATTTCGAAATTAAACAACTAAATAAGCAGGGTCCTAGCCGTTGACAAATTATACTAAGCCAACCAATTTCAATATTTCTCCAATATTTGAAATTTTCTAAAACATCTTGGAGAAAATTTCATATTTTAGAAACAATGGACATTAAGAGGAAGAATAACCAACTAAGAAAACTGAGAATAGATCTAATCAGTGGAATGTACAAGTTGAAAATGGATTTCATCACATACGAGTACATTAATAATGAACATTTAAAAAAAAGACTGGATAATGATTTGTAACAATAATAGATCACAACCGGGGTTCTATAATAATCTACCAAAATTAATATTATTGTGTGAAACTCTGTATATTGAAGAGGCACGTATTATTGTGTGTTATAGATTACTTATACTACTTAGATCTAATTATTACATAGGCACTACAGTAAATTATCATACTATTTTATAAACTATATTGTATAGACATAATTATGCTACGTACCGGTACTAAGATAATACTGTTCAAATTTGATACAAATATACAGAAGACATAATTTATGTTGGACATGACGGTACCAAAAATTTGTTAAAACGAAATATCTATAAAAGCGTTCGATCAATCTCTCATTCTTCAGTTTTCTAAATTTCTCTATTTAAATCATGCTGAGTTTTTTCTTTAAAAAATCTAAGTCTAAAAAATCGATCTGATTATTAAAATTGAACCTATTAAAAGATACGGTGGTTTAGACATATTAAATCCCTACAAAATATTTCAATATATCATTGAAAATAAGACGAAGACCCAGGAAACCTGCGACCAACCTCCTTTTCTTTCCTAGAATTTGTAGTTTTTCTACTTCCAGACCGATCAGATTCCAGAGGTGCATAATCATTTGCCAGATGGACAGGTTGATCATGATTTTTCAGTTCCACCTGGTTCTTATGTAGGGTTTCTTTTGAAGGGTTAATAGAAGGCACTGTTCGGATCCTGTTCATGTTGATTAGGTTGGTATCTGGATGAGACGGAATTATACCAGCATTTTCCTTTGAGTTTTCTTGGATAACTGTGCGATAGTCTTGGGGATTGTATGGCCTGAAAACAAAAATTGAGTTTATTGATGCTTGGAAATTTCTTAGAAAAGTATAAGATAAACTTGGGAAGTATGTCCCACGAAAAAAGATGATGTTGAACTTGTTCATTTAGTTCAATAACACTTGACAATTTTTTAATCAATAGCTCACGTCAGTAAAAGGTTGAAGAATACAAAGTGAAGACTAAGAAAGAAAATTTAACTATACAACCGGTTGTTGATCTTGAAGAGAAATGCTTTCAATTTGAAAGTGTAGGAGATTCAAATATTATTCAGAGCCCATTAAAAGTTCCAAACGGACAGAAAATCGGGATACTTAACCAGAAAAACATGCTGAATAGCATGAGTCCCCAAGATTCCTAGCTGTGCTTCGGCCGCTATTTAATGTTAAAAATAGTCATTTTCGAGGTATGGGAGACAAATCACTAATATAAACTTGAAAAAAAAACACTTTTAAATGGAAATTAACTCACGTTATGGCGTGACGGCCGACCCACAGTACACTCAGTGTACTGTGGGTCGTCTGACGATGCTCTAGACAACAGAGCGAAACGGCCGTCACGCCATAACGTGAGTTAATTTCCATTTAAAAGTGTTTTTTTTTCAAGTTTATATTACATATTAGTGGAAACAAGATGGATCTTCAACATGACAAATCACTAGTTACCACTGAGAACAAAATCTTAATTATTGACCAAATTCAATATATGATACATGAATCTGGACCGCCGCAATGAGCTGATACGAATGCGCTGTCCATTGATAGGATACGGTGGATCGTTCAACAGTTACGAGGACCCTCATTTGGAAGGCCCTCTTGTTCACCCCTAAAAAATCCTATCGCATTTTTGGGCGACCAGATGGCGTTTCTGTTAGTCTGGAGTCTGATTAAAAAAAATAAAATAAATATCAATCCCCATCTTTTGGAAGATTTGTTTGAGCTTTCAAATGAATTTTAAGCAGCTTTTGGGGGTGCACGAAAGTTTTTGAATATCAAAAGCTCAAAAACTACTGGAGATAAGAATATTAAATTGGTTTCAAATTGCTTCCACATTTCGTTGGTGGGCAAGAAATACCCTACCAACACGGAACAGAAAGAAAAAAGTAGAAAACAGTTGTCCAATTGGACAGACACAAATCAATAGTAAAATAAACATGAAAAATATTGAAGGTATAACTCAATGAAATTCAAGCAAACGAAAAATCAACCTACACAACAAGACGTATTGATGTATTTCATTGAACATTGATGTATTCAATGATAGAACAAGGTTAGTAGTGTTAAATTGGTTGAAGTGGATTTGATCATTTACTATCAAAAGAATTGTTCTTTATCACCCTAGCTATGTTCGAAGCTTCTTAAATGTTCAACAGTCTGCCTGTCAAAATAGTCAAACGTGGTTGTCAAAATTATAGTATCTCAAATGTGAATTTTTTTAGTGATTGTGTTATCTATATTTTTCTCAATGTCACCATCATCAATACCAATAAGATCAATGTAAAGTTTAATTCAAAGGCAACACTTTGATTGAACTGGAATCATTTTCTCATCAATATTAAAACATTGAAATTGACAAAATTCGCGAAAATCTAATTCAAAGATCTACTTTTGTGCTTCACAGAATCACAGATTATCACTGTGGCATTCAAGTAGATAAGTTTTTGAAAATAAGATTTATGAAGTTGGAAGAAAAATATATTTTCCTAGTGACCCGAAAAAGTGCCTATTTTTGCACTAATTGTAGCACGCAAAATAGTCTATTTCTGCACCAGTGCGGGAAAGCAAATTCCAGTGAGCAAAAATTTGCAACCTAACAACACAAAATAATGAGCATGTAATAAGCAAGTTCCCTATTCTGCATTCAAAAATAGGTTGGCTACTATGCTTTAGCTACGCAATAACAGTCAGCTGTAGCTGTTATTGAAATTGATTTGATTCGAAGATAGGTTATGTGAGGAATTGTCAGGTTATATGCCCTGTTTTGTTCTGTTTAAATTACTTTATACATTACTGTACGAAAAATTTAATGTGTAATTCGAAGTATTGTTTCAGCACTCGAGAAACTTTTTTCACTCGCCTTCGGCTCGTGAAAAAACTGTTTCTTTCGGTGCATAAATACCTCACTTTTCGCTCTAGTTACACAAATAGCTATCCTCGATATATTATGTTACTATAGGCTACAAAATTCAAGAAGGAATAAAATTAATTTAGATTACCTTTTCACATGCTCAGCTGCAGGCATGTCATTTTGAATATCAGACTAGAAAAAAGAAGAGAAAAATTATTGATAACTAAAAAAATATAATTGAAAAAATTCTCTTAAATATAATTTTATTTCAACCAATGGTTGATAATTTTCAGTGCAATGTCGTAATAAACCTCGAAAACCATTGTGTGATGGTTAGCTTAATAGGCTACTATCCTTTTCCTCCCGGGTTCGATTCCCGGCTGTACCTAACATTTTTGTATCATCGTCTCACCTCATTACCCACATGGGAATCATTATGTGGAAATCATATTCAATGAAAAATAATTGAAAAATTAAACAATAATATTTAACTAGTAACAAGATCGTAGGTAAATTATCATCGTGTCCACCATGTCTTGAATTAGAATTTAGATGGAATTATTGGATTTAGATTAAATGGCCGATTATAATCAACGTAATAAATTTTCAACTATTTAATTTCTATAACGATTACCAGATTATGAGAACCTGCAGTAGTGGAAGTTCTCAATGTTATTTATAGCGTTAGAGGGAATAGAAAAAATTAATTATGTTGATTAGAATGTTTTGCACATTATGTTTATGTATTGTTTGTAACTTAATCGATTGGTATATTTCATTCCACTGAAACACTGAACCGTTCATCGAGTCTCAATGGTATCCGGTTGAAAAAATTATTAAAATTAATTCGTATTATTCCTCCCATATAGCTAGTTAATGCTATCATCGACTTCTAATAATGCTGTTCTTAGTTTCTTACAACTTTGTGACAAAAGATATTCTCACCACTGATTGCTAAATGGCAGTGTTTGCTTCTGTGACCATATGGACACGCTAGGCGCCAGCAGAGTCAATGCTATATTCCCTTTTCTCTAATTTTCAGTGACAATATACCATTTTTGGGACTTGAACCTGCAAGAAGCCAATGATTTATTGGGGTTTGATGTCCGATGGCGACCCCAGGAAGGTCACGGGGTTATGACCCCCCAAAATCGGAAATTCACTGAAGAAGGGGATCGGAGGGAGGGGTGATCTCGCAAAAAGTTAGCCAAACGTCAGTTTTGCACAAAATTTGGCCATTTTTTATCTCTTTTCACCACATGTCTGGGTCCTCAACTAAACATGTATACAAAGTTTCAAGTTTTTCGTCAACTTATAAAAATACGTCAACTTTGGGCGTATTTTTGAAAAAATGTTAAAACCCGTTTTTAGAACGTGTCTAGGGTTTCGATTGAACACGTGTATCAAATTTCACTTTTTTGGCCCAGAAGTTCTCGAGAATTGGTGATGAATGAGTCACTAAATCAGTCAGCGGTATTTGGCTTCTAAACAAGCTATTACATAATAATATAAGAATAATAATAATATTTATTCAGCCAGTATTATCCTATATTACAAACATCATTACATATCACATCAATATATCAACAAATAGTATATAAAACTGCCTAAGTGAGAGCCCCATAGGTAGTCCTGTTTGGGGATCTTCCAAATCAATAATTATAAAATATATGAAAGAAAAAGAAAATTGTTCTTAGAAAAAAGTCAGTTGCAAAGTAATAATGTAAATTGAAAAAGAAAGATAATATTAATAAATAAAAAAAAATAATAATAATTCTGAACTAACGTAATTGCAGCTATTGTAATCATTCAAATAAATTATAATAAATAACATGTTAAGCTTTCCTGTGCAGACGGCAATTTTAAATTGTAAATACTTTTTAATTTCCAAGTTTTCAAGTGATCATTATATTGGTGTGATACAAAAACTTCTATGCACCAATATAGGTCCATATTATCGCTTTACTCTTAAACGGACAAAATAAATACAATATAAATATTCAAAACAATAAATATGTACCACTATCTATTTCAAAAGAATATTTCAACGTTTTCGATTGTAATAATATTTTTTTTTCAAACTGGCGTTACTACATTCAATATTTCTTAATAGATATGGTTACATAGATTTGGCTTATAAAATTAGTGGTTTTATTAGTTATAATTTATATGAGTGATAGTGAAATTGTGGTGGAAATAGCCTATGAATAATCATTGTTTTGTCACATAAATGGAATATTAAAAAATAATTTTAGTTCAATATTTCTGCTCTGTACTTGTGCTTAGTCATTCATACTCATAAAAGGATGTGTCATTTAATACTGGACAGCTCATTGGAAAATACGGCGTTAAAGGGCTAAAATATTTATTGAATAAAAATCAACATGAATCACTCACATTTGAATTTTATTGAGTATTTTGGGAAAATATTGATACAAATTTAAAATAGTCTGACACTAGTGACATAACAAGGAACTGACATGCCTAGTTGTATTTTCCATCATCGACAAAAAATCTAGAAGTGAATAGTGTTTACAAGCCTCTCAAGGAGCTTATTTTAAATGTATAAATTATAACTAAATAAATAAATAACTGAATGGATGATTGCTGTGTTACGGAGAAAATGATGGATCACTTTGAGAAAGGATATACTAGCTTATTTAATTTGAATTGGAAAAAACACTATATATTTATAATATTTCTTGACATAAATGTTAAAATAAAAACGAGCATCTGCAAAAATTTTCTTACCAATCTGCTCAACACAAAACCAGGAACTTGTTTATCTAGAGCAGCATTATCATGGCCAGCGGTTAAGTGGGGAGGAAGCGTTCTGTATCCTTCAACATTTACACCAGTGTTTGCACCAATAATATTGGCTCGAACTGAGGCACCAATATCAGAAAAAGGAGTTGAATTTGTTATTTGTGCATTAAAGTCTTCAGGAGATGAGTAGAACCTTAGTGCTCGTGAAAACCAGGCAATCACTGTAAAATAAATTGAGCAAAACTAATTCAACTGACTTGAACAATCATTTAAATCTATATACACACATCTATCGATATAATCAAGTCAAACATCTTTTTACCGTAAGTAACGTGTAGCCCCTTCTACCGCCAGTAGGAATAATCAGCATAACTTACTAATATATTGAAAACATACTATCATAGCAGATTTTTCTGCCTCGGAAGTCCACTCGGAAGTCGGGTTGAAGACTCAGGTATTTACTCTAAAGATCACATTATTTGAAACTCACCCAGAGTACTATAATTTTTGAAAATCAACATTCAATCACGTATGAGATTTTGAATGAATTCAATACAGTATAACAACTAGAATTTTTGGTAGTGATTAGCCACGAGCCGTGCCAAGTATCTGCTCTGTCAGATAAGATAAGAAACTTGTGCTCGGACTGCCCTTGGAAGGATGATCGCTATGGTTTGGCCGGCAAAATGACTGTTTTCTGCTGTATAATTACTTCCTGGAGGTTTGAAATCGACCTAAAACGGTTGGTTCAGCTCTTCAATCATGACCATCATCCAAATCATTACCCACACACAAGTCTCAGACCAGGTCCTATGTGGGCATCATCCACAAACAGGCGGGCCGCTTCGCGCAGTTGGCTGGGGCGTCGCAACTTCAGCTTGCTGTCGTTTGAGCGGTCGTGGGTTCGAATCCCGCTCCTCCGTCTGACATCTTTGTGTAATCATTCACTTCATTACCCACGCACAAGTCTCGGACTTATGTGGGCATCATCACCAGCAATAGCAATAAATCCTCCGGAGAAAAACGTAAAACATTTAGAATTAAGAATGACACAGCACAAGACCAGGAAGTTACTTCATGAATATAAATTTTCTACTAGTTAGAATGAAAGAAAAAGACCAGTTAGTTACTGAATATATCATAAGATTTCTACTGAATTTCTTCTAGCAGAGATGAAAAAAATTCACTGCATTGAAATGTTGGATCAATAACTACTCAATTAAGAGAACATTAAAATGTAGTTCCATACCTTTTGAGTCGATGTCGGTTTTATTTTTACATAAAGTCAGTGATTCGTTGGTCATTTCAATTTCTTTTGTTAAAGCTTCTTTATCCCTAGACAATTTCTCGACATTACTTTTTTCAGTTTCCAACTCCTTTTCCAACCGACTGATATCATCTCCTTTTTGTTGCAAGACTTTCTCTTGTTCCAAAGCTACTGAAGTAGCTAAATTTACCTGAAAAAGAGGGGATTTGAGTCACAGTATAAAACATAGGGACCGTTAATCAGTTTTTGAATAAGAATTACAGCTAGCAAGGGTGGAAAAACAAATGAAATGAACTACACAGAGAAGTTGGACTAGTAATAATACAAGTGGAAAAATGGATATTGGAACTGTTATTAGAAAAAGAATTTCTAAATCGGAATATCAGGATGATTAGTTGCCGAACGAATGACACATTTTGAATTTTATATTAAAGTTATGAATCTGAATGATTAATATAATTTTTTTCCTACAACTGCTCCTAAAGTAGTTCTTTACGTACTGAAAACTGATTGTAAAATACTCAGCTGGCGAGCGTAAAAAGTACTTTACCGCTTACCAGCTGTTTTAGATGTCTTCTCATTGGTGGATCACGAGATCCGTGAAATTCTCAAAACCTCATTCTCATAAAAATGGCGCACGCTAACCAAATCCGCGAACGCTAAAATCTGTGATTTTACAAGCTACAAGCTTTTATTGGGATCCAGAGCTGCAGTTGTAGGAAAAATATTGTATGTAATTCGTGCGTAAAGCTTTTTTATCGCTCTCGCAAAATTACTGTGCTCCGCTACGCGTCGCGCAGTAACTGTTTTGACTCGAGCGATAAAGTCGCGCTTTACGCTCTTAATACATAAATAACTATTTCATTAAATTAGCCTAATTATACATTCGTATTTTTCATAAAATGTCAATAATATTATTGAAAAATGACCAATATAAAACGAGTTACTCTTCGGGGAAAGTTCATTTTAGAAAGGGAAATGATAGCCGCGAGCCGTATCAGGTATCTATTCAGTCGGATAAGATAAGATACGAACTCCCGGGCCTTCTTTGTAAAGGTGACCGATTGGATTGGCCAGCAAAAAATACTGTTCTCTGCTGTAAAATCACTTACAAAGCCCAGAACCCACCTAAAACTGTAGGTCCAACTCATCAATCCCCATCATCCAACTCACTACCCACGCACAGTTCTAAGAACTAACTTATGTGGGCTTAATCCTTCAAGAAAAAAATATAAAAACCAGTATTTCAATGGTTTAAAACTATTATCTAAATAACTTTCTAAAATGGTTTAAAACTATCATCTGAGAAATTGGAATTTTATTTTTTGTACAGGATAATAATAGAAAGGGATTTCCTTCAAGGTTGATTTGAAAATTTGTTGGAATCTGAATATTATTCTATTGTACTCTACGTATTATGTATGAACTTCCTACGATCCTCTAAAGAATCAACCCCTCAAATATTGTGATTCCGATCATTAAGGGTGAGAGTGAAAGTTCAAATCACGATCAACAAAATATCTCAATCTATTCAGCCTAGATTGAATTTTTGTTAAGTAAATTTTGAAAATAATTTTCAGTACCGAACTTAACGGTTACATTACATGAATGTTCAACAATCTATATTTATGCCATTTAAATAAAACACTCACTGAATGATCAAAATTCTGCACCGATTGCAAAGAAACTTAGAAAGTAGTTTTCTCATGGATCGTATTTCTCACTAAGAAATATCATTGAAAGGTTTTTTGAACAAGAAAATGACGGACAATTGTAACAGGAGAAAGCGTTAACCATTCAATAGGAATAGACGATTAGACATTAAATAATGATAAAATACCTCTAGCTTCCTACCTTATCTTTCAATGTATCAAGTTCAGCTGCTTGCCTAGCGATGATTTCATTTGCTTTCAGTATATCCTTAGCAAGCTTTGAAATAGTTTCATCTCTAAATGACAATTCCTTTTCCAAATCTTGAATGTATTTTTGGAAATATTCCTGCGAAATAATTACAGTTCATTAGAAGTACAATCGAAGAAAATCACTGGATGTAGCATTAAAGAACAAGGAACATTCTGTAAGGAACCCCTGCAAAATGAATTCATTGAAAATGTAATTTAATTTTCATCGAAAAAAAAAACTTGATGCAAGGAACAACTCTTCAACTTGACCAAATTTGAATACATTAGCTCTTAATTTGAGATGAAATTTAACTTTTCACTAGATTTTATGCAGTGGGCTATTATTTTTTATGCGTATTTGGATTAGCAATGTTTTATTTATTAATACATACCGTACATTCACCCACGTACAATTTGGAAACGAACAGGATTTTATCCCGGAACTGTTCCTTCCAGAAAATTTCAACTGAATAGTTTATAAAAATCTTTGAAGATTATATTCCATACCCCAATAATGATTTTCACATATAGACCGTAATGCAATTTCCTAAAATTGCATAAAATCTAACAAATAACTTAAATATTCATCATACAATATTGTTACTAACCATTATTTTATTGTTTTATTTCTTCTTGATCACTATTGCTACGCAATTCAAAAAATCATCACATTCTAAACTATTAAATGAATAACTAAAAAAATTCTTACCTTTTCAGAAACTGCTTTGTCAGTTTGCTTTTGCAATGAACTTATGAAACACACTTTATCTTTTAGTTCCTGAAAAAAATAAAAGATACTATGAGACAAATTTCAAAATAGTACCTTATGCAACGATTGCATTATGACCGCCTATAAGCCACACGTGAGATGTAAGTTAGGACACTAGAGAAGTTAGTGTTCTAAACATCTCACGGATGTCTTGAAGGCTGAATAAAATCGTTTCATACTTTATTTTTTTATTTTATCTAGAACTAACTAAGTGTATGGCGGGTTTTCCTCCTGTTTTTTAAAAGTTTTCACATTGTTTAAAAGTCCACGTTCAAAAAATGTACTAGACCAAGGCTGGAGCACCTCAGAGTTGTTAAAGAAGATACACATGATGTACCATATAGTTTATGGATGATGGAATTCCCTGTCCTCACCTTGGCCCCTACCTTCTTCAGATGTTGCTTGAAGGAAATAATTCTGTCAAGGGCGATTCCAAGGTATTTTGGGTCCTTATTGTGCCGTATTCTCACTTCCAGCTCAGTATTTGCCAGTTGGTTGTTCAAGTGGAAGCTGACACTTTTGTTTGGAGAGATTGTTTATGAAAACAACACTATGAAAACTCGTACTTCAGTTTTCCCTACACTGGGGCATAGTCTCCTTTTTGAGCAGTATTCTATAACTGAGCAGTTTTCAATCACCTACGTTTACTTACCAATCACTTTTATAACTTACACAAACTAACATAACCTAGATTTTCAACTGCTACAATAGGTTGTGGATTTGAAATCAGATTCAAACTGAATTTGGTTTCAAAACGTATAATCAGCTCAGCTGATATGAGTGTATCAGATATTTTATTAAGATACATATTCGGAGAAATGGTGACTTCTCATTGGTCTATAGTCTGTATTTAAAAACGATTGAAGTGTTGTACAGTAATAGCTTTATTATGCAATGGTTTTGAATGGGCATGAATAAAGACAGCTGTTATGACATTACTTTCAAACCTCTAATAGCGTAACTACTTTAAAACATAATCATAGATAAATAAATTAATAATAATATCGTAAATAAAATAATTGTGAATTCAAAGAAATAAATTATTATGTATTGAAATTCGAATGCAGTCTAAATACAAATACACAACAATAGTGAGAAATTATTTTAACAACTAAAATATGCAGCAAACATGTTAGCTAATCAACTGAACATGGTAAAGTACTCGCCAACTGGCAATGAGACGCATATCACAAGCAGACCCTGGAAATTACTTACTTGTTCACAAACAGCTAAACGAGTACGAAGAGTGTAGACATTCTTTTCTTTGTCATGATAATCAGTATCCAGCTTCACATTATTCGATTTCAACTGTTCCACCTCTTGAAGCGTGTTCCCCAGTCTTACTTCAAGAATTCCACAGCGTTGTGTCTCATTCCTGAGATAAAATAGAAATTATTCATATTCACGCAATAGACATTTACGCATCAAACATTTGTTTTTCTGACAACAAATAAATCACTTGCTTTCAAAGACCCTTTTATTTATTTATTATGACAAAATTACAATGAAATGCAAAGATGAAACAGGATTGAAGCCCAAGGCTGCCTTGTTTTGATTTGACTATACATTATCTAAAACTTTGACGATACATGCATGCATATTTTTTTCGGACGATGAAGCCCACATAGGTCTGAGACCTCTGCATGATGAGTTTGACCTACAGTTTTAGGTGGGTTCCGAACCACCGGGAAGTGATTTTACAGCAGAGAACAGAGTCTTTTTTGCTGGCCAATTTAATCGGTCACCCTTACAAAGAGCGCCCAGGAGTTTCGTAGCTTATCTCTGATTGAACAGATACCTGCTAAGGCACTCGGCTATCACTTCCCGTTTCATCATGAATAATGTATTAATAGAAATTAAAACAAACAAGGTGGTTCGGAACCCACCTAAAACTGTAGGTCCAACTCATAAATCACCATCATCCAACTCATTACCCACGCACAGGTCTCAGACCTATGTGGGCTTCATCCTCATTCTAAAACAATAACTGTGGCTGAATAAATATCAAGATGGAAGAGTAATATTATGTTATAGCTCTTTTGGAAAGGACTAGTGATTGTAGATTAACCAAGAAACTGATTTGTCCCACATCTTCCTGGAGAATATTTTATCCAATACACAAAAAACAAACCTGGGGATCCCAGTTACTTAATGTGGCATTGGTGATGCCTTGTTAGTGCGTGATATTTTTGGAAAATGATGTACTAAAAAACTACTTATATACTAGGTGCTGACTGATTGAAAAAAAATTTTTTTCTCAATTATCAAACTTGAAAATTCATTACTAACTGAAGAGACGACTGCAACTCATCCAAACTCTGTTTTAATGTTTTGTTATCAGCACGAAGTTCCTTCTGTTGCTGTTTCAGGTGATCAATCTCATTCTTATATTGCTTTTGGAAATCCTCTTTTTCATTTTTAAATTTCTTCTCAAATTCTCGTTTCAACTGGAAAGTAGAAATAAAATAATTACGAAGTTGACTATTGTACATTTATTTACATAAATGAATGTGACTGTTGAAATATTAAAAAAACTGTTATCCTCTTTTAAATGATATTAGGTTTCGTCAGTTGATTCAATAGATTAGATGATATTACTATGAGTTGATAGGATTATATTAATACATTTTACGAATAATCATATATTAACTTTTTATGTGAAATTTAACAACTTGCAGTCAAATATTCATTAAGAATAAGTATAACTTACTTAATCTGTAGGCCGATTAAGTAAGTTATACTTATTCTTAATGAATATTTGACTGCAAGTCGTTAAATTTCACATGAAAAGTTAATATTAACAACGCAGTTCGTCATGGAACAAGAAATCCAGGAAAATAATCATATATAATATCAATGTAATATTATCAACTATTTTATAGAATCAGCATTACTGTAATTTGATTTGCAGTACTAATATTTGCAAGTACTTGCAATACTTCAAAATAATGGTTGGTAGTATTGTATTAATACTAATATATATTAGTAGTGAATTATAGTAATTTTAATTTACTGCATATTGTGAATAATAATATTATTGTACAGCTACCAACTATGCAAATTAAATCAAGTGAAAAAATTTATTTATAATAATTCATAATATTAGAATTGCAAATCAAATATAAGCACTAAAACTCTATATACTTCAAGATTAATGTTTAAACTTGGTTGATATGATAAGCTTCAGTATTTCTTCAAATTTTGTTTGAGAATTAACAGGTTTGTAGTAGGATTCGTAAAGATATGAGGGTGTAAAATGTCATTAGAAAAAATGTATTCAAGTTTCTTCAGTTCATTTAATGAAATTGTTGATTGACACAATCACAATTATTCATATTGAGATTATAGCTTACATAATTTCATAATCTGTTACATAATTTATTATGAATTAGTAATTCCAAAAGTTTTGAGTTTCTCAAAAAGGGGCTAAAACTGTATTTATCTTCAATTATTATGTAATGAGGTGAAATATAATACAGTGATGTAATGAATGGTAGGCCTACAGTCTTAAGTAGGTTCTGAACCACCAGGCAAGTGATAATACAGCTGATAAAGACTTGCCTTTCGGTCACACTTCCATATTTCTAGTAATTGGTTGTCAATTAGTACGGTAGTCAAAATTTGTAAATTTACACAAATAAAGTTATCTGTATTTGTACTACAAAAAATCTGCGATAATATCATAAAGAAAATATCAAAGAATAGGACTGTATTATCTAATATAGTGATGCAAGTGGCGTAACTATGGTCTGAATAAAATAAGTTCAAAAATAATAAGCAAGTCCTCAGCTGGCCAAAAAGCCTATTGCCAAATGGGGTGAAGTTTCGATAACAAATCTGAAATTTAATCAGTGATCTGCATGTAAAATCGCATCCGCGACACAAAAAATTATAAGATTGGAGGTTTAAGCAAAAATTTGACTTTTTTAATGAAATTGAAAATTCGTGAAAAAGTAGATTTTTTGAACAACTTACTCGCTAATATCCCTTATCTCTTAATCTCCCTTATCTCTTAACACCCACTTATCTCTTAAAACAAAAAAGTTTCAAACATGCTGAAAAGCCGATGATTACTGTCCCAATTGGCTCGACATTGACAAACATTTTCATTTATTTCAGAAAAAATATTAGTTGGATGGAAAATATTGAAGAACCAATAGAACGTACACATTATCCCCTTACCAATTACATTTTATCAATAAACATTTCAACTCAGGTTAAGTGTCAAAGTAAATTTTATCTAGTTCTAGCGTTTTTTAAATAGGAGATACGGACTCTCATTGTATTAATAAAAACAAAATTAAAGCAGGCCTACTTATACTTCCACTTTGCTATTTTTTATCCCAGACTTCACTTGATTGGGGTACCGTAGCGTAAACCGTAATTGAAAAATCCTTTACAAAAGGGGTTCAAGGGTACTTTTCCGAACTTTTTTTTAAATAACCTCTCCAAAACCACATTTTCAGTGATTCCAGACATCTTCTTTGACTCTTTCGTCAAAAATTGGCTCGAAAGACCTGTTAAAATTTCATTTTTTGTCTATGGGTCTCTGTCTCTGGGTGATAAGGATCTATACCCTGATCCCCACCATAGCTACGCCACTAAGTGATATGGTATATACAAACTGTATACTTAATACCTTACACTCTGTTTCTCCTACTTCTGCTATCAATTCTCTCTTTTCATTCTCGTAAGTTGTGGACAGAAGTTCCAGTTCCCTACGAACTGCAGCCAACTCATCCAACTTTGCATTGACTTGCTCTCTTGATTCTATCAATTTCAGCTCAAGTTCATTGACTTTTGCATCACTGGTACGGTACAGATTCTGGAAAGAGTATGATAGAATAAATTCCAACAATTTTTCCAGTAAAAACTTAGATAACACTTTTAAGAGGAAATTATGGCGTGACGGTCGTTTCAATCTGCTGTCAAGAGCATCGTCAGACGACCCACAAGTACACTCGTAGTGTATACACTGTGGTGTGGAGTGTATACACTCGTAGTGTACTGTGGGTCGTCTGACGATGCTCTTGACAACAGAGTGAAACGGCTGTCACGCCATAACATGAGTCACAAAAGCGTGAGCATGAGTCACATGAGCTACTTAAAAGTGTTTTTTAAGTTTTTATTATATTAGTGGAAACAAGATGGATCTTCAACAGCATAATAAATCCAGTATTCAGTTTTTGAAATAAACCAAAATATTATAGTAAATAAAGCCTTGCAAATTTTTTTTTAACAATTGAAAAATAGAATAAACCATAAAATATTAATTTACATATTATAAACGATTCATTAGCATCTTCGAGGTAAAATCCGATACGATCAGCTTGTGTAACAAACCGATACAATAGAATTAATACCGGTACAGTATATTATTATTTTTTATTTATTTGACATGAGCACATATGAGAGCACAAGGAGAATCCCATGCTTGCCCTCTTAACACAAAAATGTAACTATTATATATGTGGGGGGAAAATATAAACAAGTCATTATACATTAGAGAAAAGAAATTGGAAAAAAATGCATCGGAAAAATAACAATAATTTATTATAAGGTGATAATAATGATGATGATGTTAAAGACGATGATCATGATGATCCAAGATAGAATATGATATATGAAGATGGTAATAGATTAAATAGCTTGAGCACTTTTTGATTTGAGGGGGAAAAACATCTTATGAACAAGCATATAATCATTGAGGAATTGAATCTAACATTAGACTTCTAGCTTTTCTATCTGAATCACACAATTGCACTCCTCTTATCATCTTATTCGTGAGTCTCTGAGCTCTCTACAGCGGTGAATAGTAATTATGGACAGTCCTGCACATAGGCACAGAATACAAGTTTGTGTTTCTTGCATTGAGCATAGAAAGCAACACAGAGCTGTGTAATAGCCTGCCAAAATTATTGTGTATAGAGCTGTTATTAACAAAAGCCGCTGTAATCCCAAGTTAGATACGTTATGGGCGACCACTAAAATATCACAGCACAACTTTACATCAAATAACATGCATAATGTCACACTCAATCGAATAATAATCATGCAAAAATAATTAAAATTATTCACCTTCAAGCCATCAATTTGTCCAATCAATGCAGTCTTTATCTCTTCATCAGTAGCATCAACCACATCAAATGTGAAATGGATAAGATTTTTTAGAGCACTTTTTTCAACAATTTTCAATTGTTTTCTTCTAACCACATCATAGCCTTGAAAGGTGTTTGAGTTACCAGCTTCTTCAAGAAGGAGAAAAAACCTGTTGGAATAAATATTTCCATTGAGAGAAAAAGGAACAATAAAAAATAAACTATTGAAATTATTTCTAGTACTTTCAAAGTACCGTCACACTTTAGTAAACTAACGTCACACTTTACATTTCAAGGAAACGTCACACTTTAGTAAATTCACACCTCTATAAATAGCCGATTTCTACATTATTAGCCAAAATTGTTAGATTTGCACACACCTAATTTTTACACCTCGGATCAGTTGTGAAAATAAGTTATTTAAAAATATTGTAACACAATTTGTGAATAATAGGAAAAAGCTATAAAAATTGTTTACCTTGCTTCTTTCTCATCTTTTCCCTCACAACGAAGAAAGAGCTTGATAAGTTCAGACTTCAGATTATCCAATGACGAAATATTTATATCCTGACCTTCTCTTATCTCCTTGAACTTTGTTTCTGTCAACTCAATGAAACACTGAAAGAGAGGATTTCTGTCGTTGGAGATGTCTATTTTAAGGAGCTGAAAGATTGAAACATCAAGACTTATAATCTGCTGATAATCTACAAAACATCATTTATCAGCGGCGTCGCTGATTAATCTTAGAATTGTTGACAGCAGTTGTATGCATTGGCAGTGCTACGAAGATATCCACGGAAAAATCGTTTTGTCTTAAAACGAAACCCCCATGGAGCATAGAGCTATTGAGTCTGCAAGAAATCTAGGTCCAACAGACCAATCACAATTCCAAAGAGTAATTCTGATGAGGTTGCTACCACAGGCGAAATGTTAGGAGACAAAACGGAAACTCGATCTACTTCAACTTCCTAGATCATTTGCATCAATCATGGTTATTCATGAATAATAATTATGTCAACCACTTTTTGTCATTGACTTTAGTAATTATTTTTATTATTGGACGCATAACAAATTCGCGGTATAAGTGTGAATCAAATGCCAGTTTCGTTTTCTTTAAATTGATGGTTCTAATAGATTTGTCATTTTAAGTCTGACTATAAAACAAAAACCAACATTTTGGCGCTCAACTTTAGTTAGTTAACAAACTGAGTTCAAAATACCTTCGATTTGAGTTTAACTTGACGGATTTCGACATCTTTCAACATCAAGATCGATGTATCGATAGTAAATACTGAATACTTGAATGATCACACTGCTGGGTGGGTTAGTTTTTCTGGCATTTGGCCAGAAAAGGTTAGAAATGAAAAACCCTCGATTTTGAAACTGATTGCCTCGAATGTCATCCAATCTACTTCAATCCATTCACTTTTTGAAATGAAACGGATTGTTATTCCTGCCTGGGCAAAAGCAGAGAAATTGTATTCTTGGACTTCTTGTTCCATAACGATCTGCGTTGTTTATCAACTTTTTGTTGTAAATTTAACGACTTGCAGTCAGTTTTAGATTGTGAATATATAATAAATGTACTCACACTTGGTCGAACGTTTTTGAGTTGTAGAAACTCATCTTCAAGGCATCCTAGATAGCGATGTTGGCTTGTTGGTTAGAAGAATTGTGGTTTTTGTATAATGTGATCAAAAAGTTTGTGTAATTAAAAATTTAACTGTTCATTGAGGATGTTTTGTTTATTGTGTGCGGTGTGTTTGTAAATTTCAAATTGTTCCAAGGTGTTGAGTTCGTGTCCTTTAGATTTTATATGCAGAATATGTAGGTTGATGTGAGTAAAAGTGAGTCCAATTTGAATGATATGGTCGGTGAAAGCCGATTCGGTTTTGTATTTACGGCTTGTAAATGTTCGTTGTAACGTTGTTTAAATGCGCGGCCTGTTTGTCCTATGAAACATTTGTTACAATCAGAGCAGATCAGTTTGTAGATCCCTGGGAGAAACAACATAGTAAATTCAACTCTAGAAGAAGTGAATGCCAATTTTTTACAGTTTTTTAGGCAGAATAACATATTAAATCGATTCAAAGTTTAAAACCATAAATTTAAAGGAAACAAATCTGAAATTTGTTCTAAACTTTAGTCATAAAGGTGACTGCGGTACTTACGTTTTGGTTGTGGGTCCATATGCGGAATCTGAGAACTTCTTCAATTGAATTTAATCCAGATTTTATGTAAACTTTACGAACAATGTCAGTTATTTCAGACATAACCAAAACTGAAGAACCGTCATGAAGTTTTGTATTGTATGGTACCTACTTGAATTCCAATAATATAATGTCGTAGTCTATTATATGAATGATTCTTCAGTAGCTTCATGAAATAATATGGTGATAATTTCAAAAAGGAATGCGAATTTAGGCCTAAATGTTTTCAAGACTCAAGCAAACAACATAAACATAACCAAACTATCCGCAGATGAGTTCAATAATAGATAGGTCGATATCAAGCAAAGAGGAATGCGCACTCTGTAGCACATGAAAAAGTAGAGCATTTCTATTAATTTTAATACATCTAAGCTCACTGCTTTATGAAAAATGGATAGTCGGACAGATGGTGGCCCCCCTTTAAGGGTTGATTACATTGGGATAGTTACTCGCTAAGCGAGTAGCGAGTAGGACGTTACTAACCGACCGTGCTACAGCAGCTCAGCATACCAAGCCAAATTATATTAAAAAAATTATTTCTAGAATCACCCCCATACTATGGAATTTCTAAGACAATAAATAATATTTCAACACAAAATTAAAATATGAAGTTTACCAACAATAATTCAATGAAATTTCATCAAAACATTATACAATATATCTCATCTGAAGTGTTATGCTGGCAGCCTGCGTGATTAAGTGTAGGCTTTGGCCATAATAATATTGTATTTTGGTGTTGGCTACTCTGCCAGCGTGTATAAACATTGATATATATTACTAGATGCGTAACTCCGGGATCCGCTGTGAAGTCACAGCCTTATACCTTATACCTTATACCTAAATCTTCATCCTTTGCCCGCATTGCAGGATCGATGGCGTCAAAACAAACACTTATACACAAAAAGTAAAAATTTTATCACAAGATTGTGCGCAGGATTGCTAGGTCATCATTCAGGAACTCACTATAACTGTAGTAAGCCCTGCTCCTCAAAAACTTAGTAATGACCCTCTCAAACATGCTCAGATCCAATCGCCTCACCTCTTCAGGCAGTATGTTGAAGTAGCGCAAGGCAGCACTTCTATAGCATACCTGTGATCTTGAAAGGCGTACTCTTGGTATGTCAAACAGCTCCCGATGCCTGGTGTTGTAGTGATGCATGTTCTCCCGGGTAACCAGATCATTCTGATTCTTCTTAACGTACATCAGGCAGCGAAGAAGGAAGTCACTGACAACCGTTAAGATGCCTAGTCTAGCAAAAATGGGCTTGCAATGGGCACGATGTTCACTTGCAGTAATTATTCTAACAGCCCGTTTTTGCAGCTTCAGTACTTCGGAGACCCTTGCTGAATGACCCCACAGGAGTAGACCGTAGGAGATGTGGCAGTGAAAAAGAGCATGATAAACAATTACAAGGTATGACTCCGTCACATGGCTCCTCAACTTGAGCAGCAGGAAACAAATGCGAGCCAGTCTGTTTGTAGTTTGCTGAATGTGGCCTGTCCAACTTAGTTTAGGGTCCAATACAAAACCAAGCAGCTTCACAGGATCCTGATCACCATGCAGTTTGCATGACAAACTGCATGTGATTCGCTGAGTTTTGCCTTCATTTAGCTGGAAGCGATTTGCCAGGAACCACGAGACAGCAGACTGGAGATGGTGTTCAGAAGTCTCCAAAACATGCCCAAGATTGGCGCCAGATGAGAGAAGTGACGTGTCATCGGCAAACATGAGGGTTGAACCATGGTCATCCAAATCATTTATCATAATGAGGAACAGGGTCGGCCCAAGCACTGAGCCCTGAGGAACGCCAAAATTTACAGGAAGCATTGAGGAAACAGCTCCACCAATTGACACCACCTGCATCCTCTCCGTCAGGTAAGAGCCCAAGATGGAAAGGGCAGAGTCCCTGACACCATAGAATTTAAGTTTTCCAAGCAGAATGTTGTGATCAACACAGTCGAAAGCTCTGCTCAAATCACACAGAGTCAAAGCAAGAGATTCACCATCCTCAAAAGTCGCCCCTATCCTCTCCGCCACACAGTCCACCGCATCAACTGTAGACCTCCCTCTGCGAAAGCCAAACTGCATACTAGAGAGAAGGTTGTTTCCCTCAAAGTGATTCTCCAGCTGGGGCTTTACAACTGCCTCAACCACCTTCCCAAAAATCGGGGTTATTGAAATAGGCCTAAAGCTGTTAAGGCTCATGTGGTCACCCTTCTTGTAGACAGGAACAGTTCTTGAAGTCTTCAAAAATTTGGGGAAAATGCCAGACCTCAGGCAGTCATTCACCGCCGCAGCAAGGGGAGCTGCAATAGCATCCACAACCTCCCGAAGCATACTGACAGACATTCCATAGATGTCCGGGCTCCTGGATGGCTTGAAAGAACGAATAATCTTCTTCAAGGCCAAAGGGGTGGTGGGGCGGAAGAAAGACAGGCGCTCATGTACCGGTTGAACTCTTGCAGCAAGCAGTCGGATAGGATCATCTGCAACAGTGGGCAGGGCACTCACAATATTCCTCACTGACTCAATAAAAAAGTTGTTGAAGGCATCAGGGCTTGCAAAATCTATCTGTCTCCTTGGCAAAGATCTGTGAGAGTTAATCACATCCCATGCAGCCTTACAGCGATTTGGTGCATGATCAATTTTTTCTGCAGTTGCCAACTTCTTGGCCAACTCAATCTTCTTTTTGTAGATGGATTTAACTCGTTGATAACCTGCAATGTCACTGTCATCACCACCATCACATCTGTCCTTGAGGGCAAGCATGACCGCCTTGAGTCTGGCAAGATCATCAGTATACCACTCACTGCGACTATCCATACGTTTAGGGCATCTCAATGGTCTCTGAGAGCGGTAAGGCTTGAGAGTTTCGGGAAAAAAGGTGTTAAATATTTCCCGAAAATGATTAAAGAAAGTCTCAAGCATGCCAGACTCACCTGAACATTGAAGAACAGCATCCCAGGGGGTGCTTGCAAGGACATTTTTGAAGTGACCCAAAGCAGTTTCATTTACAGGTCTAGATCTAAAAATATAATCAACATGCCAAGTAGATGATTCATCACTTGCCACAGCAGAGGAAGACAAGAAAAAGGATGACACCAAGGCAGAGTGGTCATCACCGTGAAGCTCAACCACTCTTGTGCTGCAATCATCAGGTTGGAGGCTGACGGCAACGTTATCCAGGCAAGAATTTCCCCTAGTGGGCTCAGTACAAGTGATGTACAAGCCAAAACATTTCATTAGCTCCATGACAGATCTCGCTTTAGAATCCTCACTAATAAAATTAACATTAAAGTCACCGGCAATCACAATTCTAGAATTTGAGTGTCTACTCAGAAAAATTAAAAACTGCTCAAAAAGGTCATAAAAACGTTCAAAATTACCACTGGGGGAGTGGTACAGAGAAACACAGATTATGTCAAAAGCAGGCACAGAAACAGCCACAATCTCAAGGTCAAGCTCAACACAAAATGCGTTTACATCAATAACAGTAAAGTCAATATCATTCCGTATGTAGATTGCAGAGCCCCCACATCTAGTCGCTGTTCTGCAAAATACACTTGCCAAAAAAAGATCAGATATTTTTGAATAAAAATCAGTCTCAACAGGTGTCAAAAAATGTTCACACAAACACAGAATGTCCAATTTTTCAATTTCAATGAACAATGAAAGAAGGCCCTGTTTATTTCTCACACTCTGGGCATTCCAGTGTCCCAAAATTAGGTCAGCGCTAGCATCGCCCGCTTCTAAATCGGGCAAAACCACGAAAATTTGTATAGCGGTAATGGAAAATACCCGTATTTTTCAGTGCTCAAATGACTTGTTTTGTGATGTTAAATGATGTTTTAACATGATTATTTCATGAAGTGATTATGGATGTACCAATCAGTGCAAGTCTGGTGGAAATATTTATTTTCAAACAAGTAATTTTATCTTTTTATTGTCTATGTGCGAGCGTAGCTTTACAAGATTGTTTTCTGCTTCCTCACTTTTATGGGTTTTTTTTAATTAAAAATAATGTACTACCATATTCACCACTTCAATCTTGTTCTTTTAAGCATTAATTACTTGTGATATACCATACAGTAATTTATTAAATAACTCTTTTAATCAAGCGATTTTGCTTGAACTGCAATGGCATTGGTGAGCATTCTTGGGCTTTTACAATATGAATTTAAAAAGGAGTCTACTGAATTTTGAAGCATGCGGTATCTAAATATATATATATATAGGCTATTTATATTTACTTATTCATACAGTAAATTTATATTTCCTTTGGTGTTGCAGTTCCATTATATAACTTTCTCACTTGATATTTAAACATTAATGAAATAAAGAAAATCTTCACTAAAGAGTTTAACATCTACATATTTATTGTGTGATGGCAATTTCGCATTGTTTTAATGCTACCTCAGACACAACTGGAGGCCTACTGCTGAATCAAGTTTATGATGTTTTTTATAATTCAGTATGTCTGCTCCACAAAATAGCCTATTATTATTATTTTAGTCAAAATTTGAAAAAGCTGAACTTTGATGTTTGCTCTATTAAAATATCTTTTATTCTCGAATTTTCTCAGAATAAAAATCATATATTCGAAATCAGGGATTCACAGACCACAAATAATATTACTCTATAATTTTTTCTTCATGAAGATTGAGAAAATTCGCTTATGAAATTTTGGCCGCCATCTTGGAAATATTTCGTGAAGCGAGCGTTTTTTGAGGTGCGAGAGTTCAGATTCGGATTCAGTGCATCAAAGTACATAGGAATACGCTGAGAAAAAAATTACTGTATGTTTTTCCTGAAATCACATACTTATGATACTGCTTATGCACTGCTCTGAGTTTGAAATTGGCTTGAGCCAGAAAAAATCTGGAATGTTAAATTATTACTACTATATGTAAGACAAAATAATGGGCTATCTTTCAAAAAAATAATTATTGAAATCCATCAAGGGAGTTGCGAGAAATCTTCAAATGAAAATTGACTTTTTCCCATAAGAGCCTGTGTTAAATTTGAACTTTTGCCCGATTTGGCCTTTTCCCGCCAGAAAAAAGTGGCTTCACTATGCCATAGCCTTCAACGTTAGAGTAGTATATATCAATATATCTAGTAGTATATATCAATGTGTATAAATTTGACCAAATTCAAAGTAGACAGACTCTCAACTTTGAATTTGGTCACATTTATACTCGCTGGCAGAGTAGCCAACACCAAAATACAATATTATTATGGCCAAAGCCTACACTTAATCACGCAGGCTGCCAGCATAACACTTCAGATGAGATATATTGTATAATGTTTTGATGAAATTTCATTGAATTATTGTTGGTAAACTTCATATTTTAATTTTGTGTTGAAATATTATTTATTGTCTTAGAAATTCCATAGTATGGGGATGATTCTGGAAGATAAATTTTTAATATAATTCAGCTTGGTATGCCGAGTTGCTGTAGCACGGTCGGTTAGTAACGTCCTACTCGCTACTCGCTTAGCGAGTAACTATCCCAATGTAATCAACCCATTATGACCTCTCATGCATCAGCTGTTCAAAAATTGTTAGCAAGGCAAGAGGTTATTCATTTTCATTTTGTGAGCTAGTAGCTAATACGTTTTTCTCATTATGTCATGCAAAGGTTGGTAGTTTCTAATAATTGTAATTTCTTCCTCTGGTTTTTTCATTGATTAGGTAACTCTAAGTTTGTGTTACAATGCTTAGTGTATTGTGCGAGTCAGTAGCTAATAATATAGTTTTATTTTGATTACATACCGTAGGTATTTCACTTGATTCACCTACATTTTGCATTGATAATCTCTATAATTTTTCACTCAAATTGACAGTAATTCAATATATTATTTCTGAAGTGTCGATATTATCTGTCTAATCCAATTTATTATTAATCGTTTCCATTCATTTCCCTCATCGAATAATTGAATGTAAATGTTTAGACTTCGTTTACTTATCCAGCCGTATACCCTTGCCACAGTCGTTGGGTATGGTAGTCTATTCTTGAGCATTCTATTTATTAGATACTAAATTACATGACAATGAATGCGTTTATTTATTCCTATTAGTATTGGTGATTGTGAAATCCATAACGAATAGAATAGCTGTTGCTACAACAACTAAAATCATTAACATTCGAGATACTGTAGTTTCGACAGTCACGTCATTGCCAATACCTATCGAACTAAAATTAAGATACAGAGTTCTTCAATACATATTCTTTTTAGAAGTAGAATACTACAGTATTAGTTCATATTATATACTGATAGCCTCTCATTGGTTGCACTCCACGTAGGCTACTTTTCAGGTTTATTTTATTGTTGATTTGTGTCTGGTCGATAGGACACCTGCTTTCCGTATTGGTAGGCTATTTCTTGTTAATAATGGGTGGGTCTAGCTTATCAACCAATGACAAGCCTCTGTGGAATGCGACCAAAGAGAGGCTATGAATGAATAGTATTCGTCCAATGCCTGGTTTCTCAGTCGTTCAATAAATCAATGTGTTTCACACACAACCGGTGTCGTGTACCCAGCTCCCAGCATAATTACATTGTATCATACGATTTCAAAAATCGGGTAAGTGTGGTGATATCTCTATACGATACAATGTCCCTACGGCCGGGTAAACGTCACCGGTTTCCGGACTCAGGGATGCCCATCCTCCCAAGCTCTATGGCGTCATTTCCCCCCTCTTAATTTGACTAATCCTCCCCCGCTCCTTTCAATATATAGATATAAACAATGAACTCTTACGTAATGTAACAACTCAATAAGAGTGGGATCCGGGAGCCCTTTCCCAGAAAATTTGAAAAATCGTATTTCAAGTGATTCTAGACTCGTGTCTGGAAAAGCTTAAATCCATTCATTTCAGCACACATTATGGTTTAGCCACGCGTAGGTCTGGATACTCTGGTGTTTGGGTCTTGAGTCGTTTGCAATGGACCTTTCAAAAATAAGCACCGGCTCATGATAATTAAACTGTTGTGCATCACAGTATATGAAGGAGATTATACGAATCTGATGGATTATAAGAATCTTTTATAAAAAATGTGTCCTGGGTCCTCCACAGGATTCCTTTTAGGAATAACTCCCTTGAAACCATATTTTAAGATATTCAAGACAGGAATACACCCATTTCAGCCTGCATACTGGATGAAAGTTAATTTCTTCTGTTTGAATCATCTCCAATTTATTGTCGGCTCAAAATCCGAAATACGTTCCCTCTAGTTGTGATAAGTAAACTGTATAGTATTCCATAGAGTTAGAATGACAAGTCTTCAAACATCTAAAGCGAAATTTATAAGTTTTCGTACCTTTAATGTTTTTCATAACGAAATACAGTACAGTTATTGAATAATATTACATGAAAATTAACATAATATCTATATTATTCGTTATGGTTATTTATTATTTTTGTGTATTGTATATTAGCAGACGGCCTTGGGCCATTATTACATAAAATTTATAATCATTTATCAATGTATGTAATGATGAAAGATCTAATAAAGATTTTTTTACTGATGTTGAAGATCCATCTTGTTTCCACTAATATGTAATATAAACTTAATAAAACAACTTTTGAATGGAAATTAACTCACGTTATGGCGTGACGGCCGTTTCGCTCTGTTGTCTAGAGCATCGTCAGACGACCCACAGTACACAGTCATAACGTGAGTTAATTTCCATTCAAAAGTTGTTTTATTAAGTTTATATTTTTTTACTACTACTGCTTGTGTAATGTATAATTGATTATTATCTCTCTCTCTCTCTCTTGCAGTTTGATGGATTATTCAAGAACACTTACTTTCCTGCGAAGATACAGTGTCTGCATTATCTTTCCTACCATTTCCGGAGCTTTAATATTTGCTGACTACAACCATACTCAGAAGTGGAAGAGAGAGAAACAGAGTTTGGAGACTTAGAATAAAACCTTCAGGTTAATTTTCTTGTCTTATTCGTTATTGGAAAAATAATGGTTGGAGTACTGATGTTTTTTCTGTAACTCTTCAGACCTCAAGCAAACTTATTTTTTTAAGTAAACCTTTCCTAGCAGTATGCGCATTTTTAGAAAAAAGTAGGCTAAACCTTTGAATACTTGTAATATTGCATAAGGTCCAACTATCGGCCGTTCAAGGATAAAATTGAATTAGAATTCCAATATTCATATTTTAGTTATGTCTAAGATATTATCAACGTTTATTTAAGTGATTGTTGAAGTTCTCTTAATTTATTCTCACCATTTGTTACAAAGAAAACCTTCAGAAATTCGCATTAATACTTATATCAAATGCCCTTAATGATAAATCTTTCTAATATCGGACCCAATGTCCTAGTTATAAGGATCGCTAAAAAAACAGAATCCTTAAGGAAATTGCAAAATATGTAATATATAATCGAATTTCAAACTTGATATGTTATTAGAAAATTAAGAAACCAGTGAATATTTTCTTGTTAGCTGTTGAAACCTTGAAGCAGACTATTTTATATTTTAGCTTAGAAGAGTAAGTGGCCGATAATTGGTAGGTATAGCTTATTAATGTTTTTGATAGAAATTATCTATGCCATTCTGTGATTTATTTCGTTGGTGTTATTAAACTAAACAAGGTGGATCACAATATTTCATTTGAAGACCATGTAGAGATGTAGACTGTACTGTGTGTGACTAATGAAATGTCGAGACCTAATGAAATACCATATGACAGTATTCTGAGTCTCTCTAAACTTCACATTTTTCTGGGTAACTATCTTATTAAAAGTACTTTGCTAAAATACACTTGATTGGAATCACAGTATTATAATAGTTGAATTTTAAAACTCTTGACAAATAATGAAAGTAGAACTTATTGCTGTTACTTGCATAGCGAGCTGATTTACTGTATTGCTTATTTTTGGCGCTTGGGAAAAGATTGTTGCTGCTAAGCAAGGCAAGTCAAGCTTCTAATCAATTGAAACAACATTTTAAAACTTGCATCACTCTAAAATGTCGTTACTTCCAATAAATTACACTAAAACAAATGATGCTTACTCAAATTTAATAGATCAAATATACTTTTAATTTTTCTGTTGAGGAAATAATAATTGAACAAACTTATAGTATAGAATTTGTGTTCTGCTCTTTTTCAGAAAATGTCTTGGAGCTTTTCTAAGAGTTGTTTTGCTCTAATTTTTCCAATTGGTGGACTTCTATTTGGTCGCCATCTTGATAATGCAGAAACAGAACGGATGACTCGCTTCAGAGATAAGAGTGCACTCTATTACAGAGAATTGGGGCCCAATGACAAACCTTCCTGGCCTAACAGTTATTGTTGGTTCTAGTAGATGATGTGTGTGTATATGTATTCACATACGTGAAATAAATGTCTAGTTGATTAGTGTTAGTAGGTCTATTCTTGTCTGTATTATTTTCCATGTTCTCTATTTTTTTATAGGGATGGAGAGAGTAGGTAACTATATAAACTACTGTATTTTGAATCCATTAACAATGCGAAAAGTTCTGGCTCTTGGTCCGGATTAGATACCACCGTATGTCGTCAAAGGGTAGGTACCGTACTGTTACTTGTTTCTGGAACCACTCAAGTTCATTTTCAATCTAGCATTGAGAACGTCAACCTTTCCAGATCTTTGGAAGAAGGCTAAAGTTATCCCTAAATTTTAAAGTGAAAGCCAACAAGCTATCAATAATTATCATTTAAATTTTAGTCAATACGCTTGTACCGTTTGTTTTCTCCTCCTCTGGCACTTAATTTATTTTTCCTATCTATCAAACCGAGCTCAATTTGATTCTTTTGGTGGTTTCCATTCAAATTTCTACACCAGCACAGCCATTGCTGTACAAGGTTCGAGTCTGGGACCTTTATTTATCTACATGATAGGCCTGATGTCACGAAGTACTCTACTTGTTTGCTGTATGCTGATGTCAAGATTTAGTGTGAGCAGAATTCTCAGATGATTTATATGGCTTGTTCTCTTGGTGAAGGATGAATCAACTGAGTGTCAACATTGAGAAACATGTACTAAAATAACTTTCAAGACGAAGAGATCAACATGTTTCCATGTATTCAATCAAAAACAAGGTAGAGGAGTTTAAAATTTCAATGACCTAGGTGTCATATTTGACTCAAGAGGTCAAGTTTAATGATCATTTGAAAAACTGTATTCCAGAGCACAACAGCAGATTGGCTTCTTATGCAGAACTTGCTCTCACTTTGATGATTATGGAGTCCTTATATTATTATAATATAAGACTGGTCAAAATTCGATTGAATTATTGCTCAGAATGTTGACATCCATATCTTGTTTCTCAGAAGGTTGATCTTGAGAAAATTCAAAACAAATTCCTCTGTGTATTCCAGAACACTCCATTCAACTTTCCCAGTTTTTTCTTCTATTATTATTTTTGTTTTTAGTTGTAATTTATAGTGTTGATTTCTACTTTACTAAATTGTTCTGTAATTTTTGTGATGGGAAGCAAGAATTGCGGTTCATTTCCTGTTTGCTTCCATCTTATTTTTTAAATAAATAAATATTTAAGAAAATGAGATGTGTGTAGTAACTAGTGCACAAAGTAGCACAAGAGAAATGCATCATACATTATCTGCAGACGAGTGTGGAAGAACTTGTTGAGTGCAACAAATACTTTCAGCATGTAGTCCTTAGTTGTTACACCTGGAGTGTGACAAAGTAAAATGAGTGCAACAAAGTCAGCTGGAATGCAGTAAAGTAATAGAGTGCAGGTTTTCGATGCACCTTTGCATATTATAATGAGTGCCTAAATTGCCACTTTGTTAAGCAACAAGGAAATAATTATTTGTGTATCTAGTGTGCAAAGTAGCTGTTTGCTGCATGAAAGAAATACATTATGCACAAGCTGAGTGCATCAGATACTTTCAGCATGAGTTACACATAAAATTTTTCCTACGGTTGGCATACCTGGAGTGCGACAAAGTAAAATAAGTGCAACAAAGTCAGCTGGAGTGTGGCAAAGTAAAAGAATGCAGGAATCAGCTGTTTTGCGTACTATAATGAGTACATAAATAGCCGTTTTGTTAGATAACTGTAGGAAAATTGCAATTACATAAAGCACTATTTATGCACTCATTTTAATATGCAAAACAGCTGATTTCTGCATAAAGTCAGCTGGAGTGTGGGCTGTCCGCCCCTCCCGATCCCCTGTTGCTACACCACTGAAAAGAGTGCAGGAATCATCTCTGTGTGTTAACAAGAGCATAATGGGTGGTGATTGGTCATGCGGTGAGCGTGGTGTTCAAGTGGTCGTGATGTTCAGTCACGACCGCTCAAGACTGCGCTTGGATGGGTGACCGTGCTTCAATGACTTGATGTTACAAGCTTTATTATCACTTACCCGGTGGTTCAGAACCCACCTAAAATAGTAGGTCCACCATGTTTCCCGTAACATGGCACAAACGGCGAGGTGGAACTACCCGTAAGGGTCTCCCCACCATTAAAAGCCATACGCTTATTATTATTAACAAGAGCATAATATTATTGGTGTGTGGCTTTTTATGGTGGGGGATATCCTTTATACTTCACTGTTTAGTCATGTTATGGGTACATGGCAATGAACTGTATGTTATGCAACAGTTCATTGGTACATGGTGATTTGCTTTAACCATGGAGGTATGAGAAAGTGTATGTTAAAAAGGTTTAACCGGAAATAGAAGTAAGCAAGGGTTACTGCTTGGGATCTGACACAATTTGCGGCTATATTACTGTGAATTTTCAAGTAAGTAGATCACTTTACGAAATTCCACTTTTATATTCATGTCAGATCAAATGTTAGAACTACTCTTATATGTGTAAAACTTTAGCAATTATATTGACCACTTGTTGAACACTAATTTATGGCTTTAAACTGCAGTAGAGTGGCGGCCATCTTTTAAGATAGCTGTAGTAGCTTTTTTTTATTGCTTTTAAATTATTACACTTAAATGCCTGACGATGGAGCAGGATTCGAACCCACGAATCATAGATACACAACAACATTGGTGTAGGCTATATCTATAGTGGAGTAGTGTTGCTCGCTCCCATGGGGGCACCGAGTAAAGCCGTCAGATAGCTGCTCAAGGTCGGCTACACTTTTCTGACCACCAAACACAAAAAATAATAGCTCTGTTAGGCAACTAGGAAAATTAAATTTTCCAACAGTTACTCGAAAAAGTGTCTATTTTTGTACTAACTGTAGCATGCAAAATAGTCTATTCCTGCACCAGTGCGCAATAGCTATTTGTGTAACTAGAGTGCAAAATAGCGTTTTCTGCATCGAGAGAAACAGTTTTTTTCATGAGCTGAAGGCGAGTGAAAAAAGTTTCTCGAGAGCAGAAACAATACTTTGCGCTCATATTACACACTACATTTTTCCCACAGTAATGTGTAAAGTAATTTAAACAGGACATACATAATTTGTCAATTCCTCACATAACCTATCTTTGAATCAAATCGATTTCAATAACAACTACAATGACTATTTCGCAGCTGAAACAGAGTAGCCAACCTATTTTTGAATGCAGAAGATTTGAAGATAGGTTATATGAGGAATTTTCAGGTTATGTATGTCCTGTTTTAATTACTTTATACGTTACTGAAGGAAAAATTAAATGTTTAATTCGAGTGCAAATTATTGTTTCTGCACTCAAGAAACCTTTCTTGGCTTGTGAAAAAAACTGTTTCTCCAGCTGATTCCAGGTGCGCCAACCATAGGAAAATTTTAATGTGTACTGTAACTATTGCTGAAAGTATCTGCTACTTGCTACACTTGAGAAACTATTCCACACTGACTTGCAGCTCATGTAAAAAACATTTCTCTTATGCAGCAATAGCTGTGCACTAGTTTTACAAGTAACTAGTTTCCTACATTTACCATAAAATGAGTGTGACAAAGTCAGCTGGAGTGCAGCAAAGTAAAAACGGACAGAAATAAGCTGTTTCGCTTATTATAATGAGTGCATAAATAGCCACTTTATTAGGTAACTATAAGGAATAATTTTCTGAAACGGCTGTTATCATGGAACTATTATTGAACTACAGAGCCTTTTTTTATGCTGATGATGTCTACATGATTTGTGCATGGGCAATGAGGTGAATGATGACAGAATGATGTCATCAAATCTGTTATCAATACAATTACTAGTAAATGAGTAGGCCTATATATAATTGACTTGTCCAGTGATGCATTGCACTTTATACCTTGATAGATAAAAATAAATAAAACAGAATAGATTGACAAAATTTATTTGTTCTGGGTTATTACTGGTAAGGACTGCTATATATATTATGCTACCTGTACCTGATAAGCAATTCATCTAAATCATTTTCAATGAGAAACACACATTTGAAATTGAATAAAAAATATTAAAGTATTAACTTACTTAGTAATGCTTTATTTGTAATTATTCTTAGTGTGTTATGTAACATTTTCAACTAGTAAACAACATATCAACTTTAAACAATGAAATCATGAGCTTCAAATTAACAGATTTTCTCAGGAATCCGTCTCACAAAGGCAAAGTGCACAAAACAAAACTTGTTTATGAAATACATACACTAATGAAATACCATATGACAGTATTCTGAGTCTCACTAAACTTTAAATTTTTCTGGGTGACTATCTTCATAAAACTACTTTGCTAAAATATACTTGACTAGCAGCTACCCGTCCTTCGTACGGATTATGTTTAGAAATACGACTAAATATGTTTCGGCTTTTTTGATAGCAACGATCATGAAGTTGTTAGCAGTTTAGTTAACAACTTAGGACGTAAACAATTCAGTGACAGTTATCAGAGAGAATATTTGAGAACAGCTGATTGATATATCATCATAAATTACGTGATTTGTTGTTGTTCTTATGTTGTAATAATAGTGCTACCTGGCGAATTCCCAAGAGCCTAACACAAACCGCACCTTCCTAAAATGTTAATTTTTGTTTTGATAAATTATTGAAATTAGAAAATTTTGTTTTTTTTTCAACAAAGAAATAATTGATAAAACTTGATTCACCAGACATATGTTTCCTAAAATACTGCAATGCTCCGACTACACAAGTCTGCAGACAGCGTAAATAACGCCGCGAAGGGCCCACCATTTATATTCGAGAACAGCTGATTGATATATCATGATAAATTACGTGATTTGTTCTTATTCTTATGTGGTAATAAAACTTGGAAGAAATGTATCCAAAATCGCACAATACTTGGTTTTTAAACGTTTATTATTCTGTTAAAAAAAAGTTAATTTAGTTTTTCATAGCTAAAGACATTGTCAATAATGTTTTCAATACTATTCAATAACTAAAATCCCGATCAATGCTCTCGTTTTTGAGGAGAAGGCCGCGTAAAATGTATCCAAAATCGCACAGTACTTGGTTTTTAAACGTTTATTACTCTGTTAAAAAAAAAGTCAATTTAGTTTTTTTATAGCTAAAGACATTGTCAATAAAGTGTTCAATACTGTTCAATAACTAAAATCCCGATCGATGCTCTCGTTTTTGAGGAGAAGGCCGCGTAAAATGCCTTTGGGGCCGTGACAGACAGACAGACAGACAGACAGACAGATAGACAGACAGACAGACAGACAGACAGACAGAAAGTGAGATAGGACTATTTTCGGCTTATTTAATGTATAAAACGTAAAAATAACCAAAAAATATACAATTCTGATAAATGTACAGACAAAACTCTAATTTTATTTATATAGATTTCAAATTTCTCTACTCTGTGTTTATTAATTACTAGCTATTGTGCCCGTCCTTCGTACGGATTATGTTTAGAAATAAGACTTTCAAATAAGAATTTCGGCTTTTTTGATAGCAACGATCATGAAGTTGTTAGCAGCTTAGGTCCCATTCATACGATACAGTTTTTTTGCGGTACGGTTTTTTTACTGTACGGCGTCAACTGTACTGTGATGTTCACACGGTCCGGCTTTGCTGCTTATCTTATTGCTGTGCTCTCCTCCTTCTTCCGCGCTTCCAGTTCAGTTTTATTTATTCCAGTCCAGGATTTTTTTATTTGTGTAAGATTTTTTTAAATAAGTTTCTTACTGAAGGTTTCTCTTAAATTTTGATCAAAGTACGCAAATTCTGGTTTCAATATTCTACACATTTTTCTCTCATTATTTTTATATTAATCTTAAGTCTTGTCCCACAAGGCGGGTCTCTCATATATTAGAGAAATTAAATTTTCACAATTAATATCTTCCACTTCTGGACACTGGAATTCACTAATAAGAAGATCAATGCTGAAGAATATCAATGAAGAAGATCAATGCTGACGATCTGAAGACTGCTTCCAGCGTAATAAGCGTATCGTTTGAACATATCCATTACCGGTACAATACATGTGCCACCGGATACGGATAGTTATTTTACGGTACAGCTGATTTTAGTGATACAGTTTTCGAAGACAAAACCGAATGTAGAAATCGGCTAGAACAGCTTTTTTTACTGGATCCAGTCGAAACAGTATTGTGTGAACATACAATATGAAATTTACATGCAAATGAAAGCACTGCAAAATAACTGATACAGCAAATTTACTGTACCGCACAAGAACTGTATCATGTGAACGGGCCCTTAGTAAACAACTTAGAATGTAAACAATTTAGTGAGAGGCATCCGAGAGAATATTTTTTGAGAACAGCTGATTGATATATCATGATAAATTACGTGATTTTTTCTAACATGGTAATAATAGTGCTACCTGGCGAATTCCCAAGAGCCTGGCACAAACCGAACCTTCCTAAAATGTTAATTTTTGTTTCGATAAATTGAAATTAGAAAATTTTGTTTTTTTCAACAAAGAAATAATTGATAAAACATAAGATGAGCTTTAATTCACCAGACATATGTTTCCTAAAAGACTGCAATGCTCCGACTACACAAGTCTGCAGACAGCGTAAATAACGCCGCGAAGGGCCCACCATTTATATTTGAGAACAGCTGATTGATATATCATGATAAATTACGTGATTTGTTCTTATTCTTATGTGGTAATAAAACTTGGAAGAAATGTATCCAAAATCACACAATACTTGGTTTTTAAACGTTTATTATTCTGTTGAAAAAAAAGTTAATTTAGTTTTTTATAGCTAAAGACATTGTCAATAATGTTTTCAATACTGTTCAATAACTAAAATCCCGATCGATGCTCTCGTTTTTGAGGAGAAGGCCGCGTAAAATGTATCCAAAATCGCACAGTACTTGGTTTTTAAACGTTTATTACTCTGTTAAAAAAAAAGTTAATTTAGTTTTTTATAGCTAAAGACATTGTCAATAATGTTTTCAATACTGTTCAATAACTAAAATCCCGATCGATGCTCTCGTTTTTGAGGAGAAGGCCGCGAAAAATACCTTTGCGGCCGTGACAGACAGACAGACAGACAGACAGACAGACAGACGGACAGACAGACAGACAGACAGACAGACAGAAAGTGAGATAAGACTATTTTCGGCTTATTTAAAGTATAAAACGTAAAAATAACCAAAAAATATACAATTCTGATAAATGTACAGACAAAACTCTAATTTTATTTATATAGATTGGAATCACAGTATTATAATAGTTGAATTTTGAAACTCTTGGCAGTTGATGAAAGTAGAACTTAATAATGTTACTTGCATAACTATCTTATTTGAGCGGCGAGCTAATTTACTGTATTGTTATTTTTGGCGCTTGGAAAAAGATTGTTGCTGCTAAGCAAGGCAAGGAAATCTTCTAATCAATTGAAACAACATTTTAAAAACTTGCACAACCTTCACATCACTCTAAAATGTCGTAACCTAAATACAAATCGAGCAGTTATAAATTTAAATATCGATTTCCAACTACGCGGATTCGTAATAAATGGACAGATGACAGGGCGAGAATGTACTGCAGTACATTGCTTTTGGTTTAGGAGCCTATAACGAAGGTTTTTCTTTCTTTGTAGTTGTGAAGGTGATATTGTGGAAGATATCCATAATGAATAATAAGACGAAATTGTCACAACCAAATTTATTTAAAAAAAAATAAAGAGAGATTGTTAATGGAGTAACATCCGAAACTAGTATCTCTATTTTTTTTTTTAAATGAATGTGGTTGTGACAATTTCGTCTATTATTCATTATATCGAAAGCATCAATATTGTAAATATTCCAGCCCTGCCCGCTGTCCATTTAGCCCGAATCCATGAGTTTACAAGTATCCCATTTACTCTTCCATCTTATTGCCACTTTTGTAAAAACAACTTCACCACTCTGACCTCCACCATCAATTAACCCTGCATCTTCCACAGCCTAAGCAAAGATAAACGTCTACGCGGCTCAAATGAAGTAGTTTTTAATCCTAGTAACAGCTATAATGTAAAAATCATTTAACCTGAATTTATGGACAGAAATATTACTCTGTATTCTCAACTACAGAAAATTTTTAAATTACAAACATAACAAAGTAAATGTTTCTGATTTTGAAAGCAATTTACATAGTTTTTTGTGCACTTGTCCTTCATTAAACCAGTTATATTGGTATGCATCCTATTTCTCTAATCATAATAATAACTTATAAAACGTAATCAATATTGATACACTATTTCACAAATAACATGACCTGATTTGTGACTTGTGATTAACAATTAGTCTTGGACAAAAAGAAAAAAGGGATCATCTGGTTTGTTCAAATCACCTTTGTTGAGACAAATAGTTTTTGGTCAATCATCACAATACCCAGGTCAATGTAATGACTTAAGACTTTTTTCTTGGCACCATCAGATGCATTAAAATGCGCATTTCCTCTAGAACTTATAATAATAAAGTATCTTCTATACTAAGAATAGTCGTGATTAATTCACCATGGCAATGTTTTAATAATACTGATTAGCCTACAATAGCTTTCCTTAAAATATTTATATTGTAGAATATAACTGACTCACGAAAGCAATAAAAATAGTATAATAAAAAAATTAGGTGTAAAAATAGTCGGCCCCCTGGGAGTACCTTGCGTAATTTAACGCTAAATGAGCTGACGAATATGGCGGTCAGAAAAGCCAATGGCTCTCCTGACCTCATAAGACACTATAAAATTTTCAATAAGTTATGACTTGTAGATACATAGATAAATAAGTGTTAGGCAGATCCTTTAATTTCTCCATTTTATTTCAAACTAGGTCAATTTAAAAAATATTTGAATCATTCACCTCATGGGATCAATGAGACGATTGCCATAGATGAATGAGGGGCCGGGGGACCCCAATATGGTACCAATTAAGAAGTCAGAAATGAATCCTTTTAAATAATTTTTTGGTTGTGCATCAAAATTAATTTGCACATTATTAAATATTGGAACAGATTGAGTGGGGCCAACTGGTAGGTACTCTTCCAATTACTGAGGGACAATATACTAAACAATTATGTTCAATCGTAAACTACAAACTCTAAAAATATATAATTATATTGTTAAAATATAATTATTGTTGATGAGGTGGAAATGATTTTTCACGCATTCCGCAGAATTAGCTGGATGAATCCAATGTACTGTGCATCTTTATGTATAGTTTCTTCAGCCGATTCCGACTGTGACTACCTATTTAGACCTTATCAGTATGTTTTGTTCCAAAGAGCGGATTGCGGAAACTAGGAGTAGTGAGGTGGGTTGCAATTGTTTTTCTCAATTACTCTTCAGATTAAATTATTCACTAATAACATTATATTTATTGCTTTCGTGAGTCTCAAGTGCTATTCTAGATATACATTAATTATTAACGTAGGTTCAACAAGCTTTTTCTAGAGAATATTGACGTTAACCCTTTGCTGTGTTTTCTTTTTATTGTGCCATCATTATTTGTATTGGTACAAGAGGATGCGACTGCTGCATTACAATTCTCTTTCTCACTAGAATGAAATGCAACTCTTTTATGTTCCAACCATGCAGCTCTCTGTTCCATATAGTCTGATTTGACTTCACCTTCATGCCTTTTAATGGGTGGTAGCTTGTTGAGTTGGTTGGGCCTACATACAGGCATTTTGGCCAGCGCAGATACCTTTTGTGGTTGCATATTTTGGGCAATATTGAAATGCACATGTTTGGGACGCCTTTCTGAAGCAGATCTATGGAATGTTGGTTTCAAAACGGTGAAAGGATCCATTTTCGCCGAAGTTGGAATCACACTAGTGTCGCCAGGATCAGCGCTGAGAGATGTGTCTGCTTCTTCAATAGGTTTCATCTTATGTTGTCTATATGTCAGAGTAGATCCGGGCCTGTTTTCTTTACACTGCTTCAAATACACTTCAGCACGAGCAATTTTCTCCTTAGCCACTCGTTCCATCAAAGATATCTGCTTTTCTTTCTTCAAAAGAGACCTCTCTTTCTCAGACAACCCCTCCTCGCGAGCCCTGAGATTGGATTCTTTCTCTCTAAGCGCCTTTAACCTGACTAGCCACTTTTCTTTGAAAGTTCTTTCGCTCACTGATAGAGGCTCTCGATCGTATATCGACATAGACTTGATGAACTCGTTGATTTCCTCGTCACTTTCGTCTCTCAACTCCGAGCATCGTTTCGATGGTAGCTTGGAAACTGATCTTTGCGACACCCGTAGAACCACAGCTGGGTGGTGTAGTACCATTTCGATTGTGGGACGGTATTCGTGGTCTACACTTAGCATGAAACATATCATTTTCTGGAGGTCTTCTGAATAGTGGGACGGTATTCTGTCAAACCTGAAATCGATTGAAATACGACTTATTTCTTCATAAATAAAACATATTTAGAAATTGAACAATAATGCTATTTTGAAAGATAATCAAGTTTGCTTATTATTAGTTAATAGCTTATTATTTTGATTCTAATTTGGAATTTTGTGAAAAGCAGTTTTGGGCAATAGCCTGTTGTATTCACATTGATTGTATGTTAGTTAAATTAATAAATAAATAATATATTTGAAGAAAGTTCCTCATATGGAAAACAGCCTGCGAGTAAGGAACGAGTCTTCTTTAAATTAAAAAAAGAATTGCAATAGTTTAGAATTCTACAGAAGGTACATAGAAAACAGTTCATTTCACAGCCGAGTAGAGAAATCAATAAAGATACAAATCAGGTATTTAAATATGTTTGTAGCTATTGGAGTTTAAATTTGAATATAATTATATATTACTTCTTTTGACTCAAATTTGAAGCTTCATTGAGAAAGGTTTATGCTATGGGAACTTACGTTTTGTATGGTTATGGTTACATTTTTATATAATGTACTAATAATTGATGAATAATAAGACGAAATTGTCACAACCATAACAAATAATTACAGTACTAACATAACTTATAATTAATTTCTGGCAATACACATTTTAGGTTCACTTCACTTTGAAATCAAACATTTGATGTTGATTGTTAATATCAAACAATTATTGGATAACTAAGCCTCCGATAAAAAATTAACTGCCACAACTGAGGTGGCAGTTACTTGTAAAACTTGATAAACGCTCTACTTGCAAAATCAATAGATAAATAATACATTGCTGATGAAGATAAGTGGATGATGAACATGGCATGCCAAAGAAGTTGAAATTTGCACTTGAAGAAATTAATAGATTTGAATTATAACTGATTACATTTGGTTCACGAGCATATTGTACAATATTCCAAAGAAGATTATACTTTCCATTTCCTAGCACTTTCTGTAGACGACAGCAATAATAAACGAATTGAGACATAATTTATCCAGTTTAATTGAATATAGATATTGGATATTTGTTTTTATTTTGCAACTTAACTTGTAATATTATTACTTATTATAATTATTATATTCAAGTTTTATTATTAGTATAATTACTTGTAACAGAATAATAAAACCCACTTAATCTATATTTAGGTACATCATGCACAAGCACAATGGATTCGGAATTCTTCCTGCTGGTATTAGAAAGAGATGTAGTAAAAAATCTGTTGGTTCTTTACGTACAATTATATTCTACCTGTATGGATAAATAAATATTTGAATTTGCTTCTTACCTCCCACTTTTAATACTGCAGGTGAGAAGCTTGAAGTTTGATGCAACAAAAGGAGGAGAAAGTGCACAAAGTTCATAAATGAGACATCCCAAAGCCCAGATGTCTGATTTGCGATTATACTTTCCACCTCCTAGCACTTCCTGTAAATGTTAGCAATGGAAGATGAATTGAGAAATAATTTATCCAGTTTAACTGGATGTAGACATTGGATAGAGTCTATGCACATATACATCTTTGTATATATGTATAACATACCTTGTATGTACAAAAAGGATACATAATACTTATTCATATTATATATTAATTGCATACAGCACAGTTTCATGCACTTTCTTAAAAGGATTCCGTTTATAAATCGCGGTATTTTTCAATAAAAGCTGGGAACAAAACTACCTTATGTAGCAGTAGTAGTAGTAGTAGTAGTAATAATGTTTTATTTTCAATTTCATGTTAACAATACAATCATTATATTATTTATAAACATCCTAAGCTTGGCTTTCGCCGTCAGTTAGAGTTGAGCAGTACTAATGAACATCAACAGTACTACAAAAATTATAACATTTCTTATGTAGTATTATATCATCGACACATTATTGGAAATTGTATCATTGAAAAAGAAACAAATTCTTGAGTCGATCTACTAAAACAAACTGTACATTGTTTTTCACTTCATATATGAGGGTAACACACATTCGAATATTCAAATTGTTAAATCATCAAACATTGAAAGTTTGGCACCTTTATAACGTTCAAAAGTAATCGTTCTTGTATGAGATGAATTTTTGTGAATTGAATTATTTTGTTTACACAGATAAGTGAGATATTTCACAATATCCTAGACATGAGCCTAGAATCTCTTGAAATACGATTTAGAGGGACTATTTATCAAAATTTTCTCTGGGGAGGACCTCCGGACACCCCTCACCCTGGGGGGTATGGAATACCCCCCAGACCCACCAAATCGCTATGCTACTGGATGAAGCTTTTCTTTTTTGTTAACTATTCTTAGTAGACTACTTTTCTTCTCCTTCCTATCCATTCTGTAGAACCTGAAAGGACATTGAAATACTTAAAAGTTCCATTGATTACACAACAGGTTTTGTCTCACAGCTCCACAAAATATCTACTCCAAAATGTGCGCTCTATAGTCAACACCAACAAGGAAGGCTAAAAATCAACAAATTGGTCAAACTTTCAAACTATTATAGAACAATAGAAAAAGGATGAAGGGAGGAATATTTCCATTTTTACAAACAATAGGACAACTCTTTCCGATCCCATCAACTTGTTGCTTCGTCAACCTTCAGGTATAAAATAAATGTGGACCCACCACAGATCCCGAAGCCGAATTTTTAAAGTCGAGTCCCTGTATTAAATTTATATATGTATGAAAAATGAAATAGTTTCAAAATCGGAGAAAGTTTTATTTGTAATTTTCAATTAATTTATTTTAGAATAGAATGGATTTTTTATTTGTTTGGCAAGGCGAAATTTGGACCACTCTGCCAATTAACCACATCGAGAAAGCATTGTTTTATTCATTCGAATGCAGCGCACAAGATTTTTACCAACAAAAGCTGTGTTGTTTGCAAGTAGAGGCATCTTATTATTATCATTATTATTATTATTATTCAATTACTCCATGCTCTTTTGTAACTTGAACGTTGAATGAATAAATATATAATTAAAGCCGTGCTTCCATACGCAAATATTCTGGATACACTCACTAACTACAATACAGCAACTACAGTACAGTATTTATTGTAGAGAGCTTATGAAGAGAGGGGGTGCTTATATATTTGACCGAACGAAGAGAGGTCTCTGTTTAAGTCGACCGGTTTGCATTTGTCTATCAGTCTGTCTGTGACGCATTTACGGCGGCTAAACGGATGGACCAAATTTAATGAAATTTTGCATGGATCTTCCTTTAAGGAATGCCCAGCAATGTATGTGTAAGGATTTTCGAAATTTGCTTGCATTTAAAAGGGGGAGAAGTAAAGCTCTTAGGGCTTCTTCTATAGAAACATATGATTTTTAAAATGAGCTTCTCCATCATATGCAATTGGAATCAGATTCACCTCGGTCCCCCTTATTCATCTGGTTGGCCTTATTCATATGAATAAAGGTATCATTCATATGAATAAAATATTTATTTGAGAGAAACAAATCATTTCTAATTGACCAAATAAAGAGAAGTATCTGTTTCAAGTCATGGGTATTTTATGTCCCAGGTTCGTTATGGTGTGATATTCTGGGGTGGTAGCAAGGGAAATATTAATACAATATTCAAATTTCAGAAGAAAGTGTTGCAACTAATCAAAGGATATAGTGCAAAGCAGTAATGTTGACCTATTTTCAGAAAGTTACGGCTGATTATGATGCCAGCACTGTATTTTTTGAGATTGCATAGGAACCAGAGTAATTATTGCAATAACATAATCACTCACATGTATAATTCAAGACATGGAGAGTTGACACTTTGGTACCCCATGCTTAGGCAGAGTTTGGTCAAAAAGGCGCCACACTATTCTGGTACAAAGATTATAAATCATTTACTTACAGTCTTAAATCGTTACCCAAAGTTTATTAAGAAAAATTCGTAAAGGAACTCAGGAAGTTACTGATTGATGCCTGTCCTTAATCTCTGGCTGACTGTTTTGAGGTTTTTTGGAGAAAAAATGTTGAGTAGAGTGTCTGTTTTATATATGAATGAACGCTTGAAAAAGAGTTGATAAATTTGTGAATTGACATGTCATATACTGCACGAGCTTAGCTTGATTGCTGCAGCTTTACGTGACTATCAGGGACGCAACTAGGAGGGGGGAGGGCGGGCGGGGCGACAGCCCCGGGCGCCAAATAGGCAAAAAAGTTACATTTTACAAAAAAAAAATTATTGTCTGAAAAAATATTGGACAAAATACAAAATGATGGTTTAGATATAAAAAACTGTAGAGGCCAATGTTATGATAACGGATCAAACATGGCCGGCAAGTTTAAAGGCGTTCAAGCTCGAATCCTCGAAAGCTCTCTGGCCTCATTTGTGCCATGTGCAGCACACTCCCTAAACTTGGTTGGTGCAAATGCTGCTAGCTTGTCACTTCGGCACACTTAATTGTCTGTACAATGTCTTTGCTTCCTCCAACAATAGATGGGAGGTTTTATCGAAACATGACCCTCTATCTCTCAAACTACAGAGTAACACCAGATGGTCGACGAAGAAGGAAGCTGTGACTGTTGTGTAAAGCACTTGGGAAAAATTGTAGATGCCCTGAATGAACTAAAAACCAGTACACTAACAACACCTGAAACGAAAACAGAAGCGAACTCTCACCTAAAAAATGTTAGTACGTTTGAATTTTTTGTTCTCTCCTGATTTTCGTACAAAAAATTAGGCCGCATTGACATCGTCAACAAGCTTCTACAAAAGGAGGACATCACTGTCAATAAATCGGCAAGAAACATTACCGTAGTCGATTGATCACGGAATTTGAATCCCAACGATCAAATTGTTCGGCTGATGCAGTGAAAGATGCCAAAGACATTTCAACATAGATCAACATAAATCCACACTTCAAAGAAGTATGCAAACGGAAAAACAAGCGGATGTTTGATGAAAAAGCAGAAGATGAATTAAACGAACTTTCAGAGGAAAAGAAGTTTGAACTCTTGACTATACAAATTATAGATAGGATTCTTTCTGAACTGCGACAAAGGTTTGAAGCCATCCAAAATATGAATGGTTTATTTGGTTTCTTGAATGGAGCTATAGATTTGAACAAATGTCTGAAAAGGAATTAAAGACCCATGCTAATGAACTGGATGTCACCTACAAGGATGATTTGGATCAGAGCGAGCTGGAAATAGAAGTGGGAAGTTTCAAGTACCATGCATTGGATTTAGGCCCTAACATAAAAAAGGCTACTCCACTCGAACTTTTGGTTTATATTTGCCAAAACGGTCTCCATGATGCCTATCCCAATATAACCACAGCTTTGAGAATTTTTCTTACAATACCCATGTCAGTTGCATCGAATGAAAGAAGTTTTAGTAAACTGAAGATGATAAAAAACTACATCAGGAACTTGACAGGACAACAACGACTAACCAACTTGGCCATCATATCAATAGAGCACAAAATAGCTTCAGCACTATCTTTTGATGACATTGTTAAAACATTTGCAGCAAAAAAAGCCCAAAATTTTTCCTGAAGTTTGTTTAGGACTTTCATTTTGTACAAAAATTGATTTATCATCTATTAGTTTGTGAAATTAAATAATAATCATTTGATATCTTACATTGAGCAATTATTTACAATACCTTCCTCCTTTTAGACGAAGAGTTTATAAAAAAAATGTGAAAAAATGAAATTTTCACACATGAAATTTTTTTTAATTTGTACCAAAATATTCATATTTTGGTACATTGGTATATAAGATGGTTGAGTCATTGTATGAGTCATGAGGTATCGGGCACAGGGGGGGGGGGGGGCAAATGTATTTTTTGCCCAAATGAAATACGGCCTGGTTACGTCCCTGGTGACTATCAACATAATCTAATCTAATCATAGCTCCACAAATTTTGCTTAGCACACTGTGCACCAGTATTGTCTGACACAAGGTAAAGAATTGTGGGAAATTTGGCTCAAAACTAACATGCATACAATTGAACATACAGTAATTTCGAGCCAAATCCCCCCCCCCACAATTCTTCAGCTTGAATCTGGTAATGCTGGTGCACAGTATGCTATGGAAAAAGTGCAGAGCTAGGAAAACCCAGCTTTATAAGTGTATAGGCTACATATACAAAGGGATACATAACACGTATAACTTACTGGACTCATGTAAAATGGCGTTCCAACAACAGTTTCAGCACATGACTCATCTTTCTGAAGAATTCGGGCAAGTCCAAAATCACCCAGTTTAACATTTCCTTCCGCATCCAAAAATACGTTTGCAGGCTTAATGTCCCTATGCAGTACCACAACATTCTTCAGATGCGAATGGCAAGCCTGTAGGGCTCTTCCTGTTTGATAGAGAACTTGCCAAATGAATCCTTCTTCTATTGGTGTCTTATTCCTGAAATAATGTTTTAGCCACATTAAAATAATGATCATCTTTAGAGATTTGGAGTTTGTTGGATAACAATTTACAATAAACAGGCAGGAACTTCCAAAAGTGTTTCCATCAACTGCAAATATAAGCACTAATAAAACTAGTTTGAAAATCGTTACGCAACTGTCACCTGATATAATTACTAAAAACAAGAACACAGAAAAAATATTAGCAAAGCTACAAAACAGTTTGAAAAGAATAAGACCAAGTGGAGGATTTAGTGTGATTCTATTATTTTCTCAATTATTATCTAGGCCTACTTGCTTTTTTGGTAACTGCACTCTATTCTACATAAGCCACATTCTTTCAAGATAATTGTGAATGACTGAGACACAAAGAACTTTTGGACTTTCAAAGACTCTTTTTTTTACAAGAATGAAATATATTTTGAAATGATCAATAACATTGGAAATACTTATTATTTACTATTATTATTATTATTTAAATGTAGTTTACTAGCTAGCAGGCTCACTTCGCTCATCTTAACCGTCTAGCCAGAGGGCTCCGTCACCTGGACCGGGCGGAATTTACACAAAACCAGCCAACTTTCAAAAATTTTTTAACTTTTTCGGCCAAGTAATAAATACATAGGAACGTTGAAAAAACGTTACAAAAGGTCAATTTTAGGTGTATTTTGGAGAAAATTAAAAAAAAAACTACTTTTCTTAGCCTACACATCTAGGTCCAAAACTGTGAAGACTATATAACAATTTCAATATTTTTGGTCACATAATTCTTGAGAATGCTAAAAAACGTTGGGAGAACTTGAAAATCGGGTATAATTTTGGGAAAATCTCAATAGCCTTTCTTAGAACGCGTCTGATCTAATTTCAACTTTTTGGCCTAGTAGTCCTAAAAATTGCTTGAAAAAAGTCAACTTTGGATGCATTTATAAGAAGTTTTAAAAACACATTCTCATCATGCATCTAGGGTCTTGACTGATCATGTCTTTAAAAATTCCAATTTTTTGGCCATGCAGTTCTTGAGAACGCGAAAAAAACGTTCAATTCCGGCGTATTTTTGGGAAATTTTCAAAAACCTTTTCAAGTGCGCTTCTTTACTCAAAAATCAACTTTACAAAATTTCAACATTTTTGGCCAAGTGCTTTTCGAGACACAACATTTGGCTTTATATCAAGAAACGAGAATTTATTCTCCTCATTAATGTGTACAAACTTCAAATAAAATGCAGTCATAGCAATGCAAGATGAAAATATTTATTTTTATTTATTGAGAACATCCTGGTTTGTCAGAAAGATTGACTTCTTTGTAAAATTGAAGATATTCGTCCCAAGCTTTCAACATACAATGATTAAGTTACTTAAAAGGAGTGTTTTTTATTTTGTAAACACTAGTTGGACAAGTAAATAAGACTATAACATTTTCTCTGATGAATTCAAAGTCTTCTTCATTTTGATATCAAGTATGTAATATTAATATACTTCAACTAACTAAAAACACTCACTTTTTGCATGATAACACAATAGAAGAAAGATCGCCGCCTTCACAATACTCCATTATTATATAGAGTGTGGTTGTATTTTTATGAATTATTCTATTGTAATATTGAACAATATTCGGATGTTTCAACCCACTCAACACGTTGACTTCGGATACTAGAAGCTGAAACAAGTTATAATTTAATGTAATTGACTAATTGTGGTTAATGCAATTGCATATTATGCACAGCAACAGCTTTTACTTCAATTTTAATGTTCTTGATAATTTCCAATTTCTTGACCAATGCCCAGGCATTCCTGGATGGATCACGTCATATAGATAATCAGAGAACATGATCAATTTCATGAGATTTAACCTATACTGAGAAGTTTGGCAACCAACTTGGAATGATTCATGCCTGGACAATGTGGCAACTAACTTGCTTGAAGGTTCTTTTGAGATTGGTGTCAAGAGTTATGCTTTGTGTGACATTTGCTCTATCCAATGCCATAATATCCTCTATCCAAATCATACTTGGTCGATTAATGGGTTTGTAATACACATATAAAATCTGCTCTTTCATTTTGAAACGGTATAAGGCCAAGTCACAAGAATAAGCCATAAACAACAAAGAATTTTATCAAGCACACTTACAAATTTCTTATTAGTTCACCTCTATACACAATTAATGAATCTTTTGATCTCCTCACAACACAGTGAAAGCTTTTTATGAGGATAACTGATGTATTAATTGAACATTATAATTTTTTTACATATGGTATTATTTTGGTCTACATAATGTATTGTATTGCTTACTTATCAGTGTCTATGTTTTCTGTAGCATTTGGCTTTATTGATTGTATTGACTTGATTGCTCCGAACCACCAGTTCTTGATAATAATGATAATAATAATAATAATGAGTGACTTGATAATAATGATGCTATTCGACATGAATAATGCTGTCACCATAAATACCAAATTAAAATTACAAATGAATGTAATTGAACTTTTCTATTTTTCTTGTTATGATTTAATTTAATCACAAACAGGAGTCTCATGTTAATTTTCTATACTAACCTCTTTTTGATTTTCATCCATTTTACCATAATCAATAGCTTTGCATACATAGATCATTTTATCATACTTATTGCACACTTTATAACAAGTTCCAAAAGAACCAGAGCCGATCACTTCAAGGACTTCAAAGTCCTCCAGTTTATATGAAATTAAATCTTTTGAAACCTGAAACAAAAGCTAAAATGCGTGAATTTTGGCACAGATTGAGGTTTTAACAAAAATAATATGAAATATCAAGACGGATGATCAAGTGAACAGATATTATTAACATTTATTCATTCATTGAATAGGATGAGGTGTTTAATTTTTTATAAGTGGGATCCTTATTGATTTCTTACTCCAGTCACGGACCGCGCGCCATAATTTAGACTAAATTACACCAGCCAGGTAAATTTGATTAAGAAATCAGCTGATAAACAACTGATGGCAATAGTTCAGCTGGTGTTATTCAGCGTTAATTGTGGCACGCATCCGCGACTGGAATGGCTCTGTATAATAAGGCTATTAGGTGTATGCAGTCACGCACTGAATTCAATTCATGTAGGCTTTTTTAGTAAATACACTTTATACCAGAACCAGTAGGCTATACTGTTTGCTCAGAACCTAAGATAAAGCCAAAGACCAGATCTGAGACTTGTGTGAGGGTAAGTAATGAGGTGAATGACAGAAAATATCCATGGCTGAACAAGATTCGAACACGTAGTCGCAGAAGTAAGCTAGCCAGCCAGCTTTCAAAACCAATTCAATAGTTTTCAATGAACGCCCGGCAACTGGCACAGCGAAGCGCAACTTCCAGTGGTTGGGTGTTTATTGAAAACCATTAATTCAATAAATTTCAAAAGCTGCTGTCACACAGCGTCGCATAACAACGCAGCACAGCGTTCAGTGGACAGGCGCTTCAACTGATTGCGTCACACCACGGCGCAAAATAAAGTCTATTTAGATAGTCAATGAAAAATATAGTTTAGGCCTACTTATTAATTGGAATCATTCCTGTAATTTTGTTTTCATAAATTTCTTGAGTCTAATCTTTAGTCCAGGAGGAGAAATCTGGCTTCCTAAATCTTTACAGTCCATAAAATAGCCCATAAAGGGCATTAGTTATCAATAATTTATCATGGATAATTACAAAAGTTTATAAACTAATCTCTGATAGCCATTAACTCGAATTCCATTCTTTTATTGTAGTTAATAAGTAGTTTTACAGAAATATAAAATATATGTATATAAAACAGAAACCGTTAATACTAACCTCCATTTCGGCCATTTGTTTGGAATCAACTTTTTAGTAAATTTATAATATTCAACTCTTTATTACATGCTGGCCATAATTCTTCACTACTCCTGGAGAGGTTTGCACAGTCCATTGAAGAAGACAATTAGTAATACAATGGATATTTTAGTTATCAATTTACACTGCTTCAGTTAAAATTTGAAATTATGGCAAACAGTTGCAGTTGACAACTCTCATCGACAATCGACCATTGACCATGACCACTGCTGTAGTCGAGTATCAATCTTGATCGATAAGTCAAGGTTGACTAAAAAGTCGAAGCAACTATCAAATTATTTTGTATTTTACACGTTCGGTTGGCGGAATATTCAAGTTTGGTAAAATTGGTATGTTTTCGAGTATTTTCCGGTTGTCAGGTGTCGTGTATTATTTAAAACACTTTATTTAAGTTCAGTGCGTTATGAAAACCGCAAGGCATTATCGTAATTGATGCCAGTCTATAGTAAACTTTTGTAGTTCCGCAATTTTATTTTATATAACCTATAAATTAACATTGGGAAATTCCTACTTATATTTGTAAAAATAAACTCAATCAAGAATCAACACAAAATTCAAAATGTGTGGTCGTACAGCTTGGTAAGTCTCTTCTTTTCTTGTTAACAAAAAGATAAATATTTTCAGTTTACACTGTTCATCAGATTCAGTTTTTCAGTTTATCCCGTACATAAGTATGGTTCACTTCAGTCTTCAGTTCACTGTCAGGAAAGGAGACAGAAAAAGAGAAAAGGTGGTTATTGTGGTAGATAAACAAAGAAAAGAAGAGAAAGCATTCACTTTATGTGAACCTGTGGCAGGTGTGTATATATAAAAATTCGGTGTAATTTTAGAATACCGGCGACAGCCGGTTTTCTGAAATTTCTTTTTTTAATAGATTTGTTATATTGCTCTGATGATAAAACAGTGAAAATTTTTTGGTGCTCTACAATAGTTTATTAATAAAATTGATTTAAAGTTTACTAACCTCATTTCATAATTCCTTTGAATATGCTTGGAATAGCTTTGAATAAAAATCATATATTTTTCGTATAAAATGAAAAACAACAACTTTACGATGGTCGCGTGCCATGAACAAAGAGGTTAATTATAATTTGTATAGGCAATTAATTTGTGTTGTTATCACCATTGGCGAAACAAGGTAGGGGGGTTATTGGGGACGTAGTCTGCGTGAATGGAACGAAGTGGAATGGAAACTGGAATAGTACTGCATAACCAAACCTTTCCTAACCTGGCTAGATGTGACTGAACCACCTCTGTTTACTAGGTCGGTCAAAACGACAGTCGTACAAATGGTGTCCTCACGATAAAATGGTACGTTGCATTTCAACAACAAATTTACAGAAGTGGTTCAGTCACATCTAGCCAGGTTAGGAAAGGTTTGGTTATGCAGTTTCATTCCAGTTTCCATTTCCATTCCACTTCGTTCCGTTCACGCAGACTTCGCTTGTGCGCATGCGCGAAATGTCTAATTTCTTGTTGAAAATAGCGAAGCTAACCTCAAAATGTAAGTATTTTGAATCAATTTTATTAATAAACTATTGTAGAGCACCAAAAAATTTTCACTGTTTTATCATCAGAGCAATATAACAAATCTATTGAAAAAAGAAATTTCAGAAAACCGGCTGTCGCCGGTATTCTAAAATTACACCAAAAATTCAAATAGTCCTGACATCTACGGCATATCAACTGTTGTGATAAAGTCTGTAATTGAAGTTTTAGCTGCACCTTTGTCTAGCCTGATCAATGAATGTTTGGAAACTGGAGTCTTCCCCGATCTCCTGAAAGTGTCAAGAACTGTTCCAGTTTTTAAAAAGGGTGATCCGGGAGACTTGGCAAATTTCAGGCCCATAAGTATTATTCCCATATTTGCAAAGATTTTGGAGTCAGTAATGTTTATCCAACTGTCGGCTTACTTTGAAGAGAACCTACTTTTCCTGCCCCATCAGTTTGGTTTTCGTAGGGGAAGATCTACGTGTGGAGCTATACATTGTTTAGTGAAGTCTGTTCTTGAAGCAATGGAAGACAGGCATTCAGTTGCTTTGACTCTCTGTGATCTCACGAAGGCCTTCGACTGTGTCTCACACAATATTCTGCTGGGAAAGTTGGCTAAATATGGTGTTTGTGGAGTGGCTCTGAGGTCCATGGAAGATTACCTGCATAAGCGATCTCAGGTTGTTACAGTTGATGGGGCCAAATCTTGTGCCCAGGAGGTGTTGCATGGTGTGCCGCAGGGTTCAATCCTTGGTCCATTGCTTTTCCTGATCTTTATAAATGACCTTGGTATGGAGGGAAAAGCACTCCTGTTTGCGGATGACACCACCCTGATTGCTCAAGACAAGAACCCCCTAGTGGCTATTCAAAAATCAATGCAATTGGTGGAGGAAGCCAGTTTGTGGTTTAAAGAAAACAAACTCTCCATGAATGAAGCCAAGACACAAAGCTTGATGTGCACCTTGAAATGCAACCCTCCAGCTTTTGGCGAATCTGAGGTAAAGTTGCTTGGCTTCATGTTGGACCCCTCCTTATCTTGGGATCAGCATATTAACATGGTCTGTAACCGTCTGTCCAAGGTAACTTACCTGATGCGGAAGTTGAGGAATCATGCACCTGCTAATTATCTAATAACAGCGTATTATGGCCTCTTCCATAGCCACTTAAACTATGGAATAGTTCTATGGGGGCATGCAGGTGCATGTGAGAGGATTTTACTTCTTCAGAAAAAAGTTATCCGCATCATTACAGCTTCACCACGACTGGAACACTGCCGGCCACTGTTTAAAAGGTTGAGAATACTAACTGTGTACAGCCAGTATATATATAGTTCTCTGTTGCTCCTAAGAAAGCAACTGCACACTTTCCAAACAAGAGGAGACATTCACCACCATAACACCAGGCGGCGAATCAACATAAATCTGCCTCAATCCAGATTGGCAAGATCTCATGACAGCTTTCCCCTTCGCACCATGAAAATCTTCAATAGGTTGCCAATTAGTGTTCGGGAATTGGAGTATAAAAAGTTTGAGAAGCTGCTCCGAGATAAACTTTTGAATTTGCCACTCTATTCACTGCAAGATGACGAAGTTACAAGTGTCTTTGAATCCTTTTAATATCCACGCCATCTTGATAAGTGTATTAAGTTTTTATTTATGACGAAATCTGTCCAGTTGAATAAACTGGTCAAGGATTGATGATGAATTGAATTGAATTAAGTAGGGGCCAAGCCCCCCCTCCCCCAACCCAAATGAACATAATCTGTTTAAGAGGCCTTACTACCATTGAATGAATTTATACGGACGAGGTGATTTTTGCGTTGCGCGGGTGAAGAGGGGGCAAAACGAGTTTTCTGTTTCGGACGCTATTTTCCAACCGATAAGCATGGAAATGGTACCAAATTGTTCAGAAAGATCTGGAGAATGGTTGTGCTACCTTGAAATTTTGATTTTCAACCCTATTAGGCCGTATATGACGATATAAGTTTATAAATTTCAAAAACTATAAAAAATTATAGAGTTAAAAAATTAAAATTAAAGGTAGCACAACCATTCTTCAGATATTTCTGAACAATTTGGTACAATTTCCATGCTTATCGGTTGGAAAATAGCGTCCGAAACAGAAAACTCGTTTTGCCCCCTCTTCACCCGCGCAACGCAAAAATCACCTCGTCCGTATAAATTCATTCAATGGTAGTAAGGCCTCTTAACACACAAATTTGTTTAGTCAAATGTTCAACTTGCTTGAGCCTTTTAAAAATGAAGATGTTTCAAGAATATAGTGTCATTTAATCTTTGAATTTATCCAATTACAATATGTTATTGTTAATTAAGTTACAATAAAATAAATAATTTCAATTACTTTTTCTAATTAAGAACAATAATTAGTACTTAACTAGACTATAAAAAAGCCAAACTTATATTGGCCTTGGCCCCAAAAATTTAATCTATATTCGTCACAATAATAATAATAATAATATATTTATTTATTCATCACAGCACAGTAATGAGTTACAGAAAAAAAGCACAAGGCAATTGAATATCGTCAAGAAAATTTAACCTAATACTAAAAATGACAATACTACACAACTTAATAGTACCTTCCTGGTACCGTACCTTTTCACAATTCAATGAAAATCACAGAATAAAATCACTGACCTGTGGTTCAGGTTATCTCTGAACTGAAGAGGCTTAGCATTAGTGGAAAATTATAAGATCGCTAAAGTCTCTATTGTTGGCATAATGAAACCTTTCCATAACTGAGGAATTGTCTAAATACCCTTTCTAAACTAGATTGAGCTAAAGGATCTTGGTTTTCGTGTAACTGATCCCCACAGATCTTCGGCTGAATTCATCAATTTCTTATATATTTTTAATATTCTATGGTATAAAGTTATTTTGTTTATAAATGTAGTTTATTTTCAGTTGTAGGTGTACAAATGATTACAAGAAAGCGACTGGATTTTTCGATGAGAAAACGGGAGAGTATAAAGAAACCGACTGGTATGAACGCCCAAATTGCAATCTACAGTTTCGTCCATCCAGTAATCTCGCTCCAACAGAAGCTACGCCAGTTCTTCTCTCTGGAAAACACTGCCAAAGCTCTAAAACTCAATTGCTGCAGCCTATGATTTGGAGTATAATTCCTTCATGGCACAAGGTGAATTACAATTCTATTCACACCTTCTAATCATGGGTCATGTTATTCCACTAACTTCCTGAGAGAGTGTGAATTTTCCTTAGTAGTCTTGTAAATTCCTACATGTATTGAAGCTTGTCATGGAATAGTAATTTTATTTGAATTATAGTAAAAAGCTGCTTTATAAGATGTTTGTTGAACAATAATATATTACGATTACTCATGTTACTTTAAGACTTTTTGACCATTTATGTGAAAAAACATTCTAAAGTTTTATAAATGAATTATAAAATTCAAACTCTATAATATTTTCCATAAATGCTAAGTATGTCAGTTACCAGAAGCTCAAATGAAATCTATGCGGTAATCGAATTCTTTCTATAATCATAACAACATATCCGATTTTACGGTTTTTATGCTTATAGGTTATCAGTCTGAAATGAACACTCCAGGTACTTACTAATGAACAATTTTTCAGGTACACTCAGTAAAATCACAGGGCGTTGAATGGGGCCTCTCTGGTGAGCCTCTTTGTCAGTTTCTCTGTACCTAATCCATTGAAAGGATACCTAATTTGACTTCCAAGATTTCTCAAACACTTAGTTGCAAATTTGGTCTTCATCCAGCTGGAAGAAATAACTGCAGCTATTGAAACCGGAGCACCAAACATGTTACTACGAGTGTGTGAAGAATTCGATTACGGAGCAAATTTCTGGTAGCGGTCATTTTGGACGTTTATGGAAATTTTATATCATTCACAAAACTTTTGGATTTGCTTTTTCATAAGATTGGTTAATAAGACTTGTAAGTGCCTGTGTTTTGTACTTAGAGACTCTCAAAATTGGCAAATTATCTTTTATTCACCTTGTAGGTTTGATGGCTAAGAGAATCGTTTCCAAAACATTTTTGTTAATCTTGATGCTTTGTTAAAACGGGAATGTCCAACTAGGAGGTTGTCCGATTCACTTGAATTGGAATATCTAGAACATATTATAACCTGTTCACAAATTTAATTTAATAGTCTATTTTTTCTTCTTCATTTTTCTCTTCCTGTCCTCCAATCGCTTACTCTCCAGATTTAGAGTTTCGTCGACAGATAACAGCAAGTAGCAATTTATTATATAGGATTATGCTCTGTGAATCATCTAACCTTTCTTTAAGTTCATTACTAGAATGGATTTCTTAAAAAGTATTTGGTATTTTGAAACTATATCTGTTAGGAATATAGTTGAGATCATCTTTTTGATTCAGGAATAGGCTAATGATTTTTTTTTCAACAGGGACCATACAACAAGCATGGGATGACAACAAATAATGCTCGAATTGAAGGACTAAAAAATTCCAAATTATATTCAAAAGCTCTACAGAATGGTCAAAGATGTGTTGTTATTAGTGATGGCTTCTACGAATGGAAGAAGAGTGGAAAAAACAAGCAGCCTTACTTCATTTATGCACCACAAAATGAAAATGTTTGTATTTGCACACAAATAACTTGATTTCTATCTCAAAATATTCATACAATAACACCATGAAGATTTTCTAAACAATCATATTTTCTTTTCTTACTGAAAATATTGAGTGTGTTCGGGGAGTCTACACCGAGGCACCGCTTACCGGTGCACCATAAACTAAGGCGTCAGATTGTTTCAAATTCATAGACGGTCATTGACCTATGAGACGCAGATTCTGGTACACCTAAAATAACTTGAAATAACAAACATTGGCAATAGAGGATGAGAAAGGTTTTATTGAATTAGGATTATATCAAGTATTTTACCACCTTGCTATTTTAATTCGTATCGGTAAACCATAACCCAATTCATGGGATCGGACTGAAAACTATTATAAACCTCCTAAAAAGTTAAATATCAACCAAGTCGAGCTCATAATTATGTCAGTAGATAGTTGATTGAACATTTTAATTTTTGACCTGACGTGTGACCTGACTGGCACAGGTCTGGTGTCAGAGTTTCCAAGTTGCACCTGATTAAGTTCAGGACCTCCGACGTAACTTATTGTCTGTTAGGTTTTGGTCTAGGCAACGGGACTTGAAGGCATTTTAATTAATTTATTGTTAACAGATGGAGACGTTAGACGACAGATGGAGATGGTTAGATAGTAAATTTGCTAATGTCGACAATTATTACAATTATAAATAACGTAATTTTGAGCCGAAAATTCAAATCTTAAAACTCAAATTGTTAGAGCCACAAACTCCAAATCAACAAGATCACATTCGGCAAATTTATTTGAAGTTCCATGTTTCATAATTCTATGGTGCAGCTTGTTTGAAAAATGTGTTTCTCCAAAAATCATTAGTCTACTTGAAATAATATATACTATACTATACTGTAAATACTGAATTGTACCGAATAATGATGAAAATGTTTAGTGCATTCAATAACATGAAAATACTACATTTATAACAATTATATACTGATTATTATAAATAGATTTGAACTTCAGGTACGCGTTGAGGATGCCAGATGTTGGGAATCAGCCGAATTCGATCGATCAAAAGGATGGAAAGGCCCCAAGGTTTTGAAAATGGCTGGCCTTTTTGATGTGTGGACTTCGCCGCTTGTGAGTATTCAATATATTCTTCCTTAACATAGTCATAGTTCACTTGAAAAGCGTGCTTGCATATTGGCGCTTCCAATAGTGGTATAGTATAATCAACATTGCAAAATCAAAAACATTTATGACAGATTAGAGCAGCTGAAAGCAGCTTGAATACAGTACCTATTATCATTCCACTTCATGTGTGTTTAATTTTGTTTTGGTCATTATTCTCGAGTACCAGATGCTCCAGTAGTAGAAATAGAAATATTTCTCTCCTCTAATATCTCAAATATAAGTGAGTAAAACAATATATAAAATTAACTTTTCATGTGAATTTAACGACTTGCAGTCAAATATTCATTAAGAATAAGTATAACTTACTTAATCTGTAGGCCGAGCGCTTTCGAATCTTTGAGATCCATCTTCAGAGGCGTGTGGTTCCTTGATCATCGATGTCAGTTTTTTGGTTATAAGAATTGTGGTTTTTGTAAAATGTGATCAAAAAGTTTGTGTGATTTAAAATTTAGTTGTTCATTGAGGATGTTTTGTTTATTGTGTGTGGTGTGTTTGTATATTTCAAATTGTTCCAAGGTGTTGAGTTCGTGTGCTTTAGATTTTATATGTAGAATGTGTAGGTTGGTAGTGATGTCAGTAAAAGTGTGTCCAGTTTGAATGATATGGTCGGCGAAATTCGATTCAGCTTTTGATGTCAGGGCTTGAATATGCTCCTTGTAACGTTGTTTGAATGTGCGGCCTGTTTGTCCTATGTAGTAGAGATGGGTCGTACTAGGTTTTTCTGATACTAAGTATTCCGAGTACTAGTACGTTCTAATACCTATTCCAAATACCTGTTCCAAAATACTAGGTAGTATTTTATATTAGCTAGTTCGCCAGAGTAAGAGAGTACACGTACAAGAGAGTATCGTACTTCGATACTGGTACTACTACTGTTTCTCGCGTTAAATACAGCACGAATCTTTATTACTCACGTTAAATACAGCACGAATCTAATTATTGAGTTGCTCTCAGATATGCTGTAGCGAAATGAGACGCGGACGGCAAGACGCGAGAGTAACAAACGACTCGTACTCAAGCACTCAATAAGTATTTGTACTGGAAAAGTATGCGCGTACGCCATACGCAACCAAATACAATCTAATGTAATTATTCTATTGTCTTTGACGCAACTAAGCATACGCCCACAATCGAGTATAGTGAATAGAGAGAGAGAAAGAGAGAGAGAGAGAGAGAGAGAGAGAGATTGAGTGAGAAAGACTGAGTGAGTAGTTGAATAGTTCTATAATGAGAAATGTGCTACTGTGCAACTGCAAATTACAAAGCTCCACTCCCACTCCGTAAATTGGAGTGGGGACTTGAAGTCACTGCCCGTACTGAAGTCGCGTAGTTTACTAGTTTCTAGAAATACTCACAGATATCTGAGTATTTTGTTCTTCGAATACTAGGTGCTAGTCCGTACGTTCAAATACTCAGTAAAAATACCTGTTCCAGTAAATACGCCTCATCTCTACTATGTAGAATTTGTTACAATCAGAGCAGTTCAGTTTGTAGATCCCTGGGAGATCGTATTTGTTTGTGTTCAGTGTGGTTTTGAGTGTAAGTGCATTTTTTATTTTGTTTTTTGTTCTGAATGAGATGGTGTGGCCGGCTTTTTTGAAGATTTTTGCTAGTCTGTTTGATTGTGGATTAATGTATATCATTGTGATGTATTTTTTGTCAGTGGTGTTGATGTTTTGTTTTTTGTTTCTTATTTTATGATTGAGTTTGTCAATTCGGTCGTGTTTGTAGCCGTTTTCTTGTGCTAGGTATTTTATTGTATTTAGTTCAGTGTTGTAATTGTCGGTGGATAGCGGTGTGTTGTTGAGTCTATTTAGCATTGACCTGAATGCTGAGTGTTTGTGTTGTGTTGGATGATTGGAGGTGCTGTGTATTAGGGTATCTGTCATTGTTGGTTTTCTGTAGATGTTGAAGCTGTGTTGTTGGTTTGTGTTCTTTGTAATTGAGAGGTCTAGGAAGTTGATTGAATTGTTTTGCTCATATTCAGCTGTGTATTGAATGTTCTTATGTATTTTGTTTATGTATGATCGAAGTTGTTCACATTGTCTTTTGTTTGCTCTGTATAGAACATCATCTACATATCTGTGCCAGTATATTATGTTCTGTGAAAATTTGTTATTAAAGAGTATATGAGTGTTTTCGCAGTGTTGGAGATAGATTTCAGCAAATACGCTTGAGATTGGTGAGCCCATTGGCAGTCCATCAGGTTGTGAGTAAAATTTGTTGTTGAAGGTAAAGTAATTTTGTTGAGTGATGATTTTTAGGATGTCTATTATTTCATTTATATGTTCTGTAGCTATGTTGTTGTGAAAAAGGATGTTCTTTATTATTTCTATTGTTTCATTGACAGGTATATTGGTGTATAGATTTGTTATATCGAAAGATACAAGAGTGGAGTTGTGAGGAATTTGTGTGTCCTTTATTTTTGTGATAAGATCGCTACTGTTTTTTATGTATGTGATGTTGTTGATATTAATTAGTTTTCTCAGTGTTTGATCTATGTGTTTTGCTAGTTTATAGGCAGGTGCTTCTTGGTAGTTTACAATTGGTCTAATAGGTATGTTGGGTTTGTGAATTTTGGGGAGTGTTTGAAGTGATGCTGCATAAGGGTGTATTTGTTTCAGTCTTTTTTTTTGTGAATCATTAATTACATGATTTGTCTTGTTGATTATTTGTATGGTAAACATTTGTGGAATCGGTGTGTAGTTGTTTAATGTTGTTTTTGTTTATGTAGTCAAGTGTTTTTTTGTTGAGCTCTTCATTGTTTATGATAACTATAGTGTTGCCTTTGTCTGCTTTGATATAGGTGAGATTGTGAGTTAGAGCTTTGTGTTTCAATTCTTTTATGGTGTGGTTTTCTGAATTTATGGGTGGGTGTGGTTGTGAGCTGTTTGTTTTTATTGTGTTGTAGGTTTCTATTCTAAGTTCATCATGTATTTGTGGGTCTGTGCGTTGGATGCTTGTTTCTGTTTCAATGACAACAGAACAACAGTTTCAATGACAACTTGTTTGATCACATTGTACAAAACCCACAATTATTCTTCTAACCAAAAAACTGACATTGATGATCTAGGAACCACACGCCTCTGAAGATGGATCTCAAAGATTCGAAAGCGCTCGGCCTACAGATTAAGTAAGTTATACTTATTCTTAATGAATATTTGACTGCAAGTCGTTAAATTCACATGAAAAGTTAATATTAACAACGCAGTTCGTCATGGAACAAGAAATCCAAGAATTCAAATTTTGTTTAATTCTATTATAGAGTACCAAAATATGAAAAAGAAAACATTAAAAAACAGGTGAAAAAATGAAATGAAAAAGAACACGATTTTTTATGTTTATTAACTGCAAAGTTCAATGAAAAAGTAATAGAACGAGTTTAAAATACTGTATTTTCCACTTTTTATGATAGAATGCAGCCTGCGTTAGGCAGTGGCGCCACTGCGTGACTTTTTCTGAAGCACAAGAATAAATAATGCTCTGCAAATAAACGTGAAAGTGAAGTCCTATTTATAGAATTTATCAACAGAAATAAATTGGACGCCATCATCGCTTCTATTTGCGAAGAATGATTTACTTAAATGTGCTTCAGAATTATTACGTTTTATTTGCGCCAGACTTCACACTACCTGGAAATGCTAAGATTTAGATCAGATCTGCATTTACAAGAAAAGGTGGTCATCTCGCAGGGGCGCACCCAGACTTTTGGTTTGGGGGGGCTTACCCGAAAACTACTAGGTGAAATTTAAATGGTAGGGGGGGGGGGGTTAAATTGGGATTTTGCAGACTTCTTTTCACAAGATTGGTGCTCGTCAAAGTTTCTCATGGAGAGGGGAGTTCATTACTTGACTTTTTAAAGTGTATTAGCTATGGGGAAACAAAATGTGTGTCTGTTTTGTAATGTAGGTCTGGAAACGTTTGTTAGAAAAATAAAGAGGGTGAAAGATTACAGCTATTCCATCATTCATTCAGAAATCTCTACGGCCTTTATATAGGTGGTGTGATTTAATGTAAAATTGGTTGAAACGTGCTACAAGATCAACTATTATACATTATTATGATGCCCACACCATGCTGAGACTTTTGTGTGGGTAATAAAGTGAACGAAAAATGCTGTCTCAACGTGAATCGAGATTACCTGATCTTTGAATTGGTGGGATATTTAACAAAATTCACAAAATGATCAGGAAAACATGTTTTCTTGTTGTCGGCTTAGTGGGTAAACTAATTTAATTGCCAATGAACCAAATCTTTTCCAAATTCTCCTTCAAAGGTTGTGAAAACTTTTTTTTCAATTAATTGTGAATCTAGGCCTGCCTAATAGTCAAGAACTATCCCAAACCTTATTAAGTCGAGATCTATTGAATCAAAGAAAACGGATTTTGCACATATGCTCTCCACTTGCTATTATTGTGTGTTTTGATCCAATTTAAATTCTGATTTTTGAGCTCTGGGTGCTTTATTCACAGTCAATAACCAAGTTCGTACCAATCGATCTCAAAAACAAGGCGTTTATTGGCCTGTTTTGCGTATTTCATAGAATAACTCAATAATCACGGTAGTTAGTGTTTTTCTGTTTTATGTGATTATTCAGCTCATTTCATTTGTTAATATTAACTTTTTGTTGTAAATTCAACGACTTGCAGTCAGTTTTTCAATTCAATTCTTCAATTCAAATTTTTATTCAAACACACACAAAACAAAAACACAAATACAAAAACAAATGGCTATATGGTGGGGTGTGCTGAAAAAAAAGAAAGGAGGAGAAATACCTAGCCAACTATGGTTTCCCATGTAATAGGCAGGTAGAGGGCAATAAGAAAGGAGTGAAAGGGTGTGAAAAACGGGGAAAGCAAGGAGGAGAAAGAGAAGATAAGCGAAAAAGGAAGAAAAAATAAAAAATGGTAAGCGAGTCCACTAAAACTTGAAAAACACAAAGCTACAGAAAACATGGCATTCAAAGTAAGAGCAGAAATCTTAGGTCTCACATATCAATATAGAAGAAAATATTACTGTAGGTCCAGTTTTTTATATCAAGTTTTGTTTTTTTACTAATTTTAGAGTTGATGAGGAAGTGGTCCGGGATAAGGTTTATTAATTTAGTACTAATGAATATCAACTGCCTCCTTATACATTCAATATTAGTGTTGTAGGTTAAATATTTGTTAGCAGTGCCCCTTAAATTATAGTTATTACTTATGGAGTTCAAAGTAAGCGGAAAATCGGATTTATATTTTATTATGTATTTAATTACATTTTTTATATATAATTGTCTTATTGTCATTGCCTCAAAATCGCTAAAAACCATATCGGTTGGGTACAATCTAGGTTTATTTAGAATGATTTTAATTATCAGTTTTTGCGTTACAAATAATTCATTAATGTGACAATTGAAACAACCCCCCCAAACAATTATGCCATACTGCAGAATTGATTTCACCAGAGCATGATATATCATTTTTAAGTGTTTTTTATTAAGAATTCTATTTAATTGGTAAAACTTGAAAGATAAGTATCTGATTCTTTTACAGACGGATTTAATATGAACATCCCACTTAAGGTGATCATCAATTATAATTCCCAAGTATTTAATATTAGTGACTTTTTTTATTGAGTGACAATCACAATTATTGGAGTTAGAATTGCACCTGGAGTGGATTTTCAATGCCTGATTATCGATGGGTTGCCCTATTCTATTTACTGAAAACGTTATGTAATTAGTTTTATCGACATTTAAACATAAAGTATTTTTATCTAACCAATTTTTGATGGTTAACATGTTTTGTTCAGCTATGGTATGAACTTCGTTCCAAGATTTACCGTGGAAAATAGCTGCAGTGTCATCTGCAAAGGATATCAGAGTTGAGTTAATAAGTCTTAATTTCAAGAGATCATTGACATAGAGTATAAAAAGGATGGGAGATAGCACAGTACCTTGAGGAAGACCATATGTAGTTAGATTTGTGACACTAGTTTGACCATTAATGGTTAGCGACTGAGTTCTATTACTAAGGTAGCTTTTAAATAAGTCAAGGGAGACACCCCTAAAACCATAGGACTCTAGTTTATGGAACAAGGTATTATGCGGTATTGTATCAAAAGCTTTGCGGATATCAAGAAAGACAGCAATAGTTTTCATGTTGGAATTTATTCTATCGGATAGGGTGTTAGTGAATTTTATTAGAGCATCTGATGTGCTTTTACAATTTTGGAAGCCAAATTGGTTATTGTTGATTATTTTGTGTTTATTTAAGAAAGACACAAATCTTGACTTTATTATTTTCTCCATTATTTTTGCTAGATTGCTAATGAGACTAATCGGTCTATAATTACAGGGATTTGTGGGGTCACCTTGTTTGAAAAGGGGTTTTATTTTAGCAGATTTGAGATGATTAGGAAAATATCCCTCTTCAAAGCATCTATTGAAAATGAAAGAGAGCGGTTTTGATATAAAATGAGCTATTTTCTTTAATACAATATTGCTTAAATTATCGATTCCAGGGCTGCAATTGTTCTTGAGACTTTTAATAATGGCTTCAATTTCGTGAGAGCTGGTCGGCCTCATAAAGAAAGTGGAATCAACCCGGTTTGCCCCATTGTCATGGGTAGGAACTGCTCCATATGGATTATTAAGTGTATTAATGCTTTCAGCCTGTAATTTACCAACATTTGTGAAATAATTATTGAGAGAGTGAGCATCTAGTCCAATACTCTTGTCCTTCTTACAGTTTTCACCAATAACTTCGTTTATGCACTTCCACAACTATAATGTGAGTACATTTATTATATATTCACAATATAAAATTGACTGCAAGTCGCTAAATTTACAACAAGAAGTTGAAATTGGAATTTTGTCCATGCATATCACACTTCAAGATTATATAAAAGTTAGTTCTTATTAAGTTGTTTTGATATTGAGGAACTCTATGATTGAATGAAAGAAAATTGAAATGTGGTATATTGCACTTTTAGGGCGTCCAGCCACTGAAAGATGGGCTGCGCTGCTCTGTGCTGGGACAGATTTTAAACTAAATCAATGCTTTTCAATGAGTGCCCGGCAATAGCCCAACACATCACACCTTTTTGTAGCCGTGCGTTGAAACCCGTTAGTTCGATTTTAAAAACTGTCCCAGCACATATTTTACTGGCGGGGGCCGTCTAAAGTTTTTTATTCCGTTTTATTTTTCAGTTTGCTTTGAAGTGGAAAAATGATTTTTTATTTTATGTTTTAAATTTTGCTTTTCAATTTTTTTCAGGGAGAAGTATTTCCTTGCTACACAGTAATTACGATGGCATCTAATACTCACTTTTCTTGGATACATGAGAGGATGCCAGCAGTTTTGGAAAATGATGAAGCTGTCCAAGTAAGTAAGCACTGTTAATATGAAAAATTATTTCAATTTGTGGTTTATATTCCTCAAATTAAATGGAAAATTATTTCAAGTTGTGGTTTAAATTCCTAAATTAAGATGTCAAGCTACTTGAAATAATAATTACTTCATGCTCAAAAGTATAATATAATCTTGATTTTACAAATATTTCTAATAACATACTTACATACTTTTAGTTGGAGTAAAACCCTCACTTCATTTAAGTCACTCACTGACTTTTTTATCTTTATCCATCAAAAGAATAAATAATGTTTATTCCAACTTGTTATAATTCCTATCTTTCTAGAAGTTGTAAGTTACATGGGATATGCTCTATTAAGATGTTCTTTAAATGTATTCTGATAGGTAAAGTACAAATCATCCCAATACTGCATCTATTACTTAATTCAACTTAAGTTCAAATCTTTATAGGTTACGTTTACGTGCCACTGGAGATTTTAACTTTAAAGAAATACAACAACTAAATTCATCTTTATTTCAAGAAAATTGATATGAATGTTCTATTAAAAGAGGGCACTTTTGTTGAAATTACAATAAAAAAGAAGGATTATATAGATTTACCACCTTGTATTAATAAATTTCTCTCTATTTTACTACATATTTTTCTAATTAATTCGTACCATAGTGTATTTTTGTTTTTTCATACAATTTTTGCCCAACTCATGCCCACGCTCATACTCTGTGTCTCATGGATATTTTTTTCTCTGTCCATTGAATTGAATCATTGTATAACTTGTGCATCAATTACTATTTAATTTTGTATATTTCAGATGTATTTTTATGTTTCTAATGTTGATATGTTTCTTTTTTATGAAGGATTAATAAATTTGAAATTTAAACGATTGATGTATGTAGGTTTAAACGATTCTAATTTTTAAACGAATAAAAGCTTTAAAAAAGCAAAGTGGCCATTCAGATGGCGTGCTTAGTGTCATTCTGTGGGAGTTCGCTAATCGTTTGCTCGTTGCCTCTAGACTTTGACTAAAAATTGTTTTTTGCTTGTATATTTAATACTAGCATTTTACCCAGTCTTGCTCGGGAGTGCAGTTTGGAGTTTTTCTTTTCTGGTAGATAATTTATGGTAGTGGTCACAAAATTACAAAATTGGTAAGAGTGAGTGAAATACCGTACAGTGTTTATACCATATACAGTTCATCTTTTTGAAAAGAGGAGTACCGTACACAAATAAACTGTTTTTGCATTGTTGATGTGAATTTTTAGTGTTTTTTTATAAGTAAACTACCTTTTTAGAAACTTTGTAGCTTCACCTGCATAGTTTTGTGTTTAGCTCTTTAGATTAATGTATTTTAGGAAAATCTCGATTCATTCAATAAGTCAGCTCGAATAACGCTGGGTAATTGGCAGCTATAATATTGATGCAGAGCTAATCTGTTGCTTGGGCTTACATAACGGCGTATCATCTATATTATCACCATAGGGACGTATCATGTTATCAGCTGTTCTATGAGCTTCCTGCATCTACACACATTTTGAAACAGTAATAGTGCTCATAAGGGATATTTGAACATTAATTATGAAAAGTCTAAAAGAAAAAGAAAAAAATCTTGCTTCGAGGTGCACTGAATCGAGTTTAGAGGAAGCTTTGTGCCAAATTTAGTATTTCAAATCGTTGCCGTTTTTGTGAAATCCGTAAGACAAACACACACACACACACACTCTCTCTCTCTCTCTCTCTCTCTCTCTCTCTCTCTCTCTCTCTCTCTCTCTCTCTCTCTCTCTCTCTCTCTCTCTCTCTCTCTCTCTCTCTCTATCCTTGTATATGAGTGAAGCCGTGTAACACGCGTGATAGTTGGATAGTTGGCTCCTGCTTTTTTGCTATTTTTACTGGGACAAACGGCTGTTTTGTGTCTGAAAATTTCGATAGTTATCCGTTATTGGACGTTCAACAGATACAGTGAATTCTATTAATTTCTATCCATAAACAGTGCTGTAATTCAAATAATCAACATGTCTAAATCACAACGTAAAAATCAAACCAGGAACACAGTGGGCAGTGCTTCTTCCCCTGCAGTTGCACAACCGTTCTCTACAGCCGTAGATGATGCTGCGGTGCGCGGGTTTCTGGGCATTGGTGATGCTATAAAAAAGTCGTTGACTGAAATGTTCTCTGACGACGCCCTGCTCGATATCTTAGTAAAAAATATTGAACAAAAACTTATTAAGAGTGTGACTTGTGCTGTCAAAGATCAAATTGTGAAAGAATTCGAAGCTCGGTTCATCGACATGAAAAAACATCTTGACTCAACAACGGCTGAGATTGCTGCATTAAAAACCGGGGCAGCCGAAAACAAACGTTTTTATGATTCTAAAATGGACAATTTCGAACAATACCAACGTATAAACAACATACGTATTTTTGGGATACCAGAGTCTGCTGATGAAAATCCTATCGAGATAGTTGAAAACTTTTTCCGCGACAAACTCGAGGTGAATGTGGAACTGCTGGTGATTGATCGCTGTCATCGTGTGGGACGGCCACGTGCAAAAAATGATGCTCCTGGTCGTCCGCGCCCACTTCTCGTCAAGTTCGCCAATCATCAAACACGGCAGTTGGTGCTCTCGGTGAGGAAAAAGCTGAAGGGCACTTCCATTATCATCCGAGAAGATCTCACCATGAAGCGTCTAGCATTTCTCAAAGAAACCGCTGAACGGGTCGGCTACAAAAACGTCTGGTCAGTCAATGGTCAAGTGAAATGGCGTGATGGTGATGGAACCCTCTCCAGTCTCTCCAGTCAGTATGTATGAAGATCCAATGCTATATACCCGTGCTTTATGCACGTTTTATTATTTAAACAAGACTTTTCAAGGTACTATTACTCTGTCTAATTATCTATTATTATTATTATTATTATTATTATTATTATTATGATATTCACGAATTACATTCATCAAAGAATCGGTGTGTGTGAATCATTCATTTTTTAATCATTATAAATTCATTTTTATTTATTTTTTTCCAATATCAATATTATCCTGATTAGTTTTCTCATAAGATTCTCAGGACCTTAGGTTTCCGATCGAATTATGCATATATCTTGAGTTATTATGAGAAATTCCCATATTATGACCTGTCCAAAATATCCATAATTTAAATATTGATTCATAATTTAGATATAGATTAATAATATAGATATAGACTCCTAATATCGATATTTAAATCCTATCACTCTTTAAATGAAATGATGTAATATGATTATATGTTTTTTAAGTACCATACTCAATCTCTGTAAATTATTGTGGTTTGTTAGTATAATAGCCGTCTTTGGAAGTTCAATTTCATTTAATTTGCAGAAGCTAACTGTGCTTCACTCAATTACTATATAAATTTGTTTTTCTCTTTTTTTTTTAACATTAAATTTGATCATTTTTATTTTAAACTATTGAAATGACCTTATTATTTTTCGTTTTAGTTTTATTATACTCTATTATAAGTGTTTGTGTGAATGTGTGTGCATGTTTTGAACCCTACCACATTACTGTTGTTATTTTATGTATTATTTGCCAGGCTGCTATCTCCCTCCTCTCTGTGCCATTGACTATTGATTGATATTATTTTCTTGTTCAATGTCCCTCCAGCATAATACACCAGCCGCGCTGAATACTGGTGATTTGCTTAAGCAGACTCTTTCGTCTTTTCCTAAGCAGTTCAAGATTGCGCATGTAAATTCTCAATCCCTTCTCTGCCATATCGATGAATTCAGATATATTTTTGGTGGTCAAGAGTGTGACATAATCCTGGTCTCTGAAACTTGGCTCAAGCCTAATATATCAAATTCACTTGTTGATCTTGTTGGATATATACTTCTCTGCAATGATTGTTTACTTAAGAATGGCGGAGGGGTTGCAGCATTTGTCAAACGTGAACTGCAGCCAAATCTCAAGTTCTCTTCCAATAGTTCCAATAACTCCATACAGAGTAGGCCAGAATTCATGTTTACCGATATTAAAATCAACAATATTAAGATGTTAATTGGAGTATGCTATAGGCCTCCCCATATTGGTTATATGAGTGATTTTGAGGATGAACTTTTAAGATTGATGGTGCCTTACCAACACGTGGCAGTCATGGGTGATTTTAACACAGACTTGTTAGGTAGAGACGCATGGGACAAACTCCAACTGACTAGAATGTTTGATGCTTGCAGTATGACCCTGCTTCCCCTCCAAGCTACTCATCATACTTCTACTTTCGATACATTACTGGATCTAATTGCAGTTATAGATAGTAGTTCTGCCATAAATTATGGACAAATTCCCTGTCCTGGGCTCTCTGCTCATGATTTGATTTACCTGGTATATGGCTTAAAAGCCCCCAAAGTCAAACCCAAAATAATTACTTACAGAGATTTTAAAAATATTGATTATACTGCTTTGTTCAATGATGCTGTTTGTCTAAACTGGTTGAATATTTTCTCTTGCAACGATGTTAATTATGTGTTGAGAATTTTGAATCAAAATTTACTTTACTTGTTTGAAAAGCATTGTCCAATTAAAAAACGGAGAGTAACAAGAGATCCTGCCCCATGGATTTCCAATGAGATTCGGCAGCTAATGCGTGAACGTGACCAGTCTTGTAGAGTAGCTAGAAGAACTAAGAACCCCTTAGATTATAATAACTACAAACATCTCAGAAATAGATGTAAACAAATCATCCACAATGCAAAATCACAATATTATCGTAATCTAATTTCTTTGGCTGGATCCTCTTCTGCTCTATGATGTAGATTGAAGAATGTTGGAATTGGTAGAAGGGTAGCCAGGCCCGTGGTGTCTCACACACTTGATGATCTCAATAAACATTTTACTAGCAATCCTGTTGGACTGGATCGTGTCCTTGATTATATTAATTCTTTACAAATAGAGTTACTGTGCTGAAGACTTTGAAGACTTGACTAAATGAGACTTATGGAGACTTTGAAACAAGAGATTCCTTCTATTTCTCTTCTGTCTCTGAGCATGATGTTTTCATGGTCATAAATAAGATAAAGAGTAATGCAGCTGGTGCTGATTGCCTTCCTATAAAGTTTATTAAGATCATGTTGCCCCTAATCTTACCATTTGTCACTCACTTAATCAATACTTCCCTTATCACTTCTGTTTTCCCTGATGATTGGAAATTTTCAGTCATTATTCCTTTAAATAAAATTCCTAATCCTTCTTCTCTCTCTGATTATAGACCAATTAGTTTACTGTCAGTGCTTTCCAAAGCTTTGGAAACCATTGTTCACAATCAGATGAGTACTTATATTTCAAAAGAAGGTTTGATCAGTGATTTCCAGTCGGGTTTTAGGGCAGGACATAGCACCACCACAACCCTTTTGAGAGTTACTGATGACATTCGTAAGAAAAGGAACTGACTCTAATGGTTTTGGTTGACCTAAGTAAAGCATTTGATTCCATTTTGCATCCTATCTTATTACATAGACTAGCTGAGCTAAGTTTCTCTCGTTCTACTGTAGTATGGGTGCGATCCTACTTGCTTCATCATTGTCAGTGTGTGAGGCTGAAGGGATCTTCTTCTCAGTGACTACCAGTGCAACGTGGAGTTCCTCAGGGTTCAATTCTGGGTCCTCTACTTTTTAGTATCTACATCAATAATTTGACCAAAGTGCTACAAAGTTCTAAATATCATCTTTATGCCAATGATCTGCAACTTCTCAGACACTTCAAAAAAACTGACTTGACTTTGGCTGTAGAAGCAATGAATGCTGACTTGAGACAAGTAACTGAGTGGACTGACTGTAATGGTCTGAAAATTAATGAAAATAAGACACAAGTGTTGATTGTTGGCTACTCTCGTCTGCTTAATCAACTTGACTTTTCATGTGGTCCTTATGTTATCATTAATGATACTCCACTTGAATATGCTTCCAAGGTAAAGAATTTAGGAGTGACACTGAATTACACATTGGACTGGACTGACCATGTCACTATGGTTTGTAACAAAGTTATTGCAGGCATTAACACCCTGAATAAAATAGGGCATCTTATCCCATTCAAAACAAAAATTCTACTTGTTAAGACCTTGCTCTTCCCTATTTTCTTTTATTGTGACTTAGTTACCATCGACAAGACAGTGCAACTGACTGAGAAGTTGCAGTGTGCACAAAACTTTTGTGTGCGCTTCATCTTTGACCTACAACGTGACGCACATATTACCCCATTTTTCCAACAGCTTAACATCATAAGATTGAATGAGAGTTTGAGGTTTCATGTACTTGTGTTTCTGTTTAAGCTTTTGAAAACCAAAACCCCCAATTATTTAGCAACAGACTTCAAATTTTTGAGAGATGTTGGTCATGGCAGAACAAGGCATGGTTCCCATCTACTTGCTGTCCCTGTTCATAGAACTATGATGTTCAATAAATTATTCCAGGTAATGGCTTGTAGATTGTGGAACTTGTAACCTCTTGAGGTGAGGCGTATCAGTGGGCGACACCAGTTCAGTGCGGCTGTTATGGCGCTTAATAGAGAGGGTGGACTTGACCTGTCCTAGTTATCATTATAATTATTGAATTTCTTGGTGGGTATGTGTGTATGTGTGTGTGCGTGTCATGTGTTTATAACACTTTCAAACAAAATTTAATTTTAAACTATATTTTGTATTGTACAATTTCTTTAGTTTTACTTGTTAATGAAGTTTTTGCTTGATACTGTGGGTTAAGTGGAAGAGGGGGCTTGTATGCCTCAACTTTGCCCACAGCACTTTTTGTATTGTAAAGTGCGAAATAAAGACATTTTATCTATCTATCTCTCTCAGTTAAGTGTTTGAATGGACGAATGTTTGTCCAAACTTCGCCTTTTCGTGTAAATGCATCACTTAGAATTTCATTTCATTAGCTCTACCCATTAGATCACTTTTAATATGTCCAACAAAATGTAAATAGTATCAACCAGGTCTACTTTCTATGTGATATTAAAATATTGTATGTAAGCACACATTTGAAAAAAATTGTAAATTTATTATGAATAATCTAATCTTTCTCATATGCGAAATTTGTAAACTTACATGAATATAGAAATCTAATCTAATCTCTCCTATTATATAGATCTAGAGACTATCTGGATTCAGATGGATTGTCTTTAGTAAATTCAAAAATTGAGTACTAATTTAAAGAGTTTTGTTCATTGTCTACATTCGGTGTATACAAAATCTTAAGCATATCTCGCAGTATGTATAGTGCATACATTCATTGCAATTTACAAAAATAACATGGAATATTGTATAACATGTATTTCTTACTTATGTCACCATCTCACACAGGTCTAGTACCTCGAGATGCAAATACTCAATTGGCAATTCATTTTATTTTGTAATATTATTTTTTATCTTGTCATATTTATAATTATTATATTGCTCATTTTGTATTTTCTAAGATTGTTTGTAAAAGTTTTGTTTCTGCCAATAAACAATTTCAATTTCAATTTTCCATATTTTTTGTTTATTTTTCTCAGGAGTGGCTTGACTCTGATGGTATGTCACCTGATGATGCACTGAATCTTCTAAAGCAATCAGAAACATTGCGGTGGCACCCGGTTACTTCCCGTGTTGGCGACTCGCGTTACAAAGAAGCTGACTGCACTAAACCACTTTCCAAAACGCAGCCAGTCCTGTCCGCTTTCTTCAAACCCAACAAGCTTAAGTAAAGTTCCATCATAATTTTCTAAAAAAATCAACCTAGTATCTTCATGTCTGTTCATTGTTTTAGTACAAAGTCTTAAGTTCAAGTCTACAAGTTTAGTACAAAGTCTAAAGTTCAAGTCAAAGTTTAAAGTTCAAAGTCTACTAGTTCAAGTAAAATTGTATTTTCAGCATTTCCTAAACGTTTCATTATCTTGTTACTATTGTCTTTCTCTTGTACCTATGTCTTGATACTAGACCTATAATCTTGGTACTGATCATCTGTCACCTATTTTATTACAAAAATTCAGTGTACATATTATGTAATATAGTGTAAATTTCGTATATAGTCAACTAGTGCCTTACAAATAGTTTCCCACAATATTTGAATATTGTAATTAATCACTCATTGAAAAAATCAAGCTACAGCATTCAGTATTCTAGTAATATCTTATTTTTTTTATTAACTTGGTAGAGTTCCTGTATTTCATTCCTTATATGGTACAATTATTATGATTATTAAAAAAATAATTTTGAAATAGTTCTTGTAAGCTAGAGTATTGTGACATATATATTTTTATGGTTGGTTATTTTTTGTTACATTGTTCAACTACTATTATTCTATATCAAGAGAAATGATAAATAATTTATGATAAATGATGTGTAATTTATATTGTACGGCGTAAAAGTTTGTCATCTCGGATCTCGCTGAGTACAATAATGATACTTAATTATCATGTTTAAGTTACCTTAGAAAACTTGAGCTTCACAACTATCAATAATTGTTTATATGTTTTTATCAAGTATTAAGTGTTCAGTTAGCTTCAACCATTGATAAACCATTAAATTACAATGGGTGGTTAATCTATGTTTCAAGTAATGTGATATATCTCCAATATTCTACTTGTTGTTTTATATTATTATTTTCATAAAACTAGTTAAGAGTTGCTTTCTTTCTTGCCTTATATTGTGTTAAACAACTACCAGTACTCCAAAACTTATTTTGAAAATGACCGTACTGTATTATGAAATTTATATAATGCTGAGCTGTTCAACTTCTAAGACTATTATAATCTATACTATGACAAAAACTAATTTAAGATTAAACTTATACAATGTTTGCTGTTTGTTCAACTGATAATATAACGAATCAGCTCACGTCTTTTGGTTATCTTCTTATTATAACTGCTAAAAATAATCACTTCAATCACCTCCAAAAAGAGTTTACATCGCCCAGTCAGTATCTCATGCATTTCTTTTTTGTTATTCCTGTCGCCCCCTTGTTAAGTTTTGAAATTTATTTAGTATAGAATTTTATTGACAGCTGAAGAATTTCATCAAACGGTACCGGTATTTCTGTTTCTTAAATATGTTTTATAAAATCTTCTCAGATTTTCTTAAAAATGTCAAGTATCTGAAAATATTGTTGTGGCACAATAAATTGTACATTTTCAATTTTGTAAATTAGACATTTTGATAAACTTTAAATATAATTCGATTGTCAAAATTGTGATTCATAGACGAAATTCCATTTAGCCTACTAATAATATATAGCCTAGTACTGTATTGCTAACTCAATGGCCCCCCCGGAAAAATGTGGAATTCAAAGCTTAAAAACGTATTTTTATATGTGTTTGAGCTCTAAAATATGTTCAAGCTAATAGTATTAATGTTAGCTTATAAAATAGTTTTTCATTTAAAGTTTATTGTACCTGGGTGAAATAGGACCCAACCATAGTATGTGTTTTTCCTTTGATTTCCTTTAGCTACACAAAGAAAATTGATTGAAAGTCAATGTGATTATTTAATGAGCTAATGAGCATGATGACAAAGTTCAGTTAAATAAACGTATAATGAAATCAAAAATAAATCAAGTGTCAAATAAATCATGTAATAAATCATTTTATTATGTCATTTTCGAGGAATAAAACATTTATTTATTTATGTTCACTGCGAATTTTTTCTTTATGGTTAGGCCCTATTTTCAACATGTAAGTTATGAAGGAATAGCCAAAAAATACTTAAATTGTTACACAACAATGTAATGCCCATTTATTAAGTTTACAAGAAAGAATATCTCAAATAAAAAATTAAGAATAATACAAAAATTATTGTGATTTACTTCAAAAGTAAACGGCGTGGCTACGTTTTACGCATTGGTTGAGTGTTTATTCTTCTAGCTAACAAGTAACAATGACACAGATTAAATTTATTTCTCGCAAAATCTATGCATACATAATATATTATGAATAAATTATTTTTTAGGGGGGATCCATCTTGATATTTCGGGGGATATATCCCTCCCATCCCCCCCCTGCGACCGCCACTGCTTGAAGAATAAAGTATTTCCTATGTTTATAATTCTGTGTATTATTTTCTTATTGTTCACCTATTACTCATCAGTCTATTCCTGTTGGTTTAATTTTTTAATTTCCATGTATTAGCAAGGTCTGTTTTACAGTGGTTGAGTCGCCTAAAAATTGCGTGTCTCTGAGAGCATGTACAAGCTCTCCATTTTTCCTATAGACGAATCATCCAAGGACTTCTCATTTTCTTCGTTTTCTAGTAATTATGTGATGGGTTATTTCACGTTTTTAAATGATATTTTTCAATTTTTCTTCTAATGCAAACTATTCAGAAGAAGTTTAGCCACAGATAAAGGAGTCTGTGGTTTGATTGTGGATCCATAGTCAGCCGTTTAATAGTGGCTTCAATCGCAAATCCTCCCCTCAATATAAGCCATATTGTTTACTGATAGACTTCATCCATCTATTTTTTCTTTCATAAATTGATTTACTTCTACTTTTTCATAAGGGGAATCGCATCATTTTTTCATAAGAGGGAAGAGAGTGGCATGAACACGTATAAGTGCAAACAAACTGGAAAAGCTCTGTGGAAATCTAAAGATTATAATACTGTATATTGAACAGATTAGTAATTTTGTTTTTTATATCTTTATTTATAATGTATTGTTCAATATCTTGGATGTAATTTAAAGTTTGCTTATAAAAAGCCAAATTCTGCTTTTGAGGTTAGGTTGAATTGAGAAATTGTCTTGAAATTAATAGACTAAATTATAGCATTCAAATGCTTCGTCTTTAGTTATAGTCTTGTATTTAGTACATAGTTATAGTTAAGGTCTATTAGTATTTTGAATGCAAATAGTAATTTTTTTGAAATAGTAGTTAGTTCTAAATAGGTTATTTTAACATTCCTGGATTTCTTGTTCCATGACGAACTGCGTTGTTAATATTAACTTTTTATGTGAAATTTAACGACTTGCAGTCAAATATTTGTTAAGAATAAGTATAACTCACTTAATCTGGCCGAGCGCTTTCGAATCTATGAGATCCATCTTCAGAGGCGTGGGTTCCTAGATCATCATGTCAGTTTTTTGGTTAGAAGTGTTGTGGTTTTTGTAAAATGTGATCAAAAAGTTTGTGAGATTTAAAATTTAGTTGTTCATTGAGAATGCTTTGTTTATTGTGTGTGGTGTGTTTGTATATCAATTCAACGGATAGGATTGGAAATAGTATGGTAAAATATAAATGTTTCAGAATTGAATACTAGGTCCATATAAGCCAACCGCGATTACCTAAGGAATTAATTAGTGACAGAGCCCTCTTATTTGCAGACGATACATCATTCATTTTAAGCAATTATGTTCTAGATAATTTAGAAATAAATACCCGTATACATGAGCAGTATATTGTCCAATATTATTAAATCAGTTAAGGACGAATAGTAAAAATGCCAATACCAACAAATACGGTACCGTTATTCAAATGAATATAGGACTATAAACGTGTTTGTAAACGATAATTAACTAGACCTGGAAGAAAACATTGCATTTCTAGGAGTTTTGTTGGATAGACGATTGACGTGGGCTCCTTATACATTGAGAAAATATGTTGTAAAGTTTCATCTGGGGTATTTGTCTTACGACAATTTGATGGATTAAACGACAAAAGTTACTTTTTACGGCTTGCCATGGAATTTTACTGTCAATATTAGATTTGATATCTTAGTTTGGAGTAACTCATCAAATGATCAAAACAATGCCTTGATAGGGTAACAGAATTTATCAATTTCGAATAATTCCTATCAATTTATACTTAAGACTTCCACAATGGCGGATATTGACAACAGCATATTGATATGGCCAAGTTTAAAATGAATGATGTTGTGCAGAATGGTCACTATAGCCTATTGGTGCCCGACCGGCAATTGGGAGGTCCGTGGTTCGATTCCTGATGGTGACTGATATATTTTTGTACAGTAGCAGTTTAGCAGTCAGCGAATTCCATCAGCTATTCAATGCTGTTGTCAATATCCACCATTGCGGAAGTCTTCAGTATAAATTAAAAACACTTAAAGGAATTCGAAATTGATAAATTCTTTTTCTGTATATTTATCAGTTTGTTAAATTGTCAGTTTCTTAAAACTAACTTGCTTGATAGAGCGTTTAAGATCTAAAATAAAGGTGTTTAGTGTATGGAAAGAACAAACAGGCTAGATTCATGTATGACGCTGTTCAAGAGACTTGGTCTCCTTTGTAATGTATATGAAACTAATTTAAATGTAAAAAAGAGTGATATAAGAGTTATGTTGCCATTGATTTATGTTGAAAACAATAATCTCGTACTTTAAACCTAAAAATTATCAGGTAAATACAGATTTCTTTAATAATAAACAGTACGAACACAGTGAAAAACATTGATAACTGTAATTTAACGTGGTGGTTGCTATATTGTTAATACAGTATCTTTCCTCTATCACAACCCTCGCCACTCCTCCCTAATTCTGTCTCGGTCGTTTTCCCTTCTTCTTCTTCTTCTTCGTTCTTTCTGACTCATTTTTACCCTCTTTCTCTTACATACTCTGTCTTTTTGTTCTTTCTCTTCGTCTGTCTCGACAATCGCAGAAGCACCCGTTTGAGGGATGAATCACACGCAATGTTTTTGTCACGGACTGTACCCAGTGAGTGATTCCCTCGTTATTTCCCCCACCACAACACACTGTCGATCGTTTCCCCCCCGAAGTGGAATGGAAACCGGTTGGCTTGGCTCATACTTGTACACTGTCACTTGTGGACTGCAGAGCCGTTGACGTTGAGAGTTGAGACCGAATCCAGATACAAGCGTGCAACTCACCTCTGCTATTCTCTCCTACGCACAGTTTGCGGCATATTGAAAAGTATTTTGTTGACGTTGACCAGCTAGTAGAGCTTTCGCGTGCCCAACTCAAGTATCATGGCCAGGATTATTGCTGTGGTTGCGGGCCTTTTGGCGTTTATTGCATTTGCCCATGCTGAAGATATGGTGAGTAAAACAAAGCATTATCAGAACTTTGAAGAATTTTTCCAGATGAACAATCGTATGACATCTTGAAACTAACACTTGATTATTTCGTGGTACATTCATGAAAAGTGATAAACATTTATTCATTCGAAAATTGGTAGTGTTTTTATTGGAAATAATTTAGAATTATTATTAAATAATAGGGAATTTGGAAGTTCATCAACGTACCTGATAGCCACATAACGCCACACCCCACTCCGCTACACAGTAAATACTTTGAGCGTCCACCCAACGATAAAGAAAGGATTGGTGGTATTCTGTTGATTTCTTTAATTTTTAACTTTAGCATTAGCGTCTAATATCCAATATTGACCATAAAGACAATGAACATTTTTCAATACTTTTGGGTTTTAATCATATAATTTTCAAGTGTGGCATCAATTAAAAAACTACTATTACAGTTTAGTAAAGATTATTAGAAACTATTCAAGCTTTTAGTGAAAACTATCCAAATTCACAAATAGTATTTTGTTTATTGAATAAAAATACAGGTCATATTTTTTACAATGAATCAAATAGCATTACAATTTATAATAATACGGTAAATATGTTTTGAATTGTATTGAAACGTTTCAGGGCGTAGCATAAAATTGATAAATATCATGAGGAATGTGATAGTGCTCAACAATGTTGAAACAAGTGACCAAGATAAAGAATTGAAAATGCCGGTCTGCCTCTAAAGAAATACAACGTGGTACCGGTAGTATTGCTAATTGCTTTACACATTAAATTCCATTCCTCGTGGAGTTTCAATGGAGAAAGTATATATTGAGTCTGTGTTAATATGAATTAAAACCGGCTTCTTACAGAAACAAGTTCAATGTGCTTACTACTTTATATCATCTATTTGCTGCAATAAAAATAAACAATTTCTGATTAATTTCCAAAACTGATTAAAAAAGCAAAATTTAAAATGAAATTGGAAATTTAATTTAATATAATAGTGAATAAGGTAGTGCTAAAATCTTTAACAATGAAATAATTTCTTCAAGCATTGATTCTCATGTTGCAAACTTTAAAAATAAATACTCAAACTTTTGATAGCCTACTATTTGTCATTTAAGCCAGCCACACCCAATAAAAGTATTCTCACGAATTCATCGTAACTTACCGTTCTCTGAAAGTTGATACATGGAAACACATTTGAAACACAATACGTTACATAGACATTCTTCTTTTACTTCACACCGATTATATATTTATATTTCAGCCTTTCATGCTTCTTCAATTGTATAACTAATTGCAGCTCTTATTACAGAATTCATTGAGGATGCATTATAAAATAATACATCACCTTGTGAAAAGTACCACATAGGGTAATTACTGGTATATTTACCGGCATTCACTCTATCTGCCTCACTCAAAAGTGATTTTAAGTGTTTAGCAGTGTTTTCCACCCACCAGTGGTTTCAAATACTCCACAAATATGCACAACAATTTACTTCACGCTCAGTCTAAAGTAGACATTTAGAAAGTATGAATTATTATTTATTACATTCGGACATTGGCCTTTTGAAAATTAATTGAATTTTTTTAACTTTTCATGTGAAATTTAACGACTTGCAGTCAAATATTTGTTAAGAATAAGTATAACTCGCTTAATCTGGCCGAGCGCTTTCGAATCTATGAGATCCATCTTCAGACGCCTCTGAAGATGGATCTCATAAATTACTTATTCTTAACAAATATTTGACTGCAAGTCGTTGAATTTCACATGAAAAGTTAATATTAACAACGCAGTTCGTCATGAAACAAGAAATCCAGGAATTGAATTTTTTTCTACCATGGTGAATCATTTTTCAAACAGTAGGTGAATATCTTGATGACAATGTTGGACTAGACTGAAAATCTATCTATTTAAACGATAACTACTTATGATTTAAATTTACAATATATTGCTCAACTTTGTTGTTTGTGCTCTACCACAAAAATAACTCTAGAATGACATTAACTAACAGGTAGTGTTATGGATTCCGATGGCTCGCCGAAGGGGATTTTCTGTCACTATCATTATCAATCTTTATAGATGTGTTGTTTTCTTAGATTTTAATATAAAAGTTCAAGTGATTTTTCCAATTTTCTATTAACAAAACTGTTAGCTAATAAATTGGATGTTTTTTATTTTTAAGAAAATAATTCTGAATCTAATAACTGAGTAAAAAAGGTAAGCTACTTCTAACTATAGTAGAAGTAGTACGTTACTGGCTCATTGAAGCTGTAGCTAGATGTTTCGACTTTTGCTTGCTAGGCAAATATTTGAATAGTGATTGAAAAAGAGTTCAATCAACTTTTCAGCTACGTATCAATAATAATAAATTTTAACCTACTTATTTAATTCTTTAAAATTGACGTTACCAGCAAAATGAATTAAACTTTCTTCATAGACTGAGCTTCAGTTCAGAATATTAATTGGTAGGAAGATGTACCTAACACCTACATGTGTTTGATGTCTCCATGTGTTTCGACTGTACGAATTGAATTTTAAAAATATGACAAAAAATAAATACAAATGAAACAAAACCTATTGGTGTAGCCTGTACAAAACTTTTCACGCAATGAGCAGATTATTTTTTTTAAATTTCTCATCGGTACTGTGCAAACTTTGTGCTATTAATTTATTTTCTTTTTCTGTGATTATTGAATCATCAAGAGAATAATTATTACTTTTGCGAGAAAAGAGATAATCATAATAAATTCCACAATGTATTATGTGTTTTAGCACATATTTTTTTAAATTCTAAATAATTATTTTTCCATTAATAAAGAAGCTATCCATGACGTTACAATTCACTTGTCTCAAATTATTTATCCATAGGCTTAAATGAGAAAGAATGTCATCTGCTCATGGAGAGCTAGCTAAGCAAGCGGTGGACCTACAATGGGCTGTTTTCCCCTTGTTTGTGGATTGTGGGAAGGCCGAATGACTGTTAAAGCAGTTAGCTTTCTGACAGATTAGGTAGTTTCCTCCTTGCGTGATACTCTTTGTGCAGTGCCTGATGAATCATAATTAGTGACTCAAGTACCTACTACTGACTTGAAGTTTTCATCGAACAAACAGCTCATTCTAGGGCGCTTCTAGGTTACGCTCAATATTAGATGTTTTACTTTAATTTATTCGCTCTCTTAAAACTGTAGAAGCCAATCTGCTCAATTTTATTTTTGAACGTAAATTTAACTCTTCTAAAAATGCTGTAATTAACTCTGTCCAATAAAATACATTGCTGTTTTGAAATTTAATCAGACGAGGAAAATGTTTGAATAAGGAAAACTACCAAGGATGTGGAGAAATTTTTAATTGAACAGGATACAAATTGAGGATGCAATTGAAGAATTAGTAAATGAAAAAAAATGGAGTGAATCAATTTTCTACTTGATAAGTATAGCAGCACCCCAATAAGTTTCAGGTTTATGGAAAAAATTTATGAGGAAATTTTTCCTTTCATTGTTATCGTATCCTATTACACTAGCTGGCCCGTTGAACTTAGTACCGCACTTGAAAGTATGAGCAAGTATAACATCTATAAAGCGAAGCAGAGTCAAATAAATTACAGCACAGGGTATACCATTTTCTTTGTGAATTTAAGTATAGTCGAACTTTCACATGCAGTATGATTGGAAACTGCTGAAGCCTGTCGCGGATTGGTCCATAACAGCCATGGTTATTTTATGCCCCCCCCCCCCCCCCCACTCTCTTTCACCACCATGATACCACCCAACTGTCCATTAATGTGATGTTAACTTTTAGCTTAAACTAATTTAGGATTTTATCAATGTAATAAAAATCATACTTAAAGTTTATCATTTGAATATTTTATTGTGATAATATATAAAAAGAAAATAATTCACCGTACTTTGCTTTTGAAACAACTTCGCACCCACTCTACTCTTCAGTGAAAGTAATTTTTGGTGTTCTTTAAAATTAATTGCTTAAATTACACAAAATTAAAAATTAGCTCAATAATGAAACAGTAATATTTCCAGTTGCGAAATTCAATTTTCCTCCATGCATCAACTGGTTGATTCTAAGTCATAGAAATTCTTCATAATTATTATTCCATTCAATTTCCCGTTGTAATTGATATTCTGTTATCTAGAGCGGTGACGAATCCAACCAATGAACACTGAAATCGGTAGTTATAAGTCGTCTAACTAACATCATCCTCTTTAATATAATGTAAAATATATCTTATCAGTAAACTACCTACTAATAGAATATTACATTCTTTTTTCGAGTCTTAATCTAATCTTTATTCTGTGCAGCCATATCCTATTCAAAAAATACTTTCTTTATTAATTTTTTAATCTGTTTTTTAATACTTTTAAAACGATAGCAAAAAAGCAGTATGTTGATGTGATAAAAGGTTGAAAGGTTTAATAGATAATATTAGTGGAGAAATAAAACAATAATTTTATTTATTTTAATTATCTAACCTCTTTTTATTTTATTTTTGTGTTTATTTGGAAAAAAATAATTTACATTTTAAACTTTGAAAGATAACATTTATAAATAGCATTTTAAACTATTGTTTAACACTGCGGGCCGCTTAGCGCAGTAGGTTGGGGCGTCGCAACTTCAGCTTGCTGTCGTTTCAGCGGTCGTGGGATCGATTCCCGCTCCACTGTCAGGCATTTATGTGTAATCATTCACCTCATTACCCACTCACAAGTTTCGGACTCATGTGGGCATCATCAGTAATAAAAAAATTGTATGGTACATTTTTTAAACTATAAATAAAAGGCTCAAAACTATTCGAAACATGAAACAATTTTTGCCTAGAGAAACATTGCCAGGTGCACAGTTGCTATCTGCCAGTTTTTAGGGAGTTTTTGTACGTCACGATATCATGACTACCGCTATTTGGTACTATAAACGTGCCGCTATTTGTTTGTTTTTTTGAAACGCACATCGCATACGATATTGTGTTAGTGACAGTGGGCAAAACTCCCTATCCTTATTATGTTATTGATTGAATCGATTAAACAGATAAAAAGGTAACAGGACTAGACGCTTTTTATTCCCCCTACAATGGTGCATCAACTTCAATTATTGTGTTGATGAAGTTTTATAGCTCGACACTTTATTATCTCTGATATACTCATCAATCAATAAATTTACAATAAAACGAATGGAACTCTCCCATATTATGCACCGGTACTTGTAAGTCCAGTTTTCTTGCAAACATCAGAATCGCATTGTAGTAGTGACGTAACTTTATGTTGCGAAAAATCACGTGGTATCAGCTTAGAAATGATAATCTTCGGCAGCCATAACAGCCAGTCTTTCCCAGGAGGTGTAAGACAGCTTTTGCTTCGTCGCCTATTCCAAGGCCTCTAGTTCGTTCCCACATTGCTAATTTTTCTCATCGATAGGAGCCTTTCATTTTGTTGCGAGAAAACAATCAATCGCACTTCAGTATCTGTTGTGGGCCCGGAAAATTGCATGAATGGTTCAGAAACAGTCATGCACTCAACTGTGTTTGACTTTGGAGTGTTACACGGTTGTTGAAATCGATCTGTTATATGCTGTATAGCTAGCAATAGAAGTTTGTCCAAAAAACTGGAATTCTTTTGATACAGAAATTTTATAAAATATTTTTTGTAACTCAGAAAATTTCAAATAGTACTTGATAACTCTAACTCACAATATACGTTGATGAGTAACTAAATATTATGAATAGCTTATATTATTAATTTAAAAATCCATGACAGCTAGCGTTTATTATTACTAGTAACACATTATTGAACACTTCAGAAGCTGATTAGGAAGTATGTGTAAATAGTATTCTTTGCTATTTAGCAGTTTCGTGCCCCTGTCACTAGATTGTGAATTTTTGGATTAGTTGAGAAGATAGTACTCAGGTACTGACTCCTAAAAGCTCCCTGTGAGGTTGTTCAGGGAGTCCCAGAACAACGTTTTTGTAGACTGTATTATTTTTTTAATAATATGATGCTAATAAATCTCAGTACCATAGTACAATAAGCCATTCACAATTTAATGTAACACGACTTCGTGCCAGTCTATAATCTTGAGAGACACGGTTCTCTGTTCTGGGATATAAATAAAGTGAGATTAAATTATGTGTTTAGTCATGTGAAGGTTCACAATTTTCATCAATGTTATCTTAACTTAGAAACTTGAATTAGATAATTATCTAGTATTGTGTAATAATAATTATCAGTAAGTACTCAAATATTCATCAATATTTGGATTGCATCTAAATGTACATGGGATGGTTTCACAATTGTTATCAATAATTCATCGTTGGTGATTAAAGTGCTTTATCATTTAAATTTATTCTAGCTAGGTGCCGAAAAAATACTTTAATACTATATTATTTTCCGTAGGTGAAGAATTTGGTACTTGGATGGCTAATTTAATTAGCGCTCATTCTCTAACGAATAGACGTTTATTCTATAGTTTAGTGTCAAGTACACGTTGGCATCGTATATCTCCTTTGTCGTTGGAGAGGTCATTCCATGCTTGGTTCAAAATTTACCAAGCTAATTATTCATTCTAGATCTAGATGAAAGTCTCCAGGAAAATTTTATAGGAGAGTGAATGAAGCTTCACTTACTTTGGTAATATGAATAAGAATTTTCATTAAAACACAATGTAGTTGAAAAACATAATCCAGCCATATTCTCACGGTCATACACGTAAATATTAGAGACATTATTCATGACGTTGATCAAGTGTAGTTGAATGCAGAGGAAAATACATGAATAACTCAAGGTTATTTTAAAAGCTGGATCACGCACTCACATGATGATAATGATTCATTTTTCAGCCTTGATAGGAGAGGATTTCTCCATAATGAAGTGCCAAGCCTCATAGTTTCAGTATAACAATAATATTTGTAATTATTATGGCGTTTGTCCTGGAGGAAGAATGAAAGTTTTAAAATTCCTGGATACATGACACGATTTCAGTCTCATCTTGAGTGAGCCTGACTTTTTAAAGAGAAGTCCTGAAAGTTAATTAAAAACTTTTGCTGTTGTAAAACATTAATATGGGAATTTAGGCAATATTTTTTTCTCGTAAAGTTGCGTCTTGAAGGCTCCAGACATTGAGTAATACATACGACAAATTGGATCAAACAGCATTTACATATTACCAATATTACACTAGTTCTAAATAAAGTTGCAACAAACTACTGTTTTAGTTGTATCCCGTGATATGCAGGAGCATACGCCAGATCGAGAAACCCCATAATGTGGGTGTTGAAGTCTAGCTCGCTAATTAAAATGCTGAAGCCCTTTCAAACTATATTTCTGTCTATTCAATAATTTCCCCTCGAATTTCCATCTATTTTGTACCTAATTTCCCTGCCACTAATGTGCAATACATTGTGCAATCTTCTGCAGTGTTGATGTATTTGAGTATTATAGGAACTTAACAAAGTTGGCTACACCATTTTTTCTGTTATAGAATTTATTTATACTGTATATTTATTACTTTATTGAATACTATAATAGGTATAGATAGTGGTGTTTTTAGATGACCTAAATGCGTTTTCATAGTTCTGAGTGTTCAATTTAATGACAATTTTTAATTTAGAAGGCTTTTCCATTTCGTTGTAGGGGGGGGACCGTTAGGGTACATCCAGCATTTATATAATATGTAGATAATTATGTTCACGGGGAGACCTAACTTTCAGGCTCATACGTTATGTCAGACAGAAGCACACTCTTTTTTGATTGGATTGGTATTATTGGGTGTGACAGGGACACACGCTTTATCCATTTATATCTCAATTTGTATCCTCTTATGATAGGACGAGAGGTTCTTGTTTAGAAACATTTACTTTGAAGTGAAATGTACTCCCGCCGTCCTCCCAAGCCCGAGTAGAAAGTGCAGTATGTTGTTATTGCAGAATTCAAATACGAGAACTGGATTATGAATTTATTAAACTTGTGCACGCAGAAAGAAAAATTATGCTCGCCACACTTTCTAGCACTGTTGTAGAGGAGAGCATTGTCTCTGTGCTGTATGCAGCCTGTAGTTGAAGTTGTTGATCCCGTTACTAGTTGGTTGTCTTTGTAGTATATGTTCTCAAATCTAGTCATAATGGCACCTTATTATATTCCAGCTGAACTTTTAGGTTCATGTCAGAAGGAGACACCTTGCTCGGTGGATTTATGGTTCAAGCAATACAAGTAATGATGCGTATCTGCTTTTGACAAAAATTGTCTAGTTGACAAGTCTTTGGAATTTTCGAAGATCTGCTCTTTTATTGCAGCGTCCTCATTACCTCATTACTGCTCGCAAGAACTAGGGTTTTTTGAACCCAATCAAACTCATTTCTAGCACATTACTGTTTATTGTTTTAAAAAAAGAATTATATACTCAGCTATTTTATACAATAGTTGGAAGTTTTTTTAAAATGTAAAAGATATAAATAAAAACGATCTGCATGTATGCGCAGAGATTAACCATACAGCCGGGCCTATCTGAACTGATGTGTCAATGTGTGACAAAACAGAACTGAACTCAATCCTCAATGTGTGGTTACACGAAGACTTCCTCATTGATTGCACTATAAGCCGTTGCTCCAGTTACTTCTGGAAAATAAACCATAAAAATATGTTTTCAACAATGCTGTGAAACAAGTTTGGTGAAGTTTTGAATTTTCTTCCTCCCTCTGCTTAAAGTTTAAAAGGGCTCCATCGGACTTCTTCCTATGAACGATTCTCTTCAACCATCAAGCTATAGATTTGCAAAGTGTGGAGTAGTTCCTTCGGCTATTCTTGACTTATAAGACTGAAAAGGCAAGAAACAATGCCAATGAATGTTAGCAGCTACTTTCTCTCGCTGCTTGAGACTGGATGGTATTATTCATTACACGTAATGGGAAAGTACATAATGTACTTACTTACTTCACCCAACTTGGAAGAGCTCTATACAGTAATTGACTGTTCATTAGACGCCTGTTTCTTCAAACTAATCTCAAAGTGAAAGTTCCGGGTTCCATCATAGAAAAAAATATGGCACCAGTATTTTTGAGTTATTTTAGTCTGAGTATGAATAATCGTGTTTGCACCATTATAAATCAGGTACAATGAATCAAGAACATGTAATGAATAATAAGAGTTGATAACGTGGGTAGATACAAATCACCATCAAAGAAAGAAAATTAGTGAACATGTAATTTGCATTAGTTGTTCAAAACTGAAGCAAACTGATGCTGTTCAAGAAATTTTAATTACTCCGTTTTCAGCATCCACATTTAATTTCTCCACAGATTAAAAGGTTTTATAGCAATAATTATTGATAAATCCTCTCAAAAATAATATATTTATTACTAATTTTGGGAAGGTATCCTGAGAAGTGAGAATTTATTGTAGCTTTTGGTGACAGATAACCATTGACTGTTCGTTGTCCATGAATTGAAATTTAAATTGCCGTTAAATCCGAACTGACAACCGCTGAAAGCTGAATCGATACGGACGACCGACTTTTGATCGAGTGATTGAAATTTAAATTAATCAGTTGTAAGAAACTGAAACTAAATTCTAAACTTGAACAGTAATTTAAATCTTATTTTAACCAGTAGCCAGCTTCAATTCCTGGATTAAAGGCATGAAACCAACTTTCAATAAGGCATGAAAATGTTAATCTTCAATACAGTTGGATGGATTTTTGTATTTTCCCATTTTCATATTAATACCTTTTCATAATTTTTTGTGGTATTGTTCTTAGTTGGCTATTGAACTTGTAAATGATTAATCTATATATTATAAAAATTTTTAGTCGACTATGAAAGTGATAATAATTAAAACAATCATTAGTAATATAATTCTTCGCTAGAATTCATGTGCTTGAATTTGAAAAAATACGTCATTACTACGCACGAATATAGAAAAAGTTTGTTTCTACAAATTACTGCTAACAAGTTTAGTTTTAATTTAGTCTGTGATGTTTTCCATGACGAAATACTTGAACAATCAAAATCAAAACTGACACTGTATTTCTATTTAAATTATGATTTTTACTCAATTATACTGGAGGGATGCATTTCGCTTCTAAAGAGAAGCTTCATCAGCCAGAGGCTGGTGAAGCTTCTCTTTAGAAGTAAAATGTATTCCTCTAGTATAATTGAGTAAAAATCATAATTTAAATAGAAATACAGTGTCAGTTTTGATATTAGATTGTTAAATTAGTACAATTAATAATCCTACGATAACTTACGTTATTATTGATACATTTCAATTTAATGATTCATAAGTCTAGATGAATAAATAATTTTTTCCTGTTTTGTTTCGTACCTACTTGTAATACCAGATGCTTAATCCTGAGTTTAATTTAATTTCAATGATTTCATAATCATTTTTGCTCTCAGATTATGATAACACTGTAGTGATAAGATCACTGCACCGATACTAACCGGTCATAATAAGTTCTATTTTGCAAGGGTCAAACACTTGACTTCTTAGTGATTTCGTTTCTAATATTGCAAATAAGGTGTATCCAATAATATTTTATTTTATGAATCATACTATTTTACGTTTTTTTTTAATGTATGCATTTTTAAAGTTAAACTTGCCGTTCATCACGCTAAAAATTAGGGTATTAGGAAATTAAGCCAGTATGTATTTGACGAAAAAATTATCTAAATTACAGGAAATTTGTCAAATTAATCTAATTTATAACAGTCAACAAGGCTCGTATTAGACTTGGTAACCAGGCGACGTCACCGGTGACATCACCGGCGACGTCACCGGTGACATCACCGGCGACGTCACCGGTGACATCACCGGTGACGTCACCAGTTACTGTAGGAAATTACGCCAGTATGTATTTGACGAAAAAATTATCTAAATTACAGGAAATTTGTCAAATTAATCTAATTTATAACAGTCTCTCCAAATATGTTCTTGATAATTCTACATTGTTGTGACTTGTGAATTTATTTAATAAAAAAATATTTAAATTAGATGGTATTTATAAAAATCTAATACATTTTTTAACATTTTAATAAACTTTTTAACTTTGTTCTTAAATAGTTCTTCTTTTATTGGACAAACTTGTCTTTCATCATGGAATCACTGCTCGAGAGCAAAATTTTTCGGGTTCTAGGAATTGACATGGTCATCTCATGACATATTTGACAATCCTCAAAAAACGTGTAATAGCTCCTAACAAAGCACTTCCTTTCCGCATTTTCTAGTCCAAAAAGCCAGTAGTTATGTAATAACAAGCTCAGCTTATTATATCTACAAACTATGATAACCGTCACTTTTCAAGTTTCCAGCTGTGTCCTACTCCATGGCGTATGTTTTGAGTCCTGAGCAGACAGCAGTGGTAGCTTATAATACTGATATAATGAGTCACTTCTGTGACTAAGCAAGTCCTTTTGAATAGGGAGGGAACAATGCAAATTGCAATGTGCAGTGCAGGTTATAAGTAGGGGAAATTCGCCGTATAAATTATTGTATTCGTGGCAGACATTGAGTAAACTGTCGTGTAGAATTTATTTGAGTTGAGTTTAAATCAAGTAATTGGGTCTATTTCAATTAAGTTAAATAAAAATAATAAAAGTTGCAAATAAATAAGAATGAAACTGAATTTGGATTGAATTTTATGTCAGAATTATTTCACATTACAATGTTAAGAAAATAAAAATATATATAACACATTCAAACGCAAAATAATAAACATTTCAGTGATTTCTTATTGCTAAGACTATATTATGAATAAACAATTATAATTGAGTAGAGTAGCCTAATAGAGCTGATGAATAGGAATCGCCCATCTAGACCACTGTTATTGGCTAGCTGAATAATTTTGTGCAATATAATTTAATTTGATCTTAATTATTCTCTCATTAAGAGAATAATTATTTTTCTTTGGAGAAATTGATTGGTGATAATCAAAATGAATGTTTGAATAATAACACAGATATTGTCAATTTCTACTAGTTTTTAATATGCAAAACCAGGTTTCAATGCTCATGGCATCATCATCAGTTGCATGTTGAGTTTTAACATACAACTGATGATGATGCCATGAGCATTGAAACCTGGTTTTGCATATTAAAAACTAGTAGAAATTGACAATATCTGTGTTATTATTCAATCATGAAACAGTTCTACAATATCTCTGAAAGCAGTGTTAAAAATGAATGTTGCACAAATAGGCTTCTGTACCAGATTAATTATTTATTTTAAATACCCACTGTTAGCTGTTGTTATTGGGTAACAGAATCATTTTCCTTGCAGTCAAACAAGGAAATTTTTTCAAATTAAAAATGAAATTAGAATGAAGATTCTCGTATACTTACAGTTTAGAAGTAAGATGAAATAAACCAAACAAATAACATCCTAATTTTACAACTAAATTTTAAAATTAATTCACGGAAATGGTAACAATTTAGTTGAATTGATACAATTTAGTAGGATTATAAATTGTATCTCAAATCCATTATAGCGTTTTATTATGTCTAAGAAAAAATTAAAAAAATTCAACCGAAAGTTTTTGAAATGAAAATTCAGCTTATCACTAGACTAATAACCATTTGGCACCTTCATTCTGTGTTTAAAAAAGTAAAAAATTGAGATTTAAGTAACCTGTAGCTGTAAACAAATTCACTTTCCTAATTAGAAGAATATGTTTAGGAGCCAATTGAATTTATGTAATTTAGATGATTAAATTGATCTTCCTATTTCCCATTCCTGTCTTACATTGTTTTCAGGATTCACTTTTTCCAAGTCTTCTACCCCACAAGATCCTTTCGTCCTACTTCGTTCAGATTTTATTTTTTAGTTATATTAATTTTATAAATATTGATAGCTTTGATGCAAGATTTATATTTTTTATCAGTACTTTTTTTAATTTAATAGCGTTTTGAATGCTCCATGCTCTGATACCTTGTTAGTAGATTGATTACTAATCCATATTTCCAATGTCTTTATTATTTTCATTTTATCTTCCAATTTAATTCTATTGTCTATCAAAATTTTGTGGTGTGACTCCCAATTGTGTATGCCTCTGGAGTACCTAATTTCTTGTCACATTTGTAAATTTTATTTATTATTAAGTATGAACTTTGAAATTTGTTTTTCATATTCTCATGTAATGTAATAATTCAACTTATTTTACGATTTATTATGCATTGTGGTTATTGATTTTGTTGATCCATCTGATAACAAATAAAATTATTAACTCATTTACATTTAATAGTCGAACAGAAAAAACTGTATCGTGGAGAGATTTTAGCAAATTTCTGGTGTATCTCTCCCAGTTTGTTCCCATCAGTATTGCGCTGCCCTTTGATGCTGTGTCTTGAAACACGCTACAATTATTTCATTCTCTCCTTGTAACAATAATTGTTAGTGAGGTGTTGATGCTAGAATGGATGCGTGCTAGGTGAAGACGCTAAGGAAAATCGTGAGAAAGCATCGTGTTTTTGCTAGAGTTGTTGGCTTAGTTTGCAGATTCTAAAGAGGTTTCACTTCCAGCTTTCTTTAACACAATTTTTCGCACCCTGGCTTGATGGCGTGGTGCTGTCTTTTTGTGTGAAGTTGGCAAATTAATAGCTTTTGTTTATTTGGCAAAATGTTACATTCAATAGAAATGCTCACCTTATCTTTTGAGTAACTTAATAAAAAAATTAATTTTCCTTTTTTAAAAAATTGAGATTATTGGCTTCAAAAGTGCATTACAAGATATGCTGTACACCTGCTGTAATTGCAATTATCACCTCATTTTTTTCGTAGTACAGTTTTTAAAAGGTTGTAGTAAACATCCTAGCAAATTTAAACGTATTTGTTTATTCTATGGAAATACTATTAACATATATGAAAACGTATTATTGATGTCAACTACTAATTAACTAATGACTCGTCAGGTTGTGAGTGAATAATGAATGAATCATGCGTCGTATGAAGATATGTTAAAAATATATCATATTCTCAACTTTTAAGAAAACTTGTCATTCGTAGAAAAAGAAAAATCTATTCCTTGATTTGTTGTGCCATGACGAACTGCGTTGTTAATATGAACTTGTTAAGTGAATTTTTATTAATAATAAGTAGTATTTTACTTACTCTGTAGGCCGAACGTTTTCGAATCGTGGAGATTCATTATCAAAGGCGTCCTTCTTGATCGTCGATGTCAGTTTTTTGGTTAGAAGAATTGACATCGACGATCAAGAAGGACGCCTTTGAGAATGAATCTCCACGATTCAAAAACGTTCGGCCTACAGAGTAAGTAAAATACTACTTATTCTTAATAAAGATTTGACTGCAAGTCGTTGAATTCACTTAACAATTTGATAGAAAAATCTACCTACATTAATTTGAGATCATCAAGTAAAATTAAAAAAACTAACATTTTTGATAAAAGTTATGAATATTATCACAAAAATTGTAAATTTGTTAAAAAATACTTATTAACATTTTACAAATAAATCTAGATCAAACGCCGTCAGATCCTTCATATAACCACGTTTTGTGGCAAGTTAATTTGTTTAAGTCCCTATTATCAATAATTCTTAATGTTCAAATTGTCTTACTTACAATCAAGCTTCTGCAAAATAAGTTCAGTTCCAATTTAATCATAAGAGCAAACAAAAAACAATAATTATTACATTCCTTATTTAACTCATAAGGTACCCAGCTCAACAATGTTTTCAATGTAATGAGTACAGTTTACAGCTGTTGTGTTGTAACAAAATTTTAATATAAGGAAATCAAATAATAAGTAGGCCTATTACTCCTGGTACTACACCCACTATACAGTGTTTCTTATCACAAATAATGGAAAATCAATATATTTAAACAAGCTCAACGATGTTTTCAATGTAATAAGTGTAGTTGAAAGTGGGTGCAGCATTTTTTTTTTAAGTAAATCAAATTCTATTAGGAAGTAGACGTTTCTCGAACGTTAGTTTAGTTATCAAATGAAGTGGGAAGAATGTCCCTGTAGCAATGTATTGATTTTGACATTTTTATCTTATCACAGGGGTGGAACAAAATAGTCATTATTTAGTCATTTAGTAATTGCTATGCAGTTTGGTGATTCACTTGAAACGTAGAGAATGATTCACTGTCAACACTGTACAACAGTAGAACAGTATTTGGAAGTCCAAAACTACAGTAGAATTTTTTTCTTGTAAAATGATATTGCCTGGAACGCACCAAACTTACCAAACCCGAAACCCCTTGGTAACATGTGTACTTTCTCAATTTTCGACCCTCTAGGGAGCCTTTTAAAAGAAGGAAAAAATGAAACATGATTAAAGCTGGCTTGTATTTTTATTGCTTGGGTTGACCAGAAATATCATATTTCAATCCCCCAGACTTCTTTCACAATTTTCTAGCTAGTCATCAGTAACATTTTGCCAATTTTCCAAGAAAACTTATAAATCCTTGTCTTACTATGTACGGCTTTAATATATTTATTATGAAGTTAGTTTGAATGCCAGGCTATAATTTCATCAAATCTCACCAAAACCAATAATCATTTCAAATAATGTTCTTCCAATTATCAAATATTAAAATATTATAAAGGTAAAATAGAAGCTACAAACTCTTTCTCCAACTTGACCTATTGAATTGATTGATAATGTTTTTTCTTTCCAAAAATTTCATTTACCTATTTCTTTTCATTACTCTCGATTGTTATTTTAAAATTATATTATAATATTACAACTCACTTAAAAGTGAATACAACAAATTATGGCCTTAAACAATGTTTATTCTTTCTTACAATAAATAACGCACTTGAACTTGAGTTTATTCTTTCTATTTCTATTTGATTTTTTTTATATTGATCATTGAATGTTGGTAAGATTGGTATCAGCAAAAGTGTTATCACTTTTCCAACAATATAGTGAACCGATATTAAAAAAAAATCATGTAGTGCATTTTACACTGATATCCTTCAAGGCTTCATCGCCAGTTCTTAGTTTCCTTAATAAAATATATGATCGTCCTAAATTCTACTGATCCACTTTTCTTCTTTGAAAATAACTCTGTTGTCTTGGTCTGATTTTCTTGATAGGGTCAAAGATACAACAGTAATACAGTCACGTGTTACTGTACGCATACAAAAGTAGGGCATGCAATTGTAAAAGGGACGCTGGGGGCTGAAAACAATTTGGAAAACAGGCGTAAAGCGTAAAGGGGTTTCCCTTTATGTAGGCTGCAATTTTCCTTTGGTCGCGTGAGGTATGAAGTCATCTTTTCTGTTAATATTTTCTTTTCATGCTGTGATTCACACTTACAGCAACGATAGCATGAATTGGCCCATCTCACGCTATCCCTTTTGAAATACAGTGGCCTAATAGAGTACAAGGTAAACGAAATATTAAGCTTTATCTTGGTGGCACCCATACTGAGATTAAGAGGGTTGTCCCAGATAGTCTGATTCATAAACCTGAATGGAATAGATGATCCTAGAAGCACCTTTGAGATTTTTTAAAATGCACTCTAATTTGATTCGAAAGCAGATTAAAGTCAACTGAACAGTTCATAACAGGAACAGGCAATCCGCCACTTTGATCTAGTTTCCTTAATAAAATATATGATCGTCCTAAATTCTACTGATCCACTTTTCTTCTTTGCAAATAACTCTGTTGTCTTGGTTTGATTTTCTGTAGTTAATTTTGTGATAAAGCGTGTAAGCATAAAAGCTATAAAATTTGATGCAGAAAAAAATATTTGCTTTCCTTTGTACATGTATTTTTGTATTTAAAAAAATTTGGGAATATAAATCATATTTTCAACATTTATCGTTCTCCTTTTTTAAACAATATACTGTAGTATAGTAATCTAATAAATAAATAGATATTTATTTAAAGACAACTAAGGTAAACCCTTATAAGTCTTTTGATTTGCAACGCAATGTGCAATTATTAAAGAGAATTATTTTCGAGCATATTAAACACATTTATTTAAATCTAAACATGAGTTATTTCAAATTATTTTCATTTGCTGGTGTAAAAATTGTATGTCATGGCAGACGGATCTACTATATATCCAGAAAAACGTATCAATACTATAATTATTGAGGATAGTTTCCAAAAGTAGGCAGAAAGAAGAAAGAAAGCTTTTCCTTATCACAGGAAATTTGAGCCTATACTTGAATTACATTAAGAAACACTTGAGTAGGCTTCCTAGGCTTTAAATTACCGTACTGTTTTACTAATAGTTTTCGGTGTAGAGATCTTCATTCACAGAGCTCAAGTCAAACATATTTGAGATACTTATAGTTTTCCATGAGAAAGTTTTGACTTTATAATATCTGAATAGCTTACTCGAGTGTAACATCTCACAAATGTTATGAAATCTGAACTTTCCTAAAAAACTTGAATATAACCTGAAATTTGGATTTTTCAGTTGGAAATTTGTAGAGCCTACATTTGTAGAGAGCCTAAATTTGTGGGTTATGCCTGTTGTATCTTTACTTGATTGTATTTTGTGTGATAAAAGAATAATATCTTTACTACTACAAAACTGCTAAACGTCAGAAATAATGAAGTGAAACAGGAACCCTATAAAAAGCCCATAACCATTCTAGGTTTAAATTATCAAAATAAAATACATTAATTACGAAAAAATTGCATTAGTTTTGCTAGAGAATAATATTTCACTAGATTCCAAATAAATAAGCAGGTAATATTTCTTACATAAATTAGGTCAATGCTGATTCACGCTAAACTCCGTACGTTCTGTTGAAAAATGTTGAATAATCAAGTTTTTCTATTCAATCTCATAACAAAATATTGTAATTCTTTATTTTTGAGTCAATGGAGTTTTACTAAAAGTTTAAATCGTTCAAGAAATTTAGTTTAAATAACTCCTCTTTTATATCTTCCACTTACATAACTTCCTTTTTTGCATCCTGCTCTTTGATATCTTTAGATTTTTGCTTTCCTCTATTCTAGGCCTACGTTTTTTCGACTTCTTTTTTCATTTATGGAATATTACATGTCATTCTTTTTATTTTTTCATGTCTTAATTTTCTTCTTCTAGTAATCAACCTACTTCTCCTTTCTTCATTTTCTTATTTTCTACATATTTTCTTTTTCACGATTCTTCATAAAAAAGATTATTTGCGAAGAAACCATTGCTTCCTGGACAGTGGCGGATCCAGGAGGTGATTTCGGGGGGGGGGGGCAAACACCGGGGGGCTTGGGGGTATGGAAAAGGGGGGTCCGGGGGCCCACACCCGGAAAATGTTTGGAATTTTTAATAGAAAATGGTGTATTTTGACATAGTTTTTAGTGCCCCACAAAATTTTGTCAAGGATAGCACTGTTTTATCAATATGTATGTACAAATTTGTATTTGTTTTGGTAATTTGCATTCCTTACCGTTTTACCGATATCTATTTATGTCATTGTATTTTTTCTTATAAATTAAGTTTTCAAGTTGTTACGTATGAAATTTCAAATGAGTTCTCATCCAATTTACTAAATAATTATTGAGCACATTTTTTTAGATATAAAAATATCAATATAAATAAGGTAATGATTTAATAAAATTTGTAGCATTTTGAGTGAAACAGCATTGTAGCAGTGTAGCATTGTGTTACAAACCAAAGAAGTTATCTAAAACCATTTATTTGTTCAAGGATACAATATTCTTAAAGCTGCAACTTTTAAACAATGATTTCCAACTGAATCCTTCTTTTGCCTCCCTTAGCAAAGCTTTCGATCACTCTTTTTTCATTGACTTCTATGTCTCGATGTATGTATAGAATACATAGCCCCCATTCAACCTATCCTAAACCATTCTTGATCGCAGCCAGGACTTCCAGTCAACACCGCGTCTCCAGTCAGTCTACTCCACTTGAAGCTTGAAGTACCCGCGTACTAGCGGGTTAAAGAACCTGTGTTCTTTAATATCTAGAACACGATATTAAAGAATGTCCTCTGCACAAGTGGCCAATTATTGTTGCTTACATAATTTCGTCCTAGTTTCTATTAGATTTATGCCGTTTTTTTTATTTTTCTCTTGGAGATCTCGGGGGGGGGGGGGGGCAATTGCCCCCTTTTTCCCCTCCCCCCTTGGATCCGCCACTGCCTGTGGATTTCAAATTCAAAAAACTGATAATGACAAAAGAAAATCCATAAGATACAGGAAACGTTAAGAAGAAAATGATACATGAAAAAAGAAAAAGAATGACATGTAACATTCCATAAATTAAAAAAGAAAAGTCGGAAACACGTAGGCCTATAATAGAGGAAAGCAAAAATCTAAAGATATAAAAGAGCAGGATGCAAAAAGGGAAGCTTTGAAAGTGAAAGATATGAAAGAGACAAAGAGGAGTTATTTAGAACTAAATTTCTTGGACGATTTAAACATTTAGTACAACTCCATTGACCTAAAAATCAAGAATTACACTATATTGTTATGAGATTGAATAGAAAAAACTAGAGTACATCAATTCAAATAGATGATTTTTTGTATTTAAAAAACAGAGTTAAATTGAAGATTCTTTACAAGTTGACAAGTAATTGATCGACCAGGCTAGTCAAACGAATGATGATCAGATTACGAGCATATTGATGTTGCGCGTTGCACGCAAACTCAAGCACGAATTGCATGCGATAAGGACAGAAGAGAATGAAGAAGAAAAGGAGAAAGATGGTGATAAGGATATGAATAGAAGATTGGAAGGTAGTAGGGGGGAAAGACGAAGAAGCAGAAGAAGAAAAAAAGGAAGTTAAGGAATAGTAGGAAGAGCAGTATAGATAGTTAGCTGACAGTAGCGTGCCTTGGAATCATGAAGATGTTAAGAATTGAGAAGGTAATCTAATACAATAATTTTGACTGGATTCACTCACTACAAGAGTGGAGGAGTGAGCAGGGCAGGCTATGATTGCCCCGCCCCATTCTGCCCCCAACAGGTCAACAGCAACAGCATTCAATAGGCATTTAATTATTAAATTATAGGAGGAAGAAAAAAGGTGACATATCACATCCACGATTTTGAAGAAGGAAACATGAAAGTAAGCGTTTATAATTATTGGAAAAACTAGACAAAAGTGGTAGTGGAAATTCTTTATTTTCAAAATTAAATGATAATACAGTAATGATTAATATATAAGCAAATTATAAAACACATAAAGATAGCTGAAAATTAGCTAAAATAAAAAAATACTCTGAAGGAGCTATGAGTGTTAAGAACTGAGAAGGTAATCTAATACAATAATTTTGACTGGATTCACTCACTACAAGAGTGTAGGTGTATTTCTGTTTTAGTGGTTAGAGATGGAATGGTCCAATACCTAAAATGGAAAAACATGGTAGATGGAAAATTATTACAGGTACTTCTTGCTGATGAATCCCACAAGAGTCTGAGAGCTGAGGATTACTAAGAACTTGAAAAACTGACAACTAATCTTACCACAAACTTAGTTAACCCCTCAATTTTAAACTGAAAGATGAAAAAAAGTGAACAGAAAATGTTACTTGCATTATGAGATATTTCAAATTATGTTTATCTAAGAGCCTTATTATACAGAGTCACTGCAGTAGCGCTCGCGTGCCACAATTTAAGGCTAAATTACACCAGCTGAACATGTCTTATCTGTTATTGTTTGAGATGCTTCATAATGATAAACAGGGAAATAAATACACGAAAGAAGCCATAAAATAATTGGAGGAGAGCGCTCAAATGTTTAATATTGTAGAAATGAAATAAGAGAGGAATAAATGGAGCAGGATGAGAATAGTTTATTTATCAATTACTGGCAGGATAATCCAATTGAATCGGGATCTCTAGAACCTGACACAACCTATTTACAAAATTAATAAATTCCTTTTCTTCTTTTTTGTTCTAATCTTCTTCCTCTTCTTCTTCTTCTTCTTCTTCTTCTTCTTCTTCTTCTTCTTCTTCTTCATTTTTCTCCTCATTCTACAGTTTTATCGATAAAGGGCAGCATGAAGACTTCTATATAATATAATTATAAAGTCTTGATGACAAGTAGAAGATAAAAATGAAATTAAATGCTGATAATTATGAAAAAACCAGAAATATCTTTGAGAAATGAAATAATAAATGTACTGGTTATTAATTTAAGCAACAGGCATATTTCAATTGAACATCAAATGAATGTTATAGGTTATCAGATGAGATTCTTACAGTAGTAGACTGTATTTATATTATCTACGGAAGAAACCGGTAGTTGATCTTCATTCAATATTAGTATAAGTTTATAAAAACACTTCCGTACAGTTATTATCAAACAGTTGATATATTTTAATGGATAAAAAATAAATGAAGTTTGTTATGAAACGCAAGGAAGTAAAGAAAGTATTATTTCTGCGCTGCCCATTGTGTCAATTTATTGTACTGTAGTGGCCTAGTGGCCAGGCTTCGGGGGTTTGCTCTAGGGTTTGAAATGTTTGGTTTTTCATAATGTTTAGGAAGGAGGACACGTTTTTAGAAAGCGAAATAAGTTCTTTCACCTTGAATCTTCAAATACATGACAGTGCTTCGAACTTCAAATACCTTGCAGTCGAAAATCAGGGTTTCTGCGAGAGGTCCTACGAAAATACGCAAATCAAAATACATGGATCCACCCGCGACTATCAACGCTCTCTCTGGAGAGAGAGGGTGTAAGTGTGGGAGCACCCATACGCTCGTAACACATAGTACAGTACTACTGTAGATCCATTTAATTTGATAACAGGCACTTTGTTTATTCCCCTTCTCTTCCCTTCATCTTGCTTACTATCAAATGTTCCATCTAAAATGGTCCAGACAACATTAACTGTGTAAATGGAGACCTCAAGGAACCTATGGTGATTTCGAGAGTTTCCTGGAATGTTACAAAAACGTATAAAAGTGGATGTTCTTGAAACAGCAGTTCAGTGTGATTCGAACGTTTTAATGTTCAGTGATAAGTGACAGTGGCAGACTTCCTTTAAAGTGTATACATATGTTCCATTTCTTTAGTGTTTCTGTTTTTTACATTTCTTTTTACAGCCTTGAACATTTTATAGGATAGTTATTGATTAAATTATTGATTGGCCAACTGCCAGTTAGTAATTAGTTTTTGTACAGTGATATAGAAAAAACTCCATTATTAGTTGAACGTTTTTGATCTATTTGTTTCTTATTGGTTTTTCTTGAGTGATATAACTGATTAGTGCGTGTTGTAAGTAATTTGTGTAAAGTTCGTGTTAATTTCAAGTTAAGCAGAGCAGTGATTGAGTGAAACCTAGCTTTTAGTGCAGTTAAATAGGTGTACACAATCATTAGCAGTAAGAGATTCTAATGAGAGTCTCACAGTATTATTTTAAGATTAGTAAGTTAAGATAGAACAAATTTGCTCATTAGTCTCAAGACTAGATAGCAATAGTATTTACAGAAAAAAAAAATCGGTATTTATTGAGTATCCGAACTTTTCGAATTTTTCAACAATTTTTCCCCACACACTCAAAACACACTAGTAAGTAATAATACACTGATATTTTGCGGGGGCAACGCTTATTTGGCATTTAAATTAGAGTTTTCTGATGGAACTATTTTTCTTCCGCGTATGAATACTTCCATCACACTGTAACACTGCCAGACTAGGCAAGGTTAGGTTAGGTTTGGTCAGGTGGAATTCTAGAGCTGAATTCAAGTAACCAATCAATCTAAAAATATAATAGTTTGAAAACATATGTTTTCTTTGAAATGCTATAAAATGCAATAGCTGATTGTTTTAATTTATTCATTACGTGAAATGTGTAATACAGAGTGCAGCCTCAAATTTTTAGAATCTGTACTCCTTAGCGAAAAGGAGGAGATCGAATTTTTATTCAGGCATGGTATTTTTAAAGAGATTACAGTGTGTTTGAAGTGTGGTGCTGAATTAGTTGTCAGTAAGTGAAATCTTAAATTTCGCTCTCAAATTCTGACAACAACAGTGGTTGACTGGTATTCATTTTGCTTTGTGGACCCAGAAACCCAAGCTCACACGAATACGGTTGAGAGGAGTTGGCGCGAAGTGCGCTGTACGATTCCAAGGTTTGGAGTCAAAAAAGCGCATTTCGCCGGCTACCTTGCTGAGTTTCAGTTTAAGCGCCGATAACAGCGGGAGGAGCGTGTACATTATTTTTTTAAAGCGGCTGCGGAGTTGTATCCCCCGAAGTATTGAAAGGTTAGTAAGCTTAGTTTTCTTCAGATATGTGATTATTAATTTGATTTATATCGTTTTATGGTTTGGAGTTCATAATATGTTTGCAAATTATGAATTTTTTCAATGAAAAATAAAATTTTGATCAAAAAAATTTTTTTTGAAAATTTAAATTTTTGTGTGAAAAAGACGCGACCCCCAAAAAATTTCAACGGATTATTGCTTCATGGGGTGTGTAGATGTCACAAAAAAAAAATTGTTGGAAAAATCGAAAAGTTCGGATACTCAATAATTACCAAAAAATCAAGTGTTGCCAGCATTATTTTGGTGATAGAACCCGTAACATTATATTAATGTTTCTGAAAAATCATAAGCTCTTACTATATTATTTTGGTTTTCTAAAAAAAAAAACATAAGTTGAAGCTCTTGCACTCTCATTTTGGAAATATCAAACATGCCTATGGACTTATTCATGATTTTTCTTGATCGATTTATCATATAAATGAGCAATCTCAAATGCATATGCAAAAACAAGCAAGCCAACACATTTTTGGCTTTATCGTCGGTTGATTCTTATTATATTCTCAGTTTAGTCCTTCACGTCTTCAATAATCAAGTCTTCAAACTTCAATCGGAAGGCTTGAGCATTTCAATACATTCTTCTACACATCTTACAAAAGAGCAACGAAATAGGATTATCTGTCAACTTTTTGTTTTGTTGCTTCTGCGATGTTTCTTTTGTTGTTTTTTGAACTCTTTCTTTTGCCGTTGTTTCTTCGTTTTGTTGCTCGTTCGTTTGGAATTTTTCTTTTGATGCGCTTCAGGCGCGAAAAGAGATTTTCGACTGCAGTTCAAAGGACTGAGTCCTTGAAATAGCAACCGGCATTCATTGAGAGTCCGGCTCAGATTCGACCGCTAATTTTGTAGCTCTTCTGTCCGGTTTGCTGTAGGATAGCAGTAATAGCTAGCTGCTATCTGTCGCTGTCCCCTGCCAGCGAAACAAATTCGAATATCACATTTTAACAACGTTGGCATGGCCCTCGACGTTTTCTCGGCCCGCCGAAAATGCAAGGACGCCGCCGCTTGACCTCATGCGCCGATTGCATTACTCAGCGGATTTCTACACAACTGCATCAATTCCACCAATTGAATAATGAAAGTTGGGCTCTTTGATGCTTCTGGGTGTCTACCAAAATACGAAAAGCCCAGATTGACTGCAGAAACCCAACAAATAAATTCTGATAATAATTATTGCGTAATACCCATTCAAATGATTTTTCCCCAGTGTCTGAGAATAGTCTGTTAGATATTACACTAGACTTATTTGTAGTATCCATTGGCAGTGCATTGGAAATTCAATTATTTATTGTTATTATTATTGACCGAACGAAGAGAGAGGTAAGTCGACCGTTTTGCATTTGTCTGTCTGTAACGCATTTACGGCTAAACTCGTGGACCAAATTCAATGAAATTTTGCATGAATCTTCCTTTAAGGGATGTCCAGCGATGTATGTGTAAGGATTTTCAAAATTTGCTTGCATTTGAAAGATATTTAAAAGGAAGAAAGTACGGCCTTCTTCTATAAGAACATATGATTTTTAAAACGAGCTTCTCTCCATCATAATTATGCAATTTGGAGTCAAATTCATAGATAACCCTCGGGCCCCCTTATTCATCTGGTTGAGCCTTCATACGAATAGAGTTATCAATCATAAGAATAACATATTTGTTCGAGAGAAACAAATCATTTCTAGTATTCCAATAAGGGGTTATAAGTGATTACTAAGTAAGTGGTATACAAATTTAATTAATATCGTTTTATAAACTCCTTCATCAGACATCTAAAATCTAATTTGAGCAATCAGCTGTCTCGCAAATAGAATTGTTGATGTTATACAGAGTGACCTTTTGTGAAAAACAGACATGAAATAGACTACGCGCATTGAATCAAAGGTTAGATGTGATGACTGTGTTTATCATTGAGTACATCGAGTATGTTCCTCTGTGCAAGCACCCTTATTCTTGGGTGTGAGGTCTACTGCTCACAGAGCTACTAGTTATTATTATTACTATTACTATTATTATTAATAATTATATCATCACATAGCTTTCTTTTATCATTATTATTATTAATAATAATAATAATAATAATATCATCACATAGCTTTCTTTTCAATTAAGGAGGCAGCCAGTGTTGCTTAAACCTGAGAATAATTGTTGCCAATTCGTCAATTGGATGATTATGGATGTATAGTTATTGAGGCCAATAGGTTCCCTATAACAATCCAGCAATGCAATTGCGTTGGCCGCTCGCTGAGCGTGATGTCAGGGCGATCGTGATGTAGTCACAAGCACGTCGGACGCGCTTGGAAGGGTGATCGGCCAGAATAACATAACGCTATCTGCTTTATTATCACTCACCTATGGTTCGAAACCCAACTAAAACTGTTGGTTTACCATCAGCAATATCATTGTATTCACCTCATTATCCACGCAAAAGTCTCAGACTGTGTGGGCTTCATCAGCAAGAATATTTTATAAACAATTCATTAACTGAATTAATTTCAAATAGGGTTTCAAATCAAATAGATTTATTACCAATCAAAACAAAATTATACAAAATGTAAAAGCTTTCACAGCTAGACAATTAAACTTAATATTGGCGTTGCCAGCAAAACAAATGTTTGGGCGCTGGCAACGAGTAGCCTAATCAGTAATATATGAAAATAATTAATGAGAGAAACGTAAAAAGTCAAAAGAAAAAAAAATGAGAAGATAAAAGGTATTGAAATCTAGTAAGAATGATACAGAAGAGTAAGCTAGAAAATAAAAAATATTTGATATTTTAAGAAAGAAGAAAGACTATTTGAATATATACAAAAAAGAGCTTTGTACATAGTGAATGTAGTTAGTAATTTTATATGATTAGGCTAAAAATAATTAGGCCTATAATAAAATAAATTGATTTCTAATAGTTTATTTACATGGAGTGAGTTCTTTTCTTCTGAAAACTTAATTGCAAGAGCCATGCATATCAAGGCGGCGAACCCGCACGCAACCAATCGGTTTGGTGCATCAGCTGCATAAGCTCCTGTATCGTGGTTGCGAACACCACACTTTTGCTACTGTATAAACAAGCACTGTATTTGCGCCCGCAGTACTCAACTTATGTAACTAACCGAATGCATGAGAGTTTCTTGCCTTAATTCGCAGATAGGCCTATTCCTGAATATTAAAAGTTATTTAAGCGGGAAAGTATCAACTAGATAAGTATTTCTTAATCATCAAAAACAATATTTGCTGCATTTACAACCTTCATTATTTTTTTTTTTTTGCAAAGCAAGATGAATGATGATTTCAAAAATATGCTGGGACAGGTTTTCTGAAAACACAAGTCCCTGAAGATCTAATCAGTTCTCAATAGGACTAGTGGTGGTGTAGTAATTTCCATTAAACTCTATCGATTATGATGTAGTGAACGTCGGCATCTTTGTTGAATAAATAATGGCCTATTGTGTGTCGAGCCATAAGGACAACGATTTGCAAGCAGACCTTAGCTCAAAAGTATTATGATGTTGAAACGTCTGACATTTTGTCGATATTGACCGAGAAACGTTTAACCCAAATAAAAATATCTCTTCCACGTGAACAAAGATTGTTCAATTTTCCAAGCTTCAACCATTTACTTCAGCCTCGTACAATAAGTTCATTACATTTCGTTATTTTTATGAAGAGAATGCTTCCAGATACAAGGGCAAGGAGTGGAAAGGGTCCACAGTTTCCAATAATAGGAAAATGTGACTTAATAGGTTCTTGATGAACGATAAAAGACAGTTCTAATCAGTAGCGGCGCGTCATGTTTTTCACTGGTGGGCCTGATTTTTAAATACACCTGTGAGTCAGTCGTGAGGTCTATTTCAGTCAGAATATTGTCAAGACCAACCAGTATTTAAGACGAATTCTTGGATTTTTTTAAAATCATCTGTTGAAACGGTACTGTCTATTCCCAGTTATAAAACTTATGTTGGGATGGCCAATTTGTAAAAAAAAATCAGGATTTACGGTACAGGCTAGTATTGTCTTTCTTCGTAAGAAAAAAGAAATGGATAAACATATTGGCAATAATTACTGTGCAGTACAGTTTTTGAGTGTTCCTGTGTCAGTGATTATAATGACACAGTCAAGAGTGGTGTCAATGAACTAAAATTCAAGAATTAAAGTAATAACAATCTTACCATTGTAGATGCGATCTTTGGCTGTATATTTAATTGCATTGGTTAAATTAGTGTTACTTTCCTCGTGTTTTTTAATTTTCCCACTCAAATATTTGAGATCCTTACAACCAATTTTCGCCCAAAGATCATAATTTCCCTTATAATTATTATTATAAAAACATAAACAATAAAAACAAAATGAAGCTTGTTTTTCAATGCTTGGAGTTAACCGCGGCTTTCTATCAAACCACGAGGTACAAAAGTTTATGTTTTGCTTTGTTTATGTTACAACAAGCTTAAAATTTTTGGGCTGATGTGTGCCTAACTCTTTTATTTGCTTTTTTACCTCCAATGGCAACGTCGAAAACTTTGTGCAAAGTAAACTGTCAACATGATTTGAATTCATTGTTTATGTTAACTTACTAATAAGTGACCAATAACTTACTAGTAAGTGACAAATAATAAGAGTTAATTAATAAATAATGCTGTTAATAGTTCACTTTCATTTGGAAATAGTTCACTTGGAAATCAGCCTAACCAGTCCAGACCGCGGCTACTCGCAATCGGCGTGCAAATTAATATACTTGCCTTACAAATTCATGCGCTGTTTTCTTATTGATTGTTTTAAATTGTTTTATTATCTAATATTTTTTTCTTTTCCGGAATTATTGGTGGGGTTCAGCCCCACCTGCCCTTCTTATGGACGCGCCGCCTGTGGATCAAATACTACTTACATTTTTTGACCAAAGTAAGAACGAAAGAAAGAATGAAATTTTATTTTTCAAATCTACAAAATAAACAAGGAGTATAAACTATTACAATAATGATAAATAAAATGGATGCCACCATTTATTTATTATAAAAAATGTAAAAGTGGTCCGATTTATTGTTTTATCATATTAAAGCAAATAACATTCAAAATCTGATCTGAAAGTGGTCTGATTGTAAGCTAAAGGAACTATTTGATAAACCAGGAATACTATCTTATGTACCTACATTTTACAAAAATTTTGTATAAACCAGAAAAGATACTTAAACATTACATCTTATGCAATTTTAATACAGTATTTCTGGTTGTAGTTGAACAACCGTTCACAAATGATTATACACTGATCGTATTAGTAATTATAAATTAATTAATGATAAATCAATTTGTGTTTTATTCAAGCCACGTAAGTGATTTTTGGCTTTGTAAGAAGCAGTTAAGATAGTGTTCAAAAAATGAATAAATGAATATAATTTTTATAAATTGATCGGTAGGTGTTTTGACCATGATTGTGTTTTGAAAAGCAGGCGCGAACTGAGGGAGGATTAAAGGAGATGCATCCTCCTCCTCCTCCTCCTCCTCCTCCTCCTCCTCCTCCTCCTCCTCCTCCTCCTCCTCCTCCCCCCCCCCCCCTCGGAATCCCCATCAATACTAAACAATGTATTTGTGCCTTGGGGACAAGACCTTATATTTAGATGATTTTAGGTGATCACTTCCCGGTGGTTCGGAACGCACCTAAAACTGTAGGTCCAACTCATCAATCACCTTCATACAACTCATTACTCACGCACTGGTCAAACCTATGTGGGCTACATCCAAAATATTTTCTTAATTGATGTCCCCCAAAAAATTCTGGGTTCGCCCTTCCTCAACTGTAGGTGGATGTGTCTAGAAAAAATAGAATTAGGTTTAACAGTATGAAGAAGAGTAGAAATGAATAATAATGCATTCACAAGTGCAGCAGAATACAATATGCAACAATGCCAAATGCTTTGTGCCATTTCCGTGTGGCTAAGAATAAATAATAGCGTAGACAACCGGTCCTAGCAAATATGAGTTTTCTGCTTGACCCGAATATGACCAAAGAAACTGTACTGTTCGTGTTCTGAGGTCTGAGCTTACTGCTTTCAGTTCTTACCTCTTAGGTCAGGTTTGAGTTGATGGCGATAGCGATGACCCACACACTCAGACACAGACACAGACAGCTAGCAGCCTATGACCTTTTATCCAGCTTAACCAGGTAACAACTACACCACCCTGTACTCACTAGTCACTACCAATGAAAGGGAGCAACTGAGAAAGAAATGATGTGAAGTGAGATGGAAAGGAAGGGTCCGATGTATGAGAAAAGGTGAATAGAGGAAGAAAGGTAGGAGTATATAAAGAGAGGATGATGAAGTCCGTGAAGTTGTCCCCCCCCCCCATGTTAGCGCTAACGTTAAAAATAATATTAACGGTTAGTAGTGCTGGTTAGTGCTTCAAGTCCCATCGTTAGCGTTCTTTTGGTTGATATATGCAAAAAACCTTTGAGTTGGGGGGGGGGGGGGGGTGTGGGCTAACTTCCATGATGGAAATACTTGAGCAATGACGTTGAAAATGGTGTCAATCAGAATTGCTCGAGAATGCATCAATTCTCATCGTTAGTGCTTTTTTGGTTCGGGAGATATAAGCAAAAATCTGGGGGGGGGGGGGGGGGGCAAATTTGGCGCTAGATTTTAATAACCAGAAAATTCAATAGAGTATAAAAGATCTTATTGGTATTTAGTGTTGAATTTAGAAGAAGCATTGTGATCCTAAAAACAAAAAAGACCTCGACATCCTTTTGTTTTGTTGGTGAATAAAGAATAAGATTTTATGATTTAAGATTAAATATACAATAACATAAATGGAAAAAAATGTAAGGAAAATTCTGAATTATGCACAATTTTAGTTCGCTTTGTCAAAATATGCAAAGTGAGAAAAAATTGAGTGTAAAGAAATGATTTCTCATCCAATAATATTTTTTCGGAAAAGTTGCATTTGATCTTACATATGGAACTGAGAAATATCATTAGAGCTGTGCAATCTCATAATGGAAATGTTTCATGGTTATTACTGAACACTAATCAGTAACAATAATTGGAAAGCGTCTGTAGGTGATTACTTGTGCTTTCTGGTTTAATGGGTTTAAAACAATGCAAAAAATTACATATGTGGAACTACACCCAACATCATACTTTATATGGATGAAGTCATTGCAGTTGAGTTACTGATACCATTTTTATGACTGCATTTAAAATACGTTCAGAATTACTTCAACTTGTGGAGAATGAGATCAAGTACTGTATTAGTTTCACACATAAGTCTCCAAGAATGGAGTCCCCAAGAGGGAAGTGATAGCCGCGAGCCGTAGCAAGTATCTGTTCAATCAGATAGATAAGCTGCGTTCTCTTAGGTCCCGTTTGTAACGGTGACCGATTAGATTGGCCAGCAAAAAAGACACTGTTCTCTGCTGAAAATCACTTCCCGGTGGTTCGGAACCCACCTAAAACTGTAGGTCCAACTCATAAATCACCATCATCCAACTCATTACCCACGCACAGGTCTAAGACCTATGTGGGCTCCATCCTCAAAAAAAAAAAAAAAAAAAAAAAAAAAAAAGAATGAGTACGAAATGATTTCTAATTTAATTTTTACATTTTTCTGGAAAGTTGAATTTAATCTTATATAGCCTATTGAACTGAAAAATAGTTTTGTTTTGTGCAATCTCATTATCGAAATGTTTCATAGCTATTACTAAACACTAATCAGTAACAGCAATTGGAAAGCAGAGTGAAAATAATTAAAAGTTATTGAAATTAAGTTTTAAAATTAGTATTGATTTTTTCATTTAAAAATGAGTGTCCTTATTGCTATTTCGTTCAACATATCTTTAGTTTTGGTTCAATGTTACTGTCAGTCCTAATTTATGATACGTAGACTTTATTGATTTTATATTCCCTGTGACAACAACTACTCAACCTTGTTTCTGCTGAAATTAGTTATTAGAGTAAAGTATATGTAACTGCCAATTAGTGTAGAGTTAATCTAAAATGCAACATAATGATGGTTATTTACCCAAAAGAACAGGCGTTATGTCATTTTCAGACTCTCTAATTCTTGGATGAATCGATTTCTGCTTTATTACTTTTCCATCCTACATAGGTCTGAGGCCTATGCCAGGGTAATGTTGTGATTGTGATTGAAGAGTTTGGACCTTGAGTTGGGTTCCGAACCACCGGGAAGTGATTTTACAGCAGGGGAAGTCTCTATATTCAGATATATATATATACAGCAGAGACCGATTTCTATATTTTTATCCTGTTTTGCAAGAATATTCTGCATTTATTATTGTGTTTCTTCGATTTTCCAGCCAAAGAATGTATTTTATATACCTGTATTAGTAAAAAACAAATGGAAAATATTTCATTAGAAAGTTATGTCATGAGCATAATAATTCTGGTTTCATATACTGGATATTTATAATTATAGATATCAGATGTATAGACTGAAGAAAATAGATGTATTCGCTCAAGATTGGAGCGGACGACAAGCTCTTTGGAAGGGACGATGTCAAAGTGGGCTGCCGCCAAGGCTTGATGACGACAAGCCTGGCTAACGTCAAAGTTTCACGTCATCACCATGGGCTGAATTCCCAAGTGTGCCAGGTTGGCATGCAACGACAAACTGGCACTCTTTTGATTTTGTCAGCCAGCGCGAAATTTGCACGCCGTCACAGTGGGCTACATTCCAAAGTATGCCAGGTTGGCGGTGCATGCAATGTCACCGTGGGCTGGAAAACCAGCCAAGCTTGTCGCCAGCCCAGTTTGGCGCGGTCCCCTTTGGAGTCCCGGAACAAATTCTCCGCTCGCCTGTTCTTTTAGTCGTAAATGACAGCATAGTTACATTTCATAAAACTTATAGAATAAATTATTGTCATCACATCCCACTGTGATCTAATTCAGAAACTAATCTGAATAGAATTAGTAACAGTTATGCGTCCTAGCATTGATATTATGTTGAAAGAATTAGAGCTCACAAAAGGCATGTCGGATAATCTTTTTTTTTGAACTGACTATAAAGGCTTAGTTGAAGAATAAAATTATTTTATGTAGCTTGTTTTATGACTTATTCAATGCCGAATCAAATAACGTTGTCACTAGGAAATTATTAGTATTCCTTGGTAGAAAAAAAAGATTTTAGTCCAATCTATCTTCCCTGGAACAAAGTACATAATTAAACTGTGCAATAAATTAGGGAAAAAAGGAGTGAAAATAATGTATGCTAGTGGCTTGTAGGGGCAGAAGCCCCTGAAGAAAAACACTAATAAATAAAACAAGCCATTATACTATTATAAATCAAACCAACTTAACTAACAATCAAATTATCTATGTGTCAGAATTCCCCTGTATACTATATTTTTTCAGTCTTGTTGGTTGCTTTGGTTGTTATTTTCAATAAACAATTTGATTCCTTCCGGATATTTAACTGTGATAAATGCAACAGACAATTGCCCATGAGTAAATGCCGTTTTACTTGGGTATATCCCAGCTTTGTCGAAGGTTTGGCCTTGGGTGACCGATTGGGATGACCAGCAAAAAAGACTGTTCTCTGCTGTAAAATCACTTCCCGGTGGTTCGGAACCCACCTAAAACTGTAGGTTCATCTCATCAATCACCATCATCCAATTCATTACCCACGCACAGGTCTTCATCCTGTGCGAAGTCTTCATCCGATGTGGGCTTCATCCTCGGAAAAAACTTATTGATTGTAATACAAAAAGCTACTCTGATTGGAAATTGTTTTCTTGACGTGTGGAAAGGCATATTAGGGTCTGTTGAGATAAGCCTAATTCTTGGTAAAAATATTACATTACCTTTCCCATACCCATTAGTTATTATTATTAGCTTCAGTCTTCTTCAATGTGAAGAAATGTCAACAAAACAAAACATTTTTAGAACATATATTTGTCTGATTATATTACTATCCCAAGTAACTCACATGTTAATATTGAGCACTGACTTGAAGATAAAGCACGATCACATGTATTGATGTTAACAAATCAGACGTTTTTGACTTCCAGTATTGGACTGACACTCTATTCTTATGGAGAAAATTTTGCGTTATATCTAATTTTATGTAAACATTATGGAGATTCCAATAGTTTTCCCGCCTTCACGGAATAGAGACCTTTAATTTGAGCCCTCTCCCATCTTTCTAAGACTAAACTTGCCATACGCCCAAAATTTTGATGCAAAGAATCGTCTTACGAAATTAAATATATAGATTATAAGAAATATTATAATGTTGCAATGTCTAATGTGTGCACAATCTACACTATAATTTATATTATATTCCTAGATTTCTTGTTCCATGACGAACTGCGTTGTTAATATTAACTTTTCATGTGAAATTTAACGACTTGCAGTCAAATAATATATAAATAATATTTGACTACAAGTCGTTAAATTTCACATGAAAAGTTAATTTATATTATCACTGTTGTAGCTCGCAACAATATATTAATACATGATGCATATTTGTCGAGTATTCCAGCTTCAATCTGCCCTTATTGAAATAGGTACTCGATTAAATTAGAAAACTTATCAGTGGAAAAAGTTGGCGCAAGTAGAAAAATCTAATGTCTATTTAAACTACCAAACTATAAGTCCAGTCACGAGAGATTTGTCGTGGGGTAGAATTAATCCAGCGAATTTTTGGCGAAATGTTTACAGGATCTTAGGTGATTTACATCCAAAACGTTAATCTTCTATCCCTGGTGCGCATTACAGAGTGTCCAAACACACCGAAATTCGGGCTATGTTTTCAGCTTCTTCTAATTTACATCCAACCTGAGCATCGTACGAAAATACTAGTTTATGAAATTATTTCACCCGTAGTGGTACAAAACTAAATAATACAGTACTAGTCTACAGAATATATACATGTAAGAGTAACTATATAATTGATATATCAACATTAGAGAATAAATGAAGAAAGAAAAAAATAATAATAATCTATAGAAAAAGAATCATGCAATTAATAAATGAGGTACTGTATAGGTAATTCATTACCCTTATGATTAACCTTATTGTAGAAGAGACAAAAATAAAATAAAATAAAAATATGAAGAAAGACAGCTCCTCCTTGTTTCTTTTAGCATAAATTACATCTTATAGGCTGAACATTAACCTGAGGAAGTTAGTATCCAGCAGCACAAGCTTTAAGTCACAAGTGAGAAGTAAGTTAGGACACGAGTGGTCTAAATACCTCACAAGTGGCTTATAGGCAAAATACAACCATCGCATAGAATATTTTATGTACGATTCCTAATATATTACGTTAAATTCAACTTGCCAATTAATGGGATATTTTACCCACACTAACATAACCTACCTCGTTTTTGTTGTTACGTTCTAAATTGAAATTCAAATTGATTTCAAAATGTTTGAATCAATTGATGTGACTAATGCATAACATTCATTACGACACTATTTTGAAGAATTCCTGAGTTCTGATTGGTCTGACTCCTGTACTTAAATAGCTTCATTATAACTCTGCTTTGATAATCTTTGGAATAAAGTAAGCTGTATTGAAATCTTTTTCTAACCAATTATGTTTACTTTATATCTTCATAACGAAGCCGCAGATAAATACCATTCTTCTTTTTTTAAGTAGACTAATTTTACAAGAAAATGATACCAATTTCACCCTCCTAGGCCGTATGTGTCCCTAGTTTCTACTTTTAAAAATTGTTTAAATTTTACAAAAAATTGAAAATCTGAGGGTTTCACAAGTTTTGTTCTTATATCTTCAGAATAGTCTTATCCGTGTTTTGGGGCACTCTGTAATAAGCACCAGGGATAGGTCAACCTTTTGGATGTAGGGCACCTAAGGCCCCATAAATTTGCGCGAAGAAATCCCTGGGTTACTATTTCCCGCGATGGCCCTTTTTTCTCCCGTGACTGGACTATATCGATTTGGCTTGCTGAAGTGAGCTAGTGCTCAGCAATTCTGGCCTCTTTATATGATTGATTCATTAAATTAATATTTCGCAAAACTGGTAGTGTATTTCTTACAAAGCTGTTGCTTTTATTGATATAAATAAAAAATTCACTATTATCATCATAGAAGATGATATGATGTTGAAGATCCATCTTGTTTCCACTTAAGTGTTTTTTAAGTTTTTATTATATCATTATAAAAGATATTGGCTTTTCAATGTTCTGTGCTACTTTGATTCCGTACTTCTTGGTCTTGTTTAAATTATTACAGTATATTATACATTTAATACTAGGCTACATGAACCTCCAATAAAGTTTCTGCAATTATTTTTATTTCAGAAAAAATTGCCAATCACTGTCTACTACGAGTCTCTTTGTCCAGATAGTATGAAGTTCTTTGTGGAACAGCTCTATCCAACCTGGACAAGCCTCTCTCAGTACATGGATCTCACATTAGTGCCTTATGGCCGAGCCAACGTAAGTAAATTTTGTTTCATTTTATGCTTGAACTTGGAGATGTTTATAAAAAAGTGAAATGAAAATTTTGTTTAAAGTAATTCACAGTTAGCTTTCTTTTCGACAGTGTTTGGCTAAGATATTATATTTGAACAAGCATCATTTGATTACAGCATTGAGAATTTAAATGAATTAAACATAAAAATTATGCATTTTTATTATATAAATCTGAAAAAAATCTATTTGTATTAATAATCATTTATTGTAAAAACACCAACAATGCAAATTAAAATGCTGAGCGCATTTTTGTTTTGAAAATTCACAAATTATCGCCATCTGAAACATTTCATTAACGATGGAATGACGGGGAAAACTGCAACAATTCAAGAATTGCATTAAAAATTTATACTAAATTACACTATTTTGTTTGATTTAAATCACTCAATTCCACTTGTTGGCAGAAATTGATACTTTTTTATTGTAAGCTATGTTTGATTATCAATGTAGGAAATAATCCAAAGAATTATTAACAAATGTTTAATCAAGGTAATGAATTTCGAATTCTCAATTCAACTCCATCAAATGCACTGAAGAATTTCGGTGTATGAGTATTGACAACAGCAGTCTAAGAATTGAAATGAAAAATTCAATTAATGCTACTGTATTATCCAAAAAATCTTACTATCCCGCTTTTCGTATATCGAAAGTCTTCAGTGCATTTGATAGAGTTGAATTTAGAATTCGAAATTCATTAGCATGTTCGATTAGTCAATTTACAAATAAAATGGAATGTCAGTAAATATTTATAAGCAACAATATTTCTATTCAACATAATTTGATTCTGTGAATCCATTAATAATCTGGACTTTATCTGAGAGATGACTAGTGTGGCCTACGTTCAAGGCCTGAGACTAACTTGTAGTTTTTTCTAAATATTCCAACAGGAATACTACCGGTAGTGTTAATACTGCATTTTAAACAAATAATGTGTTTGTTATGGTGGCCTCCATTCTTATATTTCCATTCTTATTTTATTAGGTGCAGTTCTATTTCTGAGAATATCCATAGCAAACTAAAATAAATGCGGAAAACTGGAAATTCTTTTTCACAACTTAATTCACATTTCTTTAATGATTTAATAGTTTCCTATGTTTTGAAGACTTCAATATTTTTCAGTCAACCCCTACTTGATCTTTGCACTTTTTTCTTAGCGCTTGATTCTCTTGTTCTGGAAATTAGTAGCGAACATTTTAATTGAAAGAATTTTCAAAATTATAATTTGGTAATCTATTATTTTTTATGAGTTTAACATTATGTTCCGTTTAAAATTATATTCAGATCATTCATCTTTGAAAGAGAAAGTTTCTTCATAAATTTTAGTTATAGCTCAGTAGTGTATAGTATAGTTCATGCAACTTCTTTATTTGAAATAATCATCAATAACTTACCAATATTTAACGTGTTTCTAGAAGTTTTTTCATGAATTTTATGCAGAGTGTTTCAGGGGGAATGGATCATACTGCACTAAAATAAAAAGTTGATATAAACATAGGCCTGGAATCACTTCGTAACAGAAATAGAGATGGCTGAAGGTGACAGTTATTTGTATCAATTTACTCATTTAGAAATATCTAGTGCTTTCATTCAGCTGTTAGATTGAACAGATTTCTCGTAATAGAAGCTGACAAATCGAATAGAACATGTTACAAACCTGTAACTACAGTTGTTATTGAGTTATTCTACAAAACGCGCGAAATAGCTTTGAGAACCGTTTTTACAAGTTTGAAGTGAATTTACTTGATTTTGCCAGTGATGCAATATTTTTTGTGTAAATTGTAGAGCATTCAATTCTGAAAATAAAATGTTCACTTTTTAAGTGGATAAAAAAAAGAAAAACAATATTTTATGTAAAAAGTATAATTAACAAAACAAAAAACGCAATTTTAAGAATATTTTATTTCGTGTATTTCTAGTGAACAAATAATATTGTTGATTTGTATCCTATCTTCTACTATTTTATATTTTGGAATATTCTTGTGAATTTGTGTATGTATGGAATGAAATAAATTGAAATTCAACGACTTGCAGTCAAATTTGACTGCAAGTCGTTGAACTCACTTGAAAAGTTAATATTAACAACGCAGTTCGTCATGGAACAAGAAATCCAGGAATAAAATGTTCATCATCATACAGCGTCAATGGTACCCAATGTTCATAAACCAGAGTTTTATTGGACCAAAGCACACAAGAAAAGCAGTTTGAAAACAACCATATAAAATCAGTATGTTTTGACCAAAAAAACGAGACTGTCTTTAGGGTGTTTTAGGCTATTGTATGACGGAATAATTTATTTTCAGAAGTGAATTCTTTTCACTTGACGTTGGTGAAAAAATTGTTTTATTGACAAATAATTTAAGTTAATCCAATTCAAACTTGGAAAAACTTGTGTTCGGCTATTTTTGCGTATTATGTAAAAAGGTCAGTAATTACGGCAGGTTTTTTTACAGATTTTTAACATGTATTATACGATTTTCACCTTCTTTTACGTGAAATCTGTCCAATTTAAAAGCTAGATTTAGACCATAGAGAATTGATAGGAGTAACTGTCATCTCTGGATTTAGCCATCTCTGTTTCTGTAACGAAGCGTTTCTGAACCTATGTTTTTTCTCCATTTTGATGAGAGGAATCAGCTAGTGCAGTATGAACCATTCAGTGCAGTGCAGTTCAGCTAATTTTATTTTATTTATTTAGCACTCGATGATGGAAGATGGAAAATATAGCTTTGATTGTAAGCATGGCGTGCAAGAATGTGAGGGTGACCGCATCCATATCTGCGCAATCAATAAAGTTTCAATTCAAGAATCTATGAAATTCATCAAATGTGCAATGTCGATGTCAATGGCATCCAATAACTCGTCTGCTCCATATCCAGGAAAACAGGTACAATTCATTATTATGAAAATGCATTTCAATTTTTCTTACTTATATTAATTGTATCCATTTAAAAAATGTATATATTTTTGTATTTTTTGATATGGTATAAATACACAGTGGCGGCTCTCAAGTGGAATTATAGGTAAGCCCAAATAATTTATGTTGGTAATAAAAACTTCAGGTGCCTAGATTATTATGTATTTTAAAACATAAGTTCAATTTAGAAAAGAGTGTAACACATACCATAACTTAGAAATTGCATTCCACTTGTCAAAGTGTAATTTCTACTCAGCACAGTTGTAAATTGTACCAACCTAAATAGTGTTGCAAACCATCCATTCTGCAGATCGAATTTGGTGGTTTGGTCTACATTTTTCTATTACAATGTTGGTACCATGGGGTATACCGTCTGATCCGTCAATGTACCAGTTAGTTTCACTGTTATACACTCTATATGTATACCATTTCCAAGGCAATGCATTCAAGTCAACTAGAGTTTGGTATACCACATAAAACATGGACTCTCCAGCGAAAAAATTCAACTCATAGAACTACATATGAAAAAAGCACGCAGACAGCCAGTAGCCAGTCAGTCATCTATCAAGCCATAGCTTCATTTTAGGAAACTACAATTCCTTTTATGGAAATTATATTTTATTAGCTCATTTTTTATAGAAAAATATTCTTTCCAATGGAAATCTTTGGTGAAGCCAAGCAGTACCTGATTCACTAATATTTGAGCCTATTCTCAACATTCAGCCGTCTAGTAGGTAGTAATCTGTCAGAGAAACTGAATAATAATACTGTTATGGGTTCTAACACTAAAATGTAGCTGGCAACGCTTGAAAGTAACACAAACAATTTCAGAAATCAATTAAGCAAACAGTTCAATATTTTTTAACTAGCAAAGAATATTTCAATAACATTAATTTATTACTGTCCAAGACTAATAAATCACAGGTAGGTGATCCATCCTATCATTAAATGAGCAATTTCTGTATTTATGTATGTCCGACGGATCTCAAAAACAATTTTGATAAAATTGCGAAAGAAATTTATAGGTGCAAAAATACGATTGCGCTAGGTCTCATGTCTCATTCCTGTAAAAACTCGCGGAAGGACACAAATATGATAAATCTATCCTTAAAGAAACAGCTGATAGAACACAACAATTTTTAATCATATGATTTACACTGTGTGGAATGTGAAGACTTAAGCCGCGTCTCCACCAACCGAACATGCTTGGCGAACAGTGTTCGCTGGAATTATCTGATGTCGCCGAACATTGTTTGGTGTTGGTTTGGTGTGGACGCCTTCTCGAACATTATGATCGGTGTGGTGGGGGTTGTGACCTGTTGTTGGTCGTCAGTGTTTGCTCACAGACCGAACATTCTAATTGAACTCACGAACATGTTCGGTGACCCATATGTTTAATGCTTGTCCGTTTTTTGTATTCGCCAACAATGTTCGGCAGAATTGATCGGTTGGTGGAGACGCGGCTTTACGCGCAAACCATACAGTTGTAGCCTTGCAGTTATTCAGGAAACGTATATTCAGGAAACGTATATGACTGGAGAATCAAAGATCAGCACAGCATGGTTTTTCCATTTCTTTGGTGAATTGGAAAGCATAAATTTTCTTAATTAATACTTAGTAGCTTAACTTTGATTCATCATGTGAAGATCCACTTGGCCGTTTTTTTTCTCTATATTTTTATTCATAAGGACTTTCTATAGCGGCATTTACATTAATCAAAGCAAACTTGAATGAACTTTCCCCGTGTAAACGCTTGTTCAAGTAGCACTTGACAAGATTCAAGTGACAGGTAAAAATTGAACATTTTAATTTTTCAGTCATGTTGAATGCACTTGAATCAAGTAGGAAGGTCACTTGACCAGTGTAAACCCACAGTCAAATCCGATCTTACGTACTTGTGTCAAGTAAACATCTGTGTAGACCGTAGAGAGCCACTGGAGCTTCACTTGAATTCAAGCTTGCAAAAATCGTTCTTTTTATTTGTTACTTGATTCAAGTAAACTTGGCCAATGTAAATGCGGCTTATGCATTTAGAATGAATTTAGAAGTACTGGAAGATGGCCTGTTATTTTAAAATTGTACGATTTTTTGTAGATTACGTCTTTGAGACCAGTTAATGAGTATGAGATAAGTCAGATTTTTTTTATTGCTGATGCCCACATGAGTCCGAGACTTGTGCGTGGGTGATGAGGTGAATGATTACACATAAATGCCTGACGGTGGAGCGGGATTCGAACCCACGACCACTTAAACGACAGTAAGTTGAAGTTGCGACGCCCCAACCAACTGCGCCAAGCGGCCCGCCAAACAATATTATCCGGTGGTTCGGAACCCACCTAAAACTGTAGGTTCAACTCATCATTCACCATCATCCAACTCATTACCCACGCACAGGTCTCAGACCTATGTGGGCTTCATCCTCCAAAAAAAGATATACTATGTTATACACTAATTACCATAATTAATTACTATATTAATTATTTGAGGTGAGGCTTATTTTTGATGTGCAGTGGTAGCTCTGCATTTCCATTCAGGCATTCCAAGCTGCTGCTCTGAGAAAAGATGGCCCTTGTTGAATAAGTTAAATACTAATTAGTATGAAAATCGATGATAATAATATTATAAATTCATTGTTTTCAGGAGCTGATTACATTTTATTCTCGTCGATAGAAAGAACACTATCTTGTGCTCATATAATATTTAATAGGAGGTTAGCTTCTAATGGCTGGCATTCTATCACATTTCAATGTTGCCCAGAACATTATATTAAACATTTAAAGAAATTTATAAGTTTATAGCTCAAGAAAGACTTGTTAGAGAGAATTTCATTATCTACCTATGCCTGATTTATACTCTGACTAAATTTTCTGTTTTAATCTTGCAGTGTGCGTCTTCAATTGGTATGACTGATTACACACCAATTGATAAATGTGTAACTGATGAGAGTGACATGCTATTCGCAGCAATGGGAAACAAAACTTTGGAGTTGAAGCCGAAATTGGAGTCTGTCCCTGCTATCACCTTCAAGAATGTGAGTACAGTAAAAGTATACTTCTAAATTCGATAATAAAATCACTTCCCGGTGGTTCGGAACCCACCTAAAACTGTAGGTCCAGCTCATCAATCACCAACCCACGCACTGGTCTCAGACCTATGTGGACTTCATCCTCCAAAAAAAAAAAATAAAAAAATAGATAGTAAAATGGTGTAAAGGATATTTTAGTAGTTTTTTCCCCGATTAGTATTATAAATAATTAATACTATTAATAGATAATTATTTATTAAAACTATGCATTATTATTTTTATATTATAATATCGTATGAATGTTATTAATAATATAATAATTAATATAAAATGGTATAAAAGGTATTTATATGATCTATTATTAGTAGTTCACTAAGGTTCATCACCATTACGGAATGACATACGCAGAACCGAAATGAAACCTCTGATTCAGCTCACTCATCCAGGAAAAGACAGTATATGGACAGGTTACATGTTATCTCAATTCTTCAAATGTCTTCTGTGAACAAAAATTTGGCTTTCGACCACATACCTTCTCATAGTGGAAAATTCTGGGCCTGATTTCTTGAAAAATAGTTTCACTCTTATCACTTATTTACATTCCAGAACCACTCGATCTCACCGCTTCACAATGCAAATGCCCTGGGTTGTGTAATAAATCATTCCTAGTTGTCGCATCAAGATTGTGGAATTCATTACCATATCATATTGTTTCAGCCCCATCTACTCATTCATTTGAATTTCATCTATTTGCTTAGAGAACAAAATTAAATTAATATTATTACTCCTTTTTCTCTCAAGTTATTCTTATTCAGTGTGATACATTCACTGCTTGGCAAAATCGTTAGGTTCTTATTTTATCATCTCACTAACATTTCTTTCCTCGCAGTGTATTTTTCTATTGAATTGTAGGTTTTCTTCCTTGTTCAAAATTCTATTATTTTTTCTTTCTTCTTTCTCTACTTCTGCAGAAGTTATTGTAAAGTGTTTTATTTCTTTTTAATATCATCTTTGCTGCAATGGTCTTGAGTCTCGAGGAAAGTGTCAGTCAGTCAGTCCCCATTCTGAATGGGTGTATCCCGATCTAAATATCCATCAGTGGATCTTTAACTTTCAGTAGCATATAGTAAATGTTTGTTGACATGATTCTATTATCTAAAATAAAACAACTTTGAAGTCGCCCTCAACATTTTTATTTTCAAACATTAAATTTTCATTTGAATATAATAGCTCGCTATAAGTAGGCATACTGATACAATTCTGTTCGCTCAGTGAGAAAAGCAATCACAAACTACCTCACTCCTCGTTTGTGTAGTACGCTCTTCAGACTAAAACATAAAGTTAAGGTCTGAAGAGTCACCTACAGCCGTATTGGCTATGGTACTATATACATACATACATTAGTAGGCCATATTTTGTGTTACCCATACCTAACCACAAAGTGCTAGAGAGGGGATTGGTAGCACTCAGTGTTGGATAAACAGATTTGCAAAGGTCATCAATGAGTAGAATTCATCAGCCCGTCATGAGAAGTCATCCTTGATCATCTGAATAACTGAGAATTGGCAAAAAAACATGCGCAAAAACATGTGAAACGCATCAAACCTGTCTGAAAACTGTAAATTTAAAAAAAAAAAACTATTCAATGACAAAATAAAAGTTTTGTTATTGTAAGCGATTTTCTACTGTTTTATTACAACCCATCAACTCTAAAAAAAATTGATCTAGCTATCAGGTCATGAATAAAATATTGTTACTTTTGGTAAATAAATTTTGAATTGTATTGTTTTCACAGGAATACAAGCCAAGCGAACAGTCAAAATACAGATCTGACTTCAAATCGGTCGTTTGCAGCATGATAATGGGAGACAAACCAGATGCATGCAAGGGAGCCAAAGGTTCAGCTGGAAGCCTAGTCCCAGGATTTGCAGTATCTGCATCACTGACTGTCATTTCAATGATCATATCTAGAATGTAAAAGCATTGAGAAGCTATCTTATAATTCAGAAAGAAACTATAGACATTCTTCTGAAAGTTGAAAAATAATCAAATTTCAAGCTTATGTGATGATTACCAAGAAAATGTTTTCCCCGTCTATGTTCAATCTGGGAAAATTAGATGGAAGCTTATAGCTTCTGGGGAACTTCTGCTACTAAAGTAAAGTTCTTATCAAATTGTATCAGCAGACCTCTCATATTCTGTATGCAATTACATAATATTATACTGTATAAGAATAAACAATTTTATAAGTACAGTATAAGTTCACTTATTATTTTTGCATACTTTGCTCTTGCAGCTAAATTTTAGATATTGTGTATTGCATTTCCAATATGTGTTTGCTTAAAAAATAAATACAGTAGGCATATTCTGTTAGGCATATTCACTTGTTTTGTGTCAATAGATGTACTTAGAGATGCCATAATGTTTTCAATGTAATTTTTGCACACATTTCGACCTTATCCTTAATATTGAATTGAATGAGTGACAGCTCTGTTCGTATAAATATACATTCATATGAATGAGTGAATCATTGATATGATCCAAGATCTACAAAAGCACGCAAATTAACTCATTGCTGAGACGTCTGTAAGTTTCTCGCTTAAAAAACTTATTTCTATCATATTCTAAAAATTCTGATTCCTTTTACGTCCTTCATCTTCAATAGAAAATATGAAGAAAGCGTTACTTACATTAGTCTATTCTATCTTTTATTTAAGTATACTAGGTAATTTTACCATATCAGAAAAATTGAAAGGTACTATTTCACATTAACTTCCAAGAAATTCTGTTTCTATTGAGTTTTAGTTTAGAGGAGTACTTATTCAGCTGTAACTCATCAGTTGCTGTACTATTAAGTTAAAGTAGGATTTAATATTAATACCAGCTACATTATCACTATAGTTTGAAGAATTGTAGCTCATCCTTCATTGCAGTCTGCTTTTAAATAGATATAAACCATAATTATATGTTACATTTTGTAATGCTTCTTTTCAATAAAACCAATGATTACTGTTTTCATGTACTTAAAAAGTAATCTTGATGTTGATATTAAATCGCATTACTTGTAAAATTTAGTCGGGAAGTATGATTTTATTGTTAATAAAAGTTTTTATAAATTAAATAAAGTGCCTCATTTACCTTTGAACAGTCGTGTACAAGATAAAGTTGTGGTTAAAAGAATAGCCTTTTGTACATTAATCCTAACATTCATACCGTACTAAAATCTTTAAGAAATTTTATTGAGTTTAAATGATTCATTTTCAATCAGTCATTCACTTCTATTTGAGAGATTCAAACAAGTTGATTGAGATATGATTTAAAAAAATTTGCGTATGGCTTTCATTGGAGACACGGGAAGTTCCACCTCGCCGTTTGAACCATTTTATGGAAAACACAGGGGGAGCTATGACGCAGACTGCGTCATTCAAATTCTAGGGGGGGGGGGGGGTAAAGTTGATTGAAACCGTGTTTAACGTGACGACATTCAAAAATATATTACGAAGTCAACAGATAGAATGTCAATAAATGACAATAGATTTATAATTATTATTATACTATTGAATATGAATTAGCTAAAATAGTTATGTTTAGGATTTGTGCAGGAATTTATTATTCAAGCTGAACGAGACGCTAAGCGAGTGCTCTGAAAGTGGTTTATACAACTCTCCTTAACAGTTAATAGTTGATCAGCGAAAAGAGCAATGAGTCGAGTTAAAAATTATCAAAAGTAGACACAGATCAGCTATTGGAGAATCATGGTTGTCCAATCTGATGGTTCTAGCTGCAAAAAAAAGATGTACTTGAATCTATTTCCAGTGAAGAAATAATTGAAAGGTTTTCTGTTCCTCATCCCAAAAAAACTGCTATGTAGGGTTTAAAGAGATAGATTTTACAAGCTTAGAAAGTACCTAGCTAACTCGTAGATGGTCACAGCCTACAAATTTAAAATGTTTGACTTCAAACTGTTGATGCTTTTCATGTATTTTACGATAACTACTTACTAAAAAGTAAGAACTGCCATAGCAAAATTTACTAAGTAAATACTAAAAATTCAGTAATTTTTCATAACTATGTTTTTATTTTGTTATTGAAAGACACTTCTTTCGATTGTGTGTTGTAAATAACTATACATGAAATGTGTGCCTTTTATGTACTTCATCCATACATAAATTCTCCCAAGGCTACTACACTAAGTAAATAACCTGTTGTTTAACTACTGTCCAATATATAAATATTAGCATAAATGACTTAGTATTTTGAATTTTTGTGTTTTACAAATGAAGTTATCAACTCATTGTTTCCACTTCCTTTAAAGGAACAACTTGTAAAATTATTTAACCTTAATGTAATTGGTACACCGAACATAAACTTATAGGCATTTCATTTTTATTGAACCATTGTGTATTTGTAATAATATTTGATTGTTTAAAAACCATTTAGGTTCAAATTTTTATTTAGCTATTATGCAATTAAGTTTATTGAGCAGAAGTTCATTATATTCGGTTCATTTCTTTTTTACCTTAATACAAAAATGTTACCTATGTAAAGAATCTCAAGAAATATACTTGAATTTTTTCAATACTTATATAAATCTTTTAGTTTTAGAACGAATATGGGGGGCTTATTTTTTCGCATTTTTTGGGGGGCTGGTGCTACATTTAGGGGGGTGCGTCATGAGGCTTGAGGGGTGCCTAATTTATGGGGGGGGGGGGAAATGGTGCTAAATTTAGGGGGGGGGGGGTGCGTCATGAGGCTTAGGGGGGATGGGCACACCTGGAAAACATATGGTGGAACTACAGTTTTAGGTGTGTTTCAAACCACTGATAATATAATTTCATGCTTATAAAAATATTTAATAAATTTCTGGATTGTTCCATAACTATCTGCGTAGTTAATATTAACTTTTTATTGTAAATTCAACGACTTGCAGTCAATTTTAATTGAAAATAAATTATATTTCTACTCACTTCAGGCCAAACGTTTTCGAGTCATGGAGACTCATCTTCAAAGGCCTTTAAGGCTGTGCGCCAGCCACCGTGACTCTGACCAAGTCTCGAGTCCCGACTCAAGGCAACAAACAAACGAGTCTACAATCGAGTCAATCGAGTTTGGTCCGGTTTTGAATCACACTGGTGGATTAGTTTGTAACTAGCTTTCCATATCCCTGAAACGTTGCCAGATCTCTCGGCTCACGTCTACTCCCCTCTTCGCCTGGTCTGACTAGGCCTTCTTGGGTGGGAGGGAGAGTCGTTCTACTACTCATAATCTTGTAAAGCAAATATAGTTTCCAAGCCTGAGCCACAGATATTCTAATACCTGAGCTTTCATTCACAAAAATAATCCGATATGTCTGACGGCTAGAGAGCCTGGTCAGTTTGAGCTCTCTGTTCACTTCGGGTGGCATGAGTAGTTTGTACATTGTTTTGTGCTGTGTGTCATTTTTAACCTAATATTGTACAGAATTCTACAATAATAAAACTAATTTTTGTTTTATGACATTAATGTAAGGAATTTTTTCTTGTGTTAATAATGGCAAAGCAAAGCATTAGTTGGGTCATGTCTTTCAATATTTTGTTTTTTATTTTTCAATTTACCCAGGGTTACTCCTAATCGAATCATATCCTCTCTAATTTCCTTAATTATCTTCTTAAGTTGAAATAATTTTAGTTATTTTTTCAATTATACTATACATTTATTTCCAAAGAATCACGTGTCTCAATTTTTTGAACAAGCATACAGTAAAGATACACCTAATAATTTCATGATTATAAAAAATAGTTTCTGATTGAGTAAAAACGGGGGCCATCGCGTGAGTTTTTGGCGCCCGAGGCAAATATCTTAGATTTTGGGGAAATTTATTAAATTTGGAAAAATAACTAATAAAATATAAAATAAATAGAATAAAATTGATTATTATAATTTGTAGAAGGCTTTTTTACAAATAACACTTTATTACCTCATATTCAAAACATACTATAATATTTTTTGTAATTTTCAAAGCCAATTCAGAGCTAAAAAATCTTGGAAAAACCAATATATATAATAAAAAACCTTTATTGCAGCAACTCCTGAGGTTGTCAGAAGCATTACTAATTGTCATATTTCACATCAAAATAATTTTGTCCCATACAACATTGCTAAAACGTTAAAACAGATAAAAACACAAAATCACATTCAAAATTAGCCTACCTATCTATTGCAGTGTGTCATTTAAAGATGTCTATAAATATTGTTTACAAAGTCTTGGCCCTTTCATGAAAATCCTGAAACCTATATAATAATAAGTTATTCATCAAAAAAATTTCAGTCTATGCTTAAAAATTGGATATGGCAGATTTTTGAAGGTCTCTGGACTGGCATTAAATAGTTTTACACTTATAAAAAGAAATGTCTTTTGTGTGCTTGAATAATTGTAACGGTGAGTAATCAAGTTATTTCTTGTGCGTGTGTTGTGAGTAGGTATCATTCCCTATATAGTAAAGTTTTCCAAATTATCTTTCTCAGATCAAACACTGTAAAACAAAGAGGGAAGGTAGGGTCAAAATTTGAAGCAGTATAATTTGAAGCATTCCATGTGGAAATGTAATAATTTCCCCGGGCCCCTGGACCCACTATTCGGTTGTGGGGGGGGGGGTACTATTCCTTGCTTGAAAACCGAAAACCCCCCAACCTTTTATGTGGACAATGCAACATTAAAAATATTTTTGCTCATTAGTCAGCTAAAATTAGCTGACTATTATAGCCAATTTTTATTTTTTCAAGTTTTTCATCTCATAATTTGTAGTAAATTTCTGTTTGTAAAGCACCTTTTTAACCGACTTCCAAAAAGAACAAGGTTCTATAATCGACCTGTTTTTTTATGTTTGTACATCAATCATTCGGACAATATTGAACCGATTTCGATGATTTTTCAATTACAGTTCCACTACAGTTTTTATTGAAAGGCTCTCTTATTGTTATCTATCAAAGAAGTCCTATAATATAATTCCAGTCACAATGTAAGCTCTCCAATAATTTAATCATATTTTATGATTAAGATGCAGTAGTATATGGGAAAATCGCAAGTTGAAATTGAAGAATATGAAATTCTACGTCGATTGATGTATAACAATATATCCGTTCAATTGTTCATTCACAATCAATTTTCAAAAATCAGGTATTTTTATCTCCTTTGTGAAAAATAAGTCACCTAATTTTTCGTTGCATTTATTATGCTCACTCCAACACATAAAAGTTAGAGGTAAGAAGTTTTAGATCATTGAATTTACTTTCAGAAGAGTTCTCAATTTGAAAATTGGCAACATAGCAAGTCCTTGCATATGTGTGAGTGAACGTGCTTGCGCATTTGCATGAGGAAGTTGACTCTGTAAAACTAAAGAGAATCCAAGAAAACTTTGGGGCAACGTAGCTACCCAACGATTTAATTTGGATTTACAATAATCTCTCTATTACTAGAAGGGATATCAGGGATTTCAATGACATACTTTGTATTTCAATCGGGAATATAGTTTTTCTGTAATTAAAGTTTCAAAAAAGTGATTTTTTAAAAATGAAATACTTCATTACAAAAACAATACTTAGTTACATTGATCCTGGAAATTACACTTTTCTATTCTCAACCGTTCATGATACTGGTTGCCCCCAAAAATTAACTTCAAGTGCTCATATCTCAGAAAATAATTGATGATTTTTTTTTTATTTATTGCAATAGACTACATTTCAGTAGCCTAATAATCTCCAGTCAAAGAGACTTTGAAAAAAAATGACCAAACCCCTATTGCACAGCCTGGATTGGCCTGGAGCGAGTAAAAATATAATTAATGGCAATTAAAATTGACTGCAAATCGTTGAATTTACCATAAAAGTTAATATTTAATAAATCTTAGTATATTTGATAATGAAGCTCAGATAAAATTATCATATTTCAATAAAGCGAACCCAGATATTGTCAGTTCTACTGTTTTCAAAGAACAGAATATTTAGCTTTTAATACAAACATGAACATTAAAACCTAGATGCTTGTGATGAGAATAGTCGTATTGACAACTTCTTTGTGTTTATTTTATTCATCACGTTCAGGTTCTTCAACACCTCAAAAATAAAGCATCATTTCATGATTGTGTTATACTTAGTAAGTTATTTTGAGCATTCGTCATATTATGTGCTACTTTATTTTTCACAGAAGATAATGTGAGATAGTCTCAACTCTCAACATTAAATTCAATATGTAGTGATAATAGGCATTTTTCCGCCGAGTGATACTTTCAATTATTTATCAGTAGATTTCTCAATAATCATTCTCATTGCAGAATTATTAAAATCATCGCAAATTCTCTGCTAAAGAATTATCACAAACAGAATTTATTAATTTCGAATTCTTTAAAGTGCTAATTATTTAGCATTCATCGATTTCCATTATCTATGTTGTCCATCATTGCGGAAGTCTTTAGTATAAATTAATAGCAATTTGAGGACTTCGAAATTAATAAATTATGTTTCTGTATATTTGTCAGCTTGTTAAATTGTTAGTTACTTCAAACTAAATTATTAGAAATCATAATAATTCAAAAGAAATACAGTGTCAGAATATAATTCAGATGCTTTTCAATTATACTGGTTTCTTATAATTATTTAGCAGGAAAACACTTTTCTGTGCATCATTCTTTCTTATAGTGATAGTCCAGTTTTTTTAATACATATTATCAACTAATATAATAAGCTGTGTACCGTATTTGATTGGTTACTATTGTGTACATGTGTGAGTACATAATGCATGTACTAAACATATTTTTACTAGACATATTCATAGATGGGTTTATTCTTGTTGAAAATAAATCATTTAAAAATCACAATGATAAATTTATTGGTTCAACTATAACACGTAATAATGATTAATAAATATTAAAAAAATAAATGTTTATAAATCAAATATGTAAAATATTGGAAAGATATCAATTTTAAAATCATAAATTTAAGTTGCTAGAGCATAACAATTAACAATGAATCATTCTTATAGAGACATTTTCGAATCGGTATCGCACCTATTTATTTTCTGTGGCGGGAGCGAGCGACTCTTGACTTCCATAAACTGCTTTCTGTAGTCTGCATAAGAAGTCGGCTGTTTAGAAAGTTTCTGCGAAAGAGCTAGAAGAGTGGAGATTGACGTGTCATCATCATCTTCGGGGGAATTCAAGCTCAATAATTTCTCTCTATTAATTTCTCCAAAATCTTCATCTTTAATATCATCGACTCCAGCTTCATAAGCTGGTGAAGCCCTGTCGATACCTGTAGTGTCTACTTTTCCTTCAGCTACGACAACATCTTCAAATCCTCGAACCCCATCCATTGTTTGATCATCATTTGATTGTTTAGGGTGTTCATCGGTAAGTTCTTGTGTAAAATTTTCAAGTTTGTCGCCCTCCTGACACTCAACTGCTTCATCAGCGGTAAAAACTTCATCGGCAAAAATTTTTCCCATCTGCTCCTTGGAAATGTTTGAATTCCTAGATTCTGTAGATTTCTTGACATTTCTATCTTGATTTTTATTCTCTTCTCTTGACTTATTGACAATAATTAAATCCTCTACAAACTCCTCAGATCTTCCAGATAGCAGCTTTTCAATGTTGCCATTCACAGAATTATTATCCTTCAAGTTATTCAAAACCTTGTTGCCTTCATCTTTTAATATTTGTTCTCGTTCATTGGTTGAAATAATTGTCTTGTCATCATTATCTTGTGTAATGCTGTCAGCAGCAGATACTAAATTGTTTTGTTCAGTATCTTTCACTTCTTTATTTGAATTTCCATGAGCTTTATCTTCAACTGCTTCATAATTTTCGGAGTCAGATAATTGCAAATTGATCTCTTTGTAAAGGTCACTGAATCTCATATTTTTTCCTGTTTGATCAGCGCATTCATCACTAAATATTTCATCAAATTTGAGTGAAACAAACGACATACTATCAATGGAGTCAGCATTCGCACCATTTAAATTAGTAAGATTATTAAAATTTTCAGTGTTATTAATTAAACTACTGTTACTTGTGGGAATCATCTCATATTTATTTGAACAGATTTTTGATTTCAAAATTTCTTCATGTGCCTCATTTGTTTCTTTGTCTTGAACTTCTGAATCTGAGACATTCTTCTTGACTTCTTTCAGCACATGCAATACCTGTTGTATATTTTTTGCGCCATTCTGCCATCTTTCAACAATTGCATTTTTCTTGAACGTTACAGGTACCTTGTTCTGGACAGATGCAGATTCCCCTTCTTTTTCCAAATTCTCAAATTTTTTAATCAAATCAGAAACTGGTGTGACTTTATAAGTTTCAACACCACTATCAGTTTGAGCACTTTTCTTGGGGTTCTCTCGTTTTGGGCTATTTTTAGGTACTAGCTTACTTGTGGGGAGAGGATGAAGAATCCCTTTAGATGTTTTCTTGATGAACATTTTACCTTTAATTTTTTTCGATATGCTCCTCTTCAGAAATGTTGAAGTTATGCGATCTGTGGCAGGTGTGCCCCAATCACTTTTACACACAGATTCCAAGTTTCTGTTTTTCCTAATTTTTCGTGGTGTTGAATGAGATCCCAGTTTATATATTAGCATTTCAGACATGATTTCTCCATCTTTCAATCGTTTTGGTGTTTTCAGCATAATAGGAGTGCGGGCAGCAGGAGGATGTTTCTTGGCTAATTTGAGCGCCACAGACAGGGGACTTCCTTGCTGGTTCTGTGCATCTTGTTCTGAGTTGTCTTCAATAGTTTTACTTGTACCTGCTACAGCCTCATACTGCATAGTCGAGAAATTGTTGTCATTTGAATCTATAAGTGGTGCACCTTCATACTTGCTTGTGTTATCCTGTAGAGAATTCTTGAGACAGTCATCCAAGTTCACAGATGGTTGCAGAGCATCAGGAGCTAAATCTGTATCAATTCTCTTAGTAATAAAAGGACAGTCTATTACACATTTTATGATTTCAACCTCTCTTGCAATAATTGCATTTTGGAAACCTTGAGATTCTTGAAAATTATCTTTTGATATTTTTCCATTCAATAAGATCATCCCATTTTCACCTTCACAAACTGCAGCCCCTAAAAAATCGTCCATCTTCATATCACATTCTTGTGATTCTAATTTTTTCAAGGAGCTATTTGACACAATCTTTTCCTCAATGACAGTACCTTTTTTGTTCTGGGGAGTGTCAAACAACTTATTAGTCACTTCTTGATATTTTTGAGTGATATCTGTTTTGTTAATCTGTTTTTTGTGGTCAGTAGCTCCTTTACAACAAGTATTTTCAAACTTATCTTGCTCTTGATTCGTACTTTTTTTGTTGATTGATGAACCATTCTTATTCATCTGTTCATGAGGTTTAGTATTTGGGGATTTTCTGTTCTTACCTCTAGTAGTTTCTTCATCTGAAGTATTGTCTTTGGAAGCAAGAAGTTTTGATGTTTTCATTTTATTATCTTTTTGAAAGCTATTTATTTTGTTGTAATTGTCTTTATTATCATCATTTGCTTGTGATCCATTCGGTGATTTTGAAATATGACTTGATTTTTGATGACCTCTTTTCTTTTGTGCACTATCTGATACATCCACATTTGAAAACGGTCCCAACTTGTAATTTGACAAAACTGAAGATACTTGATTGCATTTTGATGGAGAAGCATCTAATAGTTTATCATTATGAAAATTCTTGCTGGTCACCATTCCAACAGACCACCTTGATTTACCTACTATCTCAGTTTTGGTCTTGGTATCAGTAACATCATACGATTTTCTTGACACAGGCCTACTTTCAGGCTTGAGACTAGTTCTCGAAGCAGTTGTAGCTTTTTCAGTACTCTTTGTGTGACTTTTCTTGCTGTTTGGCTTAGATCCTGCACTTGAAGTTCTTGGAGATGTGGATTGTTCTTGCTTACCTCCATCGTCCAATCTTGCATTCTGTTTCAGAGAAGAAGGCGACTTACTTTTGGACCGAGTAAAGTGTGAATCTTCAGTTTTTGGTTTTGAAGCTTTCTTATTTTTGGTGTATTTCTTTTTCAAAACATCATACTCCTGCTCCGTGACTTTCATCACATACAGTTCTTCCTCTAAATGTTGATGAGTGGATCCATTCACGTTTGAATTTTGTGAACTATCTAGTTTCGAAACATTAGTTATCTTTTCCATTGACTTAAACTTCTGGAATGTCCGTGGAGAAATGAACGCCTCAAAATTTTCTCTTTTGGTCGGCATATCTTTAGGAACTGTACCATTTCGTTCTGCTTCCATTTTCAAAGTATTTTCTGTAAAATAAATGTGAAATGTAAATGTTGTTTAGTGATGAGAGAGTTCAAGAAAAACTTGATTTGAATTTGAAAACTACATTTGCTTCAATTCGCTTTTCATGATCAATGTTGACCACTCTATAGGCCTACTTCCGCTTGATGTGCGCAGATCTGACCTGTGCAGAACTGAAAGCAATAAATGACACACACAAAATAACGTAATGTTTTTTTTAACTATTGTCACTAACACTAACGAATTGTAGACATAGTTTTAGAGGAAAAGTGTTAACTCATTGAATTGATCAATGCTTTCGTTTCTTGAATATTGACAATAGACTCAAGAGGAAAAAAGCAATGCTTCAGTCAAGTGAGTGAATTTGCATACATTTAGGCCTATCTCTGAAATTAGTACTGTATTACTAATCTATAGTCTTCGAATCTAATATCTTGAAACATTGCAGAAAAATTAAGTATCAAAGTAAAAATCTAGATAAGGTAGGTTAATATGGTCAAGTAGTAATATTATAGCTAGTTCGAATGATTTTCACCAGAATGCATCAGGATACTCTCCCATCAGGTCACCTAGACTGGTAGAGTCCATTACTTGTGAGGTAGAAGCTTTTCAGAGCACGGTTGACATTGTTTTTCTGAGCTGTTGTGGAAAAATAGATGCTGTTACTAGATTTTGAAGGTAAGTTAACAACTATTTCTTTGTGTTTTGAGCACATGTGATTGATCTTATTATTGTTTTCAGAACAGGTTTTAATACTAGATCGATGGGTAACATTGTTGAGTAAGCAACTGTTGGTACAAATTATTTATTTTGGTATAATCACAACCAGCACTTGTTGGTAATATGGCCAACCCTGGCAGTTGCCAAAATTAGTAGCACCTATTTGAAATGTTGGTTATAAGTAATTATTTTTTGTTTCCAGAAATGTATGCTGATGAGCATACTGAGGAAAAAACGTGGGATCTGGAGTCAGGAGGGATTTTAAACCAAGCAAATTAAAGACATCAGAGCTGACGTCAAACTGAAAAATAATTTACTGTACCGTACTTTTATATTGACCAAATATATTAATTAAATAGATTTAAGTACTAGTTATTCTATTTAATATCCTCATAACATATTTCTAAGTTACCTAATAATTTTTTCTAAGGGAAGTTTATTTCACAATATCATGTTGGCCATATTACAATCATATGATTTTAATATGGCCAACAGGTAAAACCTTGGAAAATATTTTTTTATAATACTAAAAACTAGTTGAATAGGTTTATATTTATTTTTCTCATCAAACAAATAGATGTTCTTCAAGGGTACATAAATAATTTTACTTAAGTTTGAAAATTGTGACCAGAAAAATTGATCAATCCTTAATATGGCCATATTATCATCACCCACCTTATAAGATTTTGCAAATTATTTTCAGAGAAACTAGCTTTTTACTATGGTACACTAATAAAAAAATTTATGATTAAACGCTTGTCATCTTTGAATATTCTTCAACTCCGAAAGCATATAAAATATGTTCTTGGAAAATCCACCGAGTTTTCAAAAAACCAAGAAGCAATATATAAATTTCATCATGAAGGATGAAGCTTTAAGTTTTTTATTTTAAGAGGTAATGCAACCCTCCCACAAGCTAGAGGATGTAGATTTCGGATTAAGCGTCTCAAAATATATATGAAACCGCTGAGGCAATGAGTTTTGCAACGCATTTTAAAAAACTATAGGTATCTGAACACACTGTTGTGCAAATTTGAGATTAAGCGGTCACTATAACTCCAGCACCACTGATCACAAAACCAAATATTCTCATTCTTTTAAAAATATTGTTGACTAAAAGTTTATAGAGAATGAATTTTCTCGACAAACTCGCAGTTTTCAAGATAACTTAATAGCAAAAAACCAAGAAACATAAAAATTTCCCATCATAACATTTTTTATTTTTTCGCAATCCCTCCATGATTTTATTTTTTATTTTTAAGGATGAAGCGACCACTTCCAGATTTCAAAATGCATACAGAATTATTGAAAAAAAATCGACAAAAATATGCATGAGATTTTCTTTATTGAGTGGCCGTCATCTTTGATTTGTATACCGGATGTTTTGAAAAGTTTATGATTCTTGAGGTAATTCTAAAGAACTGAAAATCACCTGAATTCTCAACATGAAATTTAGAAATTTAGGGGGTTTCAATTTTTGAGATGAATCAACCCTCTCACATATTGGAGAACATGACAACTTAATTCAGTGTGTTACCGCCGATACTAATCGCGGTAAGTGAGATATGTAGTTACCGCCAATATGCACTGTAAATAGATTATTTGAATCAACCGCCCGCGCAATGAGTGCCAACCGCCTAGTGCAAGTGACAATTATTTATCAAGTACTCGATGTAATTGCATTGGCAGCATGCTTAGTTTTTCCTCTCATCCTGTTCCGCCTTCGCTTTTGTACTTGCTTCTGATGTGTTCGCTCTAGTGATGGGCGATACAGGCCGGTGTATCGATACGGCGTATCGATACGTATCGGAAGCCATTGTATCGATACGCGTATCGTATCGTATAGGTTTGTATCGATATTCACTCGTATCGGATGAAAATATCGTATCAAGTCAATATTGAATATTATCAATATGAAATGAACAATGAATGATTTTATGAACTTAAGAGCAAGAAAGATGAAAAAATATCAAATCGATCTAAAACAAACAAAGAATGATTTTATGTACTTTAGTAGAAAGCAAGAAAGGTTAAATTAGAATAGAATAAGGCCCAATATTCCAATAATGCTTAAAAGAAACATTCATTGGCATCATTGGGCTTTATTCAATTATTATGTACAGCAAACCTGTCTTCTAGGGAATGTAAAATTATTATTGAATATAATGTTAAATTAAAATAATATCAAATTTTCCACAGTGACCAATTGAACTCTTTGTTATTTACAAACGTGAAGTAGACTCCTTGCATGCTTCATAATTTGATTTGATGATTGTTGTATTCATCTCAGTCTTTTTATGGCCTTGAGGTTTTTTCAAGGACTATTTTTTAAGTTTTTAAGGTACCCTAAGACAAACCTTATTCTTCAGCTAAGACTGACTGTTTAGGCAGGAAAAAAAACATTCATATCAAAATAGAATGTTGTAATTTTATTTTACAAAGTATATAAAATAGATATAAAAAGTATAAAAACAGAAATCGCCCAATGAATATCAGCATTAAAACCAGAAGAGAATCAGAAGATACGAAACGATACGACACAGGTCTACTTGTATCGATACGGGTGTATCGATATGCCCTCGTGTATCGATACAAAAAGATCGATATTTTCCCCCGTTGTATCGATATTCGATACGATATGTATCGATACGCACATCACTAGTTCGCTCGCAGCCGCCTTTTCTCTTGTTTCGTTGCACCGCTTGTATTTTGTGATTTCCAATATATTGACTGTTTTATCGCATTAATTCAGTTCGTTTTAGTTAGTACTTGTATTCAGAACTTACGGTATTGCAAGAATCTTCGCGACTCCCGCTCGATTAACGTGTTCTCCCCGCTAACCTGTTGCCTCGTGTGTACAAGAAAGAATGACGCTCTGGTTATACCAGCTACCAGTGTAAATTTTGTGCTTTGATTTCAAACAGCGATTTATCAAGGTACCTTGAAAGACTAATTATCGCCATCGATTGATCTCTGTGATCAACACCAACTCTCCGAGTATGAGTGAATGTTTTACAAGGAACATTTACAAGCTTTACATACAAAAACAGAATCGACTTTTGCAGACCATATCATTCAAACTGGACACACTTTTACTGACATCACTACCAACTTACACATTCTATATATAAAATCTAAAGGACACGAACTCAACACCTTGGAACAATTTGAAATTTACAAACACACCACACACAATAAACAAAACATCCTCAACGAACAGTTAAATTTTAAATCACACAAACTTTTTGACCACATTATACAGAAACCACAGTTCTTCTAACCAACAAACCAACATCGATATTTAGGATGCCTTGAAGATGGGTTTTAACAACTCGAAAACGTTCGGCCTACAGAAGTAAGTGATATACTACTTATTTTAATAAAAATTTGACTGCAAGTCGTTGAATTCACTTGAAAAGTTAATATTAACAACGCGCGCAGTTTGTCATGGAACAAGAAATCCAGGAATATTATTAACTTTTTATGGTAAATTCAATGACTTGCAGTACATTTTGAGAATAAATAATAGGAGACTCATATTCAAAAGAAGATGAGTCTCCATTACTCGTAAACGTTTGGCCAAAAATGAGTAAAAGTACCGTATTATTTATTCTTAATTAAAATTTACTGCAAGTCCTTGAATTTACCATAAAAAGTTATGTTAACAACGGAGATCGTTATGGAACAAGAAATCCAGGAATGTATATTAATGAGTAAATTTGTGATTGAGTAGCAGTCATCTTTTAATATGCTGTAACTTTAGTGCCGCTCTGAATCCATTGTTTTCGACATAATTGCAAAACTAATTAAAAAATTACCCCTCATTCTGTAGAATATGTATTCTTCTAGAAGTTTGCATAGCATGTTCTGCCCTGAAAAGTTCATAGTATTCGCGATAGCCTAATTGCAAAAACTGAAAAACGCCTGAATTTGCATAGCCTAATGAAATTTTGAGTTTTTTCGATTTCTGGGGTGAATCCAGTGGGGGGTCTTGATCCAGGACTATATACCACAATTATTGATACAGTACGAAATGTTAAAGAAAAATGTATGAAGTCCTAATAGAAAGAAAGAACACTCAATCTTTCTATGAAATAAAACAAGATAAAAATTATTGAATTGATTCAAATTGAAGAGTTATCCTATCATTTTTATGGAAATGTTTGATACACCCGCAACAATAGCCTATATTTTTAACAAACAGTATAGGTTTTGCAGACCAGGTTTTAATGTGTTACAGTAACTATCAATTTGTGGATAATTGTTGAACAAGTGCGGTAGGACTATTTCGTCTTGGAAAACAATATAATTACCGGTATACTGTATTTTTAAAAAAAATGATAACTGAAGTATGAAATAATGTACTCACATTTATTTTATCAGATGCAAATCATTCAAAAACTTATTTCCATGTCATCATGCATCGTATTCCGAGCAATATAGGTATGATTCTGGGTTTATTTGCTCATCTCTATGTTTCCAGTAATATGTTCTCATATATCAGACATCAACAGGATTCAATCAGATTCTGAAATAGCAATTATCGAGTATGAGTAAATAATATGAATTGATTATGTTATTCATAAATAGTACAATCATGGATTATGTCTTATTATCAATTATTTTGCCTATTTCCAATTCATTGAAAATTCTACTCCCAACTTAGTTTTTTTGAAAATAAGCTTTATAACAATAACTTGCCACCTACTTGTTTCAAACTTGTACTTCTTCTATGCGATTGAAGTCACAATTAGAACGATAATAAACAACAAATTTTACTTATGGGAAAATATAATTTAAATGTTAATCAAAAGTTAATATAATAACAAGTATGATGTTGATTCATGATATGTTAATAACTAGAACCGTTAATATAATAATCCATTCTGATAATATATTCAATTTATTATATTAAAATAAGAGTACAAGAAACATTATTGTGAACAAAATTTAATATGGTAGGCGGGTAGGCCTACTATATATTTCATTCATGAACAAAATGATAATAATTATATCGATCTAGAATAAAATTCACATAAAATTATACAATTTAATGCAACATAAAAGTACCGTCTGGTCTGGGGTTCCTGCCATAAAACGATTGTTCGATAATTATCGTACTCCCATAAATCAAGATGGTGTAAACAAATTTATTCCAAATGGTAATGCTGAAAGAAGTTGTACTATACCGCACATAATTAATAGCAATACAATTAATGAAACTGGATTGAATAATTACGAAAGGAAAAAATTATATTTATTACAAAGATTTTCAAGTTTGATCATTCCTTTCACCAAAAAGGAATAAGAAAATTGATAATCAATGCTTACAAGTTTTATGCGCTAAAACTGGTATTTCAGACATAATATAGTCTGCATAATTTTGAAAGAGTGATAATAATTCATTTCAGAATTGGTATCTTTGAGCACTGGCACAACGGCGTATCCAAGAACCCAACGAATTAACAAAAAATAATAATAGTTATTATTATTATTATCAGTTGTGCTGATAGGCACATGCAGCATTCAACTTCTTTGATTTCTTTTAATATAAGAAAAATGATAAAACAAAAAAGAAACTAACTTCAATAAAATAATACTCAAAAATTATAAACTCACGTACTAAAAAGTTTAAAATAACTTATTCACTCTGAACTGGGAAAATTTTTAATTCAATACATATAACCTTTTAGAAACTGCCAAATTTTCCATAACCTTCCAAAATATTACATCGAATTTATTATAAGCTTCATAAAATATTTGGCGCTAACTTCAAAACGTTACTTATAATAAATTAAAAATTTTCTCAGTTCAAAGTAAATAGGAACTTTATTTTAAACTTTTTAGTACCTTTATTTAGTACAATTTTTGAGTATCATTCTATTAAAGTCGGTTTCTTTTTTGTTTTACATTTTTTCCAGCTTTTTAGTTGAATAGTCAAATTTTTAAAACATTAGAAATTTCTTCTATATTATGAAATATTTTTCTATATAACATATAAATTAAACTTACCAGTACTAAAAATCTAACTGCGAGAAAGTTAATAAATTAAGTAAAATACTTTAACTCTTTATTAAACGTAGAATATTGTATTTAGGAAAATTATAATAGGGAAAGGCTTCTTAAAAGGGAAATAACTTTTGATTTATTTCAATTCTGTCTCTTTCAGAGTATACCTAAACTAAACAATTAATAACTGAGATTTTTTTAATTCTTTTTTTTTAAATTAACCATCTCAAAAACATTTTACAACTCTAAACTACGATTGAAACTATTTAACCTTATTTGTTCGACTCCATGGCATCAACTAAATTATCAAGTACCCAACAGGGCCTTATTGAAATCATGCCATTTTCTATCCGTCCGTGCCCCAGCGCTTGAAAGGAATATTCTAGTCTCTTGAAACTTTTAGTATCTCATGGTAACTTCCTCATAGTCCAAGTGAGATCGCTATTGATTTTGGAGTTTGGAGGTTGAATATAAAAATAGTTGGACGCAAAACGCAGGTTTCCACTATAGGATCTAGGTTAGTTTAGGGTAGTGAAAATCAAAACATTTGACCATTATGAAGACGGATTAAAACAATTATCCACTTTACTTTTTCTACTGCACAAGCGTTGACATTTTTTATTTTTTATTGTGTTGACATCTTTTCTTAAATAATTTCGTTGCATCATATGATTTAAAAAATCGGGTAGATTTGAAGCGCCCTATGTATAGATGATGCAATGATCGGCCTAGTAAACTGCACCGGCTATCCTTCTATCTGTGTAAAACTATTCGGACAAAATTCAAATGAAGACAGCGATGAATGCTCCTTCATGCTTAATATTGGGCCGATCCCTGCAAAACTTGTTTTTTCTCATTTGAATTTTTTTATTGAAATCGGTTCAATACTGCTCAAATAATTGATTTTTTTGTAGATTATACGTCTTGGAGACTCCAGTTAAGGAGTATAAGACAACTCAGATTAACAATTAAACAACCTTAAAGACACTACTTACCGTAATTACTATATCAATTAGATGAGGTGAGACTTAATTTTGATGTGAAAGGAACTCTTGTACACTATAAAAAGCTTTATCAACTAGATATTTTTTCAGTTTTTTTTTTAATCTATATATATATAATCGAAATACCACTGACTGACTCATTCATCACAGTTTCTCAGGAACCACTCGACCAAAAACGATAAAATTTGGTACACGTATTCAGTAGGGGGACTAGACGCGTGCTAAGAAAGGGTTTCAAAATTTGCCCCAAAATTGAAGATTTTTGAAAATTTAGGTGACAACAATTTCTAGAGAACCATAAGGTCAAATCAGATAAAGTTTGGTATTCATGTTAAGTATCGGCCTTAGATGTACCTTGGAAAAAAGTTTCAAAATTAGTCCCAAAATGGGCCCAAAATCGACGATTTTTGAAAAGTTTGGTGATAAACAGCCAAATATTTTGAAATTTGCACTTAACAGATGTCATCAACCTGGCATAATAACATTTCATCATACCCAGTCATATGTTTCCCACATATTGCAAGGCTCCGACTGTATGGTAGCCTACATGCAAAGTGCAAAGTCTTTTGCTGTTCAAAGACAGTGTAAATAACGCTGCTAAGGGGTCTGCCATATGATTAAAAACGGTTCTATCAGCTGTTCCTTTAAGCTGTTTGGCTGGCAAGTTCAGTAGGTTAGGTCTATTAATGAATAATAATTTGTTTCAAACAAAGCAAACTTATCCCGAGCTACCAAAATAATTTCAATTGCTAAAAGCCAACGTTTATGAAAAGTATATGTTTGATTAAGACCCTAGATGCATACTAAGTAATGGTATCAAAATTCTCCCCAAAATCACCTATTTCTGTAAATTTAATCACAATGGAAATTAGTTGGACCCCCCGGGGGTCCAGGGGGCGGAGCCCCCTGGCTAGACGGTTAAGGCGAGCGAAGCGAGTCTGCCGGCTAGTATTTCTATATTTTCAAAGCTCTTTAAAACTGCGGTAGCTTGTTGTAGTTTCCTATCAATATAACTAGGTTTTTGTTTGAATAAGCTACTATTGTGACTCACCAAGTGATAATATTCTCGACTTCTTGTATTATAATAGTGTACGTCAAGAGTTTGGTTAATATCATTTGCTTTTACATATAAAGTAGCTTCATACACATATAAGCAGGGTACAGTTAGGAGACCAAAAGTCTCTTGAACAACGGCGTACATAAATCTAATCTATTTACTCTTTCCATACACCTAACCGCTTTCAGCAGTTCGTTGATGTATAAATGTATAAAAACAGGTCGAACTGAGAACCTCCTCCTTTTTTGGAAATCGGTTAAAAATACACATTGGCAGTTCTTAAAAAAAGTTTAAATGAATAATTTTTTTAATAATTTAACGATTTAATATAATTTAAGAAAATATATCAACATAATCAAAAATTAAAGAAAACATCAATGCATGCTCTGAAAAAAGTGGATAATTGGGCTAATCATCAGCCTTGTAATATCCAATGGTTTGATTTTCAAATGTAAACAGCACCAGCAGTCCAATATTTTGATTTTTACTTGTCAAAACCGACCTAGAGCCTATTGTGGAAATCTGTTCTACATCATTGTTATTTTTGGATTCGAGCCTCAAAATCCAAAATTAATAGCGATCTCACTTAGACTTTGATGAAGCTATATACCAAGTTTCAAAAGAGTCTGAAATATTCCTTTCAAGCGCTAGGGCACAGGACGGGCGGATCTACAATGACTCGATTCCAATAAGGCTCTCCCGGGTCCTTAATAAATTAATGAAGATTTTCACAATAGTATCATGCAGATGCTATGTAAGCAGAGGCCACGTACCATACTCGTATTTTATGCATACTGAAAATTCATTAAAACAAACCCTTTAAGTTATGGAAATGAACATTCAAATGATTCTATACTAGTAGAATTATTATCTTCATGATTATCTAGGTATTTTGATTATGAAAATTTAATTGAAAATTCTATTGAATTAGTTGTAAAATCAACTTGAAATCTTCGACGAATACAAGCTTTTAGCCAACTTTAATTATTATAAATATTTTTATTAATAAATAAATAAAATAATCTGAGACTGAGTGGTAGAGATGACTGTAGTTTTAACTCCACCTAATAAAGAATTATTTCATTTCAATAATTGGATTATTGAAAATCGTTTTAAAAATGGCGTGAAAGTTGTATTACATCATATTAGATTGAGACAAATTTAGGCTACACTTCGCAATGTTTCTAAAAAAAAAAAAAATTATAAAAGTGATAGAATAATAGGCTAATGTTTAGATTAAAAGGAAAAAGAAAACATTTTTAAAAATTTCAAATAACTCACCTTCAAAATAAATTGGAAACTCACTGCAGCACTACAGACCCAAGAACTGAGTTTAATTAACAGGTGTATTGCATTGATACAAAATTTAACTTGTGAAAAGATAACCAGGAAGTTGATTTGATAAATAATCATCAGCTTGTATACCAGTAATCTCGTGTTGCCAATGGCTTTGAGTGCACCTTTCACATCTTCGATGAGATAATTTTGTTCTCATGATAAACGGATAGCATTATTGGGGGGCATCCAAAATATTTTCTTAATAGTTCTTCATCGTTCATGGCTTGATTTTATTACACCCTCATATTAAACAAAATAACAAGATAATGCATTGCTTTCCCTCTCATTCCATGCTCAAAATTCTACAATCTGATATTAAAACGGACACTGTATTTCACTTTTATTATATTGTTTTACTCACTTAAATTGGAGATGCTAGAGGGATGCTTTTCACTTCTGAAAAGAAGCTTCGTCAGAGGCTGACGAAAATTCTTTTCAGAAGTGAAATGCATCCCTTTAGAATACATAAAAGTGAAATAGTGTCAGTTTTAATATTAGATTGTTCATTAAGTATTTGTCATGGAAAACATCACAGATTTCAAAATTTAAGCTCAACAGTGTAATCCTGGTCTTGAAATTGAATCTAATAATACAATTTTCCTATTTCTTTAGTCTGAAATGTACATTTTTATAGCCCATTCATCTCCTATGATCAAAACGTTTGCTGAGAAATAGGTATACTTTTGATTTATGCAGTGACTGCTCTTTGAAAAAAGTTCAACTCAACTTTTTCTCGTTAATTTCCTTGTTTACACTCAAATAGACTGACCAAATCATGCTCATTAATAGTGTACGGAAGGGGCGAATTCAAGGGGATGATTTTCCTCGAGAGGAAAATGAAAAATATATTTTATGGGGATTTACGCCTTTTATTCAAGCGATAGTGAATAACAAAAATATTTATTATAGGAACAATGTTATTAATGTGCGTTGTTTGCTCAACTGTGCGAGTTCATTTGCTATAAAAAAGGGTAGAGTAGCTTATTTGTGAGATAAATTGGATAATGAATAATAAGACGAAATTGTGAGTTCATTTGCTATAAAAAAGGGTAGAGTAGCTTATTTGTGAGATAAATTGAATAATGAATAATAAGACGAAATTGTGAGTTCATTTGCTATAAAAAAGGGTAGAGTAGCTTATTTGTGAGATAAATTGGATAATGAATAATAAGACGAAATTGTCACAACCACATTTAAAAATATAGAGATACGGTACTAGTTTCGGATGTTACTCCATTATCAATCTCAGACAAACTCTTCAGTTAGTCTGAGATTGATAATGGAGTAACTCTGACAAACTATCCAGTTTGTCTGAGATTGATAATGAAGTAACATCCGAAACTAGTATCTCTATGTTTTTAATAAATGTGGTTGTGACAATTTCGTCTTATTATTCATTATGGATATCTTCTACAATATCACTTTCACCACTACAAAGAAAGATAAATTGGATATTTTTAGAGAATTTTTATAATACTATTAACAATGCTTAGATGTTAAATTTCTTCAAAGAAATTTCCCATGGGAAAATTTGCGGGGTTTCCCAAGATGGTGGTTTTAGAGACAAAAAGGTTTTGTTAAAAATATCATGAAAATCAAATTTTGTGATATAAGTTACAGGTTGCCGGAAAATCGACTCTACGCTCTGCTTGCACAATTTTAGCATACAAACTTCTTCAATAGTATTAATTCAGTGGTTTGTATTAAATAAGTTGCTAGCTAGCCTGGCGAATGTTGTACCGCCCTAGAAGCAAGGGCGGTACCAGCTCAAAGCTCAAAGTTTTGTGGGGAGGGTCATCATGAGTGGGTTTTTGCTGACCTTTTTTGCAAGATTTCACTTCTCCCTACCCCTTCATCAATAAGCGTGGCCAGGAATTTCTCAAAGGTGGTGCGTCAGGAAACCCCCCCACCTCCAAGAAGGGCAGCTATCCTCAAAATATTCTCACAGCCTCCATTGATTATCTAATTGAATAATAATAATGTGAATAATTAACTAATGAAATTTGTAAATACAAAATCCTCTTTTTGACAATTTCCATGTTGTGGTTGGTTGTTAATTATAGCATAATAATAATAATTATAATTATAGCATTGTCTTTTTCCATTTAGTCTACTGTTTGTGTGGTGAAGTTTGGTTTATTATTTTTAGTTATAGAAGTTAGCAGCTTAATAGGAACAGATTTTTATTGCTATAAAATTGTGCTATAATTGCTATAGATTTTGTGCTACATTAAAATAAGAAGGAAATGTACCGGTATTGCTTTTTGAACTAATTTTTGGTTGCTTATTCCTCTAGACTAGACCTTAGGTAATCAATAGTAATTCATAAAAGTTAAACCTTCATGTTTACTCAATAGTACAAAATGGCAAAAACGTATTTATTTATGCTCAAACTATGGCACTTGACTTTATATGAATAAGGTGATCAAAAATGACGGTAACCGGGAGACCTCTCAGTTTGGTTAAAGAAACCTTTAATAAGGGTTTAATAGAAGGAGTGCCTGTCCAGTTGATTTTGCTTGGAGCCCGACAAAGCTGACTACGGCCCTGCCGCATTTCTATCAGAACGGCTACACCATGCACTTCAGGGTTGTACGTTGTACATGCAACAACCATATGGTGACCAGATTTTTTTAAACCCCAAAACGGGACAACTGGACGTGTAAAACGTGGGTTGGGGGGGGGGGGGGGGTGTTTGAAAATTTATCAGAAAATGAGAAAAAACTTTATTTCTTCTCTATACAAAGATATTTTTCTAGTCATTCTCACACATCTCATTCTCTTAAACAAGACCGAAACATTTTTTTTTTCAAAAATCGATGCCTTTTTAAAAAATCTATGCACATAGAAAAAATTTCATGAATTTGGTATTTTTTCAATGCCATCGATGTTCACCATCCGATTAAGACGACCGCAGTCCGCTCATAATTACGAGGGATTTTGGAGCTAAAAGGTTCAATTGTACTGTAATTAGAATTCAAGTTTAGCTTTTAGATCATTTAGAACATAATAACTATCAATAAATGAAAAGCCGCTATTCATGAAGTAGAATATTGGTAACTTAACTAATATTGCCAAAACGAGACAAATGGGTGTCCCGACAAGGATGGTGTGGGGACAATGGGACATGCCTCCCAAAAACGGGACGTCTGGTTACCTTACTCATACCCTATAATAATAGTAATTTATAGTTATAATAATAATAAATTATTGTAATTTTTCTCTTCATAATTATTTCAATTGAATCTATTATAACTGTCTATTGATTCTTGAGTAAGGCTCTATAAAGACTATAGAGCCCTAACTTATTCTTGAGTTATAAAAGTGGTCTAAATATATTATTAAGTTAAATAAAATTTTATTGAAGATTTGAATCTTCCGCTACCCGTTTTGAATACGTCATTTTTGTCATTAGACATGCCATGGTAAAAATGACTGATATTCATATCAATCGTGAGCCAATAGACATTATTTTTGACTTTCACTAGAACTTGCATTAATATTTTTATGTAATTTTTTAATAAAAATGTCTTTGATATTCATATATATAATTTATAGTAGTAGGCTACTGAATCTTCAATGCCTTCTAGAGGTTGGAGTTTTCTCTTCCTCTATCATCACCTAACCTAGACGTTTTATCTATTAATTATTATAGGTTATGATTGTATTTTGGTATTGATTGTTGTGTATGATTATGATTAATTATTGCTAGTTCTTGTTTACATTAAAAAATAACAGAAAAAATTACTTATAATATTTTACGCGTAGCATATTGACACGCTCTCAACAAGATCTCAGAATTATATTGGGAACTTGAGGTAAATATGATAAATACGTCTCTATTAAATTTTACGTGGTTGGTCATTTAAACTATTCAGCTATATTTTTATGTTTGCTAAAAGAACCATAACTTATTGTTATTGTATTTTTGCTACTAATCACGAAAAAAAGAATGATCTTTTTACAGTTTTTATTTCGTCAAGAAACCACCATGCTTTGCATGGGTGAAAGCGTAACAGCATAAGTTTTGCAACTGGCAGATTATACTTTCATTTAAAAAGATTCTAGGAATGCAGTCCCATATCTTCCCCACGAAACAATCGACTAAGAGAATCGATAGTCGATATGAAAGGACCGTTACAGAAGGGTTTGGTACAGAAATCGATTATCGAAATTTTCATTCGATTGTTTCTTGGCAAAGATACGTGACTACAGCCATAGATCAGGGAGTAAGGTTCGTCTATGCTACAACTGATGCTAGTACAAATACCATGGCAGGCTAACTAGTTTTCACTTTTCACAGAACATTACAGGAATAAATATTTCGATGCATTGCCAGAACTCCAGAACACGGTTTTGTAGAATACCTGCAGGGTTGTACATGCGATTATTTCACTGGATGGGATATCGAACTGCAACCCAAGATACTCCTCTGTTCGTAGGCCTTGCTTGGATCACCTATTTGTTTAAAGTCAATCTTTTGTATTGAGACCGGTCATTTATAATATTCTACTAGGTGAATAATATTTCTAATATTCCTATAACTGACAATGAAATAGTAATGGGTTCTATCTCGCTTGTTAGTGACGATTGCTCTGAACCAGAAGGTGATGCTCCTGATAATGATAGAGGTGAGTATGTCCGTTGTACTAGATTTTATGAGCTATTGTTCAATGCATTAATCGAAAGTGAATCATGGATGGATTTAGTTGTGGAAAATAATGCTTCTAAAACTTTCACTTTGTTCTATAATGATAGGATATAATAGGGCCCAATATAATAATAATAGGAATTGAAAAAGTGATAGGGAGGTGGAAATGGCTGAATAATTCAACAGGCATTTCATAAATGTTGGTAAAAATATTACAGAAAGAATAAATTATAAATAATAGGGTTATAAATCAAGTACTGAACATAAAATAAATAGGACTTTCTGCAATTCATTTTTTTCAACCCTGTTTCATCACAGGAAATACAGGATGACATAGTACAGAAACTTATAAGAAAAGTAGCTGCAGGTTTGGAAGGGTTGGGGGAATTGGCTATATCTGGAATTCACTATATCTGCTTGCAAGTGGAACTGCCTATATGTGTACTCTTCGGGAACTGGTTGTATCGGGAACTCACTATATCTGCATGCAAGGGGAACTGCCTATATGTGTCTTCCCCGGGAATTGGCTGTATCGGGAAGTCGCTATATGTGGAACCCCCACTCTACCACCGCTTGGAACGTGGACAGCGCCAAAGTGGGCGGATAACTAAGTGGACCAAGCACCACAACAACAACAACCTAGATCGGTTGCCATCATCACCGTAATATATTTAATTTCTTTGCGTCAAAACTGGGGGCGTTTGGCAAGTTGTAGAAAGATGGGAGAGGGATCAAATTGAAGGACTCTATTCCGTGATGGTGGGAAAACTATTGGAATTTCCAGAATGTTAACATAAAATTAGATATAACGTAAAATGTTCTCCATAAGAATAGAATTGGAATTCAAAAACGTCTGATTTGTTTACATCAATACATTATGTGATTGTGCTTTATCTTCAAGTCAGTGTTCAATATTAACATGTGGGTTACTTGGGATAGTATAATCTAAATTTAGACAGACATATGTTCTAAAAATTTTTTGTTTTGTCTACATTTCTTCACATTGAAGAAGACAAGCTAATAATTTCAAAAACAGAAAACAAAGCTCATAACGGACCTAACTAGTCACAGAGGAGTTGATATAATAGATATTCCAGAAAAGTTTGTGCTAAGAAATGAATCTATGATTAGTTTTATTTTTCATACAAAAATAACTATCAACAACATTAATATGTTTTCAAACAACATAATAATGTGTCCATTGAATGAACAATGTCATAATATTAACAATGTAATACTTGGAAACGTGGAGGGAGAAGCAAAGAACTACTTTATTGTGGACATAATTGTTACTGATGAACCCATTGAACTTTTAAATATTCCAATAGAATATCACACCATCAGGAATGCCACCACATAAACACCATATTACACTAAAAATTGGCGCTATCGTGATATTGATAAGGAATGTGAATCTCGGGTCAGGCTTGGTCAATGGCGTATGATGAATTGTGTTGGGCCTTTACGGAAGGTGCATAAAGTTAGAAATAATAACTGGATCTGGAAAGGTAATGCAATATTTTTACCAGGAATTAGGCTTATATCAACAGACCCTAATATGCCTTTCCATATGTCAAGAAAACAATTTCCAATCAGACTAGCTTTTTGTATTACTATCAATAAGTCCCAAGGCCAAAGCTGGGATATACCTAAGTAAACCAGTATTTACTCATGGGCAATTATATGTTGCATTTAGCAGAGTTAAATCTCCGGAAGGAATCAACTTGTTTATTGTAAATAACAACAACCAAAGCAACCAAAAAGACTATTCTCACACAAAAAATCTAGTAAACAGGGAAATTCTGACTCATAGGTAATTTGATTGTTAGTTCGTTTGATTTATAATACTGTAGTATAATGACTTGTTTTATGTATTAGTGTTTTTATTCAGGAATTTTTGCCCCTACAAGCCACTAGTTATTATTAATGACAGCTATGAAAATTATAGTTATTTTATAAAATGTCAGTTGCTTATCAACTTGTTCTCATGAATAGGATGTCATTCAAAAATTCATATATTTTCATTTAAAATTATTTTTTTTTCTTGAAAATAAGACAAAGTTTTTGTGCATCAAAAATTCAAGAATAAGAATTCAAAAAGAAAACATGAGAAAAACAGTGTGTACAGTGGTGATGGTCATGAGTGCTTCTTCAAAAATATTAGGCTATATCAATTTCTCATTAAGTACAGTATTTAATTGAATACTTCATGTATTTTGTTCTGCGTTTTGAGTGTAGTAGAACATGATCAGGCTTAATCACTGTTGTTTCTGTTTCTGTCATGTCAATTACCTGTGAGTAGCTTGTAGATTATTATTTGTATTTAGATTTCTCCATCTGATTACAAAAATCATCATTTATACACAGTTTCTATAGTTTCCATACCTATCATAGTACATGCTGTTTCGATTCATACCGACACTCACGGACACAGGATGCTTTTTACTTTGCTAAATTTATTATGTCTCTTGTATCTTGTGAAGGAAGAAATGGAGATCTATTTAATTTGGAATTACAAGGACAAGTGGTGATGAGGGTTTATTGTGTCATATCTTTGACTTCCCCTGTCAAATCTCTTAGGTTCATGTCTTCATTATTATTAAAAATAAAGCCGCGGTTCATTTCCGTAAAATTTGCAATAATATTACGTAAAGTCAATTTCAGAAATTTGGAGCATTTGTAAACAAAGAAAATGTTTGGGAGATACCTCACCTGGAAAAAATGTCTTCACCTCCATAAAAGTCACAGATTTGGCTTCTTTTGTTAGTCAAGAGTTTCTGATCAGAGTTCATTTAGTAGGCTATTCACACCATCCCTCTCCCTTTTCAAGAGAATATTTTCAAGAGAAGATTGCATGTTAATTGATGCGTGATTTTCTGGCTGAATGTGATTTTAAAGAGTTTTTGCTCTCTTTCTTGTCTAAATTTATCTTACATAACATTTTAATTTCCTTATTTCACGCATATTTATATTTTTATGTTTCTTGTGATGAAGCATGGCGTTATTGTACAATAGGCTACAAAAGTAGGCGTTCTATAGTATGATTCTCTCTCACTCACCCTCACGCTATCTTTCACTCTCACTCTCACTCTCTCTCAAGTGTCGTAGTGGGGTGATAATATACTCGTATATATTACAGTTCTTCACTCGAATTTATTCACCACTACTCCTTAATAATAAAAGCTTACCATTATTAACCACTCTTTACTCACAACTAACCAATGGCGAATTCTCCGAGCGTGCTTAGCATTGCCCGCATGCCTAACAAATAACGCGCAAATAAAAGAGAAAATATTGTTAATCAATTCTATACTAACAAATTAAGATATTAATGAAATATCAAATATTAAAGTATTTATGTTTGCCACATTCATAAGTCACTACATATCTTCATAGTTTTCTTCAAACAAGAATATAACTGGTTCTTCTTATTAAGGACCCAACAGGGCCTTATTGGAATTGTGCCGTTGTCCGACTGTCTGTCTGTGTAAAAGCTCTTGGAAAGAAGGTGGTCCACATAGTATTCCATGTGGACCCCCTGGAATCCAAGTCTATAATGACTTGGTATAAAACCATAATATGTTATAACTGAAAATAACCCAGGAAATCTACAACGAAAATCTAAAGAAATTTAAAGAAATAAAAACAATATTCATGTAAAAAATAAACAACTGACATATTGTACAAAGGGTATTTATAGATAAAAACTGATAGAGAAAATCAGAACGAATGTAGAAGTACTGGACAATGCAGAAAGAGAACTTATCAAGGAGGACAAGAAACTGAGTCCAATGAGGCCGTTTAAGCAAAATACATAAATCTAAATATATATTTTCACTGGAAATGACCTCCACTAGGCTTGGTTCGTAATTATATTTAGTTTGTTTTAAAACAAATAATGTTAATCAAATAACTGGTGATTAATAAAAATATATATATTACAAAATTATATTAAACAAATTAAACTGTCTAAAAATGTAGTTTCCTTGATATTTCAAATATTAAGTGTGTTTTCAATTAAATTTCATCATACTTTTGTGATAATGATTATATTGTCAGGTGAGGAAAAAGCTCATAAACCAGAGTGTACTCTCGGGCCAGGCCTCTGACAAAATTTCTAATTGAATTCCTTCAGAATGCAATTGCAAGTTATTCTAGTAGTGTTTGGGCTCCATACAATTGCTTGTCGTAGCTCTCTAGAAAATTGGCTAATTGGAAAATCCCGAAATATTCGAATAGGGTGCTCTTGGCAGAAGCTAATCTAAAAACTACTACTATTTCTCAGTTGTGCCCATAATTCGCGTGTTTGATGGATGGGGGATCCTTCCTGCTTCCGGAAGCCTTTTTTTAAAGTTCCCCCAGGTTTTTTTCAGCTTAAAGTAATATTTATTTTTCAACGGAGTTTTTTTTTATTATTCTATATTAAACTCTTTTGTAATGATGGACTCTTCTTCACACACAGGCGTAGGGCCCATGTGAGGAATTTTTTGCTCTCTAACTATATATTTTGTATTGAATAGTTTGTATACTTTTTTTTTGTTTATTTTGTATCTTATATGAATTTACCTACATACATATTGTATTCGTTGAAGGAGAAATAAAACCATTTCTGATTTGATTTAATTGGTCAAAGTATTCGAAAGTTATCATCGAACATACAAACATACAGACAAAATCGCGAGCCTCGAGTCACGAGTCAAAACATAGGACTTTTTTTTTGTAGATTACGTCTTGGAGACTCCAGTTAAGGAGTATAAGACAAGTCAGACTAGCTCATTCAATCATATATATGTGATGAAAGTACACAAAACATAGAGAAAAAAATACATTGAAAATAAACAATAATTATTGGACTTTTCTACATAAGAGTGGTCTTAAAATCCTATCCCGGGGGAAAAATTTCGAAAATAATCCCTTCGTACACGCTCTCTAAGCGATTCTAGGCACTTAATACAATAATTTTATCCTGCATTATCGGTCAAAATTAATTCTAATAAGTGTTTTGGTCCAGCCTCGGAGAACACGCGAACCATTTGATAGCATTTATAGGTTCACTTATTTAGAGTCCATATTAGCACCAAAGTTTAACAAATCACATTATTTGATTCAAATTTTGAAATTATAATCATTATATGCATACAATCATGTATAATCATTATATTATATCAGCTTTTTGTCATCTCCCTAGGGCTGGAACGCGGTGCGGTCCGCCCCCCTTGCCAGGCCGCTAGTGTAGTAGTATCCATAGATCAACCATCATATTCTATATTCATCCTTATTTTATGGCAGTATCTAATTTATTTTAAAGTATATCGATTGTTTATATGATGAGATGTATATTTTAAAATTCCTTTTGTTAATATTTTTTTTCCTATCTCTATTATTTATTAAAATGTTCAGCTATCCTATTAATGCAAGCCTATCTAATAATTTTTCTAATTTTGTTATAAATGTTCACCCCCTCCAGCATGGGTTGGTTTAATTAATTTAGCCTGAAATTGTGACCCGCGACTGTAGTGTTTCTGTATAATAAGGCTCTAAAAATGTGCTATTTTTCAAGATATTTGTACATAAAGTACTTGGTAATAGCAACTTTCCAAAATACAAAAAATGGTTCATTTTTGACCAGCTGCAAGAATTGGCTTTTAGGCTTGTCGAATTTAGAATTTAGTGTTCTACAATTCTTATCAAAAGAAATATCTTGGAAAATTACAAAAATAATTACGATGGAAATTTTGAGGAAAATGAATCATTCCAATCAATTCATAAACATGAAGCATATAAGCCATTAGCTATTGTTAGCAAACGTCTGGACAAATTTTTTTTCGAAAGGGAATGGCGTTAGTAAGCGCCTTATTACACAGATCAACTGTGCGGACATGCACAACAATAAATGTATACACCCCCCTAGCGAGTGTTTGAGTTCAACAATGTCACTTTGCTTGTAAAAGTTCCACTGTATTGAAATTTGCAAAGGAAATGGCTCTGCTATCATAATATACAGTATTATATGACTAGCCAGCAGGATCGCTTCCCACGTTTTAGCTGTCCAACTAAAACCACTGATGGGAGGCGGAGATATATATGCAACCAAATTTTAAAAGTAATACATTTTCACACCTGGTAAAAATTTTGCTTAACTAGAGTCTTAAATGAACCTGGATACTCAACTTATAAGGCCACATAGTTCTTGAGAAACGGTGATAAAATATATCTTGAAAAATTGTAGTTTTTGGTCCCAAATGCTGGAAATTTCACATGGTTTTCGAGAAAGTGTGATGTGTCAGTCGGCCAATGGTAATTAGCTTTTCTGGCTTCACCAGATAGGTTAGAGTCAGATTGTAGAGTATTTTTTTCATGTATTTTTTTGTATTATAATGAACTTGTAGCTAGCTCGCAAGTTTCTCTTTGCTGGCTGTGCCATATTGTATTCAGAAACGTATGCAAATTGATTTTTTGTCATGTTTGGCGAATAAAAATATGATATAAAAAATTATTTATAGGTTATAAGTATAAATTCTAATTAATAAGAATGATTAAGAAAAGGTGGTTAGTAATTAAAAAAGTCAACTGTGGGATTTCAGGTAAAACCTGCTCTTAGTATGCATCTAGGGATATTAATAACTGAACATGTGCACAAAATTTCAACTTCTAGCCGCATGGTTTACAAGAAATAGTGATGAATCAGTCAGTCAGTGGCATTTGGCTTTTATATTAACAATGGCCAAGTAAAAAAACGTTTATACTCGGTCACTATTTATTTTAATTATGTTAATTTAAAATAGCAGGGCGCGCTCTGCCGCGCTCTCACCGACAGAGTTCGTCTATCACTGGGGTAGATGAATGAATAGTGTTGGTATTCTATCGCCGTTTCGTTGGCTCCACCTGGAGCTGAGGAACCGTCACAGTACGCTGTGGAGGAGACCCACCTGCAACCGTCACAGTACGCTGTGACGTAGGTGTGACGTCAGATATAGTGAGTTCCCGCTAGCGACGATACAGCCGGTTCCTGATATAGGCAATTCCTCCGGCTGACATACAGTGAATTCCAGATATAGGGAATTCCCCTAGTCGACACATATAACGAATTCCTCCTCAGAACAGTTTTATAAGCATAGGACATTTAACACAGATATAGTGAGTTCCAGATATAGCCAATTCCCCGTTCCCGTTTGGAATGGGATTTATTCTAAATGTCTGATTAATTATAATTCCCAATTCCCTAACTTGACCTATCCTAGTACATGTAACCATAGTTGGTTAGGTCATTTCTCACTCCATATGTTACTGTTATTTTGTTAATGTGTTGAAATTTTTATATTTTATTGTATTTTCTTAAATGTATATTGTCAGTTGTAATGACTTTGGTGAGAAAAAAAATTGCTCTTAGGCTCTTTCTATGCCTCTGACACAGACAATAAATCTGTGTGTTTGAGCAGGGTTACTTCCCAGAGGAGATGAAGCATGCTACTGTTATCCCTCTCCATAAAGGTAAAGAAAAGTCAAACCTGAATAATTTCCGGCCCATTACATTACTATCAAGCATATCCAAGGTTATTGAAAAGTATGTGAAATCAAGAGTAGTAAGTTATTTTGAGAAGTATAAAATCTTATCTAATTCCCAGTTTGGGTTCCGCAATGGATTGAACACTTCTGACGCAATTTTTAATGTAGCAAAAGATATTATAAATCACTTGTTTAAAGGAAATAAATGTGTAGGTGTGTTCCTAGATTTACAAAGATTTACCGTTGATCATACTATTCTATTGCAAAAAATGGAATCAATGGGTTTGAGATCTTATCTAAATGGTATTTAGATAAGGTAATATAGATATATTTAGATAATGGTATTTGATCGAAATTCTTTCGATCTTATCTAAATGGAAGATTGCAGGCCACAAAAGTTGATAAAGTGGTGAGTTCAATCTCTGAGTTGAATACTGGAGTACCGCAGGGTACAGTGCTGGGACCTATCTTATTTCTGATCTATAGAAATGATCTTCTCAGTATTGAGCTTGAACATGGTTCCCTCTATTCATTTGCGGACGATACTGTAGCAGTGTTTCATGGTTCAAGTTGGGTTGAAACTTGTGAGAGGGCTGAATGTGGTCTGTCTATAGTGAAAGACTGAATAGACGACCAGCCAAGACTGTTGTCCATTTCTCCCACTGCGGGTTCTCCCACTGGTGTTGATAAATGCAATATTGTTATTCATAAAATAGGCTGCGATCGTAATTAGTGTTAATGTGTCTGACTGGAGTTCCAGGAAAATGTTGAATATTTAGGTATCATAATAGATAAGCTATTAGATAAGCGTTGGGAGAGTCATGTATCAAACTTTTGTTCCAGACTGAGAAGATTGATTTATAAATTTGTGCAGTTGAGAAATATGTTGCCTCTTCACCAATTGAAAATAGTATTTTTAACCTTGATACAGTCCATTGTGACCTATGGAACCATTGGCTGGGGTAACTGTGGAACATATGTTATGCAGCCGCTTATTTTATTACATAAGAGAATAATAAAAATTTGTCTAAAAAGCCAATTAGATAGAAATCTATACAGAGATTTTCAGGTATTTACCATTTCGAAATTATTTGAATTTGACTTCATGAAATTAATTTATTTATTTGAGATCACATGCTTTCCCTGTAGCTCCAGTTCATAACCATGCTACTCGATGAAAAATTAGAGAGCCCCTGAAGGAGCCTCGTCTCAGGACTTCTGCAGCTGCAGATCATGCTTTTGCCAGGAGGCACCGTTTATTCAATCGACTTCCTCTATCAATAGCCAAATTACCAAACTTTAATATGTTTGAGAATAGTCTCCGATATTTCATTAAAATGAAACAAAATCGAAGATTAAGCATAAGAGTCTTTTGTTTGTTTGTTTTTCTGCTTTCTACATTCTGAATGTTTTCCTTCTGTGTCTACTTATTGTTATTATTGTTTTGTTGAATGCTTTTAATCCACAGTTTGGTTTTTTGGTTTGTTAAATATTGAAAAAAATAAATATAGAAAATGTGAAGAAGGAGAAAATAGAAGCGGCAATTTGATTTGGTTATTTTAGTTTCTAAGATATTTTGGTTCATTTTAGTTTATTGAAAGATATTCTAGTTTGTTGAAAGATATTGTCAGTCCAGGGTAAAGTTATTTGGTTAAGCGACTCATCCCTCACCACAAGCTTGGCTTTAGAAAGGGATGAACCATTTTTTATTCTAAAAGCATTACATTTTTTGGGAGGATGAAGCCCACATATAGGTCTGAGACCTGTGCGTGTGCAATGAATTGGATGATGGTGACTGATTAATATTCTTTTTATCCATTTAATATCCTATATTTATTTTGCCTTGAATATTCTATGATTTTATGTGTTTCATCTTTTTATGGGATATTTTTATTTGCTTATTTATTTGAAAAAAGTTTATTTTATTGTGGTACCGTACTTATATATTTTGCATCTTGGAATGCCATTGTGTTTTATATGCAGTTGTCTTGTACATTTTGATTGGTTAAATAAAAAATTATTATTATTAAAATAAATTTATTGTTTAATTCATCACTACCACAAATAATTGAAACAAGTCAAAAACCGTTTGGCAAACTTTATAAGGCATAATATTAAGTTATAAAAGTGAAAGTTTTCTTCACTTATATCACCATTTGTAACCAAAATATCTTCAGAAATTTATATTGATTCTTATTTTTTCAACTCACGCCTACAATGATGAACCTTCCTAATATCGGTCACCCAATGACAGTAACAGGCAAACCCACAAAAACCAAGAACCCTGAGGAAAACAGCCAAATTCCAGCTTACTAAACCCGTAATTTCTCATCGATTTTCAAACTTGTATGTTTTTAGTAAGCCAAGAAATCAATAATTTTCTGTTGATCGGCTTTCAAAACTTGGAGACGCGTTTTTTGGGTTAGAATTGTAAGTGGCAGATAATTGGAAGGTTTACAGTATATTTTATTGTTGACTTGCAATAATAATGACAATCATATTTTTTTGTTTTGTTTTACAGATCTTGATAGAAGATGGGTGAACGCAAAGGAACCAATAAGTACTATCCGCCCGACTACAATCCAAATGCAGGCGGTCTCAATAAATTCGTGGGCACTCACGCCCTGCGTGAGCGAGCCCGAAAAATACATTTGGGAATTATTATCATCAGATTTGAAATGCCCTACAATATATGGTGTGACGGATGTGGAAACCATATCGGAATGGGTGTCAGGTGAGTGGTTACAGTTGAGCAATCCTTCTTCCTCCATCTTGCCTCTAGCAACGTTTGCATCTTAACACAGAATCCTAAACATGTAGAAGATGCATTCTTCTCTCGGGCAACATGAGGCATGCCTCTGATGACTTGAATATCGGACTAAACATTTTATATTGTACTCAATTTTTGTCACTTGAATTGTCCACTTTATGAAAAGTCAAAGTACCAAGTCAAGTAAAGTCTTAAGGTGAATGAATGAAACAAATGTTGTCTATTCCACATTAATGATTTTTATTATTTAAAAAACCAAACTCAAGTTTCAACGCTCATGGCATCATCATCAGTGGTTGAGCCTAAACTGAATTTGGAAAATTTGGAATTCCAAATTCAGTTTAGGCTCAACCACTGATGATGATGCCATGATCATTGAAACTTGAGTTTGGTTTTTTAAATAATAAAAATCATTAATGTGGAATAGACAACATTATTTGTTTTATTCATTCACCTTAATAAGGAGAAGTTCCACAGTATTTCTGAATCAAGTGTGAATTTTACAAGTAAAGTCCGTAAACCCATTCTTGGCGGTGCGCAGAAACACATTTTGTTTTGTCTACGCACCGTATATAAAGCGTTCTAAGGGGCTGTTCCAAGAACTATTCATTCTTCATAGTATGACAAAGTGGGTGAGAACATCTCACAGTATAGAGTAGAAGGCATTAGTAGAGTGCCGTTGTGCGCGATACCCATTTTTCTGCTGCTAGTTACTGCAGATACCTGGCCACACATGCAGTAGATAACTGCACTAGTGTAGCGAAAGTTCCACTCTTTTTATTTCGCTTTTTCATCGGATTTCGCTTTTCATCTGCTTCGCTTTTCCCCTCCAACACACCCAATTAATGAATCCGATGAATCCATACTGTCTTTTTTACATTATTAATATTATATAATATTATTAATTACGGTATATAATTATGTCAATTTTTGTACTTTACTACTAATTTTATTAAATAATTCATCATTCACTAGGTTTTTTTTACTTATCTTATTGACAACCTTACTTCTGCACTTATGCTTTATCTCATTACAGTATTTTCCTTTTCAATCCTTTCTCTGATTACCGTACTGACAACAAATTATCAAACGAGGCGATAGGCATTCGGTAATATTCGAAAAACTTTTCTTGATGATGTTCAAGTGTATTATGTAAAGTAAAAAATTGTCCACGATTAAATGTGTCACTTATAATAGGGTGTATCCACCAACGTCTAAGTTATACATTTTTCCTCTATACATTTTTCCTTCGAACCACCAACAAAGCTAAAGCCACTTCACTTGTTTCATCTAAAATTACCGACATTTCCGAGCTTGTCAACTACCTGACCGGTTTCGAGAGGGAACTGGCAAATTAACACATGTGGCATATATGCGACAGTTGACTGTAGCTGCAATTTGCTGCATGTGTGGCATATATGTGCGACTTTCGCCTGCCGCTGCAATTTGCTGCCGAATTGATGCGACAGTTTACTCCTCTTCTGGCCGTAGCCTAATAAATTTCAAATTCTCATTTTGATTCTTTCAAATGTACTGAAGACTTTTGATTTACGCATATTGACAACAGTAACACATAGTTATGCGAAAATTCTATGAATGCTATTAGCCAATAAATGCATTTATCACTGAGTGTGATAATATGATAACACTAAAAGAGGTTTGAGCTCTTAGAGTTGTATCTGGAATACATTCATAATTCATCATTTGATGAATTGAGCCTTGTCATGAAAATCCGCCCTATAGACCAAAACCTTCATGGATGAAGAACCAGCCTATAAAATACCACATGCCCAATTTACTACTACTTTTATGACAATTATTGTCAGTTTCACTTATGCGTTGAACGTATCTTATGAATATCTAGTCAATATTAATAAATGTTTTTATTTTACAGGTATAATGCGGAAAAGAAAAAGGTCGGAATGTATTATTCTACACCCGTGTATCAATTCCGTATGAAATGTCATCTCTGTGACAATCACTTCGAAATAAAAACAGATCCTGGGGTATGTAGCCCATTTGGTTTATTGTTCATAAATCGTATTTTTATGTACCGTAGAGAGTTTTTCAAATCTAAAGTGATTTCTAAGGGAGCTTGCAAAGTGGAGCATCAGTACTCTATGATAATCATATATGCGAAATCAAGCAAATCCATGAATACTATCGAGTATTGATACTGCACTGTGCAAGCACCCTGTAGTGTAATATAACTTTAAAAATGAAAAAAAAAAAAACATAGTTAATTAGGCGAATTTTATTTTAAAAAAATAGCCAAATCGGTTCAATAGTGTTCGAATAATTGATGTACAAGGCCGAATTGAGAACCTCCTTCTAATCAAATCAAATTCATTTATTGCCGAAGACAAATAATTTAAAATTTGTATAGGCCACGTCCGAAAATTACATAATATTACATATAAAACATATCACAAGAAATCATCACATTCATATTTAAAAATTCTCCAATATTAAAGCTCAAATATTCATTATCATTATAAAAACAATTTCTTATTAGAAAAACCTTAATTCTAATTTTGTACTCCCTAGCAGATAAACTTCTTATATGTAGTGGTAACTGATAAAAAAATCTTATTGCACAAGCCCTAAAACTTACATGACTTGATTTGTAACAACAATATTCATTTCTAATGTTCATCTTATTACGTGTATTGTGAAAATGAACATGAGAATGACTAGAAAATAAATGCAGATTGGACCTCACAACAATAAACATTGAAAAATGAAAATACACGGTAAACTCATGATTCCTAATCTGATAAAAAGAGGTTTGCAATGCGTAAGAGGTGGAACACTGCACATAGTTCTAGTTGCTCTCTTTTGAAGGACAAAATGTGAATGAGAATGACTGCAATTAGCCCATAATAGCGCTCCTTATAAAACATGTGAGTGCACATAACTATAATATTCACTAATATTTTTAGAGACACTATTTCTTTTAATTTCGTCAACATGAAAATTCGGAGAAAGTGCACTATATGGGCTTCTAACCAAACCTAACCTAACCTGGCTAGATGTGACTGAACCACCTTATACCTTTATTATTTTGATGCATAAGTGCCATTTGATGAAAAGTGCCTAGTTCCTATTAATTTACATGTTTTGATAAAGAGTTCCTTTTAGTTTATTGTTTGGTCTGTTATTACATTTTGTTGAAATTTAACGTTTTATTATTATTAAAACTTTTTCATCTAATTAATGAATATCATAGTATTAATGAATTGCCTAATACTAATAGTCTTCACATAATCATAATCGTCCAAGTTATTCAATTTAAACACTATTGACAGAAGCCCATATACTGTACTCACATAGAGTGCAGTATATGGGCTTCTCTTAAAAATGACGTGATTAAGTGAATTACCGGTATGTCTTTATCCGACTAGATATCCATCTGAAAATGAATATAATCATAGTATGTAACTTCTCCCGTGTTCAAATAATCGTAAACGTCCAAGTTATTCAATTGACAACAAGTTATTGACAGAAGCCCATATAGTGCACCACAGCCGAAAATTCCTCTTGCAACCTTCTGTTTGGAACTTGGTTAAAACTGATTGATAAAGATAATGTGCCATATAATACATTACCTGTAATACATTACATCAATGTGATCAACATGTCTTGGCATCTGATTTTTTAGATGAAACTCAATTGAAATGTTAGTTTTTCGATCAACGTTTGAAGCCTTCTATTGGCGTTAATCAGCTGTCGTATCCCAATCAAAAATTGACAAACTTGACAAGTCAATACTGTATGAAAAAGAAAAGACTAGTAGTTCTGTGAACAGTAGGCCTCGCGCCCAAGAATAAGATTATTCATTTATTACAATTACACGAAACACTATCAAGTAAAGATACAACAGGATTAATACAATATTACTTGCACATTATGTATTTTATATGCTAACTAATAGTTTTATGAACAGTAGACCTCACGCCCAAGAATAAGTAACTCAGAGGAATATACCTACCTGATGTACTCGATGAAAAACATCGCAAATCTATCTCATTCAAAGAGATTTTCCAGATTTAATACAATTTATTAGATACCATTGTCTGAATTAAGATATGGTGGTCTTCAGATATTATTTCTAGTATTGCTTCAAAAATATTATTTAGCCTTCTACTTTTTGCCGCAGGTTGGGGGGCTCAAATATGTAAGATGCACAATTGACAAAAAGTTTATTACTTTTCGATATACTTTGGATATAGAAACTATGAATGAATACTCCTTTTTGAGATACAGAATGGCACAACTCAATATAACCCGCAATCCACAATAATACATTAAATTGATGTCGAACATCGCATACAATTTATTCTAGAGTCGAGATTATTGATGTGATGCAGGATGAATTTTTGTGGAACACAGAGATGAATTAGACCTAATCCTAGATTTAATTTGTGTAGTCTATTTCATGTCTGTACTCCACAAAAAGTCACTCTGTATCACGCCATATAGGCTGATCTTCAACCAATCATCTGTACTTATGTTGTTCCAGACAGCTGATTACTCAAATCGGATTTCAGATGTCTGATTAATAAATTAATGAAATTTTTATTATATAATTTGCTTAGTAATCACTTGTTGTTATACTTGATTGAAATATAAGAAAGGATTTGTTTTTCTCAAACAAAAATGTTATTCTTATGAACGGTAATTTAATTCAGATGAAGGCTCATCCAGATCAATAAGAGGGCCCGAGGCTATCTTGAAAACTGATTCCAACTCCATTTTAAAAATCATATTTTTCCCATAGCAGAAGGCCTACTTTCCTTTCCTTTCTTTTCCTTTTAAGACATTTTTGAAACTCCCTACATATATGACACTGGGCATTCCTAAAAGGAACATCAAAATTTCAAAGCATTTGCTGCACGCATTTAGCCGTAAATGCCTTACGGCCAGACAAATTTAAAATGGTCGACTTGAAAAAGATACCTCTCTTCGTTTTGTCAACTGTAGACGTTCTAATCATAATAACCTCTGTGAACAGTAGACCTCACGCCCAAGAAAAGGGTGCTAGCACAGAGGAAAATACTCTATGTTATCAATGACAATCAACATCGCAAAATTAAATGCAATCGTCAGATCTAACCGTTCATTCAAATTGCGTACCAAGGCTGCGTTTCTATTTTCATCCAGCCTGTACTTGTGCTGTTCAATATACGGCTGATTGCTGAAATCATATCGGATTTCACATGTCTGATGAATGAATTTATAGAACAGTATTAATTAAATTTGTGTAATTATCGTTTACTTAGTAATCACTTGTTATTATACTTGATTGAAATGTCTTGTTTCTCTCAAACAAAAATGTTATTCCTTTGAATAACTTACTTCATATCCAGGCTCATCCAGATGAATAACAGGGCCCGTGGGTTATCGTGAAATCTGATTCCTATCCAATATGATGAAGAAGCTTATTTCAAAAATCATATGTTTCCTATAGAGGAAGGCTCTTGGGCTTTTTCTCTTTTATTTTTGAATATCCTTTAAATGGGAGCAAACTTAGAAAATCCTTGCACAAACGTCTAAAAGGAACATTCATGCAAAATATAAAATTGGTCCACGCGTTTAACCATAAATGCGTTACAGATAAACAGACAGACAAATTTTCTTAGTAATGGCGAAGGTGATATTGTGGAAGGTATCCATAATGAATAATAAGACGAAATTGTCACAACCACATTTATTAAAACTTCGAGAAACTAGTTTCGGTTGTTACACCATTATCAATCTCAATCAAACTGAAAACTGAAGTACAGAGAAGCCTTATATATACTGTGCATGGAATGATACTATTGGCTAAGAAGGAAAGGGGCTGACCTTAATCGGACGTTGTGATTGGTTGTCAAGTCACGCCCCCTGGTGGGAGGAGTAACAAGCAAAAATACGAGTCAAATCAATAACTAAACACTGTAAACATCAAGAAAGTAACAAAATATTGTAATAAGGCTAGAATTTAATCAAATTAAAATTGAAAAAAAAATTAAAATTAGAAGCTCACTGAAATGCAATCAAGGTCAACTGAGAAATACACATAATAACGGCTTTTTAAAAATAGGCTGGAATTATAATGAAACCAAGTTAGTTGTATTGAATTGGTTAAAATAAATTTGGTCATTTAAATTAGTTATGGAATCGTTTTTTACCAACTTAGTTATCTCCAAAGCTTCTAAAATGTTCAATTGTCTGCCTTTGCCAATCAAATGCAGAAATTCAACATTTTCTTCAGCCTTGAACTTGTGTCCATTATTAATGAGATGTTCTGCAAAATTTGAATCTCCTTTTTGGGTTTTCCAATCCCTGCTATGTTCATTTACTCTACATTTGAAACTTCTACCAGTCTGACCCACATAACAAGCATTACAATTACCGCAATTCAATTTATAAACCCCACTTTTATCCCAGATATCAATTTTGTCTTTACTACACCCAAATAAGCTCTTTAAAATAGGTTTGGTTTGAAAAACTACATCAAAACCGTTCTTTTTCATTTGTTTTCCTAATTTATCAGAAACTGGGCCAAGGTAAGGCACCGTTATCCATGACCTTTCCCCAGTTTCAGTTACAGCAATGCTAGCACTGACTGCTAGTCTCCTACTTATTTTATTTAAGATTTTATTAACAATGATTTCCTCTTATCCATTTGTAATAGCTATCTGTTTAATCGTACTAATCTCTTTTTCAAAGTGATGATTGCTCATTGGAATGGTTAAAGCTCTATATATCATACTATTGAAAGCTGCAAGTTTGTGCGATATTGGGTGACATGAGTGATGAGGTATGATTACATCAGTATGAGTTACTTTTCTAAAAATAGAGAAGTTGTGTGTTCCTGTGCTATTGTCAATTCTTAAATCTAGAAAATTTAAAACACTATTCTCTTCTAACTCTATGGTGAATTTAATCTTATGGTGTAAACCAGTGGTTCCCAAAGTGGTCCATGTGGACCCCCAGGGGGTCCAATGCAAGCAAGCATTATATCTATTTGAAATAATAGCGCTTTCTATGAAAACATTTTTAAATCAGAGAATTCATGCATAGTTTTCTTATATTTGAAAAATATAAGCCTTCACTGGTAGATCACTGAACAGCTCAGGTTTACCTGATATAAATCTCCGGTTCTAGTTGTATTTTTATGAGAAAAGCTAGCCCCATATCCTTCAATTATCTTCTATTAACATTTACTGGTAGGTCACTAAACAAGTCAGGTACTTAAAATTTCAAGCTATTTTCAGCAATATTGTTGTAAGAAAATCGCCTCATATATTTTAAAGTTATAAACAAAAGGAGCCTCGTATTTATATTTGAATGATATTCTATCATATTTCAAAAAAGGAGAGTTTATTGGTAGGTCACTCAACAACTTAGGTAGGAACCAAACTATTCAAAGTTATTTCAGGTTTATTATTATGATAAAAGGAGCCTAATGTCTTTAAATTATCAAACCATAACGACTTTCTTTAACATTCTAGCAAGCTCTTGCTTATTCAATTAATTGTTCAAAATTATTCTGATGGAAAACAAATCTGTACACAATAAATTACATTTATTTCGAAAATAAATTCTATCTATAGTATTAGTGTTTAGTTTTTTATTTTCCACGCTTACAAGAACTTCTAATAAGGTCTAATAAGCTTCCTTTTATTACTCTACGTACTTGATAATTTTAAATCGAATAGGAATCTTAGTAGTCTATTCAATTCTAATAAATTTGTTCTTATCTTTTGATTAACTTTTTTGGAGTAAATTTTTAACATCAATTCTTGTTGAAACACTCCATTACTGTCATTGACGTAGCGAGGGGGGGTTCCAGGTTACAACCCCTCCCCTTTAGCCTGTGAAAGAGGCCCCAAAAATGAGTAGGGAGACATCAATAAAAATAGGATAATATCGGTTTCTGGAGGTGAAAAAAAGTTTTCATATGTCAAGAGTAGCTTAAATAATGTTACAGCTAGAAAAAAACTATAATTTTAATACTTCAATTAACTTAAAAAATACTCTAATTAAAGCTATAGAGGGGATGAGGCGAGCAAGGCAGGTTTCCTTGGGCCTCAACGTCAATGGGCCACATCATTTTACAAATGTAAGCAAGTGATAAAAGAAAAAGAAAATAAGGTGCCCAAAATTGTACAGCTAGGGGCCTCCAGGGCCTCTTTTTCCCAGTTTCGACCTCTAGAGGCCGCTTAGAAGCCTAACACCCTAGAGGCCGCGGGCCCTACGGGCCCGTTTTTATTGCCAGTATAGTCATGCGAAGTAGAAATTCAAGTAGGCTGCATCTAGAAAATTTTCAAATTTCAACGTTTATACATAAGAGTCCCCTAATTGCCTCGGCTTTGGGCCTGCAACGACCCCACTATGCTGGTGGGTCCCAGTATTTTTGGAGCCCCCAAACATGGGTTTGAATTTCCCCAGACCAATTGAATGAAGTTGACACAGTAGGTTTGAAAGGAGAAAAGGTCTCTTAATATTTTTGCAGACGGGCTTCAAATGCTTATTTCTGTTACGGTTCAAATCTGATACCCCAAAGAGTTTTATTGTGATCGTGAAATTTGTCAAGCCAGGAATCAATCAACAAATAATATGAGGGTTGATATCCATAAAAAAAGCTAAAAGTTGCACTTTCAAGAACTTAAGAACAATTTTTTTTAGAATCATCAATGTTTTCAGGTTTTGTCACCATCTATTTATGTATTTAAAAAATTACTATAAGTTAAAGTTTGCAATTGGACGTGTTATTAATTCATTCGCTCTTTGCAAGTTGAACAAGTTCCATTCTAAGTCATAATAATTTTTATAATTTTACACATTTTACATAGCCTACCGGTATTCGAATATTAGTGAATAGTTCAAAAGATTACACAAAAATAGAAGAGAAGTTTATTGCTCTCTCTGGTGCCACTCAGTACCCTTTACCCTAGCTTCCACAGCTTTTTCAACGAATGGTTATCAGTTGGCTTACATTCGAATTTTATCTTTAAATTGAAGGAAAAATTCAAATTAGTTACACAGATGTTTTTGAGTACAGAAGATAACTAGGCATAGCTTAAAGACTTAAGCAATGCTAGTTGGGAAATCAGTTAATTGAAAATTGGTGTTTAGGGTGAAGGTGTAAGGGTGCCTCCAGCCTCAACTCTGTCCTGGGCCACTAAAATGTCTCTGGGTGGCCCTGATTGTAATAATAATAATTTGAAACCACTATAACTTGTTCAATTGGCTTTATAAAAGCAGTATTTTTTAGATTTTATACATTAAAATTTGTTCACAACTAATCAATTAACTAACAATAAACGAAAAGTGGGTTCAAGTTCTTAGGCATAAACATATTCAAACGATTCATAAAAGCAGTGATTTATCGAAGTTAAGCTTCCACTTTACCGGATTTATAAACTTCATTTTGATAAATACTCGTATAAAATTACTGATTTCGAGTCTCAAATCAAGTTCTCAGCATCGAAAATTCAAAACTTTCCCATAATGTGGACTAAAATAAATGGATTAATGGTTTTCTAGACATAGTAGAATCTCTTGGGATACGACGTTAGAGGGACTACTCATTAAAATTTTTCCGGAGAAGGATCCCCGGGCCCCCCTTACCCTAGACTCCTAACCCTAATTTTTCCATACCCCTAAGACTCCCTGGGGGCCCCCAAATCTCCAATAAGCCCCCCCCCCCATTAAAAGATTTTCGCTATGTTACTGATTACTGTATCTGTATCGCCCTTTTGTCACAAATTTGATGCAATATTCTAAAAAAGGTGAAATTATATTCATTGTTATTTTCCACCTCCTCTCCTCAATACTCTCTCTATCACATTTCATTAACAATGAGTGTTGTGTTTGCCCACATTGAGTATGAGTAGGCTTGCTGATTTTAATAGATGCGAATGTTTCAATTACTACAAAGGACACAATGTTGATAATAAAATACCGGCCGTTATACTTCTTGGGTTCCATTACTGTTATACTATTTCACTATGACCAAAAACAATATGTCATACAATTTGATTATTTCAATTCAAATTAACTATATTACAAAAATTTACTAAGTTTATGTGCTTTTTAATGTTTTCTTATGTTACCACAATTTGAATAGGTTACTGTGAGCAGTAGTAGACCTACTTCATCAGCTTTAAAAACACATTTCAACTTAAAGTTAAAAAAAAATTAGTGACATTTATGCAGGGGGTCCACCTAATACCAAAAATTATGGCAAGGGGTCCATGAGGCAAAAAAGTTTGGGAACCACTGGTGTAAACGATTCAAATAGCTAAGGAAATTATCTAATTGTCTATTACTACCCTTCCACAAACAAATAATATCATCTGCATATCTGTACCAATAAGCAATCCTATCCTTAAAATTATTATTTTCAAAAACTCTACGTTCAAGGCTATCCATAAATAATTCAGCTAGTAGTGGTGAAAGGGGTGAACCCATCGCTAACCCATCTTTCTGTTCATAAAATTTATTGTCAAACTTGAAATAGTTATATTCAGTACATAACTTCATCAATCCTGACAGCTCAGTTCTAATAATAGGATCATTAATTGTAGTTTCCATGATCTCTTCAGCTCTGTTAAGACTTTCTTCAGTTGGTATATTAGTAAAGAGATTAGTTACATCAAAAGAAACAAGTTTATAAGATGAATGAACAGGAATATTTTTGATTTTATTGACCAACTCCAATGAATTTTTGATTCCAAATTTGGGTTGGAATCCCGTTAACGATCTGAAGCTACTGTTGAGTTTGTGGGCCAATTTCGAACATGGAGAATTAATAAATGACACTACTGGTCTTATCGGAATATTATTCTTGTGAAGTTTGGGCTGACCAAATAATCTGGGTGGGTATGGGTTCATAACTGTTAAATATTTGATTCCCTGTTTATCAATTAACTTTGTGATACCTGCCAGCTTACTTTTAACTAATTTATTAATGTTGTTGGTTGGATTGGAGTTAATCTCAATGAAATTATTATTTTAAATGAATTCTTTAATAATGAATTCGAAATGAATTCGCTCTCTTCGTTCGGTCAATAACTCATCTGCTTCTTATTGTAGTGTAGCCTACTATTTTCTTGAAATATAGTAGATGTATTTAGCATAATAATTTGTTGGCTATCAATTATAGTGATGTACTATTTTATTATGTATTTAGCATAATAATTTATTGGTTTTCGATTTTAGTGATGTACTATTTTGTTTTTAAAATTAGATATATATTCTAAGAACAATAATTTATTTGCTTCTAATTTTGATGTGATATATTATTATTTTTATGTTATTCACAGAACCTTGACTATTTGATTGTAAGTGGTGCAAGGCGACAAGAAAACCGATGGGATCCGACAGAAAACGAGCAGATAGTACCGGAAGACAAAGCTACACAGCGCAGACTGTTCGACGATGCAATGTTCAAACTGGAGCATGGCAGAGGTGACGAAAGCAGTGCCAGCAAAACGACGCCTGCACTGGAAATGTTGAAGAACAGCAACGAATCCAAGTGGAAGGATGATTTCGCCACCAATTATGCATTGAGAGCTCAGTTTAGGGTAGGCATTCTACTTCTCCTTAGTCTTTCCTTCTCTCTTCTCTTTTTCTCTTCTTCCTTTCTCCTTTTTTTTCTGTGGCTTATTTCTATATAAATGACAATTTCAAACTACAAGTAGAAACTTCCACAACATTTTGCAATTCCCAATACTAAAAGTTTTTTATTTGTTATGAAAGAGGTCGTTTGACGTTATGTGATATCAGCCAGGCAGAAAACTGATTCACTGGAAATTGTCACACTAGACAGAAGTCTGTGTGTGAGGAGGGTCGTTTACATGTTTGTACAATTATAATTCCTTATATTTATAATATTTTATTTTGTTAGTATTCATAATAAAAGGACTAAAACAACTTTTTGCTAAGATTAAGTTTTGACTTTATTTGTATTGAACCTCTAAGTAACAAAATAAAAAAAAACATAAAATATATATACTGGTAAAATTCAATTTTATAATCAAAGAAACTTTACTTTCCTAGTTATCATCCAAATAAAGAACACTCAAAAAAATAATAAAAACTTAATAATAATAATAATGTTACACAAAGTTAATATACACATAATAATAATAATCAAAATAATCTTGGATACGAAATGTTAAAAAAGACCCCTAGTACTGGCCAAAATAACGAACAAAGAAATTGACAATAGAAAAAACTTCAGAATAAAACTTTATAAATGGGAAGTTATACCAGAGACAAAACCTCCAAGATTTGGAACAAAATGGAGTGAAGAGAGAAAAGCTGAATTTGCACAAAAAATGAAAAGCTGGTGGGCAAACAAGAAGAACAAGTCCGAAAAATGAACTATCTTCACTCAGCGTCTTCCACTTTGGGAGTTTTACGTCTAATAATAATAATAATAATATTAATGATAATACTGGGAAAGTACAGAAACTCATAAAAATAGACAAGGTAAAGGCAACTCACAAATTGATCTTACAGCTAAGAATAATAAGAAAAATAAGAATACTAAGCAGTTGGGGATTTGTTTTCTAAATGAAAGGCTGAAAAAACAAAACTTCACTAATCATGGTCTACATCTAAATCAATCTGGCAAAGTAATATTTTGTAATAGGCTGGCAGAGCTGATTGAAAGTCGTTTGCAATCTACTGTCAATAATTCTCCTAAACAATCATCTAACGAACCTTTTTCAGTAAAGTGGCTCAAAACCGGGAAGGGAAAATAGTTTCAAATGACAAATTCATATCTTCAATTGTATTAAAAGACGTTAATCGATCAAAAAATCAGGATAGCATTAGTGGAAGGAACTCTTGTAGCAATCTGATAGGCTCTCAAGATTCTAAGAGATTAAGTAAATCTACTTCAATATGCAAAAGCAACGATAAAGTAATAAGGGATGATAGGGAAGTACCGGTACTCACTGTGTTCCATCTGAATATTCAATACATTCGTAACAAAATAGATAGAATCGAAGTATTTTTTAAAGAAGAGGCTCCTGATATAGCTATTTTCACAGAGCATGGTTTAAAAGAAGATGAATTGTCACAACTTAGTATTCCAAACTATTCATTGAAAACGTCGTATTGCAGGACATCTCATCGAAGTGGGGGAGTAGCTATCTTCACTAAAAATGCTAAGAATATGCAAACATTTAATTTAGAATATGTAGAGAAATTTGCTGTGGAAATGGATTTAGAAGTTTCTGGGTTGAGAGTAAAAATCGACAATAATTTCGAAGTAGCGGTGTTAGGTATTTATAGGTCACCAAATGGGGAATGGAACAATTTTTGTGAACTATTCAATAAGATTTTAGAGATTACTACTACTCGTTTAACAAACGTTATTGTAGCGGGAGATTTCAATACAGACTTCGCAACACAGAATAAAATGACAGAAGATTTAAAGGATATTATATACATGAATAACTTGGAAATAAAAGTTCATGAATATACCAGAGTCACAAGAACATCACAAACAATAATTGATAACATCCTTATAAATATAGATTACTCTAAAACAATATTAGGCGGCTCGGAACTATCTGATCATGGCTATCAAATCTTAGAGGTGGGGTTGCAAGGTCATAAATCAATTAAAAAGAGTAGAGTAATGAAAGAAATTCAACAATGTGAACAGGGGAATATCGATTGTTTGAAGCAGAATCTGCTACAAGAAAACTGGAGTAGGGTTTACAATAGCAATAGTTTAAATGACAAATATGATAGTTTCATTAATATTTTAAGGTTTCATATTACTATGAGTTGTCCAGTTAAAAAAGTCCCTGTAAAGAACAAATTAGACAAGATTGAAGAGTGGATAACTGATGATATCCTTGCAGAAAGAAATAGGGTTGAAGATGCATATGATGAATTCAAACTATCTAGAAATATGTTAAGTGAAGATAATTACAAAGCTCTAAAGAAAAATTATACAAGAGAAGTGAAAAGAGTGAAATGTAAGAAAACAGCTGAAATTTTGAATAATAGTGTCTACTTTAACACAGCAGTGTGGGATGTAATAAACAAAAATAGGCAAGTAGCTCATGTAGATGCTTATACTAGTGTCCCCAGAATAATTAACGAAAATAACAAATATATTGATGATAGTGTAGACATTTGTAATTTCTTTAACAGATATTATCAACTGGTTGCTAAGGATCTTCAAAAATCTCTTAATACAGGTATTAGTGATGCAAACATGAGGAATACTGAGGGGATTCAGAACGAATTAAAATTCCACCCAGTATGCCAAGACGAGTTGTCAAATATCATTGATAGTTTAAATAATAAAAAAACTGTAGGAATGGATGGGGTATCCAGTAAAATTCTGAAAGAATGTAAAGATCAATTGTTAGACCCTTTGATCTTGCCAATCTTCAAAAGTGGTGATAGAAAAAAGGTAGAAAACTATAGGCCCATTAGTATTTTAAATGTAATGAGTAAAATTTTTGAAAGAGTAGTTCTAAATAGGTTACTTCTGCACCTTCAAGAAGCTAACTTTATCTGTGATGAACAGCATGGCTTCCAGAAAGGGAGATCAACAAAAACAGCCATAGTTTCTCTAGTTGAAAAACTAATAGATATAATAGATTCAGGTGATAAAGCTACTGCAATCTTCTTAGATCTGTCAAAGGCATTTGATTGTGTTAATCATAGAACTTTATTGGAAATACTGCAAAATGTAGGTGTAAATGGGGTTGAACTGAAATGGTTTGAATCATATCTTATTGGGAGAAAACAATGTGTAGAACTAACTACAGTAGTTGGCAATAGTATAGTAAAGAATAAATCTAATAAATTAGAGGTGCAAGCTGGAGTGCCTTAGGGGTCAATACTCGGTCCATTGCTTTTTTTGTTATATGTCAACCGTTTACCTAAAGAATTAATTAGTGGTAGAGCCCTCTTATTTGCTGATGATACATCACTCATTTTCAGCAATTCCATTCTAGATAATTTAGAAATAAGTGCCCATATAGGTGTGCAGTCCATCGTCCAATTTTTAAATCAGTTGAAATTAACTATAAATAGTGAAAAATGCCAATACCTTCAATTCAAAAACAAACATAATTTAAATGAAGATAGGGCTATAAACGTGTTTGTAAACGATAATCAATTAGACCAGGAAGAAAAATTGCATTTCTAGGAGTTATGTTGGATAGACGATTGACCTGGACTCCATACATTGAGAAAATATGTTGTAAAATTTCATCTGGGGTATTTGTCCTGCGACAGCTCGCTAGATTGAATGACAAAAAGTTACTTTTTACAGCTTACCATGGGCTCTTACTGTCACATATTAGGTATTCTATCTTAGTATGGGGTAATTCATCAAAACAAAATCTTGATAGGGTGTTTAAGATCCAAAAGAAAGCGGTTAGGTGTATAGAAAGAGTAAATAGATTAGATTTATATAGGCCGTTGTTCAAGAGACTTGGTCTCCTAACTGTACCCTGCTTATATGTGTATGAAGCTACTTTATATGTAAAAACGAATGATATTAACCAAAATCTTGACGTACATGATTATAATACAAGAAGCCGAGGAGATTATCACTTGGTGAGTCACAGTAGTAGCTTATTCAAACAAAAACCTAGTTATATTGGTAGGAAATTCTACAACAAGCTACCGCAGTTTTTGAAGAGTCTTGAAAATATAGAAATATTTAAAAAACAATTGAAGAAATATTTAGTTGATAAAGCTTTTTATAGTGTACAAGAGTTCCTTTCACATCAAAATTAAGCCTCACCTCAACTTATTGAAGTAATTATGGTATCTAGTGTATAATATTGTTGATCTGACTTGTCTTATACTCCTTAACTGGAGTCTCAAAGACGTAATCTACAAAAAAAAAAAAAAAAAAGAGTTACTGAGGAAATTGGCATACTTTGGGATAGAAGGTGTTGAATTGAGTTTTTCCGTTTTTATCTTTCTAACAGAACACAGGTTGTCTGCGTGGTCTCAGAGTAATGAGCAGAGTCTGTGGTGGAGTTCGAAGTCCCTTAGGGTTTGATTCTGGGTCCTCTTCTGTTTTTTCCTATGATAAACCACCTCCCTGTTTGTATTTCAGCTGACACTATTTTGTATGCAGACTACACCTTACTGCTCACAACCAACAATATGAAAATGGAGGGTTTGAGGGATGAGGCATGTGAGTGGTTCAGAGCTAATGGGTTCACAGTGAATAATGAGAAGACTCAGACACTTGTATGTGGATTGAAACCTGTGCCTGGCCCACAAGCAAACTTGAACACTGCCACAAAGTTTCTTGGTGTCCATTCAGATTCAAAGTTGACATGGGAACCGCATTGTAGACATCTATGTAGTAGGCTCTCAAAATGTATTTATCTGATCAGATCATGGTATCAATGAAATCAATGAATGCTGCAGCACGAAAATATTCAGTCAGCGCCGGGAATCGAACGAAGGATCTCCCAATTGCAAGTCAGGTGAATAGGAATTTTCGAAATTAATTATCATTCTGCAGTTTAATAAAATTTTAACATATTCCAAAATAATTTGATACAAGCTTTTTCCTTTTTGGCTCGTATTAGCCTTACAGTTGAGGATTTCTTTGATCATCATTCATTTCTACTCTGGTTTGCCTCCTGCTCTCCAGGAGCGCTCTATGGCAATAAATGTCTCCTTTAGGATGGACATGGAGAATAAGTAACTATTTCGATTCATATTTTCTGATACTCAATTTTGTTTACAATAGTTTTGAAGAAATTAATTTTTTCTCGAAACAAAACATTGTTCCAATAACAGCCTTGTATTAATACTTTTCTATTCCACATACTAATTTTTTTTTTTTTTTTAGGATGAAGCCCACATAGGTCTGAGACCTGTGCGTGGGTAATGAGTTGGATGATGGTGATTGATGAGTTGGACCTACAGTTTGTTCTAAAAAAATTGGTAGCGTGTTGGTTTCTGCATACTAATAACTGTTATGTAACACGTTTCAGGCGAAGAAAAAGGATTTAAAAGCAAAAGAATCAACGGATAAAGCTTTATTAAAGAAGTCTAGTTTATCTATTGCCTTGTTACCTGAAAATAGTGATGATATCAAAATGGCTTCGTTGTTAGCACTTCGGCCGTGTAAAAGTAAGTATGATCAATGACAGAATTTTAATTGTAGCCAAACGCTGCCATATACATACACTAGAGCTAGGTTGCACTACACTAACTTTAAATAGACGTGTGGCAACCGACATAATATTGTGTTTATTTTGTATTAGATTGTATATCTATTTAGGATAGACATTGGATACATATTATAAACATATGTTTTCTACGTGACTGCATGGCTCTGACAACACTTATAAACCCTTATAAAAGTTCCCGCCAGCATCTCGTTGAAATCTGGAAGAGAATCTTTGTTGAATGGTGCAAATGCCTACAGCACAATTGATAATCTATATAAATAAAATTAGAGTTTTGTCTGTACATTTATCAGAATTGTATATTTTTTGGTTATTTTTACGTTTTATACTTTAAATAAGCCGAAAATAGTCTTGTCTTACTTTCTGTCTGTCTGTCTGTCTGTCTGTCTGTCTGTCTGTCACGACCGCAAAGGTATTTTTCGCGGCCTTCTCCTCAAAAACGAGAGCATCGATCGGGATTTTAGTTATTGAACAGTATTGAAAACATTATTGACAATGTCTTTAGCTATAAAAAACTAAATTAACTTTTTTTTTAACAGAGTAATAAACGTTTAAAAACCAAGTACTGTGCGATCTTGGATACATTTTACGCGGCCTTCTCCTCAAAAACGAGAGCATCGATCGGGATTTTAGTTATTGAACAGTATTGAAAACATTATTGACAATGTCTTTAGCTATAAAAAACTAAATTAACTTTTTTTTCAACAGAATAATAAAAGTTTAAAAACCAAGTATTGTGCGATTTTGGATACATTTCTTCCAAGTTTTATTACCACATAAGAATAAGAACAAATCACGTAATTTATCATGATATATCAATCAGCTGTTCTCAAATATAAATGGTGGGCCCTTCGCGGCGTTATTTACGCTGTCTGCAGACTTGCGTAGTCGGAGCATTGCAGTCTTTTAGGAAACATATGACTGGTGAATCAAAGCTCATGTTGTTTCATCAATTATTTCTTTGCTGAAAAAAAAAAATTTATAATTTCAATTTATCAAAACAAAAATTAACATTTTAGGAAGGTGCGGTTTGTGCCAGGCTCTTGGGAATTCGCCAGGTAGCACTATTATTACCACATAAGAACAAATCACGTAATTTATATATAATCAATCAGCTGTTCTCAAAAAATATTCTCTCCGAAACCAGTCACTGAACTACTTACGTTCTAAGTTGTTTACTAAGAGCCCGTTCACACGATACAGTTTTTGTGCGGTACAGTAAATTTGCTGTATCAGTTATTTTGCAGTGCTTTCGTTTGCATGTACATTTCATATTGTATGTTCACACAATACTGTTTCGACTGGATCCAGTAAAAAAACTGTTCTAGCCGATTTCTACATTCGGTTTTGTCTTCGAAAACTGTATCGCTAAAGTCAGCAGTACCGCAAAATAACTATCCGTATCCGGTGGCACATGTATTGTACCGGTAATGGATATGTTCAAACGATACGCTTATTATGCTGGAAGCAGTCTTCAGATCGTCAGCATTGATCTCCTTCATTGATATTCTTCAGCATTGATCTTCTTATTAGTGAATTCCAGTGTCCAGAAGTGGAAGATATTAATTGTGAAAATTTAATTTCTCTAATATATGAGAGACCCGCCTTGTGGGACAAGACTTAAGATTAATATAAAAATAAAGAGAGAAAAATGTGTGGATTATTGAAACCAGAATTTGCGTACTTTGATCAAAATTTAAGAGAAACCTTCAGTAAGAAACTTATTTGAAAAAATCTTACACAAATAAAAAAAAATCCTAGACTGGAATAAATAAATCTGAACTGGAAGCTCAATGGAAGAAGGAGGAGAGCACAGCAATAAGCAGCAAAGCCGGACCGTGTGAACATCACAGTACAGTTGACGCCGTACAGTAAAAAAACCGTACCGCAAAAAAACTGTATCGTTTGAACGGGGGGGCCTAAGCTGCTAACAACTTCATGATCGTTGCTATCAAAAAAGCCGAAACATATTTAGTCTTATTTCTAAACATAATCCGTACGAAGGACGGGCACAATAGCTAGTAATAATAATAATTTAATTTGCCGGGTCCTAGGATACTCCACTGTATTAACTTTATTAACTTTTCTTATAGTCAGATTTTTATTTACTGCAATCTATATGTAATATTGATCATATTGACTTGTTAATTTGCTAAATATTGCATAATGCATAGGAAATTTCTCAAGTTTTCAAATTGAAGATTAAACTAAAAATCTTAGAATAAAATTATTTAAAGAGTTTAAAAAATTGTTATTGCTGATGATACCTACATTAGTCTGAGACTTGTGCGTGGGTAATGGGGTGAATGATCCGGTGGTTCGGAACCCACCTAAAACTGTAGGTCCAACACATCAATCGCCATCATCCAATTCATTACCCACGTACAGGTCTCAGACCTATGTGGGCTTCATCCTCCGAAAAAAATGATTACACAAAATATGCCAGACTGAACCTAACTCCTGCTTTCATTCAGAGTCTTATCAGATATAATGCTATAGCGATTATACTGCAGCTGCCATTCGATATGTTCAGGCTTCTCTTGGTTTGACAGTTTCTTGCATATAGGCTAGCATCTATGCATCTCAAGATTCCTTTGTATAAGTAAACTTGTTGTGGCCAAATATGAGGCTTTATTTTGAACTATATATCTGGTTAAATAATGCCCATATCTGTGAAACTACTTGAAGCCTATTCTACTCAAAAGGCTTTTCAAGTTTCCCCTTGAGTTAAGGAATCCTCAAGATATGTTCATGAATACAGGCAATGAATGGTGCTTCTTGTATTTAATCACTTACATTGACCAAATTGAAGATCAATGAAGGTCAATTGAAGGAATGTGCTCTGGAGTAATTTATATTTATTTATTTATTTATTCATTTAACTAGCATACAATAAATGTGAATACAATAAATGTGAATACAACAGGCTACTGCCCAAAATTGCTTTTCACAAAATTAGGATCAAAATCTTAGGTTAGGTCGCTGTTTTACTTGAATTTTCACTTTGAAGCACAATAATTATTCACAATCACAAGTCTTTTGCAGATAATTTTAGTCTTTTGCAGATAAAAAGATAATTTGGAATTTTGACATTAATTTATAAGCCAAAAATCTTCACACTGGTGGTTTTGCTGCCCGTTTTACCAGTCTGGATACATTGTCGATGCTGAGTAATTCATATATATATTGAGTAATTCATCTTTACCTCATAAACCTATCTTTGAATTTGGGGCCAATTGGTCTTGTGATGTCCAGTGCACATCAAGTAATCAAATTAAAAACAGGCAATGTTTATATGACGAAATATCTACTGTTAAAGGTGCCAGCGAAAAGCAGAACGATATAAGGCATAAAGCCCTACGCCTGCCTTCTGTTGCAATAAAAACGTTGACCCAGAAGTCTTTGGGGATCACCACTAACCCGGCTCCAAATCTTGTATCAGCAGATTACAATACATCTTCAGATGACAATGAAGATGGTAGTTGAGAATGGTAAGATTCTCTTATTAAATTTTGAATTATTGTGAATCACAGAATGAATGAGATTCGATGTTGTTTCAACCATGTACTGTAGTATTCAAATAACTTGGCAGATCCTATCTTCTACACAAGGTTAATTAAAACATGTTTTAAGTTACCTTGTCTTCTACACACTGATATGAAAACTGCATTATATTTTTGAGAACTGGAATACTAATTTCGACAGTATTCAAAAAATACATTGTTTATTTTCATTTTATTTCTTTGAATTGCTTATTTGTTTACTATGATTATTTTGTAAGTTTCTAATCAAATCAATTTCTTCTCATGTTGCGCTTTGTTATATTTTTTCGCGTGTTACAAGTGAGTGCGACAGGTGTCAGTATACAACCAGTTACAGCATTCCTTCGTAACATGGTTCAGATTATCCGAGGCATCCATACTGTTAGTCAATATTACCACTCCTTCTAGGTTATGAATGTAGCTTGTTGAAGATTTCAGTTTTAAGATTCATGTACCTGCTGCAACTTGTATCTTGTTTATCTTATAATGAAAGTGATTGTGATAACATCATTCATGATGGATATCTACCTAGGGTGGTGATTGGTCATGCGGTGAGCGTGGTGTTCAAGTAGTCGTGATGTTCAGTCACGACCGCTCAAGACTGCGCTTGGATGGGTGACCGTGCTTCAATGACTTGATGTTACAAGCTTTATTATCACTTACCCGGTGGTTCGGAACCCACCTAAAATAGTAGGTCCACCATGTTCCCCGTAACATGGCACAAACGGCGAGGTGGAACTACCCGTAAGGGTCTCCCCACCATTAAAAGCCATACGCTTATTATTATTATCTACCTCAACATTACTGTAACCAATACGAAAAAGGAGAAATACAGAAATGATTTGACTTCATCATTATTCTATTTGTGCAGTCTAATTCATTACTAAAAAAAAAAAAAAAAACGCCATGCATAATGTCATGTCATCACCCCTTTAGGGCGCCGGGGTTTTCAGACAGATGCGTTAACACACAAAATTTCCTGCGTAGTAGAGTTAGTAAGTGAATAATTGTTCTATTGCATTACGTGTGAATTTGTCGCTTATCTTTGACGCCTGAGATATGCAAGATTCAACTCCAAAAAAGGAGTCACCTTACCATCAACTTAGCATGGGTTAGCAATGGCAGTGTCTACTCAATCACAGAGAATTAGCAACATACAATGCTCATTCAAAATTTTCATCAATGCGATTTTTATGAAATCGTCACACTTTTAAATCAACTTTCGTTGTTTTCAGTTGTTGTACAGTTCTAAAAAAGTTATCAATAGCAATTTATGTTCTGTGTTTCAGCATTTCCTGCCTGGGTCTTCAAGAAGAAATTGTATCCACATTACACATTATCTCGTAAAATTTTTATGTAAGTTTAGTATTATAAATTCTATTTGTATAAAATGTTTTTGTATATAATATACAAGTTGAATGTTATTCATAATTTGTTTTATTTCTTGATTGAACATCAAGATTTACATTGTTAATGTAAGAATAATGTAGAACAAATAGAATTGAAATGTACATTCTTGTTTATCAAGAATAATTACGGAGCTATAAAAGTTTAAAATACATTTACAAAGGTATTTATTATGTAGACTGTAAACCCCCTAATTAGAATAAATTATGAAAATCCATTCACAATCAAAGAAATTGAAGTAATCGCGGTTATTGATATATCATTACTCATAAATCGACGTATAGTCGGTAGAGTACTTCGATAACTAATTTGCATTTTAAAATGCCAAAGTTAGCACATTACAGCAGAAAAATGCATAGGATTCTTCACAAAAAGTAGGAACAGTGTCGGGAAATGAACCGTTTATTTTTTAGGGAAGTTTTATTGGGTGGATTCACGCATAGGCGTGTCCAAAGGGAGGTGCCACCTTGCCATTAGATCAGTATGTTTTAAATGTTATTGTGCTCTATGTAGAAACTATACATTAGTTTTGGTCAATTTGAAGTGCAAAAAATTGTTATTTCAACAAATAGTCTAGTAAAAATACGAAAGCTGCAGAAATTAAACCATGTAGTTGAAAATGTGTTCGTGAAGTGATAACCGTGAGCCGTAGCAGGTATCTGTCAGTCAGATAAGCTACGAAATCCTGGGCCTTCGTTGTAAGGGTGACCGATTGGATTGGCCAGCAAAAAGACTGTTCTCTGCTGTAAAATCACATCCCGGTGGTTCGGGACCCACCTAAAACTTTAGGTCCAACTCATCAATCATCATCATCATCCAATTTATTACACACGCGCAGGTCTCAGACCTATGTGGGCTTCATCCTCAAAATGTTCTTATTTATTTTGGAATGTATAGTAGTGGGCCTAGTCAACAATGTATCAATTTTCTCATGAAAACCCGTTAGTGGTAGTGTCGTGGAATAGATGTACAATTGTTTCCTGAAAATAGTGATGATATCAAAATGGCTTCGTTGTTAGCACTTCGGCCGTAAGTATGATCAATGACAGAATTTTAATTGTAGCCAATAGCTGCCATATATACTAGAACTAGGTTGCACTCCAGTGACTTTAAATAAACATGATTTAGAAAATTATCCAATTTGGAGAGCTTATGACTCAAAAAACGTGCGAATTTTTGTAATTATTCAGAGTATTAAATAAAGTTTTAATAAATTTAGTAAGCTTTAAGTTTTGACAAAAACGCGGTTTTCGAGTTATAATCAAAAACTGAAAAACCAAAAACCGGTTTTTTATGAGAAAATATTATATGTTGTTCGCGAGGCCCAGTACTACACATTCTCGATTGGAACTGCATGATTCAATTCCTGAAATTGCGCTTTTGGTCTAATTTTACTGGAATAGAGCAATCATTTGAGAGTCTGTATCAAAAATGATTTGTGTATTAACGCATGTTTATAAGCATTTAACATTAGGACAGCCACTTTCATGAACACTATCTGGGGCTATTCCTGCCTGGCACCAACATTTCAGTAGTCTGACCATGTTCACGGTTGCTAATTGATGTTTTATGTATACTGAAGAATCGTTTGTGCCATGTTTAGGCGTTTTTATCTGTATATGGCTCCAAAAATGTACAAGTTACCTGAAAAAATCAAGTCTATTAGAGGTAATAACGCTTTTTTCTATGCCGTGAAAGAATGGCTCTTGAAAATCCAAGATTTAGAAGCCTGCATAAGATGAGTAATGTTGAACTATTTCATTATATAATAATAATAATAATCCATATGGACTGCTTGCTTTTTTATTTCAAATGTTTAATTATATACGTTAATTCGAGGAAATATACCTAGTTAAGAGACAGCAAGACGTAAGAGAAGATAAATAGTTTGTTTTCATCAAATTTATGAAATATATTCGGAACCCACCTAAAACTGTAGGTCCAACTCATAAATCACCATCATCCAACTCATTACCCACGCACAGGTCTCAAACCTATGTGGGCTTCATCCCCAAAAGAAAAAAAATATATATATATAAGCAAAAGCACAGTTTTATTTCAGCAATTTATTTCTTTCCAAGGGAATTAAATTAGATGGTAACCTCCAATACAGTTTTAACTCTAGGAGGTACCTAACTCCACAAAAGAGTGATTAGAAATCAAGTAGATTCTATGTAACTGTTTGTTTTCTATCATTTAAGCTAGTAGAGGAAAATAATTTTAGTTTTTTATGTAAAAAGAATACGTTATATGTTATTGTGGAATAAAGATGATTGATTTGATGTTTCAAGAGCGTACCTCTTGAATTTGGTGCTATACGAATTGGACAGTATTTTTGAAAACTTTATTTAGTTTTGGTATAAATTTCATAGTAAACTTCAAGGACTCAAAATGGATTTGACTGTGTATAATTAACAGATTATAAAGGGAACAAAAAAAGCTAAATAGGAATCATGGCAGGCCTAATTCTCACTGGACTGACATTTGACATATCAAAAATCCAAACCCACAGAAACGGAGCTGAATCTGTGACTGCCAGCTTTTACCATTGTGGAAATACTTTCTTAATTCCAGGAGGAATGGATAAACTTTGACATGGCTGCAAAATAAGTGATTATTGTAATTCTATAAATCTTCCGTGAATAGTCTTGTAATGGTGCTTGTACAGTACAGCATGAATACTTGATTGTAACCATCTTCTTTCAAGGATTAGGCAACAGCTGTTCGACTTTAAAATGATAATCACAATCGCATAATCAAACACATGTTGTAGAATAGTGTATGACAGATCAGAGCAGCGTGAATACCAGCATTCCGCAGCATGGGTTTGATTTTGTATTGGTGACTGACCTCCATTATTCGATGCTCCACTCTACAAGCACCCTTGGGGAGGATCTTGTTTTTATTGCTGATGATGCCCACGTGAGTCCGAGATTTGTACGTGGGAAATGAGGTGAATGATAACTCATAGATGCCAGACGGTGGAGCGGGATTCGAACCCACGACCGCTGAAACGACATTAAGCTAAAGTTGCGACGCCCCAACCAAATGCGCTAAGCGGCCCGCCATCTATTCTGTCATCTCAAAAATAATGGAAGACGGTCAATCTCCTAAGTTTTGGGAAAAACTTAATTCAAATTAACTAGTTTCTCAAAAACCTTAATCTTTTTAAAAATGGAGAAATTCAAAGCTTCTAATAAATCATTAATAGCATGTTTCGATACTATAAGTTATTTCACACTTGCTCTTTCTTTTCGTCTACTTACCTGCACCAACCTGTAGTTTTCTACTTGCAAAACATTAATTCTGAGTCATTTATGTTGGTTGCCCTTGCTGACTCAGCTTCAGTCGACTTGGGGATTAGGGAAGCAATACTATAATTAAAATGAATTATACGACAGTATATAATTATTAGAATTCCATTTATCTGTAAAAGTACTGTACATCTATTTACAAAATATTACAAGACAATTATATTTCCATTGTGAATTTGAAATATAAATTAATTTGTACAACATCATAATCAAGTCCAATATAGGATCCAAATTCTCCTTGAGATCTCAGGACTCATCACAACCTTCAAATAGCGTTCAGCTTGATGCTATCGACAAATAATTCGAATTATTATTCACATGCGAGTTCTTTAATGGAATGTGTCCATAGCTATTATTAGGAATCAGTCTTTGCCAACAACTTAGTCAAACACTTAAATTTTGTTTCATAAAATTCTGCTGTTAAAGACCTGAGCCAGCCAGGTCACACGAAATTATTTGTTTTAATTACCATCATCGAGCTAGTGATATTATCAAGACACTATGAGTTTAAATCTTCTACACACATATAAATTGATTTAAGCGGGAAAATCAAACTTGCAGTGGGAATAGTCATCTTCAATATCTCAGCACTATAAAAGTAATCAACTATTTCAACATTTCATTCACACGAATTCTAAGAATTATATATGGAAAGCTAGTTCTTGAAAAATGTGTTCACAAATTCAGAATTTAATATTAGTAAATAGGAACTCAATTGACTGAACTAATAGATTTCATTAAAACTAGCAAAGTAATACAATCGATTGGATTTTAGCAAATAACAGATGTACAGTAATCAGAGTAATACAGAATTGAAAATTCTATTTTAAATAAATAAAGTTCTGCTCATCATGAATGATGAAGTCAGTGTGGTCAGAAATTTTCTGTGGAATATTACAAGGATCCAATACCGTTATTTATACTGAATGACTTGCAATAAAAAACCATTGTTTTATAATCATAAAAATATCGCAGTTTAAGATATCTGATGAAGACATAAGTTGCCTGGTATAATACGCGAAAATTGGCTTAATTTCTTCGATGGATGAGATAGTATAAAGTGAAATGAATATCTCATAGGTTTTACATTAAATTTAACAAATCCTGTACCACTGATATTAACATGAATACAAATTATATTACAAAAATATGGATTTCAAGATACAGTGAGGCTGAAGAATAACATAATTTTTGTAATTAATTACAAGGGATTCAGACATTTATACAAATATAATAAAAAATAATGATATTTCCATGACAGATTGAAGATAAAGGGCGGCAAAGGTAAAAATAAGAAAAAGCTAACTATTTTATATAATCAACACACTACCTATTTATAATGTAGGTTAAAGAATTCCTTTCATAGAAGAAATAAAATAATGAAAAGCTACCAATTTTATGGTATAAATCACACGCTATTGAAAACGAAGCATTTAAAGTAACCTTCCAAAAACTTTAATTCCAATTTGGGAAGAGAAATGTAAAGTGCACATTCAAGAGCATTATTGAATATTTTAAAATAGGGTTAAATTTCAAATGAAAATGGAATTCTAAACTCCGAGGGAAATTAATATGCACAACTATCAGAAAAAACCAATTACAAATTTCTCACAGTTAGTTGCATTTGGTTCAGAAATTGTGATTTTCTAGCTCATAATTAATACATTCATATCTCTATAATAATTTAAAAATCGGGGAACTTTTAATAGACATTTTTTTCATTTCAAAGGAAAAATCTTTGAACTGTGGTAAATAGTAGTTAGGTACTAGATGCACCAAGAGCAAAATATATTTTTAAATGGATGAAATCAATACAAAGGAAGCCAAAACCAATTAAATTGAAACTTTTCTTGAATTATAATGGCAATTATTGAAGGTATGAAGTAGGTAACAAGCATTCACTTGAATTTCCAATACAATATTAAAATCCAGCTAACCACTTTTTCAATTATGTAGTCTTCCAAGTCATTTCTTTGCGAGGATTTATAGGCTAATATATAACGATCTATCCATAATTATTAATTATACAATAAATTGATTGCAAAATCATATTGAAGTCAAACAAGTTAAGGATAATAAAAACGTAAGCTATAAAAAATTACAATAGTTATTCCTACAACTGCTCATAAAGAATTAAGCATAGTTTACGAGCTGAAAACTAATCATAAAACAATTGCTTACTGAGGAACGAGCAATAATAGTTATTTAGGTATTAAGAGCGTAAAGCACGACTTGATCATTCAAGCCAAAACAGTTACTGCGCGACGCATAGCAGAGTGCAGTAATTTTGCGAGAACGATAAAGAAGCTTTATGCGCCAATTACATACAACATTTTCCCCACAACTGCAGTTCTGGATTCCAAGACAATAAAATCTTGTAGTTTGTAACATCACAGATTTTAGCGTGCGCACAGTCACTGCTTTTAGGCTACAATAAATACAAATGGCGTCACTGTGATGTCTCCTTATTGGTGGGCCACGAGATCAGTGATCCAGTGTAAACGGACCCATTCCTTACACAAATCAAAAATTTCGTTGTATAATCAGCTGGCAAGTGTGAAAATGAGAACAGAAGCATAAAGTAAACAGCTGGTGAGCGTAAACGTTTTACCGCTCGCCTAGCAGTAGAGGTATTTTACAATCAGTTTTCAGTACGTAAAGAACTACTTTACGAGCAGTTGTAGGAAAAGTACTTTAAAGAGCTTAAGAACGTCATAGCTTTACTTTATGCTCGCCAGTATTGTCAATCTTTCCTTTAGATTATCGAACCTGACCGTCCAAAAATTATAAAATATTTTACAATTATCTATGTTTTAATAGAAAACCTATCTTTTAATGATTTAAAAATATTTTTTGGGATTTCTTTGAAATTAGCCTATTGTACCAAAGTGTAGATTGTATGTAGACAGATAGTTCATTATACACGAACCAAATTATCACACAAAACAACAATAATTATTATACGATTGACAACACTGAAGCTTGTCAGCTGATTATTACACAGAAGAATTTTTCATGATTTCAAATATGGTGCATTGTGCACAGAAATGATAATTTTTATATACTTATCGAATGGAAATGCAAAACTGCAGTTATAGGAAAAATATATGTAATTCGAGTATAAAGCTTCTTTATCACTCACATTACCAAACTCAGCTACGTGTCGTGTGGTAACTGTTCAGTTCGAGTGATTAAGTCGCTCTTAATACATAAATAACTATTAAAATCATTCTCAGTATTTTTGCGCGAATACTAATGATATTAGTCATTAGTATAATGTTTCAAGATTTTATTGAAATATAAAAACTTGAGTGTGGGAAACTTGACTTCAAGCCGATTATTGTTTAGTTTATGTAAAATAAGGAGCTCAATGAAAGAAATAATAATCTCAAAAACTTAATAGCTACACAATAGTTTTTGCAAAAATCACTCTTAAATTGATTGTATAGTATTTTAAACAAATAGATTAAACTAACTGCATTCATAAGAGAATTATACATTTTTAGTTCATGAACAAGAAATGTATTTATTTGTAACTTATGGGGAAAAGACAAAAATAGCTGAATTGCATGACACGTGTGAGATTAAAGATACAATTACAGGCATATCGCCATTTTTTAGAGAAATGAAAAATAAGAAATTAAAAAAAAAAACTGTTTTATATTAAAAGGAGAATGAAGGCCGGTCTAAATGGATACAAAAACTGCTGATTGCTAGAGAGCAATCAAGGCAATAAGTGTCTGCATTTAGACTGTCATTGACAGCATTCGGGAAATACTTGAATGGGCTAAGGATGCCGGAGAACCAGCAGTCCTTGAAACAAGCCTGAACACAGACATTGAATGACAAGCATTGAAGTTTGAAGCAGTTTGGTAGTCAGTGGCAAGGTTTACTAGAACCTTGGTCAGTGCCAGGCCATTCCAAGGTGAGGGCGGCTATGGAAGCTCAAGAGAGGCAAGCACTCTATTAGACCAGGTACATGAAAAGTTAAGATCTAGGAAGGAGGTTCGATGCTGGGCTTGTGGGAAGAATGGACTTAGGACTAAGTGTACAGCGAAAAGAAGGAGTAAGTTGGGTATGAAGCATTAGGGAAGTGTGTTGGGTGAAGTGCCCTTTCTCAGCATACATTCTACAGATAATCACGTTTATGAACTTTAGATAGTCTTGCAATAAAAAATGTACATTAATTAAATTAAGTCTGTAGTTTTATTGGTTCCAAGACAAATTCATCTATTGGATCAGTTTGGCTTCAAATGAAACGAGTATTTAATAGCACACTGCAATCAAGTTTGTTGGATAAAAACAATAAAAAAGGTAATGAGATTAGTGTATGGCTAGAGACCTGAAGTTTCTCTTCGCTTGTTGGACCATGTTATTGAAACATGGTATGAAATTAATTTAAATCAAAACCACCAGGTTCTAGTTCACGGCATTTTTTAGTTCAACTATCATCTCAAATTCTAGTAGTCATATAATAGAAAAAACTTCCACTCTGGTATCATACAATAGTCAACATCCAGTCAACTGTAATTGTAATAAACTTTTAATTTTTATTACTTAATTCTAATATTTTTTCATTTATTGAGTTCTGGTAGCAGTAAAAAAATGGACATTCATTTCTATAAGTATAATATAACTAGAGCGGATTGAATCCTCACCGCAATTGATTTGTTGATTTCATAACTAGTTCATGTTCAATAATTTGAAGATACAATTGATTTTGATATTTTCTTAAATACGGGTTGTAATTCAAATTTAGCAATTGTAAGACTTTTATGTGAAAATATTGATACAAATGAATAAAGGGATTCAAATAACGAGTGCGGAAATGGTAACAAATGAATTTAGTTTTACGCTACATTAGCGATGAGAACTATTTTATATATGAAGTTTTTAATTTGGTATAGCACATTTAAATTAAGCGCCATAAGCACACTTGAGAATATACTATTTGTTGCGAGGTATTTTCGATTAGTTTGCTAAGGATCGGTAAGAAGAATTTCAGATAATAGTAATGAAATTCTACTCAAAATTATTATATTTCAACTGGAATACAATAGAAATTGTGTAACAGAAACGTTTTTTATATCTTAATGAAAAAATTACACATTTAACACACCTAAAATGGGGTTTAGTGATTAAACGATTAGTTTTTGATAATAAAACAATATGTTGTATCACATTTTCTAGAGTGTATGATTATAATAAACTTTAAAACTTATGTTTTTCTGTTTTAAATTGAAGTGAATCGGTCCCAAACTTTCTTTCAATAGAAGAGTATTGCTAGACAAAAGATTAAAAGGATTCTTTAAAATTTGTATGGAAGCTCTTAAAAGCGCTAAGATAAGGAAACTTTAGTTTTTGTCTACATAATGAAAAATATTTAAATACCAGAGCAGTAAACACTTGGACATCCTATGATTCATGATTTTTATGAGACATCCTAGATCCTATCACGATTATTATGATATTGCTTTTTTTTAATAGACTGAAATATACAACTGAGAATTGAGTTTATTCAATCTCACTCAGGAACTACGTCGATAGAAGTTTTGCATCTAGTTTATGGTTGTAAGGCCTACGCCCCCAAGTCGCTCTCAACTCCAAACAAAAGTTCAACAAGTATATTTGTTATACTATTGAAAAATATCCCCATTTTATAACAACGATAGCAACCATTACTCGAAATATTAAATCTCGTAGAAAACTCAAATTTCAGAAACATTTGTTCACTCAGTCAAAATATTCAACATGCACCGTTAATGATACACTACAAGAGTGATAAAATGTTTGGTGTAAATTACCAGACCTTGTAAACTCAAACTTTATGATAGCAAGTCATGTATCATGTACGATCAAATCTCTAATCAACAAAGTACAATCGCAGACCAAAAATCAAATTATAGCTAGACCAAAAATATTGAATTGCTAACGTAGAACAACAGAAATAATAAAAGAGACAAAGCTTATTAATGACTAGCGCTAAATAATGTTACAACAAAGAAGACTAAACATTTTCAAACACAAAAAACCCAATACCTTATGTAAAGTATGAGCAGTAGAGTAAAAATTCAATTTGCATACAGATGTATATTATTATGATTAATATACTGTACGTATGTAATTTAAAAAAATGTGTTAAAGCGTGCTGTGGTCATTTATACTGAGATATGAAAAGTAACGAAATTGGTTTAATTGCTTTTCTTGGTGAAATACAGTTTTACATTAATGGCATTGTATTTCCTAAGAATTGCACCGATTCTAATTGTTAATACTATGTAAGAAGAAAAAATTATTCTAAAAATGATATGAAATTATTCTAGAAGTTTCTCTAAAATAATACAGCCAGGACAGAATATTTGCATTACTAAAATGCATAAAATCAAATGTGCATTAAAATTTAGGAATTGAAATTGAAGAAAATTGGACAATATCAGAATTAAAAAAGCGATTGTGTTGTTGATGAATTCAAAAACAGAAGATATAATAAATTTACTTTGCAATCAACAAAACTTTATCTCAACATATCCAAAAGCAGACTTCAACTTGACATAATATTTTTTACCAGAAATCCTACTTAATATATAGTACCTTAAATTAAAACACATAACTACTACAACAACTAAATTGACAATCTCTATAAGTAATTGGCCAGCTTAAAAATAAATACAATGAAAGAACCAAAAATAATGACAAAAATTTAAAGATACCTACTAAGTAATTAATTTTATCACAGCATCATTATTACGTCTACAAGGTGATGATTTTGAGACTTTTCATGTGAATTGTTCAGCAACAATTCAATTTCATAATATTAAAACTAATCAATCAACATTCAAACGAGAAAAAAACGATTAGGCAACAGTTTGAATGAAAATTCAAGATTTTAAAGCACAATATTCTACACATTATTAAATAACTATACCAATATATTACTATATAGACAAATCAATTTCTCACAGTTTTTGATGATACACTTGAAGGGAAAAATATTCAAGAGTGATGAGCTTCGTAAATACCAATAAGCTTATTGTTTATTCAACAAACGCCAGAGCCAAAAACCTAGATAATTTCTATCATTCTATTAAACATTCCACAAATCAATATGAGTATTAACTCTAGTTATGTAGAATTTGGTTCGAGTATTGAGAGAATTTCTTTTACAACTAAGTTGACAACACGTTTACAACACGATCGAAATCGGATTACGGACTGTTCCATACCTGGCTGGGCATGAAATTTACAACAAAATAAACTAGCAACATAAAAAATATGTTAATTTTCAATTACTTAACACAATTTAAAATATTTTACTGCGCTATTTTGTTTTTATTGCTTACAATTATTTGTTAAGAAGGATCGTTTGAAAATTCAACAACTTAAACATTTAAAGCATCTCAGCCAGCAACTCTGTTGGATGATAAGCTGATAGGTTAGGATACGCTTTCAGTTTCTCAGCCCATTACTGTTTCTTCTATTAAACATTTTTAGACTAATTAGTCGTAAATTGTAAACTACATTGTTTATTTGTGTTATTTGGAAATAGAGAATACCTCATTTAAGAATCTTTTGGTAAGCGGAGTTCAAGTTGCTTTTGATTCCAAGTGAGGACCACCACTGACTACAAGCATTATATTAAAATTTCCATTGAGAAAGAACTCATTTATCTCTGTATTATCTCAAAGTTCACTTTTACCAGAGAACCCAACAAAAGCTTGTTTGAAAAATCAAATTCAAATGTGGACGATCGGAATTCTATAGCACAAAAATATGACGACTGTGAAACGATGTTGGACTATCTCCAGTTTACTATTTTTTGGCCTGTGAGGAACAGTTGAAACATAAAACTTCAAAATTTAAAATAAATAAAAAGTATGAACATTGAACATATAGTTTAATATTAATAGCTAGGACTAATTTGTAGGTAATATAACAAATGAGTATTTTGAGTAATGATAATATTCTGATTGATTCTAAACTCAAAGTATAGTATGTAATGGTGATATGACATCGACATCATCATTGAATTAATTTCATTATTTTCACTCTTCGTTTTGCAATAAATTTGTAAAATGACTATTCATTATAGTTTTAGTTTAGACATTTAATTCTGTTATAGTTCTAAAATCAGTATGCTTTTATAACATACATCTTTCCATTCAATGCAATGTTCATCGATTTGAGAAGGTAATCAAAATAATTACTTGTCAAAGGTTTCAACCAGAATAAGTGTTTAAATTGAACTAATCTTTCAACTTTTCAAAAAAAAATCTCAATTTAAAAAAAAAATAAAAATAATAATTTGTTTTTTGTAAAATTCATTAGTATTCGGAAATAAATGAGAAAGCTAATTAGATTAGCTTTCGAAAAAAAGATTAACGACTACATTTAAAACTGTAGAAACACAGATATCAAACTAGTTGAGAATTATTCTCAACGAATAAAACTCATTAGGTAGCGATACCCTTCGTCAAATAGTATTATTACATAAAACATGATAAATTACATGAACACAAACAAGGTGTAACATCCTTAGGATGTATAATAAAAACAAAAATAACTAGTATTATAAATGTAAGAGAGTGGATCTTTGATATATTAAGCACAACATTTTTAAATAAAATTTGAGTATTTTTATAAAATAAAGATACTAAGACAAGTAAATTTAAAGAACCAATTCTTTTAAAGAAAATCCATTATTTAGCAACCTATGTTATAGCGTATAGTAGCATTAAAAATCTCTGATGGCTCTATAGACTTTCGCTATGGCGTTTCTGAATAAACAAAGCCTAGAGCTGCGTATCAATAATTCCAATTGAGGAAACAATGTTTCAACATTGTGATTCAAAATGAAGGAACAAGTGATTCCAAATGTGTGGCATTATTGGACTAGGCTTAGTGAATTTGATTTGTCAACGGTTAAATAGGAGATAAATGGTCTGTCAAACGGCAGCTAGTAACTCAACAGAATATGAAAATACCGGCTGGAGGTCTTTTGCGTTGTGTGTCGTCCAGATCACAGCGAACCGATGATGAAGATGATGGTGATGATGATGATAAGGCAGGTCAGCTGGTAAGAATGCTTCTGACGGCCTCGTCCAGGGCCGGGTCGCTCTTCTGCAAGTTGAGAATGCTGTCAATGGCATTCTGCACCTGCGCCTTGATCTCATCATCGTCGGGACAGTGTTTTTTCTTTGTCTCTCCCACACTGTCACCGCCTTCTTCTCGCTCCCTCTTGGCGCTCTCCCTTACGTGTACGGGCGTTGCTGCCGTTGAGGAGGCAATGTGCGTCGCGTTTGCTGCCGAAAAAAAAACTTGATGAATATAAAAAACTAGCAAATTTAAACATTTTCAACACCAACAGGCTTGAAAATTGCAGAAAATCGTTAAAAAGAAAGTAACGTATGCTATAGGACAGTTATATACATGTAGATACAACAGATTGAGTATTCGTACAGATGGATTTAATCTAACGGCCATTTCGAACTAATATTGATCATCAGACACGGTTGACGGTCTGTGGAAATATTTTTGTACCAAGCATCCATCACACAAGTATTTCATATTCCACTAAAGAAGTAATTTATTTTGTTTTATTTATTTATTTCAAATACATACATAAAAATTACAAATAATAGAGGCTTACAGCTAATGTCAAAACAGACATCATTGAATGCATCAGATTGTCTCAAAACAAAGAAATCACAAAAAAAATTGAAACGCTAAGCAAACAAAGAAATAATGTCTAAATACATACAATAAGAAAACGGCATGAAATAACAGCATAAAGAAAAATAATCCTAAACATTAGTTAACTTTAAACAATGAAATACCAAAATAGCTAGAAAATGGCACGAAATAACAGTATAAAGAAAAATAACCCTAAACATTAGTTAACTCTAAACAAAGAAATAATAGAATAGCTAGAAACAAAATAGAAGGTAGATATAAAAGTAGAGGAAAGAAGAAAGCATATAATTTATGGTCTGCAAAACGATGTTAACATCTAAAATTCCAGAGCTTGAAAACATTTTCTATGAATTTGGTGTTAAACCAAGTTAATAGTTAACTGTGGAAAATAAATTAACTACATCATTTTTTTATCATCACAAATTAGTGAATACTTACAAGTATTGGGGAACGAAACTCTGTGGAAAAGGAAATGGAACTACATAATTATTTTTTTTTAAATCATCAGTTATTATAAAGTGAATGTACAAGCATTAAATAGGACTTACCTTCGGGAGTTGTAGGAGCATTAGCGGCTGCAGCGGCTTCTTGCCGTAACTGCTCCAGCTGAGATGTCTCATCAGCTACAAACATCCTTCCAAGCATTATCAATTCGCTCGTCTGGACTTGTCTCTGTCGACATCAAACAATTCAAACTATATTAGTATCGATACACCTTCAAAGGCATTGATTACGAGTTAGATGAAATTTAGATGTATTCCCGATTACATTATCTATTCTGCATTAGTTGAAACCAAAGCTAGATTTTAAATTGAAACACTGCAGGTAATTATTATGAAATCAGTAAAATTTTTTTGGAATATGAACAAAACCTATATAGGTCTGAGACCAGTGCGTGGGTAATGAATTGGATGATGGTGATTGATGAGTTGAACCTACAGTTTTAGGTGGGTTCCGAACCACCGGGAAGTGATTTTACAGCAGAGAACGAAGTCGTTTTTACTGGCCAATCCAATCGGTCACCGTTACAAAGATGGCACAGGAGGTTCGTAGATTATCTTTGATTGAACAGATACCTGCTACGGCACTCGGCTATCACTTCCTTCTATTGCCTATTGGACTTGCACTATGAGTAGTATTCCACGCGTTAATTAACGCTAATATTATTCCTATTACACTTGTTGTGATGTATCACTTTCCTCCTTGAAATGGACACTATTGATACTCACTTTCATCATTAAATCAGTATAAAATAGTGTAAATATCTATGCATAAAGACCTAAACGTAAATTATTGTGATATTAGAATAGTGTGTTTAAAATATAGCTTTTCTTTATGGGGAAACAACAATCATTTTGAATAATCCCACTCAAATGAGTCAAGCTAAAACATAGTAGAATAAGATTGCATTAATCATCATTGCTGCTCATCAAGTATTACAATGTCATTAAGGTACATTATGTCATTGAAAATTCATAAATTTACAACGAAGAGGGGGACCTTCTTCAACAACGAGACGATCTAATTACTTTCTCACACGACTAGAAGCTACCAATTGAATCACTCGAGGACCAGGTGAAATCATATAGTATCATTAACTTCCACGTTAGAAGACAATTTACATCTCATAGAAAAAAATCGAATTTATGTCTGTCTATTGAGGCATTAGAGGTTGACAATACTGCTTAAGTGGGGGAAATTAAATTTTCTAGAAAAGAGGCAGATATCTGCAGATACAGATATGACGCACTATCGAATTCCATGGAAAATGATACCGGACGAAATATTTCAACGGACATCAGCTCTAAATTTTCCGCCAGTTCGTGATAAATCCAACCTTGATCTTTGCTTAAAAAATAAAAATGTTTGAATAATTCTGGCAATGTAACAGCCACCGATGTTGTGAATAATATGAACTCGACTACTTGTAGAAAACATCATTTCAGCTCGGCACATCAACAAACAAGTGGGCGGCGAATTGCTGTTTTCTCTAACAGTCATGGAACTTTCAAAATGCCTCACTTCACACCTGGGTGAAAATACTACTGCCATGGGTAATATGTATGGTGGTGCTCCAATGCAATAAATAGTGGATAAGATACTTTCTGATGCAGAACTGAGAAAGAACACCATAATAGACTTCGTTATCATGCTTGGGGGAGCTAATAAAAATGTTGCTCCGTGTCATTCAAATCTGATGTGAACCTTGTTTTGGAGTCAGTTGAGAGAACATTATTAAAAGTATTAGTTTTACCAATGCTTTATTATGTATAATTCCTTACCGGTACGATCTATGATCTACATGAAAGTAATGTTATAAATAAGCGCATTAAGTTAGCAAATGCTAAGCTGAGAGATATTGCTCATAGGTTCAACCTTTTGCATTCAACTTGTACTTCTTTAGGCGTGGTTATCACATTCGACATGGGTTGCACCACAATAGGGCATGCAAATTATATTGGCAATTAAACTATCTCATTTTGAGTAAACGTGAGGCCAGCATAATGAAACTCAATGAGACTGTTGACTCAGCTGATAGCAATAACAAGGGTTATTTACAAGAGCAGAATATTTATAAAGTAATTCCAATTTCAACTTCTTAAATACCACTGGATTTTGTAAGGGAAATCAGCCACCACAAAAACTTGTAAATTACTAGTACCGTATGCTAATTTTACTAGACTTGAGAAAGTTTATTCAGATAAGCTAATTGATGACTCTAAAATAACCTTGAAATTTAAAGTGGGCTTTCTAAAATAATGTCCAAAGAATAAATAATAAACATGAACTTTTGAATGAGTTTGGGAATGCTGATAACACTCTTGCTCTTTGTTTAATTGAGCACTGTTGTCAGGAGGAAAATATTAATTTCCATAAATTGGATGAATAGGTTATTAATAGTTATTTAAGAAAACAGTATAGATATGGAGGGGTATCAATTTATGTCAGGCCTGAGTTGGTGCTGGAAAGCATTAAATTAGATTTGGGTTGCTTCAATAGTGAAAATATATTGGAAGTAGCAGGGAATATCTATTGATAAACTCAATAGGTTTTGGTTTCTGAATTTCCTTTGGCTTGAATATATAAAGTATGCATTTAAATACAGTATTTGGAGTAATGTTCTTGAGAGAAGAAATATTATCTCACCATGCTCTCCATAAGAAGCAGATAATTGTACTTGTTGAGCATTTGCGCATTTTTGTCGAGCAAATGCCTAGCTGTGGCTTCAAAGATCTCGTCAGCCTTTTCCAGGTCCCTTTGGCTGAGCACCGGGTCATCAAAACAATGGTAACGTACAAGCCGCTTACAGGCATCGCTTTTGCTTGCAAATGGCGTATTTGTGTCGGGACCGCTCGCGCCCTGTTTGTCTGCATTCAGTTGGCTCTCAATTCTGTAAATAAAATAGCATATTATCATTACACAAAACATTGAAAGCTCAATCATGAAAACATTGAAAAATTATAATGAACCATATATAATTACAGAAATGGAACAAGAATTATTAATTTAGATGTTTGGTACTTCATATCAACTAACACCGGTTTCTATACTATATGTTGCTATTGTCTAACAAAAGAAAAATGCTTTTATTATAGCACTAATATATTGTGACAAGGAGCCAGAGGAAGTTTCCAGAAGCTGCTAGTGATGAGGAGAAAGTCGGTATTCTTGGAAGAGAGGGGGTGTGTGGCAGCTCAATCTCTCTCCTTCTACCCCAGGTCATTGCTCCCTCGCCCAGCGGAAACAAAGGCTATTGGCTACAACTTGTCAACACCCAAATTAGGTCCCATCTCGAAAATTCCTGCGGTCAATGACATTGTTGTCGCCATTTTATTTGTAGATTGTGAGGGAAGGGTGAAGAATGTTCTAGAACAAGCGATCCAATAGGGGTATTCACGATGTTGGAGTTAGCCAGCTAAGTCGAGCTATTCGCTAACTCCTGCTATTTGCTAAGTCAGTGTTAACTCAATGCTATAGTAGTACGTTAGAAAAAAAATATCAGATGAGTTAGCAGATAGCGCAGGTTCTAGTCCGCTAACTCCAGCTATTTCCGTTAAAACCGTGGCCATCTTTGTTTTCTAACCCTAATTTTTACAACCTCAACTATGAAGTTTCATGAATATCCGCTTGTAGCGCTATTGTAGTTAGCATATAGCAGTTGTTCCTAGTTGGGGTGCTCACAATCCCTAGCAAATAGCAGTATAGCTCGTTAAAACGACATTGTGAATACCCCTTATATAAAGGCAGCAACGGATGGGAACGAGTCAGTCAGTGTTTGAAGATTGAACTGTGAGTGACCTCTGTCTGTGAACTCTGTCGGTATAGAGTGGTATTTGGTGCAGAAAGGAGTTAGTGTTTTGTTTTCTGTAAGTAGTGAATTAGATTTGTGATTTAATAAGTGAATTTAAACTTGAACTCTCAATCATCGATGAGTGAAGTTTTGTGTCTGGTCACTAGGGTGAAAGGTAAATCAATTGGAATTCATTCTATAAGGCTAATTTGATAAGAGAACTTAAAACTGGCGAAATTTGATTAATAGTAGTGCTAATAGATCAGTAATTGTGTAATAGAACTGTTAACCAGAAGAGGACTGTTAACTGTTGAAATTTGATAATTAGTAGTGTTAAACGATCTGTAATTGTTATTAGAATTGAAATTTCAAGTAGATCATTAGAGAACTTTTCATTGTAGATAATTTAGTTTGTTGATCAATTGATTATAATTACAGTTAATTTATTAATTGTGTTGAAGTAGAGTTCTTAATTTGTAAGCTTGTGCCATAGTAGTTATCAGATTCAGTTAATTTGAGATTTATTAGTGTTAATCAGTAAATTTCAGTCTCATTTTGTAATAGTCGTTTTTATTACAAATAAATCCCAGAACCCACGGTGGAAAACTGTTACAATATGGAAAAGAGCACTGGAATATTACTTAAAAGAGGTAAAACGATTTCATTTTTGCTTAAAAAAAGATTATGGTATTGATTTTTTACTTTAAAATTCGTATTTTGCAGCTCGTATTCAACAGAATCTCGGACTATCAGGACTACTCTATTGCAGTTATCGATATCCGCAGTTCCACAGGTCTTTGACATCATTTATGCCATTAAAAGGAATTTTTTTTATTAATTTCGAAATTAATTATGGTGAAAGAATGGCTCTATACATGTAGTACCGTACAATATTTCAAAATACAACCCAAAAATTTCTAAAATAGATTCAAAAGTAATACCTCTTCCTTTTAATTCAATTCACACTTCAAATCGAAATGTTACAATCCTTACAGCATCAACTAATGTGGTAAAAAATCATACGAGTCTAGTGACAATCATGCGAGTTCTGCAGCTCTGACTGATTCTATTCATATTAGCTCAGCTTGAGACAGAATCATATATTCAAATCGGTATTTCAACAGGCTACTTTCAACTGTAGTTGAGAATAGAATATGATATCTAGGAAATTAAAACTAATAGTGCACCATTTACAGGTAGACACAGTGTAGTACATTAATTATTTAATATTACTTACAAGCCAGCTCGCTTCGAATAGTTAATCTCAGGAGGACTGGGAGATCGTTCGCAACATGTTTGGGTGCCAACCTGTGAATCCAAAAACATAATTAGACATATAATTTGTGCTTCAAGACAAACTATACGATACGCTTTCAAGTGTTACAGGAACTTTGAAACTGTAAGGAGTTCAGCAAACTATGATGCTTTTTCAAGTAAATTTATATCACTGACTTTCAATTCTAATATTCTGGAATGCATCCTCAACATTTATAATATTTATTCAAACTGTGAATAACTATAAAAATGTCGAACAAAATAAATGGTTGAATAAAGAAGCAATTATTAACGAAAAAAATTGAAGTTTAATAAACTGGCTCTTTTCAAGTTTTACACTTGTTCAGTAATCAAACAAAAGTACACATAGATATGTCATAGCTTATCAAGGAGAATTACCTTATTACAAAGCAAAAGTCGAACATTCTTTTAAAAAAGTTCACATTCACAAAAAAACAGTTCATATATTCACAAAAAGTTAGAATCAATATAATATTATAAAATGTTTTCTTGAGTAAGGTCGACTAAATGATATGGACAAAGAAAAATGATGAAGAACACTGTAGTAACTAATTGAAGGTAACATTACATCACATTTATTCTACGAGGGTAGTTTTAAAAATGTATTGCTTATTGATTTAACATCGTTTAGCGTACATCCTAATAATATGATGTTGTTAAGAATGCAAGACAAATGAATGGAAGGAAGAACAAAAGTCGTTTGTTTTTGTAAGCATTGCTTCCATTCATTGTTGGCACGTGCTTTAAAGAGAATATAAATTGACTCGTTTCTCCCTGAATGTCTCTCTCACTCCTATGAAATACTCTATCAATACTAGAACATGCTTCCTGTGTGATTGAGAAATCGAGAAATTTCTGGAAGTTGATAGTATGAATGAAAACAGTATAAAAGGGCTCTCCTAGTCTGCGTTGAGTCAGTTTTGTCATTTTCTCTTCACAACGTTCATATCCAGTGCGGTGACAGTATATATTATCCAGTGCCAGTTGATTGATGGACTTTGTGTTTACGCATATCAAGTGCTCATGATCAGACTGCTTCGTAAGTGTTCCATTTGCTCATCAGCCGTGAAAACTGCTATAACAGTGCCTATGCGATAGAGATAACTCTGAGGTAATAATGCCCTATAATCATCCTCAAAATAATAACAGAAGCTTTTCGAGGGAGATCTAGTGACAGTGGACTGTCCAGAAGCGATGACCAGCCATTTCTTTTTCAGTGTATTTAGCTGAAATATTATCTATATTGAAATATTATCTATGATCATATATTACACACTTCAAACACTGTACTATTTTTTATTGTATTTCTAACTGGTACAATACATTAAAATTCTATTCTAATTAATGAGATTTGTACCTGAACATGTAGTGGTGAGGTCGCCTTCGAGCTTGTGGTAGGAGGTGGTGGAGGAGTCGCTTGTGGTTGCTGCTGTGGTTGTGGTGCAGGAGGTTGCGAAAGGACAGGGGGTGGTGGTGGTTGTGGTGCCGCTGCTGGAGGATGCGGAGATTGTAGTGGTACTGTCGGCTGCGGTTGAGTGGGAGGTGGCGGAGCTGGCGGTGGAGGGGGCGGCACTGGTGCAGGAGTGGGGGAAGGTGACGTCACCGGTGACGAAGCAGGTGCTGGGATTGGCGAGGGAGGAGGAGGTGTGGCAGGAACACTCCTACTCTGCATGTTGCTGCTAGGGCTTGTGGCTGGTGGTGACATCAGTCGAACCGGTGTTGATACTTGCTGTAAGTTCGTAATTATAATTAGTAAAAAACTATATAATATGCTATTTGTTATTGAATACAGTAATAAAACAGAACGATGGTATACAGACAAAACAAATACAATACATACCTTTTAAATTGTAGCATAAATCGCAAGCTTGACTTCTAAGCTTTCAGCTGAAGCATACATCATCAGTAATAGAAAGATAGAAGAAAAATGCTTCAAGTCATAATTTCATTTCAAGCCGAGCAAACATTGTTGAGTCTGGTTATGAAAATACAATGCTAAACCCCGTTAAATTTGACTTCTTCATCTGACGTTACAAAGAAATATTTATTTCATTCATTTATATTTCTTACTAGGACAATACATGAATTATGAATGGGATCGTTCAATTAGATTTTTCATCAAAAAATGATCAAGTTCTTAATATCTTGGATGAGAACCGATAGCTGAGCTTGAATTGTTTAAAATAATCAGATTTAAAGCAGTGCAATAAGCTTATAGCAATAGTTAACTATCGTACACTGGACTTTTACTATTAATTGTGAGAATGAAATTTCACAGGGTAGAATATGTTAATTTTCCACATGTACCAGTGATATTTTCATATGTTAATGGAGGAAAAGGAAAATATAAAAAAAATGTAGATTACTGATATTGAAACGATTAGATTCAATAATAATAATAATAATAATAATAATTATTATAATGAAAACTTACAAAAGTCAGTCCTTGAGCGTGCTGGCCAGGTATTGTAGGAACTAGTTTGCCGGACAAGAGAATCTTCTGCTGCTCCACAAATAACTTTTGCAAAGCAACCTGCTCAGCATTAGTGCGGGACTTTCTGTTCTGTAGCATTGTTATTTGGCTTTGAACGCTTTTGAGAAGCTGAAAAAACAAAACAGATAAAATGCAACAGTTATTATTGAAATTTAAGACCACAGTTTCTACAGCTAAACAAAAATGGTTAAAAACGTACCACTAAACAACAACTGAAAAAATACGAATAGCTCTACTATTTTTCATGTTTTATTTGAATGAGTACTAAATTTAATATCTTGTTCATCATTATTATTAATAGATGGGAGTTAATTATAAATAATGTACCACAGTAATTTCAAGTTCACCTATTCTATTTTTTTAATAGCGCTAGTTGACTGGTCGACTTCAATACTAGAAATTAGTAACTTACATAACCTCAGTACCTCACTCCTCGTTTGAATAGTACGCTCTTTGCACTAAAACATAACGTTGAGATCTAGTCATCTACAGTCGAAATCGGCTATGGTAGTACACATACTTACAGAAATCAATTTGTCTAGTTACCAGTACCAATCAAAAATATCAATCCAGTAGTATTGATTAAACGTTTTATCGTGATTGTTCAGAGTAGTATTCTTCAGCACGTAAATATAATAAAATTATAATTATTCCTACGAAATTATTAATACTTGTGAGTCTTGATTACATTAAGCGAGTCTACTAGCCGATGAATCCATTATTCGATTGAAAACTAGATCTCAAAGTGTAATCGTTTAGTAGTTCACGTTTACACTGGGAAAGTTTACAATCAGATAGTGTATTCGTTGGCTAGTAACGAGTAAACTAGCTCAATGCAATTGACATTCAAGTAATATGCAATAATTGTACCTGCTGCTTTTGTGGAGTAAGCTGAATGGTTTGCACCCTTTGCAGAGCACCTTGGACAATGTCCGGATTGGAGCTATTGAGTGGCACCAGACTGGGCGGCTCCTGTTCTTTCTCACAGTTGGTAGTTGTTGACACAGTAATCATATTACCCCCGCCTCCGCCACCACCCTGCAACTGTTGCGCTTGATTCTGTCGTTCCTCCATCATCATCGGCTTGACAACGGCAGACTTTTTCGGCAGTTTCTTCGGCTTTAGGGCGGGTTTTGGAGGAGCAGGTGTCGTTAGCGACTTGTTGATCACCAGATTCGGATGCGATTGTGCGATGCTCTCCAGAAATGAGTTCTGATACTGATTTGATTGTCTAATTGACTGCTGCTGTTGTTGTTGTTGCTGCAAAGGTGGCTGTTGGCGTGCAGAGATTAGTGGCATGGATTTGGGTAGGGAAGGAGATGGCTGGCAATTGGCCAATGAAGTTATCACAGTCGGATGTGACTGGGTCGTCTGAATGACCGAGTCGGCTAGATGGTTCTGGATTGCAGTCGACACAGAGACTGGCTTTTGATATTGGGAAGACTGAAAACTATTTATAGAACTAGTCTGTGATGAGACACAAGGCGATGTTTCGGTACCAACCGAATGTGAAGTGGTTGTGGGCTGGGAATAGAGGGAAGGTGCCATCTGAGTCACCACTGTAATGTTCGGTCTGTTAGCAAACGTTTGTCTCTGATTGGCCGGACTTAGTGGAGAGAACGTGACCGGACTCTTGCTGGAGCCCCCTCTGGGAGATTGGGGCGCAGAGAACTGAGAGTGGGGAGATTTACTCTGCATCTTGCACGCCACCTGAGACCTCGCTTGTTCGGGCGTCAACAGTATCCGTTCGCTGCTTTGCAGTCGCTGATTCTGATTATCAACACTATTAGTAATAAGAGAGGCACGACTTTGTTCAATAGAATTGGCCATCGTTGTCACTATTTGTAACCTATCATTCAAACAGATATTGCTCGGATGACTTGTAATGTTTGACACAATTGGAAGTCTCTGAGTCTGTGTATCACTTAAATTCAAATTATTGGCACTAGTCACAACGGAAACATGATTAGGTTCACTTAAGCTAGGCATACTACTGACGATTTGCACTCTTGGTTCGTTCATACGCAAAGAACTAGTGTTTGTAGCTACAGAAACTCTATTGTCTGTGGAGTTATGTACACCAGACACAATCTGAACTCGGCCAGCCACCTGGTTCATCGGTAACGCGGAACTGGTGTTCTGAACACCGGTTACAACTTGCACCCTGCTTTGCTGCTGCTGCTGCTGTTGTTGTTGTTGTTGTTGATCATTGTGGGCGCTAATCCCTGACACTATTTGAACCCTCTGATGGTCAGTTCTACTGGTTGGGGTTTGATTTTGTATAGCTGACACTATTTGAACCCTATTCTGCTGGTCAGTATACAAAGCATTACTGCTTTGTAGTAGGTGAACCCGGTCGGGCTCTGGTGTCTGATTTTTAGCAGATGTCATATGGAGTCTATGGTGATCTGAAAATAGATTGTCAGATGGTGTTACAGCCGAAACTATTTGCACTCTATTCTTTTGTTGTTCAGACAAAGCGATTCCAGCTGAGCTAGGAACACCTGAGACAATTTGAACTCTATTCTGGTGCTCAGTCATTGACATAGAGCTCGTTGTGCTCTGTACACCAGATACTATCTGAACATGGTTTTGTTCAGTTAGTGACAGTGCACCAGAATGGGAATGAGGAACATTGGAGACAATCTGCACTCGGCTGTTCTGCTGCTCGGTGAGAGACATAGAAGAGCCATTGCTGCTGGGAACACCAGACACTATCTGGACACGGTTGTGCTCATCCAGCACAGCACGTGAGCCAGGGTGCAGTTGTAACCGACTGTGATGTTGATCACTGGCACTCGATGTAGGAACATTCGATGACACAATGTGAACTCGATTCTGCTCAGTTAATGACATTGAATTCGATGTCGGAACACTGGACAGAATATGCACTCTGTTCTTGTGTTCAGCCGCCACACAGTTCGGTTGCTGAACATCTGACAAAATTTGAACTCTATTCTGCTGTTCAGTAACTGACATTGTGCTAGCGTTTTGAATGCCTGAAACTATTTGAACACTGTTTTGTTGCTCGGACAATGACACACAGTTTGAGTTCTGAATACCTGACAGTATTTGAACTCTGTTCTGTTGCTCGGACATTGAAAGAGCGTTGGAGTTGTGAATTCCAGAAACAATTTGTACTTTATTCTGTTGTTCTGTTACTGACATAGCTGTTGAGCTTGGCACACTTGAAAGTATTTGCACTCTGTTCTGTTGTTCGGTTAGCGAGTTGACAATGTGCAGACGATTCTGATGCTCTGTGTTGGGCACCAGATGAACTCGATTCTGGTGAGCCTGCGCCTGCGCGAGGCCGTTCATGTCTGTCAATATGCGCACTCCATTCTGCTGTGCAGTCTCCAGTAGTGGATTGGCGACGACAACACTGGTGGGCGCATGCGTGGGTCGCCTCACGTTGGATGCAGCCGCCGCTGCCGCTGTGTTGATGAGAACTGATGGCCCTCCCAATGTTAGGCCAGTGGCCATGTTGCCGCTTGTCTTCATCACCAACGAGTCATGATGTCCAGATGACCAGCTTAGTACAGCCGTCTGAAAATCATTCAAACAAATAACTATAGTACCACATATACTGGGGAGAAAATAAAAATAATCTATTTATAATTGCTTTTACTAAAACAATATGAGAGCAAGGACTGAAAGCCACAATTTTTGTTCACAAACAATATCATCACGCACTCACATCATGATACTCACAAACGATATCATCATGTATATATATTTTTGGCTCTAAAGTTTCAAACAAAATTCAAAATTATATATCAACTATTTAAAATGCTTTGTTCAAGACTTTAAAACTGATATTATTTTTTAAAAAATCGGTAATTCTGAACTTTTCCAGAACATTATGGATATAACCTAGGATTTGGAATCTCTGGCTAAAATTTTGATAAATAAGCACTTTTGAACTAACTGTTGCACCTCCATTTTGATTTTATTTTAGTCTCAATAAATAAAATAATGAATAAAGTGTAATTATTTTGTAGTTGTGGATATAGTCTTCATATGTGTAATAGGTAGTTTTAGATTTATTGGAAATGAAATATCTATTCATTTATTAGTTACATTAAGCATGTTCCAAGCAAGAAAATAATAAGGAATAGAAAAATATTATATAATAAATATGAAGACATTAATTTATTATAAAATAAAACTACTGACAGTGTCGATGGAAAAAGATGCATGACTTAGCTGAAAATCAGTAACTGGGGTTTGAGCACAGGAAAATACAATGATTGCAAAATTATTCTAACATAATTAATAAATTCCTCAAAACTTGATCGAATATTGACAATAAACAAAGTAAATAACGATAAAAAAAAGTATTATGTTAAAATATTATAATAGATTCTTCAAAATCTGATTAAATAATGACAATTAATAATGTTTTAGGGAAATTCTACAAATTTCACATAGAATACTGGTTGAGAATCTGCAATAATTATGATTTGAACACAGGAAGGTAAAATAATCGCAAATTTAGGGTCCTAGTTAAAATTATGATATCATAATTTGTAAATAACATCAGAAATTGATTAGATAACAAAATTATAGTGAAATAGTGTTGTTACCTGAAGCAATCCTCCATGTTCAGCTAGCAATTGAGCCAGCTGGGTTTGAGCTGCGGCAGCCACACTGGGCGTCACTTGGCCCACTCCAACTCCCATGCCAATCTACAATACACAACATTATTTAGACCGAAAGATTGATAATTCTACTGCCGAGAATAAGTAGGGGACGAAAATGGTGGACATTTACAAATCATTACCATAAATCATTCAGTACCTATTGATTCAATAGCGGCTTGCACACATACCCGGCAGACGGCTAACCGGTGTCGTTTATCCGTCCTTAGGGACATTGTGTCATATGGAGTGCTTCACACTTGACATGAAGAACCAATTTTTGAAATGTGATTCTGACAATAATCAAATTACAGACAGGTAAGACAGAGTGACTAGCAAAGTACAAAAATTCCCTGACTTTTCCCTGATCTTCAATAAAAATTTTCCTGACCAATATAAGGTACTAGCCGGCAGGCTCGCTTCGCTCGCCTTGACCGTCTAGCCAGGGGGCTGAGTCCAGTGAATCGATCCAGCAATTTTGTTTGTTGATCATCTGTAGTCATGGATACGGGCACAGTTATTCAATTCACAACTCCATATTTCTTATATCCAATTTTTTAATTTTAACTTTTGCCCGTATTTTTTAGAATTTTTCAAAATTCTTTTTTAGCATGCATCTAGAGCCCCCAACGGGACATGTATCCAATTTCAACTTAATTAGCCATGTGGTTTTCGAGAAACGCTAATGAATGAGTTAGTGAATCAGGGGTATTTGGCTTTTATATAGATGAAAAACAAAAAGACCTTAGCGAATAATCAAAGCAATTTCATGTTTGCTAGCCTACCTAGCTTATTTGTCTGGTTGTCCATCTAAAACGCATTTCATGTGAGGGTTTCTATAATTAGTATAATTATTATTAGGTATATAATTACTACAAACTTTTCCCGATGTTTTTTTTTCAAATTCCATGACTTTTCCAGAATTTAAAAATGTCCTGACTTTTCCCGATTTTCCCCGGTCGCTAGTCACCCTGCAAGACTATAAGCCAATCAATAGTACACGTTTAGAAGTATATTTTCAGTAAATTCCCCAAAAATCCCCCCTTTGACTTTTTCCTCAGCCCCCCTCAAAGTTCAAAATTTCTCTAATTATTGGAAATTCGATACCTCTGCAACTAACCATCGAACAGAGTTGATTCTGCTTCCATAATAGCATCGTTATTCGAAATTCGCAATGGGCTGCAATAAATGATCTGTGTATTTGCCGGTAAACCTGATAGTTTCTCTTATAAAAATCAACTAGATTTCTTCATTATCTAGGGGGACATTTTTGTACGTAATTTTACAGAAAATACCTGTAAAGTTATAGAACTTTTGTTCTGAATCCAACGATAATATATGTATAACGGCATACTAATGATGTGATGAGTGGTGCAAGCATCGTTGCACCGTTGCACCCTTTGCAAACATCGTTGGGACCCTCTCAAGAACTATATACAGTAATTGAGTATCATTTCATTGAAGTCGGTGTCTTTTGTATTTAATTTTGTTTACAACAGTGGTTGAAAAGCTAGTGTAAGTTTAATAAGGCTTTTACTATTAGCGTAATCTTTTTTAGTTAAATTTCCTTAGTGCATGAGTTTATTTATTTCGCGTTGAAAGTAGGTCCGCGCCAACCTCAGATTGCAGTACAGTCTTATGGCAATGCTATTTCAAGAATCAAGAATGTTTTATTGTCATACACATTTCAACATTGACAAAACACACTATCACTAACGCATTGATTGATTGATAAAGCGGCCACTGACCACCTCTTAAAGGGGTATATGGACTTGTCATAATTTACACAATTTATTTTGTGTAGATAAATTATAAAAAAATAGCTTTGCTCTATTTCTGTCAGCAATTTGTGCTCACATATTTGTGGAATAAATGTTGAATGTGCATTCAAGAATAATCACTGTGACCAAAATAATTGATGAATTCCTGTTTTGAATAAAAACAATTTGCTTCTAACTCTGCTTTCAGATAATTTTTAAATTTTTCAAGTGGAAGAGTGGTTATTCGGGTCGGCAAAAGATTAAACAGATTTATGCCAGAACTTGTCACTCCCTTTGCAGAGTCGTGCGATGTGCTTCATCTCTGAGTCCATGCCTATACCTAGTTTCATAAGAGTGAATCGTATAACCTTTTTAAAATTGTGACTCATTCTTCTTAATCAAACATACAGTTTCTAGAATATATAAACTAGGCAAGGGAAGTATTTTCAATTCCTTAAAATATGGCCTGCAGCTCGTTCTAATACTCTCTCCCACCATCACTCGTATTGCCCATTTTTGCAACTTAAATATCTGGTTAACGTCAGTAGAATTTCCCCAGAATGCAATGCCATAAGTAAGGAGGGAGTGAAATAGAGCATAGTAGACTTCTTTCATAATAGTAAGGTCTAACAAATTCTTCATACTCCTCAGCACAAATACTGCAGAGTGTAACTTCTTTCTTAAATATTCTACATGGGGTTTCCAGGAAAGTTTGCTATCTATTATTACCACCAGAATTTTCACTTCGTCTACACCCTCAATTATTTTATCGTTGGTCTTCAATATTCCACTATCCTCTGCCCTGAATTATATATATTTAGTTTTATTGTAGTTGAGGACCAATAAATTAGCCAGGAGCCACTCGTCTACTTTTCTAAGAGCATTCTCACATTCGTTCCTCATTATCGATTCACTCTTGGCCCACAACAGCAAACTTATATCATCTGCATATAAAACACTATATGCCGGGTTCAGGTAATTAGGCAAGTGATTAATATATAAAAGAAACAAAACAGGTCCCAACACCGATCCCTGGGGGACACCAGATCTAGGTTTCAGCCATTACATACAACGAAGTATAAGCCAACATTTGAAAAGGCGAAACAAGTTGCAACAGTTGCAAAAGGCCAAACAATTTCTTACGGGAATATGAGCGTTCTGTTGCCAAATTATCGCTTACATTTTGTTGCTCACATGCTGTTGCTTGAAAACTTGGCCGCTTGCTCGGCTACTGTGCAACTTGGCAGCACTTAAGCCCCTTAAGCATAATACTGAAATCTAAAGTTTGCGCAGACTATAATATTCTGAAACAAAGAATTATAAGAGCTATTCAAGCATCAACTCTTGAAATATGGTAGCCTAGCTGATATGATTTATGAAATGAGGCACTCGACCATGTATCAGTGTGATTGCTGACCTGTGGATTGTGCTGTACAACCATGCGACCATCTTCTCCTAGGGCGAAGCGCAGACCGGCAGTGCCGCACTGTGATGGCAGTTGAGCCATAATGGGCGTGGTCTGCTGCTGCTGCTTGGGCGTGGCAGGTCGTGGCGAAGTGCTCTGCATGAACTGCTGCTGTGTCTGTTGGCCACCTCCTATCTGCACATGCTGCTGCTGTTCCTGATGATGTTGCTGCTGATGGTGATGTTGTATGACAGGCGTCTGCGTCATTATAGGACCTACATCTTCTTCCTCGATACCTTCAAAACAAAGTAAAATCGTGAAAACCAGTTTTCAAAAACAGACTACCAACACCTTTTCTCATGGATAATGCCTACAGAGTCTGAGATTTGTGCGTGGGTAATGAGGTGAATGATGACAGAACATATTCAACGCCAAACGAGATTCAAACTCGTGCTTTTAGGAGAAACAGCCAGCCAGTATGGTATCTTTGCAGCACACTGCGAAATTGGAACTAAATCATATCACGTTCGTTTGGAGAAGCTTGGGCCTGTATGCACTATGAACGTTTAAACTGCGCTTAGCGTATAGACAGTTTGGTTTGAGATGTAGACTCGTATAGACTTGGTTTGAGATGTGTATTCGTATGCTCATTCAAAATTTATCTCTTTAAACTGAGTTTTAGTGGAAACGTACAGGTAAACTGTCTTTCATACTTCGATTAAACATTAGATTAGATTAGATCTTTATTCATCACATATGTTTTCATAAATACAATTGTTTACCAAACCGCGACATGTCAATAATAAAGATACATTCAATTCATTAAAAACAATTAATCATAACACATAAATCACGTCAAAAACTATGAAAAATTGATAATAGGATTAAAGCTACAGTATTTAAATAAATAAACAGTTAAGATTTGAAAAGTTAAGTTATAAAATCAAGAGAAATGTTATGATTGAAATAGTTCTTCAACCTTGTATGGGCAGCTATTGACGAGATAAGATTTCAATCTGTTTAAAAAACATCTATCAGTAGTGTCAGCCTTCAAGTGAGATGAAAGCAGATTGAAAACTTTCATACCCCTCTACCATAAACATAATTAAGACGCTCTTTGTAACTACTAGCCAAGTGTACAGCCCAGTCAATAAAGTTATAAAAACGTCTGATGTCGGAAGTAAGTAGTGAAACGCTGAGGCTCTCCCAAATATTAGACCAAAAATTATTATCATATTGTGCTGTACTACTTGCATATCTTTTCGATGTACTCTATGAACATTTTTGCGCAAAACTGTTTACCATTACAAAATAACAAAGCATCACTTGACTCACCAGATATCTTCATGAGATTCAACAGATCCAGCCTGGGCTCTTCTTCCTTCCTTTTCTTCTTTTTGTTGATGCTGTTGCTGGTGATGTTGGCATTGGTGATGACTGCTTGCTGCTTTTTGTGCAGTGATGGCGAGGGGGGCGGAGTGGGGGTCTGGACGGGGGTGGGGGCGGGTGACTGGGTGGCGGCCGGTTGCTGCTGCTGATGCTGATGCTGATGCTGCTGTGTTGCAATGGACGACGGCACGGCGATCAGCGTTGGTCCCGACGATGTTTGAATCTGCTGCAGTTGGATGCCTTGCAGCAGCTGAACAACCTGGCAAAATTCAATTAAATTTGTATGCAAATAATGTGAATGCATTGTCAGAATGTAATTCTTTGACACTAGAATAGATGCTGTTTAAGAGATGTGAATAATTTAAATTTTTATAAATGTAATGTAAATCCATATAGCACCATAATAGATATGCTGCTCAAGAAAATATCATCTAAAGCTAAATTCTCACTGGGCACAAATAACGTAACATGTATCAGCACTTGTATCGCAACTTGTCTGAGGTCAGAAAGCGTTCACACTTAGAGGTTTATAGTTAACAGACGTTAGAGGCAAACTCAAAACCAAAGCATCATAGACAAACATACTGCGCAGGAGTGCCAGTACTTATATAGTGTCAAAGGTGAATTTGCCATATACAAAAATGTGTTGCGATTTTTTAGAGATATGAACTTTTGTTTGAGGGACCAGTCAAAATTGTATGCACAAACAAGTCACTCATACAAATACCTATACTTGTGTCCAGTAAGGACGTAGCGCTTTACATCAGATCAAAGATTCACAATAAACTGTGTTGTTTTCAACTATAAAATTCTTTAAAAAATTAAACCAATTTCTAACATTTATTTCTTCCAAACTACAAAAGATAGAAACAAGTCCAACGCTCATAGAAAGAGAAAGTTTTGAAAATTAAACAGCCAAGAATCAAGAATATTTATTGGCCATTAAGTACAGTGTCATTATAAAATAGGATTTGTCAATATTGAGGAGGTCGCAATGCACAGACCAGTCACATGTTTTACAATTAACAGTCACTAAGTATTACATACATTGACTAGATACAATTCACTCTTGTATTAAACTAAATCAGATTCTTGTATTCAACACAGTTAAACAATACAATTACTTCTTGTTTACAACTAATGCATCTAAACCTAATATAAATATAACACTAACATTTAACAACTAATCCAGCTATTTGAGTCATGGCTTAGGTACTCGTCTATTGTATAAAAAGCCTGTTGCTTAAGCCAACGTGATACTGTAAACATTAATTTTTTGTGAGGTAGATTTTTTATTCTCATGGGTAGTTTGTTGTATAATAAATATTTCTGGTAATTATGGCTTTTGAAAGATCTAGCAGTCTGATGTATGGCGTAACTAGGTTATTTCTATTTCTGGTTCTATGGCCATGCTGATGATTATGTCTTTTAAATAGTGTTGAGTTTGTTTTTACATGGACTAAATTACAATAAATATACATTGAGTCATGATTTCAAGTTCAATGAAACTATTTTTACAGTTTTAATTACTCTTCAAGCCAACAGTACAGCGAATGGCCTTTTTCTGCCAAATGAAGGCTTTTCTCATGTCACTACAGTTACCCCATAGACGAAGCCCATAGTTCAGCTGTGAAAGAAATAGACCATAATAGGTCAGAATCAGTACCTCCTTGCTGACGCAACATTTTAATTTCCCAAGTAGGTACTGACTCTGGCTAATTTTTTGCATACGTACTCAATGTGACTACACCAGCTCAATCTGCTGTCTAGTACCATTCCTAACAATTTAACCGGCTTCAGGTACTCCTGGTGTTCCTTGCTTAGATTATTCTTGAAAATAATATATTTTCTGTTTTGCCTTCATTAAGAGCTAAACAATTTGCACCATACAACTCTTTGCAGTGTTCAACCGAGGAGTCAAGCTTATGAATCACAGCATCAACACTTGTATTAATATCTAAGATAGTAGTGTCATCAGCATAAAGCACGGAGAAACATGGTACATTAACATTAAAGTCGTTTACAAATGCCAAGAATAGAAAGAGTCCCAGGACTGATCCCTGAGGAACACCAGCCAATACTTTTTTTGGTTTTGAATATTTGTTATTTAGCCCATTTAGTCTCACTATTTGTATTCTGTCACTAAGGTAACTTCTAATCAGTTCTAATTCCTTATCCATAATGCTCAAGCTTTCTGCAGAGGATCTTGTGTGAAATTGTATAGAACGCTTTACTCAAATCCAGCATTTTACCTCCAACAACCATTTTCTACTCAAAACCATCAAGAATGAAATTCACAATTTTTTCGACAGCCATGGTGGTCGAGCAATTGGGCCTGAACCCAAATTGGTTAACATCTAAAATGGAGTTCACTGTAAAGTACTCACACATTTGCTGGAATATACAGGTTTCTATTATCTTGCTAATAATTGGGACAATTGTTTTTGACCTGATGTTTTCAGGCAAGTCACGATCACCCTTTTTGAAAATTGGATTAAATAGTGACAGCTTCAAACTGTCAGAAAAATGCCCAGTAAGTAGAACCAAATTTATTATTAAGGTCAATGGTGCCAAAATGGATTCAATTATGTTTTTTAATATGAAGTTAGACAGGCCAAAACAGTCTTCACTTCGTGAGAAACTTAATCGACTCACAATCAATCTCACGGTATCCATTTGTACCATTCTCCAAGACAGTTTCAGTTTCTCCAAAGTAGAAGTTTTAATCACGGCTGCATTGACTTTGTTTTTCTGCAGTAAATTGGCAACACCAACACCACTGCGTGTACTACAATTAGTTAAATTAGCAATTACTGTTAGTATAGCTTAATGCGCAGATGCTGTTTCCAAACTCGATGTGGATTTCTGTGGGTTCAGAAACTCAAAATGATAATTCCTATTCTCGTCACTATTTTACTAGTCAAATAACAGCCAATGCAGCCATGATTGGAATTTGCATTTGGGATGTTAAAAATTTCCTCTTTTCATGAACTTTGGAATTTTATTTCAAACTTTCGTAGTTTTGAAGAAATAACAATTGAAATCTGTTCCTTCTTTTTTAAAAGCCCTTATTGTAAAATAATAGAATGAGAGGATGACGCACCTGTTGAGTTTGCTGTCTGCCTTGAAGTATAACAACTCCCCCAGATTTCGATGGTGGTGGCTGAGGGGGAGGGGGAGGGGAACGCAGCACCAGCTGAACACCATGACTTTGCTGTCTTACAAGAACAGGAGCACTAGGAATCATCTGGAACAAATGAATATATTGAAATATATTCTTCAATATTAGATGAATATGAAACACTGATTCACAGTCTATTCGACAAATTGAATGGAAAAGTGGCTTTCGCATTTTTATTTTAGCGGTTGAAGCAGTATTTTACTGTGTTGAAATTTGATTTGTATTACTTCAACTCGAAGTTCAACTTGAAAAATCTATTACACCAATCACTCATTTAAATTTTGAATGTAATGACAATGCCATGAAGTTTGGGCAAAACTACGTTAACGATCATGCTAAACATAACCTGAACACTATGCATCTGCCTGCATCAAGTACAAGATTCAATAGAAAAAGCTGAGACATAGAATGGTCGGATTAGCATTAGCTTTATAGTTAATGCATTTTTGCCCAAACTTTCTAATGGTAACATGTGATCATTCTTTCCAGTCCTTATTGGCATATAAAATAATAAACTCTGAAGACCGGAGTACTTATGAACCTATACTATCTATCTAAAATATTTCCTTTTGCTGGTGGTGGTACAATATAGATTCATAGATTTTGGCTATATAGAATATAAACAATACACAAGTAAGAAAGTACAGTAGCCGCTACGTAGCTGTGCCCGCCGACAAAGGGCCAGGAGAGTACCACACTACCCGCGCTGAAAACATTTGACCATTTTCCAAAAAAATCGAATATTGTTTTAGAACAAAGTTCTTTCTATTAAACTAACCGATGTGCATCATTTTTGTCCTCTGCACTTTCAACGAGAATCTACTCATTACAAAGATATTTGGAATTTAATAAAAACCAGACTTCATTCAAAAAATGTGTTCCACATTTCATTTCCAACATAGCTACTGTCGAACCATTCATTAGAAATCGATAAAACTTTGGTAATATAATAAAAACAGTTCGAGAATGCCACAATTAATCCAGAAAGCTTACAAATAGAAATTTTCATGACATTGAAATGTTAATTATCGGGAAAAAAAATTTCTTAATAATTTTCATATACATTCAGCGTATGAAATGTAGAGAATAAATTGAATTTATTTTCTGTTAAAGAATTTCATATAATAGACCTATTTGGTGAGATTTTGCAGATTCTAAATACGCGTAACTATGCTTCCTATAGACACTTCCAACAATACAACAATATTCAATGTTAGGGGTAGACATAAAAGCAGACAGCGTATGTATGAAGAAAGACATTGATATCACCCCGCGAACCTTACTTCATCTACAAGGTATTTCAAGGACACGCGGGCGCGGATATAATTATATACTGTAATTATTTTGTTTAAACAACGATAAAGTTAAGAAGTAACTTAGATATTAGAGATTCAAAAGTGATGTCAATAAGCTCTCATCTCAGCTCTTCATTCAGGCCTTATCAAACCAGTTGCATAATAAAGCTATTATGCAATCTGAGTAAGTTTAGACCACGGGCTCTAGACTCTAGTCTAGACCAATGAGAATTCAGTAATTCTCAAATTTATAATCTAAATGAATAAATGCAATCAGTAGACCGGGACATTTCGAAATCAAATCACTTTCAATTCTATTTCAATCCTACAACCGTCGTCAACATGTCAACGAGCAATCAGTCTAGGCTAGCCTATGTGATTTATTGGTAGTGGCAGATAAAATCTTGTTTGCAACGACTGTATTTCGCCTCCAAGCCACTCGAGATAATAATATATCTCGCTCCCCTCGGGTCCTAATTTATATATCACTCGTGGCTTAAAGGCAGACATAATACAATCTTTAAATTAACTACTATTATAATAGGGCTTGCTTGGCAATAAAGATTTGAATATATACAGTGATATAAAGTTTTGCATATATCTAATCCAAATACAGCGCATTCTATAATTTGTGTAAATAAAGTGAGAGTTGATTTATTTCAAGATTTGCCAGCATTATTTTAGTGATAGAACACGTAACACTATGTTTATTTTTGACTCTCAAAGTTCAAAACCAATAGGGACCTATTTGGAGTACGAAGAAGTTGCAAGATTCTAGAATGAGATTCCCCAAAGACGGCAAGATTTCAATAAGGCTCTGTCGGAACCGTAATAATAAACGAACCTGATTGAATAGCAAAGCGGAGGCCTGCTGAGGCTGAGCGGCGGCAGCAGCAGCCATTGCAGCCTGAATCTGAGAGTTGGCCGTGTTGACAGTGACTTGCGCCTGTGTTGGAGTGACGGTTGCCTTGGTAACGGTTGTAGCCGAACTGCCAGGCGGCTTCGGTAATATCTGCTGTGGCTGCTTTGGCTTAACAGCTGCGTGCACAGGTATTGCGCTGTTAGTGACTGTAACCAAAATTAACAATGTTAATTAAACACTTTGTAAACGTTTAATAGAAGTGATAGCCGTGAGCCGTAGCAGGTATCTGTTCAATCAGATAGAAATAAGCTGCGTTCTCCTAGGCCCTTTGTAAGGGTGTCCGATCAGATTGGCCAGCAAAAAAGACACTGTTCTCTGCTGTAAAATCACTTCCCAGTGGTTCGGAACCCACCTAAAACTGTAGGTCCAAGTCATCAATCACCATCATCCAACTCATTACCCACGCACAATCTCAGACCAGACCTAAGTGGGCTTCTTCCTCCCAAAAAAAACAAACGAAGTGTATATAGATAGATAGAAATAATTGGAAAATTATTCGATGAATTGAGTTAATGTGAAAGTAAAAATGTCTAATTAGCTAACTCATGACTAGGATTTACATGCAAAGAATATGAGAGCCAGAAAATACCTGGAGGTAAGGCAGTACCTACTAAAATCAGACCTAAATGTAGATGTCGATTGCATAGAAAATAGAACCGATCTATGTGTACATACTGCAATAATAAACTTGTGATGATCGGATATTTCTTTATTAATGCAGTGTTTTAATCAATCGAAGCCGCGAATCGATTTGTGTTGTGATGTGATACAAATCATAAATAGGTCATAGGTCATTCAGGTTGTGTTTTTGAGTGGAAATCCAATTCACCTGCCACAACTTGACCAAATTTTCTCCTTACCTACAGCGAACTTTTCGAGAAATCTTTGGGTAAGATAGATTAGTCATAATAATTTTGTAGCTAATGACAAAATATTAGTCTGTAACAATCATTTTTTAGAATTGATTATCCCATGAAATTAGATTTGAATGCGCTCAAAGTGAATACCACACATAAAGTATATTTTGTGTTTTTTCTAATAAAGGAGGACATTTTTCCTGTCTTGATGGTGAACCTATTCACGTGTCTTGAAAATGTTCAGGTTAACTACAGTGAAGCTTACGTAGAGAAGTTTACAGGGCGACTAAAGATGCTTCATTAATGGTGCAATACTGTATTGATATTGGAGTAATTTCAACTTTGAATACCGGTAAATTGTAAACGAAATTTAAATCGCTAACAGAAGTTTCCAGTCATTCTCAGCCTAAGTGAACTTTTCACTGAAAAAGATAAGTTGTGCTCACTACTCCTTGTGTTCCTGTCAGTTTAAAAAAGTATATTTTGATTTTGTAATTTTCAAAACCTGTGCCCAACATTTATTTTAAAATTTCAGAATGATGTTGAAGTACAAAGGGAACTAAATGTGTTGTAATAAGAAAGCTGGAGTAATTTTTTGACTTATAGTATTATACAACTATTCTGGAAGATAAGTTCAGAGAAGAATATTTTTGAAAAATGCATGACATGTTTTAACTTGACCTACAAATGAGAATGAATTAAAATTTTTGTTATTGTCATCATATTAAATTGAAAAGAGTACCAAACATTTTAAAATTGTATGTTCCAGTCTCATGTTTTCTGAAATAATAACATAACTTTTTATTCCCAATGAGAATGATTTCAAGAGTCTATTTACTTTGAAATTAATTACTGTTTTCCTTGGCTGCCATGCTTTTCCTACATTCAAGTCTGTGTAAAGGAAGGAAATCTGAGAGAAGGCTAAGGCTGACGTACAAACAACATTCTTTCAGCGCCATATAGACGAGGAGTATTTAAAATATTTGAAGATGGAGATGCAAAACAACTATCACAAGGAGATAATGAGTATGACGAGGAATAGGGTGGAAAGGAGTAGATGGAACACGCTCTTCAAGGCAGACCCGGAGAAGAAAAAATAAATATAATTTCAAAGAAACAATATGTATTATTGCAAAATTTTGCATCTAATGAAACAACTAGAATTCATTTTATCATTTAAATTTCATCAGCAAAAAAATAGGTAAAAATTTTAAAAGACTGAGTAATTCATAATTATGAAAGAGTTACAATTAAACACGATAGTGAATTTGCTGATGTGTAGTTCATTAATAACTGAAAGATAGATTACCTGTATTCCTTGTAGCCTGTTGATGATGGAATATTTGCACCACCTGATGACTTGGAGCTCCCATTACCTATAACAAAAAATATTTATAAGAAATCAGTTTAAAATATTAAAAATATATGAGCGTTATGAATCATTCAATTAATTTTAAAGCCTTATTATTTATCTCCAATACTTAGAGAAGAGCAATAGAGTGGGATTACAAGAGTTATTTCTTTCAAAAATAAGGTCATCAAGATAATAATGGCAACAGCAAGAGGAGGTCTATTTTGCACAGAAGCTTAATAATCTAACTCCAATAATAAATAATTGTAATGTCTTCTCTTCTTCAAATTTTGCTGTTGAACAGATTCAAACCCTACTTCACAATAATTGTGCTTACGACTTACGACAGTAGTTTGTTAGACAGTAATAGAGCAGTGGAATGTGTTGAAGAAACGGTAACAACGTTCAATAATATATTATTATTACCTGATTTAAAACAGATTCCAACGATGTAACAAAAATATTGTAAATAACTAGCATCAACATTTTGAACGAGTATAATTTGTTTAAAACAATTTCTTATCAAATTAGCAGGTTGCTCAATTAAATTAAATTGGGATGTCAAAAACTTCAAAACATCTATAAATTAAATAGTATATTTTTTGTTATCCATCACCCCTCTTTTACTACTTCATCAACTTCTCTTCCTTTCAATTTTCTCTTCTTCCCTTCCCCCTCCTTCAATCTCTCTCCCTTCTTTTTCTCCTTCTCCAACTCAACTTATCTTTCGTTTAATTTTTCTTTTCCCTCTTCTCCTTCAATCCTTTATTCTCCAGGACTAAAAATAATCGATTGGTGATAATAAACAAGTAATGGTTGGAAATTATTAATTAAAATCAGAAATAGGTAATTCATAATAAACAATCATTGACATTTAATTAAAAGATATAAAATTGATTCTAGTTATAATAATCACTTACTTGAATATACATTTCAGAAATATAAAAATGTAATACTTCTGAATTATATTAAAATAGAGTAATTTAAGTAAAGAAATGAGTAAAAAAGAAATAATTTTCAATCTACAAAAAATTGCTGGAACTTGAAGCGAGTCCATGACATCGGTGCGAACTAAAAATAATAATAATAAACCATATATAAGTAGTGGGTGCTCAACACTCTCCCCAAATGAATACACAAAAAGACATGATAATGTGTGCAGAATAATACACCAGAAGAAGGAAATGAGATACAAGTTAGGCCTAGTTGACATTCACACTACAAATATCAGTCACAAAATATTTTGGAAAATAATGAAGTTAAGATATACTGGGAAAGAGATATACTAACTAAACAGACACGATTATTCCGCACAACAGACCGGACATTACATTGATCAATAAACTTGTAAAACACTATAGATATTATTACACCTAATACTAGACAAATTCAAAAGGAAACGGCAGAGAAAATTGTCAAATATCAATTTTTATGAGATGAAATCATACAGATGTGGCATTAGGATCGAGTTTCCACAGCTCCTCTAGTAATTTCATCAACAGTCATTCTAAAATCACTTTATAAATCCATAAAACAACTAGAAATTTCTTCTCACTTATACATTTAGTTACAGAAGTCCATAGTTTTGGACACGAAGGGCTTTAAATATCACTTGAAACTAAAGTAATGAATGTCATGAGTAAAAATGCTATGTAAAAATTCACAAGAGTTTCTAATGAATAGATGGAGAATAAATAAAATAATATGAAAAACAGAAAGGGATGAATATAAATGAAATAAAGGTAAGATACATAGATACAAAACACATAAAATTTATGTAATAAATAGAAAAGGAAAAAATGAGTTAATATAATGAGCTTATAAAACGGTCTCATAAGAAAAGGGAAAATAGCATAAAATAGTGGAAATTTTAATATTAATAATTCCTAATAAATAAATAAAAATGATAAGAGACAAAACCCAGAGCACCTTAATCCGTATATGTACATTTTCCACCAACCTTTGGATTGTGAAATCGATCATAATAACAAAAATAATTGATTGGTAATTATTACTGCGGAGGATTTTAAAATGTAATAATTGACTTATTAAGTAAAACTATAATGTATATTTTTATTTAATGTATTATTTGTATCTAGTTTTATATTGACTTGCCTATATATCAATGTGTGTTATTCATTTGGGCTAAGAAAATATTCTATTCTAATATTATGCAAATTAATTAACAATTAAAATGTATAGTAAGTAATTAATAATTAGTTATTGACAGTTTATCATTAAAATTACAGTATCTGTGACAACTATCCCATTTCATGACAGTGCAACAAACTACGGCCTTGAGCTGTACTCTTGCACATTAATAGCCTCTTGAAATTTGAATGTAAGGTCTCATTTTCATGCATAAATAAACGCATTAAAAATAAATTATAAAATAAAAAAATTAATGAATAATAAGACGAAGTTGTCACAACCACATTTATTAAACATAGAGAGATACTAGTTACGGTTGTTATACCATTATCAATCTCAAATAAACCCAATTTCAAGCAGTTTGTTTGAGATTGATAATGGCATAACAACCGATACTAGTATCTCTCTATTTTCAATAAATGCGCTTGTGGATATCTTCCACAATATCACCTTCACCACTACAAAGGAAAAAATTATAATTTTTATACTAATAACTACACAATTCTATGAACATTGGACTTTTTTCTAATTTTAAAACTGTACTATTTTTTAAATTCTGTAAATAGGAATAAAATAAAATAATATTTATAAACAATTAGTATTATTATATAACTATTATTAATAATGATAATTAATATAATATTTTATGAATATCAAAATGAAAAAAAACTGATTTTATTAAATATATATAAGCTATTGTATTAAAATAACACTAATTTTCGAATAGCAAAAAACGTTCCAGAATTGTTACTCGAGCCTACGACCGGTTGGGAATAAAAATGCAAGAGCCGACGTTCATAAGCGGTCGGCCACTGTGACTACACTATGACTCCGTATTAGAGGCCTGGTCTAGACTCCCTATCAAAATTGCACCAAATTTATTCTATAATCGGCAGAAAACCACAACTGCGTTGTTGTTGAATAGGATATTATAATATGTTTTAAATCTTATTCTAGAGACGAATGTCTCTATTACCTGATGAATTTGATGAGGCTGCGGCGTGACAACCCTTTGCTGGGGGGACGGAGTGAGTGAGCGAGAGAACGGCGAGCTGGGAGAGGCCGACACGGACACGCACTTGCCGCCGCCGCCACCTTCCACACTGCGAATCGCCGCCCCCGAACTCGCGCCGCCACCCGATGCCGTCGCCTGTGTCGCTCCCACCTATCATTCAAATTGTACACCAGTTACAAATTGTAAAATAAAGAATATGTCAACGAAAAATTAATTACAAATGTAATGAACATATAACTATTTTATGTTTTCCAATTTAAAAAAAATAATGGAAGATTGATGTAGTGCAGTGAGCGCTAGATAACAGCAGCTCCGGTGGTTCGGAACCCACCTAAAACTGTAGGTCCAGCTCATCAATCACCATCATCCAACTCATTACCCACGCACAGGTCTCAGACCTATGTGGGTTTCATCCTCAAAAAAAAAGATCAAAGAACTTCGCGTTTACTCAAGTGTAATTCACTTAGCTTCAATCCCAGGACCTCAAGTTCTCGCCTTATTCCATGACCGCTACTTTTTTAAATTTATTTCAGAGTAAATACTCTCTAATCCAAAAAATACTTGGCTTCAGACATAATCTAAACACCACTAAAGCTGTAGAAGCTGTTGTATCCTATATTATCAATGGCTTTGAGAACAAGGAAAACGTTAGTGCCCTGCTTCTGGACCTTAGCAGAGCATTTGATATTGCACCCCATAAGGTTCTGATTGAGAAGTTGCACTATTATGGAATAGTTGGAAATGAACTGTCACTTTTCAACCTTTGTCAGAAAAGGGCATTGCGCATAGTTTTTGATTTAGGCATGAGAGATTCCTGTAAGCCATACTTCATGGCAAATGGTATTTTGACTCTGCCTTGTATTTTTATCATGCAACGCTTCGTGTTTGTTAAGGAGAATCTGAGTTTGTTCAGCTTGAGAGGCAATATTCACGAGTATGGCACCAGATCCCGCAATCAGATTGATTTGGAACGAGTTAGGCTTTTCAAAACACAGGGAATGTATCTCTATACAGGGGCAAAATTATTTAATAAACTGCCAGTGAATGTGAGAGTTAAAGACTGTAAACAATTTAAAAATATTGTCTCAAACTGGCTGAAAGAAAGTGCATTCTACTCAGTCAATGAAATGTTATCCTGTACCACGCCCTTAACTATGGGATTATGCTAGTATGATAAGGTGTTCACTCTATCAATTCTGTTTTTGATTTGTCATGAAATGTCAATGTTATCCTGTAAATTTTATTGTGTATCATACCCATAACTTATTCGAATATGTTAGTAAAACAACTTGTTTTTTTTTAATGTTGACTTATACTTCGCTGTATCTAATGCATTAGATATAGTGACTTTAGTCAATGCTGAAATGTGTATGACAATAAAACATTCTTGATTTAAATTTTCTAGAGTTGATTTTTTTAATGACTTTCTTTGAGTTTGTTTTCAAATGCAATCAATTCTAATTTTTCTGATATCATGCTGGTTATTTTCTAAACCATTTTATGATTTCATACTAAATTCTCATTTTCCCAAACACTAGAAATAAGTCGAATTTGCCCAAATTCAGCCTAAAAACGTTCATGTGCTGTACTTCTACTAATACTAACCTGTTGTATGCTGGTCTGTCCCACCTGCTGGATGACCTGCTGGTGTATACTGGCTGATTGCCGTACATGATGCTGAATGCTGGACTGTAGTATACTAGTGGTGCCGATGTGCTGAATTATGGGCGTCGAGCTTGTATCTAGACATGGCGCACTGCTCACTGTGCACTGAGTGCCACCTGCTGTCGGGTAAGTGAACGTTTGCGGCGGTGCTAGCACTAGCTGCGGTCCCAAGCAGCCCGCTCCACCCTAAAATATTAAACAACAACTAAATATTCTATTTGCAATAAAGAAATCTAAGACTATCTACAACTACAAAATAATTACAACGTTCAAATTATCAATGGAAATTACCCTGCTATGGTGTGTACCATGTTCTAGAGTACGGTAAGTGAGCTCACATATTTGAAATTATTGTTTCTATATTTTGTTTTCCTTTGCTCAATATCCATTAATTATGCACTGTAATTTTGAATTTTTTGTAGTGTGCTGTTTTTGTTATTTCAGGGAAGCGAATTACGCAATTCTCAGGTATATAACTTTCCTACGAACATTAGCAATGATATGGTGCCTTGTACCATAGTTCCTGTTTTAAAAGGGTGCTGTGCTTCTGAGTAATCTGCAGATGATTTTCTTGTACAGTTGTCTTGTATCCATCGCACCTAAGTCGGTTAAGTGGTGGTTTTCCATTTATTACTTTGATTATCAGTTTCTGCACTTTTAAGAGCAGGTCAAAATGCGTGTGGCTCGCTAAATGAATAAATTTAATATAATCCCGGTAATTTGGGTTGAATGGGACCAGAAGTACATCGAATTATGAAAAATTTGCATTACACAGACCACTTAGAAAATGGGGTTTCAATTACAACGCCAGTGTAACTAGTCTCACCTAAGAAATATGGTTTTATTACAGCACTTATAAACCATAAAGAGCATTGAAATATCGCTTACAGAGATCAAAACATTTTATTTTCACTTTTAAAAACAGGACCATCGTCAATATAGCATTTTTCTTGTTCGCATTTGTTAGCTCGCATCTAATGGAATCTCTGACTATCGAGATTAGAATTTTCGGGACCACTGTAAATGGATGAATAGATATTTGATTTTGTTCCCGGGTCTTGAAATCCCTTTGCAAACAACGATGCAAATTAAAATAGTAGGGAATGATTGGCTACTCGCTGATCGCAGTGATGTTCAGTCACAAGCGACCCAGTGGTTCGGAACTCATCCAAAAATGTAGGTCCACCATTAATAACTTCATTATCAACATTCACTTTATTCGTCTTCGACTTGGAGGTTGAAAGGGTGGAGTTTCTTCCTGTCAGCCAATGCAATTTCTTGTTTAATGAATAATAAGACGAAGTTGTCACAACCACATTTATTAAAAATAGTGAGATACTAGTTTTGGTTGTTACACCATTATCAAGGGAGAGGCTGACCTTCAATGACGGTTTGTGATTGTCTGAAGGCCATAACAAGTCACGCCCACTGGTGGGAGGAGCAACAAGCAAAAATAAGAATCAAATCAAGAACTAAAAACCGTGAACATCTAGAAAGTAACAAAGAAGAAAGACACACAAGTGGGCTAAAATTGAATCATTTTAAAATTAAAAATTGAAGCTCACTGAAATGCAGTCTAGGTCAACCGAGAAAGACACGAAAGTGCCGTTACTAAAATGCAGGCCAGAATTATGATGAAATCAAGTTAGTTGCATTGAATTGGTTGAAATAATGCCGTGTATTTATAATATATAATGCAGTTATCCCAAGATCTTTTCTTTTTGACATGAGCCTTCCAGCAAAGCTTAACAAGTCTTCCAACAAAGCTTAAAGAGTCTTGAAAATATAGAAATATTTAAAAAACAATTGAAGAAATATTTAGTTGATAAAGCTTTTTATAGTGTACAAGAGTTCCTTTCACATCAAAATTAAGCCTCACCTCAACTAATTGAAGTAATTATGGTATCTAGTGTATAATATTGTTGATCTGACTTGTCTTATACTCCTTAACTGGAGTCTCTAAGACGTAATTCACAAAACAAAAAAAAACAAAAAAAAAAAAACACTGAAAGATATTCCAAGGTATTTGGTATCATATTCTAATAACGCCAAGTACCTTGGAATTACTTTGGATGCTAAGCTTTGCTGGAAGGCTCATGTCAAAAAGAAAAGAGCTTGGGGTAAAATACAAGAAACTGCATGGACTGATAGGAAGAAACTCCCCACTTTTAACCTCCAATAAAGTGCTCCTCTACAAGCAAATATTGATACTAGTATGGACGTACGGTATACAACATTTGATAAATGTTGATACAATATTTGGGGATGTACTGAACAGACCAACATAAAAATCACACAACCATTCAAAAACAAGGTGCTGAGGAACATCGTTGATGGACCTTGGTATGTAAGGAACAACGATCTGCTAATATAAGACCTGGGAGTCAACCTGGTATCCAGAGAAGTCCAAAGGTATGCTAATAGATATGAAGCACAGCTGCAACAAAACAAAAACGTCGAGGCAACCCAGCTGTTAGACAACAAAGGATTGGTGCGGAGGCTCATAAGGACAAAGCCATTTGAATTTGTGAAGTCCTTAATTCAAGTACCCAGTGACAAAGCAGAGCAGTGAATATGAGTGAACCCTGGCTACGTAGAGCAGCCATAAGTGTACATAAATATAATTGGATGTAGCACGGAAACCCGAAGGACGATTTCTTTGATCTAAGTTGAATTTTAGTAATGCAGGTCAGAAAAAAGTTGCCAATTAGTATTTAAGACTAGATAGCAATAAGCAATAAACTTTGTTCCTCAAACTATTTTACCCACGCAAATTTTCAGACTCATGTGGGCATCATCAGAATAAAAATTATTATAATACCAAACAGATACAAACAAAATTCAGAAAATTAAATGAAGAAAAGATTGATGAATTTTAGAGAATGTTGGACCACAGGTGCTACTCTTCACAATTATTACTCATCACAAGATACAGAGATATTCTAAGAATCCATAGAGATATTCATACAGCATCATTTTTGAGGCGAATCCGAAGCTCACCATAAGGAAAATGTTCAATTCCCTGCTGGCTGATCTAGTGAACGTTGTTAGAATTATGGAGCAATTCCAGAAGTAATTGAAGAATTAGCTGTTGGAATCCAGATTTACAGTTTTTAAAGTTCAAGAGAATTTCTCACCCAAATATAGAATAAAAAAATATTATTATGTATCGAATATTATTATTATTTATTGACTTACTATGTGGTTGTAAGACTCTTCTTAATTATGTCACTTTTAAATCAAAATTCACAATATACAAACTAAATTATGTCTGAGTAAATTATATCATCTAAATTATATCAAACTAAATTATGTCACGAAAATAATAATAATAATAATAATAATAATAATAATAAGCATGTGGCTTTTATTGGTGCGGAGATCCTTACATAGAACATACACTGTGATGGACGTTTTACGGCTCTATCGTTCATGCAAGTAAACTAGTATTATTGTTTAGTAATTAACAAGCCAGCATAGCTTAATGACTCAAGATTATTCATAGAATGATTCAGTGTAGAATCGAGGCTGCAAGTACAGAATAAGGGTAAATGTTTTGTCAGCTTCAAATGTTTTGTCCGCTTCAATGGATGGAATGACAGTAACAAATAATAAATAAATAAAATAAATAATCATTTTATTTGTTTACGAGCTTGCACTCACACAAATCGAGTTGCCATCGACATGAAAATATAACAATATTAAAAATTTCATGGCTAGAAGACCTAATAAATTTCTTCCAAAAACAAAAAACAAACGAACATACAATACATGCAGTGGCGTAACGTTTTCCAATAGGGCCCCCCCGCAACCGATTTTCTGGGCCCCTCTCCTCAAAATCATATAAATATCCCCCCTCTCCCTTGTCTCCCCTCCCATAGAAACTTGCATGATTTTTTTTGGGCAGTTATAATTATGTAAGAGCAAAACACCTTTTTATCTATTAAATTTAAAAATTCAATCATGTTTCAAGGGGGGCTAGTCTAATGATTTTGGCTGGCTGTAACCTTCGGGCTCCTGAAAGATGAAAATAGTTGAGTGTTGATTATGTTATAAATAATAATCTAATATTAAAACTGACACTGTATTTCACTTTTATATATTGTTTTACTCACTTATATTGGAGATGCTTGAGGGATGCATTTCACTTCTGAAAAAAAGCTTCGTCAGCCTTTGTCACTTTTCAGAAGTGAAATGCATCCCTCAAGCATCTCCAATATAAGTGAGTAAAACAATACAGTATATAAAAGTGAAATACAGTGTCAGTTTTAATATTAGATTGTTCATTAAGTATTTCGTCATGGAAAACATCACAGATAAATAATTAATCTTGAAACCTAGAAACCTTGAAATTTATGTCTTCCATAGGATCCACATTCACATCCTCCTTGTTAGCACCTTCGCTCTTTTTCCCAGAAAATGTGTTCTCTCAGAATTCGCCTCGTTTGCAGACACGGACACAGGTTAAAATTTGAAAAAAGGGCATTTTATCTAAATTACCAAGTCAGGAAAAGAGAAAAAATTCAAGAAATTTATTCTTAAGAGGCAGAAGAGAGAAAACGTAAACAGTACTTGATCCTATTATAAGAAAAAAATTCAACTGTGTTAGGAAAACTGAAACAATTGAACCAAAACTATTATTTATATACTTATTCTGTACAATAATCACGTAATTTATCCGATATATCAAGGGCATAAATATTCCTTCTGAACATTGTTTAAAAATTTACTAGTTGATAAAAAATAGAAATAACTAAAACATGACTGTACAACATCACAATACCATAAACGCAGCATGTTGAAAAATAGAATAGCAATGAAAAAAAAATGGCACTCCAAATAATAAACTCACGATCACGAACTCAATTAATATACATACGGTTTACTCTAGGCCAATTTATCGGACACGTGTTGGGCTACATGCATCTAACTGGATGATTCAAAAGTGACTGAATTCATAATACTGTATGAAGAAAAATATTGACTTTATTTCTACACAACCCCCCACTTTCCATTACTTCGAATATGCTAATATACATCGAGGAATTCGATGGGAAAATAATATTAATTTCCTCTAATATTTGCACTGTGGAGACATAGTCGTCGTAATTTATAACAGTCTAAATAAGTTTGTTTGAAGAGTATTTTGTCCTCGGTATGTCTCCATTTCCATTTCCTGAAGTCACAACATCCTGCTTCTGAATTCCTTCACTAAAGCTATTTGCGAATTGATAAAGTAAACAATAAACATTGACCTGACAATAATAAGCCAATTCATCCTTCTTCCTTCAGTAATTCAGTTTTATTTCTTTTGAAAAAAAAAAATATATATATCAGTCTGAGCACGGGCCATTTCATGAAAAAATATATTTTCATTCCGGGCCCCCTTATAGCCCGGGCCCCCCCGCGCCGCGGGGTCTGCGGGGGTGTACGTTACGCCACTGAATACATGAAATTATATAAACACATTATATCTAACAATAATTTTACCAATTAATACTATCCGAAACCTAGAATATACATATAATATATAATTTTTAATAATAATAATTATCAACCAGCTAAGAAAGTCATCCTGTAGTCTCTAAAATGTAATTTCTCACGTTTATAGCGCTTGCCATATAATTGTAGACATCTTTTATTTTATCGATAGTTACATTTGAAAGGAGCACTTTAGCTTTATCCTCATGATTAATAATATTTTTAATGTACTTTGCCAAGAACTACTGTCTAAAATCTAAATACATTGGACAACGAACAAGAATATGAGTAGGTGTTTCGTCCTCTCGCAAGTTGCAAATCGGACAGTACTCAGCACAGTCTATGTAGATCGCTCTGTTCTCTAAATAAAGGTAGAATCCATATTTTGAAGCCAAACGCAACTGAGTAACACATCTAATCCATTTGAAAGCCGATCTTAGTTGAAGCTCGTCACCCAGAATAAAATTGGGATTTATAAGTTGATAAGCGGGGCACGAAATTGAGTTTAATGCTTCATGTTTGTCTACTTCATGAAGTGCTACACTATGTCTACAAGCTATATCCCATTTTATACTGCTTAGCCTCCCCAGTAAAATTTCCTCTTCTTCCCAATTATCATCAAAAGAAGCCAAAGCTAATTGCTGTTTTACCAAACTTACCCAGTTAAGAGTGTTCCTACTTGGATAGAGCTGATTGTTAGAAAGAAACATTAGTTCTCTTAAACAAATTTTTGGATATCTGCTATCTGACATATTTAATATTTTTATCAACCAACTTAAACTTTTGAATGAAATTAAATTTGCTACTTTGACTCTTCCTGTCTCTAAACGTAATGCCCAATTAGCAGTCCTTTTATCCAGAAATAAAAGTCGCTTGAAGAAATTTAGCTGGACTTTCTCTATTTGTTCAATACAACTCAAACCCCAAACTTCTGCCCCATATACTGCCGTTGGCAGAACAACAGATTCAAACAACTTGATCTTGCTCTCCCATGTGTCAGATCGAGCCTTTCTCAATACTTGTCAAAACTACCTCACTGATTCCCTTAGCTTTAGCTACTACTATTCAGCAGAATACATTAAACCGGCCAGAGGAGCTAAATTCCACGCCCAAGTATTTATATGAATTACGGACTTCAATTTCATCCCCCCTGTAATAAAAAGGTCTATTCCTTCTCAGCCTACCCTTATGAAAAGGAACTATCTTAGTTTTGGAAATGTTCACCTTCAATTTTAGAGCTTCACAATAGTCTTCCAAGCATTTGATTTTCTTTCTCATGTCAGATGGACTATCTGCAAGGATAACAATATCGTCGGCATATAAGAGAGCTAAAATATCGGTGAATCCATTTATAGATATGCCAGATAGGCCTCTTTCTCTAAAAAATACTTCAATGTCTGAAAGATACAAAGAGAAGAGAAGCGGGCTGATCGAATCTCCCTGTAATACGCCTCTGCCTACTGGGATAGAGTTTTCCCCTAGAATAAGTTCAGCCCTACTATAAAGTTCACTCAGTAGTCTAATAATTTTCCCACTAACTCCAACCAACCCTAGCTTATACCAAAGCTGATTATGAGGGACACTATCAAAAGCCCTCAAACAAAATCAAATCAGTAACAAATAATAAGGAATTTAAATAATCTACGACTAATAGGATGGAATAGCAGCTTACATGAGAAGATTAAAAAAACAATTTCGAATAAATGAGAGCATACCGTGTGATGTTGCTGTAGGGTGAATGTTAGGGCTCCACCGGCCTGCTCTTGCTGGGCTTGAATTTGTTGCAGTTGCTGCACCTGCAAATGAAATATTTAATTTTCCACTATAACTTTTTAATTCTCTAACACACATAATGTCTCAATTTCAGTTTTTTATTTGTAAAAAATATATTTTATTTGTAAAATATAATTTGTAAATGTATCTTATATTTTTAGTCTGTTAACCTCAATGTTTTGGACAATGTAACATTATATTCAAAATTTGTGAAGGGAGCATTTTTGGACTTGAGTCTGTTGCGCCTTCACATTCGTTGTTAATTTGTCACAATAAATAAATGATTGTATTTATTACAACATCAGAGTTAAATTATATTTTTACAAGCATATTAATAATTTAATACTAGCAAAATATTTCTCAATGCTTTCCATACATAGTCCCTACTATAGTACTAATAGTAGCCTACTTCATGACTCATGGAATGAAAAAACCAAAATGTGACTTTATGGACCACCACTTGCATGGCCCAGTACTCAAATAAACAATGGAATGAACAACATTTTACGGAAGAATATTGTTCTATTTTAATATGGAGCTCAACATTACCAGCAAAAAAGAAGAAAAATTAACCCAAAATACGGTAAAGATCAATTCTGTATATTTATTTATTCATTCCTTCAACTAAAATACAGTCAATGTGAATACGACAGGCTATTGCCCAAAACTGCTTTTCACAAAAAATTTTAAACTAGGATCAAAATCTTAGGTTAGGTCGCTGTTTCACTTGAAATTTCACCTTCAAGCACAATAATTATTCACAATCACAAGTCTTTAGCAGATAAATAATTTTTCATTTCAAACAAAGCACTATCACAGTACGAAAAAAGATGATATAATTTGGAGTTTTTAAACAAAAATCTTCACTAGTTACACTCATTACCATAGGGATATTCTAGTCAAGCTTGACTTTTGGAGTTTTGTAAACTTCTAGCAGTAACTTATGATAAATTGTTTCACAATAAATCCTGCAAGCCATGTTATAGGCTAAAAAAGATGAAATCAAATAACAGAGGACTGCATTCAAAATCGTCTCAATCGAAATAGTGAAAAATTGTAAAGGAAGTTCAACTGACCTGGTGGGGAGTGAGCAGAAGCGAGCTGCCGGGGCGCCCCTCCAATAAGCCCTGCGGTAGAGAGTCCACGATGTATTCCTTTTATGCAATCAATCTGAAAAAAGTATTGACAGTGAATTAACAATTCCTTGTCAAAATGTTTCGCATGTACTTAAAACTGTTCTATTTCAAAATACATATGTTTGAAATTCATTGAAAAATTACATACATTCAAATAGACAATTCATAAGTACGTAACTTATTCATTGAAAAAATATATACGTTCAAAGGTGATTGAACGTATGTAAGTGACTATTCCATTCTAAAAACTGTATGAAAACAAAAGCTGGTCAAATACCCTAGGTTCTCAGCATGTCTAAAAGAATTAACATTTGCCTAAATAACAATATGGGCATTTATTACAACTTCCGTCATTGATAAATTTTGGTAAAGGGCATTATCAATATTCAATGAATTCTTGCCCTACTCTTATTGATACTCATTGATGCCACCAACCGGAAATTCCTCAATAGATTGCAAACTAACAGTATCCATTTATTTACAATTTAAACCCCTTTTCCTCCATCCTCCTTCAAAAAAAGGAAGATAGCAATTACCTTGAGGTTTTCTTAACACAAGGAAGACTTCGACAGGATTCACTCAAAACACTTTTCAAGTCTTGAGAAGCCTCAAGGTAGGTTCATAAATGCAATATCTTCAAGCAGAGGGTTCTAGATGATGTGGTACTTTTTGTCGTTCGTTTTCAAGCCCAGTAAACACCACCTTTTTTCGAAAGCAGGTTAGGGTAGTGTGCACCCGGCTTGAAAACGAAGCGATAAAACGTACCTTTTGTAAAGGGTCTAGAACTTTTTTAAAATACAGAGAAAGCAGAGCTGTGAGATATGACTATATTATAAACTTAAAAAACACTTTTGAATGGAAATTGACTCACGTTATGGCGTGACGTTGGGTGTACTGTGGGTCGTCTGATGATGCTCTAGACAACAGAGCGAAACGGCCGTCACGCCATAACGTGAGTCAATTTCCATTCAAAAGTGTTTTTTAAGTTTATAATACATATTAGTGGAAACAAGATGGATCTTCAACATCATATGACTATATATTTGGTATGACTACATAAAATGCTTTTATGCATTATAGGAAGGATATTTTGAAAAAAAACGTATCATTTAATAATCTTATTTTGTGATCTACAACTTACACTGTCTCAGCACTGCATGCTGCTTTGGCTGCTGGCTGGACGATCTGTACCTGATTTGTAAAATATGAAAATGGTTCTGAAACAAGTAAAAACACACAAATGTATTTTGAAATTTGCAATGAGCACACTAGACGATCAAGTAACAAAAAAATATTAATTTATTTATCTGACACATCACATTTTCGCGTTTTGGGTCCGTATGAAAAGTTTGATGAACATTTAGAATCTTATAAAATGTAAAGGAGTTTCAAACCTGAGAATTTGCATAAAACAGAAAACAAGCTGTGTTACAGAAGTCCCTGTCGATTCATATCTCGACAAACTATTCCAGTTAATCATAAATTACACCAAGAGTACTCCAGCTGTGTTTCTCATTGTATATTAGATTCAATACTAATCGTTATAAGACACTCCGTATCTTGTATATTATGAATGTATCATATCTCATGTCACTTCAAGACTAATGTCGTATTATAAACTAGATCTGTCTAGGGTTATTTTTCTGCTTAGGCAGCTTATGCTATGTGACCCGAGGAGCTATGTCAAAACCACATATCTTTCCTTCTTCCATTCTCAAATAAAATGCGTTTCAAGTTGTTGACTTTATTATTATTGAGATGACTAGGGAACTCCTTTACAAGGGTTTGAAAATTATTTTAGTCAGAAGGACACTAAAAATAAGAAAATTTCACTTCCCATTGGCTTATTAGTTCCAAAAATACATTTACAGTATTACGATTTCAAGGTGGACTTCTGTAATAGGCTGTGAGAATATGCTGATGATGCCTACATGTGTGTGAGACTTGCGCGTGGGTAATGAAGTGAATGATTACTCAAAATATACCAGCCTGAACCACAGTAGTAGTCAGGCATTTTTTTGTATTTGTCCTCCTAACAGTCAGGTGGCTGAGGAGTCGTCATTCGTTCTTGAATATTAGTCCCTGCTGATCTTCATTTGATGTGTTGGAAAGTGTGCTCATTGACATACTCAGAGACAGTATAGTAAGGCCTGGCTATCAGATAGGGCATAAGCGCCCTAACTGATTACACCATTGAAAATACATTTAGGCTATTTGAGTAAGCTTGATTCATTTTGTTATCAGAGCAAGAATTAATCTGTTTCCCATGAATTAAAAGAGAATACAGTCTCAAGTGAAAGCTCATTTATATAATAGATCTTCTGCTTCACTTAACCTCTTTCATAGGATTCACTATTCATGTCAATTCCTTAGCCTGGGCCTAACCTAACACTAAAAATAGGCCTATGTTATAGGTTCATAAAATAAAAGTTGTTTCGTTGTAATCAAACAGAGCATCAAACACCTCGAAATGTGCGGCATAGATAGAGGTAAACACTTCAACCAAGTTAATACAGTATATACTAAAAAGTAGATCTAAGAAGTAATTATGAGAATCCTCGACACTATGCAAGTAAAGTTACTTACTGATGTATGATATGGGTTTAAAATAACATTTAATTACTTAATGTTTCAGTTTTGCCAAGTAACTGAACTTAGCTTTTGCTTTTTCGATTATTTATCCACTATCTTATTTCACCTATAACTCGCCAATTCTCAAAATTTCAAGTTTTCCCGGGTAAGTTAATAGCTAAGAAAAGTTAGTTAACTTCAAGAAATTTCACACCAAACAAGAAAGGCATAAGGACTTTCTGTTAGAGTAATAATTTGAGGCTTAGTATAGTTCAAGGATAGGATATCTACTACACGCTGAGGCGAGGTGCGAAGAACGTTTGACCCGCGAGAAAGAGGAACCTTATCACCATATTTGCTAGCGAAAATTATGAGAAATTGGAACTGCCTTCACAGAAACTGAGTTAAATTGAATGGAATCTGTTGGTAGGAGGTTTATACACAGTGAATGAACGTTAGAGTACAATAGAAGGAGGTATCGTGTGGTATTCTTGGTTATGAAAATAGTGATCGTAAAACGCACAATGTAAACAAACATGACTCACCTGAATATTTTACGAGTTTACAACATCCTAATTGAATGACAGCAGACAAAATTCTGGAGCTTTTCATACTAAATAGAGCAGCATAATGATTTATAAACAAACTCAACTTCGCATTCAAGTTTGTTTGGACGGTCTGTCCGATAGTATTTGGGTTCAAACGAGGAATTAACGTGCGACACTATATACATTGGTTCAACGACATTATTTCAACTGTAAATAAATAAAAACATTATACACATTTATTAAATTCACTAAAATAAAACGCCCGACAATAGACCACTATTGTGGAATATATTCTTACCTCCATAGCTGTTACGGTAAACAGCCATTTTCACTAACCAATTCAATGTTGCCATAATTGCAAACAGTTTGATAGCTATTATATCAATTTGGCCAACTTATTAGCCTTTATTCACTGAAACGAATGATATTATGAATAAAAAAGTATCTAAAGTTGTCCGATTAAATGATTATCTTGAATAATCATCAAATATATATTTAAATAACATTAAGATCAACACTTTCTGACAAGCGAAACATAAGAAGAGGTGAGTCGTCGTCAAAAGAAATTCCCTTAATTCCCATTTATTCCCTCCATCAATCACAACTTGTCAATCATTATTATGGTAAATGATTTCTTGCAAATCTATAAAAATGCCAAGGCTTTTGTTTGTCATAATTCTAATAGAAATATAGTTGTACATTTGAATGAGTTTCATTGTAGGAATTCTATCATAATTCAATCAGATTGAAAAGTGGTCATGATGTTTACGCCTATTTCTATTTCTTCGGAACTAGACCTGATCTCTGAACAGGAGTATCACTTCCAAGATATTGTTTTGATTTCGCAGAGAAATAAGATTATTTATTTCAATAAGAGCTGTTTTCATGACATACTGATATTACGTAAACCAATTAAAACCCCGTAAAACAATAAATCGGTCAGAATAGTCAATTCAATAGCATATCTATTGATAGTCTGAAATTGCAATCATCGTTACAGATCCTTCTCCTCTCCCACAGGTAATACCAAATTGGAAGAAGTTTATTTAAAGAATCAGCTGTGATATTTTTGGTTGAATTTTATTGAAGCAGGATACGACTTGTAGATAAAGTAATTCCCCTTCCATTCATAAAGATACCTCGATCCCAATGGTCGTACGGTTTTAGAAAGGGGAGAGAGGAGTAGTGAAATGATATTGAGAGGGGAGGTTACTGTAGAGGGGATTCAGGAAGTTGCAGGAGGGGGATGCCATACAATATCATGAAGAAAGGGGACGGGGACTCAGTTCGTGTTAGGATAGGTCCAGACGGTCCAGAGGATTAGTTCCTTTTACATAAAGTGAGAGTGAACTTCTGTTTTCGTTTTATTTTTGACTTGCATAACTTGTCAACTGACAATGGCTCAATCGATTGGGTCATTATGTCATCAAAAAGATCGTGTAATATGATAAAGGGTATCCGATTACTTCAAAATACTAGACAAAATTTATTGCCAATGCGTTCTCGTGAACATACAGCTCGTATTCAACGTGAAAACGGTTCCTACAAAAATGTGTAATCTGAAAACACTTACCCAGGTGTAACGTGCCTATATCCGACAGGGTCTACAGAAGCCAAAACAAGCAATCCTTGAACCTCATTGGATGTGACGTCACATTATGAGAAAGCTCGGCTTCGATCTGTTCTTTGTTACAGTCTGACAACAATTAAAAAGATTATCATTCTATTGCGGCTGGAAAAAGGATATAGGAAGAAATTGTTTCATTTTCACTAATTTCTCAGCTAGTGATTCATCTATAATCATCAAAGTGAAAACCATATTCATTGACGAATAATGATTAGTTGGTTATTTGATTTTTTGTGAATTGGGTGTAGTATTGATTACACAAACTGACTTGGCGAGGGTATTGACTTCGTTACAGGTGCTCATAATTCTAAAGATCTTTCAGAATTAAGTGTGGGTGTAGAATCCGAGTAGAGTGAGCCCCTCTTCTATCAGTTTCATGGAGTAGGGTTTAATTTGGGATTTTTTTAGGTGGAGGAAAATTTCGTAGTAAAGTGCAGTTGTGTTGTGGCAAGGGTGGGGGCTCTGTTGTTTGGAGCCCTGGCCAATGGAAGCTGAGAATGGATGCTAGAGAGGCGTGGCTTAGTTTGATTGCCTACAAAACTGCTCTTCTTTCAGGATAATCTCATAAACGAAAAGCAAAACAATTTATTTTTATTTATACTAGGTTAAAAGTAGTACGGAAGTCGGTTACCGGTACGCAATAGAATTTCATTCATGATAAATCGCAGGCCAACTTTGGCCTATATAAGTCGGTGAAGTATGAAATTTAATATTTCAAAGTTGCTGTAGTGAAATTGATACGGAATTTAATATTAAAACCGGTAAATGTTAGCTGATAAATCAAGAGAACAAGAACGATTCTTGGTGTCTGTAAACGGTATTTACATTCATACAATTGAGAATTGATTTGAAAAATGGTAAAAAAATCTTAGGGCCGAGTACCCGGCTTAATAATTATTGAGAAGCAGTGTATATAAACGTGAGGCAGGGTGACACCAAGGTTATTAAAAACAATAATTATTCTATTCATATGCAAGGTTGTTTCTATAGCCTTTGGGTGAAACAAGAATCCAATTCCTGGATTTCTTGTTCCATGACGAACTGCGTTGTTAATATTAACTTTATTTGACTGCAAGTCGTTAAATTTCACATGAAAAGTTAACAGTAAATACAGTATTGCTACCGGTGGATGAGGGGCCTGTTGAATGAAAATATCCAGTTTCTTGATCAGGTATAGGAAGTGGGTGGGAATTATTGCAAATTTCAGCTTGTTTTCAAGGATATATGCATGCTTTTAACGCTGAATCAATTAAGCACGCATCTGGCCGAACTTCAACAGAACATTTAAAGCCAAATTTCTGGTTTCCGGGTTCGTGAAAAAGTCAGTCCGATCATATCAGAGAGTCAATGGTACCGCGTAATTGGTTTATTTAGACTATATCTAGATGATATTTCAAATCTACATGGAAAATATATATAATATTTTTTGTAATACGTACCGTACTTTAAAATAATGTCTAGATTGAATTTATTTCTCATGTTGAATTTCAGGAAATTTAAATTCAATTTCCTTATGGAAAAGCATCTCTATCCCAAATAAGAATAAGGGTAGCATTGGGACAAAATTTAAAGTACAAACGAACACAATCTGGTGGTCTGATCGAAATTATTCAATAAGCTGGCGATAAAAATATGTGAAAAAATCGGAAGTGTTCCAAAGTTAACCCAGTTATAATAAAAACAATAATCCAATAACTGTGCTCTGTTCAGGGAAAGGAGAGACGATGTAAAAAACGATGCGCATGATAGAGTGTATCTTCTAACAACAAGACCGAATCACAGTAAACTATAGAAATAAAATTAATGCGCAGAAAATAATGAACGGGTAACTGTAACACTAAACTGGTAGAAATTAATCGATCGGTTTACAGCTGATATGAGCACTTTTTCACTCACACTAACGCAAACGTTTGTTTTGTTTTGTCTCATTTCCCTGAACAGAGTATTGATGTGTTATTTTAAAGCTTTGACATTTAACATCTACTAAATCATTTGCAATGTTTATTTTATAGAAAAATATAAGACCTATATTCTTCTTATTCTCAATTCAAATTGCCACTTGTTAATTTCTCTGATCAACCATAGCTGGTATGCCTTATCAGATGAACTGTGATACCGGTACCTTTCGATTTATAATATATATTTATAATATTTTGTTGAGTGACCTGAGTGAGGTCTCAGGTTTATTTCGTCTGCCTGTTACGCGATTACGGCCAAACACCTTGACCAATTGCCATGAATGATTAAATTTATATTATATATAAAACTATATTATAGTTCACCTGATTGGTGGAAACCTAAACATTGCAGGCTTGTTTCACACATAACCGGCTCAGGGTAACAGGTCGTTTACCCGACATTGCATCATAATATATTATATAAAAAATCGGGTAGGTGTGAAGCGCTCTATGCGATACTATAATCCAACCCAAACAACACCGATTACCCGTTATGTGTGGAACTAGCCTATTCGGACGAAATTCAAATAAACGCATCGACGATCGGCTAATCCTTTCGAATCTTGAATTGGACCACCGCTGAATGATGCTCTTTCATTGAAAGAAAATGATTAAAATTTAATAGTGTTCGTTTTTGGAAGTCGCTTATAAAAATCTTATACTTACATCGGTCAGCCTAGGAATAAGTAACATTCATGGCAATTGGTCAAGGTGTTTGGCCGTAATCGCGTAACAGGCAGACGAAATAAACCTGAGACCTCACTCAGGTCACTCAACAAAATATTATTGTATGCAATCAATAAAATTACATTTACTGTGGAACAGCAAAAAGGCAACCAGGGGCCTTTTGCATAATAACTTGCATGTAAAAACTATAAATAAAAATATATTGCAGTAACAACACATATACGTAATATTAGAATTTAATTTTAGTTATGCAACAGATGCAACCGTTTTAGCACCAGCAATGACAAAGTTAATAGAACATTACAATGACTAGCACAGTAATTTTGCGGCATAGTGTATTGAGACCATGCAAGTCCTATTAGATTCCAGATTCAGTAGAAATAAAAAGAAAAAATACAATATTTTTCATAGATAGATAGGAATAAATTAATCTTACAAATTTTGAATTACTAAACACCTTTGTAGCTACTATGTAACATATGATCTAGATTGAGGATTTCATAAAAAATACACATGTTGGAAAAGATAATAATTTATTCTCTCCTCATAATATCATTTTTATTCAATTTAATAAAATTTTCAGATAATAACAAAAAACAACATGGATCATATTTTGTTCAAATATGAATTGGTTGGTGATTCCAACATTTAATAGTTATAATAATAGGCTAACAAGTCAAAACCAAGAAATGTGATTCCTAGTTTGCGGTACCTTTGGAACAACTGAATTGAGAGACTATATCAAATCTGTTGAGACCAAAGAACAGGAATGTTATCTATTCATTTTCACTTAGACAGATTAACAATGAATGTGAAGATGCAACAAAGACCAAAACTTTTCTCTTCACAAATTTGCAGAGAATGTTACAAGAGAGGTACCTTCAGATTCTATGAAATATAGTAGCTCAAAGAAGCTAAAAGGCTTAATTATTAGTGTTGGTGCACATTGGACAACGAATTTTTTGTAGTGAAAAACTGGATTTTCAGCTAATTTTGCAAGAAGCACAATACACCTATACAGACTATCACAATCTAAATACTCTGCATTTTTATTACGAGGAACTATACAAATCTAAACATGCATTACAGTATTACTCAAATTGGGTGAAAATATATTTTAACACGAAAATTAAATATATATCAGAAATTGATAATTCAATAATATGTTGTGAAGGTTTTTCAAAATTGAACTGAACATTCTGGAATCTATGTCAACATATACAAACTAGTATGAATCCTAACTTTTGTTACAGACGTTTTCAAGAAATTAGAACTTTGTAGATGCGGATATAAAAATTCTATAACACTGCTTTGTATGAATCCAACCTGGACCAAAAGTTCAGCGTTTGATACACTACATCTTAATTGACATCGATTTGACAGTTTGATTATTATTATCAAATAACACAGGTTATAGTACATGATAAATTAATAAAAACTGGTGGATGTAATTGAGACAAATGAGTAGCGTCCATAAACAGATGACTAGAGTCTCTTCCTCCTCAGAATCGACTAGATAGAATAGGGCATGTTCAGCTTACAACACAACGAAGGCATCAGGCATGAAGACATCAACTGCAAGCGATAGATTATTTACTGATAAGGTGTGTGCGGATTCACGCTGATCACTTCGGTTGTACTGTAAAATATAAAATGCATTGATTATTATTGATAGAATAAAATAAAGGGATTAGGCTGAAATGAAAAGAAATTAATAGAAGCAAAAATACATTTGGATTAAGAACAAAGGTGGATTCTTTTTATTTATCTATAATGAATTGCAGTTATGACATTATATTGCTTACAGAGACTTGGTTGCATGAAGGTTTGAAGGATAATGAGCTATTTAATCAAAATTATTCAGTTCACAGAAAGGATAGGCCTGGACGTAGAAGTGGCGGCGTCTTGATTGCTGTTAATAGAATTCTTAGGTCGGAGTTGTGTTCCAATCTGTCATCTTTTGATGGTGAGATAATATGGGTGAAAGTTTACATTGGTAATGTCTCCTATTTATTCAATGTCGTATATTTTGCTCCACCTGTCAACTCTTTTCAATACGCTTCCTATTTTGACTTCTTGGAAATCCATCAGGAGGAAATAGATGGCCATATTATGATTGCTGGAGACTAATCTTCCTGAGGTTTTATCGTGTGATTATGACTTTGCTAATGGTAGTGTAATGACTCGTCAATTGGGTAATTTCATGTTTTTTTTTTATGTTAGTTCTTATAATTGTGTTGCTAATGCGAATAACCGTACACTGGATTTAATTTCAAGTAGTTTTCTTGTTAGCGTGTCTCATAGTGAAGAGATACTTGTTGAGGAAGATAGATTTCACCCGGCTTTGGACATAAATTTTTCTTGTTTAACTCGATCTATGCCAACTGTTGATGGAGTAAAGCTAATTAATGAGGAATATTATTACGATTATTTGCATGCTGATTATTTTGGTCTTTATTGTGATTTGAGGGATGCCGACTGGCAGATTTTGTATAATTCAAACAACAGTAATATAGATGAGGCGATAAATATATTCTATGAGATTTTGCTAAATTCTGTTGATAAATTTGTACCTAAAAGAAGAGTTAGATCAAGCGAGAACAAATACCCTCTTTGGTTCACATCTGATATCATTTCTATTATAAAAAGAAAGAACAGATGTGCTAGGAAAAGGAGGTACTCTCAGTTTCATAATAATGAATTTAAGATATTGTCTGAGTTGAAAATTAAAATTTCCATGGCTTACAACGATTACATCAATAGATGTCAACAGCAGATGAATGGAAACATAAAAGGGCTTCTGGAGGTTTGTGAACTCGAAGAGAAGGACTCGCTTTTCAGAGAAGGTCATGAAATGGAGGAATGTTACATATACCGGACCAAATATACCAAATGGTTTTGCTGATTACTTCTCTTCGGTTTATGGGGCTTCATGTGCTATAGGTTGAGATGAGATGAGTGATGGAATTGATGATACAAAAATTGCATATCCCCTCTGTATGTTGATGACATATGTAATGCCATTAAAAAATTAAGTCCATGACTTAATGTCATGGGGCCCTGATAGTGTACCAGAATTCATCATTAGGGGTTGTTCATCTGTACTAACTGAGCCTTTAAAGTTTATTTTCAACTTGTCTCTCAAATTGAGCGTTTTCCCTGACCAATGGAAGTGTTCTAGAATTTTTCCAATTTTTAAGTCTGGTAATAGAAATCTTGTTGACAATTATCGCCCTATTTGTATTCTGAATGGCTTTGCAAAGATATTTGAAATAGTTTTATATAATATTATATTTAACCATGTTAAGAATAGGATAAGTGAGTTTCAAATGGTTTTGTTCAGGGCAGATCTACCATTACTAATTTAGTTGAGTTTACTCATAGGGTCTCCTCTGTTTTGTATGTTGGTGGCAGAGTAGATGTTGTCTACACTGACCTGTCTAAGGCCTTTGATTCGGTGAATCATAAGGTTCTTTTGAGAAAGCTTTCCTCCTTTGGTTTCAATGTCATTGCTTTCCTTAATTGGCACTTACCTGACTGGAAGAAATCAGTATGTTCACATGTTGAACTGCCGATCATACTGTTATCAAAACTCTTCAGGTGTTCCTCAAGGTTCGTATCTCGGTCCACTATTGTTTTTACTATTTATCAATGATTTACCAGATGTGATAGCACATTCTAGGGTGCTCATATATGCTGATCATGTGAAATTATTCAAACAAATAAAGGATAATGGTGTTTGTGCTTAATTGCAGAGGGATGTGGATAGTTTATTTACTTGGTGTGTGACTAATCAACTAGATGTAAATATCTCCAAATGTAATGTAATGAAGATCACTCGCCAGAGAATTGCACTAAACAATCCACCATACAAAATAAACAATGTCTTAATCAAAGAGGTTGACTGTTTTAAGGATTTAGGAGTGGTTTTCGATCTTAATTTCTCTTTGCATGTTGAGAAGGTTGTTAATAAGGCATACCAAACACTTGGTTTTATTATCAGAACCTGTTCAAAATTTAATAGTGAAAGAACTCTTTGTGATCTGTTTAAAACACTTATACGTAGCGTTCTTGAGTATGGCTGCTTGGTTTGGAGTCCATACCAAGACTCGCTAATCCACCCATTAGAATGTGTCCAGAACACGTTTCTTAGATATTTGTATTCAAACGTTTCGGTTGCTCATGTCCATTTAATTTCGCCACTGCTCAACTTAGAAGTATGTCTGGATTCATTGAAACTAAGGCGAGATTTTCACATGCTTATGTTTTTGTTCAACACCTTCAATAACAAGATAGATTCAATGTTTCTGCTTTCCCAGCTAAATATCTATATTTCTACAGTACCTCACCATTCTTGTTTCAGATTTTTTATTCCTTACAGTAATACGCTGTCATCAACAATCTTCCATTAATAGGGCATTATTAATGCTTGACATCAGGATTCAATCGTTTCCGTAGAGAATGTAGACAGCAATTAGGTATGTAGAGTCCGCTTTTGTTCACGTTCACAATTTAAATTGTTTATTTTTTTCTCCTTTATAGATCCTTTCTCCTTTTTGTTTATTTCTTAAAAAATAGTGATTACGTTTTTAATATATTTTTTTTTAATTTTGTATTATTTTATGCGTTATGGAAGCAAATAATGGGATTGTCCTGTATGCTTCCATATTTGTATTTTCAAATAAATAAAAACACTCCATCCAAAATGATATGCCTGTTTCCCTATTTTTTTATTAAAAGAAAACCTGAATGCATCTCACCTTTTACCACACTTTATGTGGATGAACAGGAATATTATACCAAGGAGAAGGCAAATTCCTCCAACTACAATGTAAGCAATTCCCAAAAATGGATTTTTTCCACCAAGTAGAGATGTAGTCGATAGAATCATCCTTTTTGTACCATCAAACATTGTCACCGGATATGCTGAAGAATAAAGAAACTTGTTGATTTCATTTTCAACTAGCAGACAACATATAGAAGTGTTATATAATAATTATTGCATAATTAATTGAGAGGTTTTAGTAATGCTATGAAATAGTTGGAAGGAGTATTCCTAACAAGGAGTTACAAAATTACATCCACAAAAGGAATTTATCTTGACTTGTAACCTTAATGCAAGAACAGATAGAAGTTTTTATGTTCGGCAACAAAAAGAGTTGACTATGCATTTCATATACTGTATTGAGTTAAGGTGTTTGGCAATAGAGTTATTCATTCATATTCACTTTGTAACCAAAATCATCAAATACCTATTTGATACTTGGAGTTTGGAAAATTGAAAAATCAGTGTACAGTATCAGTTTTCATATCAGACTGTCTCAGATCTCAAGGTACAAACCGAAAACTTTCTAAATTAATGTACAAATGGCAATTATTGTAGAGAATATGTTTACACAATATATTCTTGGAGTTACTAAAAGCAAAAAAGATTTCTTGTATAAATCTTATTGTATACTTACTGTAGTTGATTAACAAAGTATAGTTTCCAGCAGGTAATCCTTTCTCATATCCTGGTACCTTATGGTCAACCCGGCGATAGAGTTTACGGAAATTGGGCAAAGCTGATGTTCTCATCCACACTATAAGATCTTCGTTTTGGAATCCATTGTTGTCAGGATCTTCTGGATCCAAATCCCAAATTTCTTTTGTCCATGCTTTTGGCCTAGCAAAGCCTTTGAATGCTGAAAAATAGAAATTGGATAAACATTATCGTATAATTTAACACATTGAATGCCATGTCATTCCATGCCATGACAGTATTGTTTCATTGAGTGCCATTGCCCAGGACGTGATGTTTCACTGGGGGCCACACATTTTTTTTCGATTATTCACATTATTTCCCATTTTAAATGGTATTATTACTAGGTAATATCATTATAGTAGCGATATATCCTCATATGATATATTTAGATGTCATACAAATATGAATGACGCGGCCCCTGGTTGACTTGGTTCTTCTAAGTGCCACGTCATTCATAGATGAGTGACACAATAAAACATCTGTTTCATCAGCTGTTGAATGTAAAATAACATTTCACATTCAACAAAATCGATCACTCACCATCGATGTTACATTGGAATGAAAATCGATTAGTTATGCCAGCCCAGGATGCAGAAAGAAGTCGGTAGGGATGAAGCAAGAAAAAAGTCCAAGATGGTTACTACATATTGCGATACTTGTTCTCGAAACCCTCAAATGTGTCTGGATTGTTTCAATGCAGTGCACTAATGAACAGAATAATGTGAAATCAAATTGAACAGAGCTGACATTTTACCTGATTATAGTTTTTCTTTCCAGATTGGGGGTTTCAGACAAAAAACTCATTACTTGATTATACTTATTACTTCCTAGACTGAGTTTCTCAGAAATTTTTCCAGACAAAGGACACATTTTTAATTGATTCTACTTTTTTACTATTGTACTACTATCATGTCCTACTTGTACATGATTACTTACTTGAAGATATTTCCAGAATAAATACATTTTTTGTGATAATAATTGCATTATTATATTTACCTTGGTAAAGACAAAGTCTGTGCCAATTTGCTCAAACCACGGGCCAAACCAAGTACACATACATGTTCACTATGGGCCACGTAAAAACCCTGCCATTAGAAATGCATTTGTAGTCATTCAAATGAGAAAGACATGGCCTGTGTTGGAGCTCCACCAGTCATTCATAAATGAATGACAGAACTGTTGCGGAAAAGTTACTGTCATTCAATGGAACATCACATCCTGGGCCTTGGCATTCAATGTGTTTAAAAACTAGTTTAATGTTTTAAAAACTCCTACAAGTCAGTAGATTTTTAAATGATAAGATCAAATGTCAGCAATGGATTGATGATAGATGATGTAATTTCACGCATTCATCATAACTTACTCAGGAATGGAATGGATAAACATCAATGCTTTTTCTTTCGAAAAAAATCTAATAATTTGCTAAATAATCTCTAATGGATTTCTGATAATGTGTACCAATTAACGCTCAGGGATTCAAAACAAATTACAATCAAAATCTACAAGGAAAAGTTCATAGTATTTTGTAGTAACTAAAATATAAGGGTATTAATGCAGAAATTGTTTGTAATTTGTAACGAAACAACCTCCAGGTGTGAATAATTATTAAAATTTAATGCATGAAATGAAAGGAGGAGAAAACGTTCAAAAACTTTTTCATGAGATAACTCATACTTACTGATTCATCAATTCATACCTTGTCGCAATTCATCAACTTTTCTGGCTCCTTTAGGATTTCTGAATTTGATCTCCTTATCAGAAGGCCAAGCAATTCCAGTTCTAAGCAGGGGCACCGATTCTGTTGTTTTCAAGTTCTTCAACTCCAACGTATCTGATATGGAAAAAGAGACAATTGGGAATTGGTTCAACCATATACACAATATGAAAAAAATATCTTCTCATACCAATTAGGGAATTTCATTTACTTAAAAGAATCCTTCCTCAAGGTGTTCTTAGACAATAATTGTATTTTGCTCTCGTGAATTCCAAGTTGAACTATGGTTTAAGTTGCTGGGGCTCCACTTGTAAATCCCATCTTAAACCTTTAATAATTCTACAAGAGTCCATAACCCGTGTGAGATATTAAGGGTGTGAGAAGAACTGAGCAGTCTTTCCCAATTTTCCAATAACTTAATTGCTAGCCACTACGCTACATTTATGTATTCAATGTTTTATCCTTATTCTATATAATGTCAGGTCGGCAAATGCTCGAGAATCAGGTTTATAGCACAAGAAGTTTAACTAACAACGACTCCCTAAGGCTTGACTTTTTTCAAAAAACTTTTATCTTTCTGAGTCCAAAATTTTTCAACTTTGTGGCCTGATAATTTACAAGCGGCTGTTGAACCTTTTGCCAGAAACCATTGAAACTCTCTTCAGTGTCTTGGTTTAAGTCATTAGTATCCGAAATGTAAGCTTTGCATAGATTTAATAAGTGAAATGTTTGTTAATGTTAGCATTAAAAACCTTTTTTTATATAAATTGCATCAGCAACTTAGCGAGCAGTATCATTATTTTAGTACAATTATTTTGTATGATGAAAGTAAATTATTGAAACTTATTTTTCATATATATTATATATATCATGTTGTCAATAATGTATATTTCAATCAATTTGTGAATGATTTTTGTCTTGCCAAAATAAATAATTTGTTTGATTAATTGAATGTAATGTTGTAAAAACCCTCTTTGTAACCCAAAGTCACACAACATTTAATTGTGTCAATTCTTTACATCCATAAAAATTCAATATTCACCACTTAGAAGTAGGATGGAAGAAAATATTACAACGATAGAAGCAGGTTTAACAGTCTTGTATAGTGTTGGAGGCGGTTTCTATATTTTTGATAATTGGTGGAAATACCAACTAAAATATGTGATAAAAATAGGGAGGAAATTCTCTTTTTTTGAAAAATTTAAATCTCAATGAAAAACAGCTATAATGAAAATCCTTCCAGCAAATAATGAAGAAAGATGTATTCTTCCACATGAAAAAACCCAAAGGCTACCTTTAACCACAATCTCAAAAAGGTACAAAGAAATTGGTCAATTTAACATTGGCAGCATAGGCCCTTCCCATTAAATAGATTAGCATGGAGTCGAGCAACTGAGAAGATATGAAACAATATTATACAGCCAGTTGTGGAACAATCAACTTCAATAGCCTTTGTTCAACTATGCCATTGAATACTATCCTTTCAAACTACACTTTTTACAAAACAGTATTTACAGAGACTAAATGTATTACACTATGATGAATTCCAAGCAATTGACATCTCAGAGATATCTTTCAGTTTATGCATGGAACGATTAGATCAGTGCCCTAAACATCTGTTTTCTGATTTCAATCTCTGAACCACCAAATTACGATCATAAAAATAGGTTATAACTGAACTGATAGCTCGATGTAGAAGTAGCGTCTATACTCAGTTTGTGGGGCTGGAGAGCGCAGCTTAAAGCCCGATCAGATGATAAGGTCACGGTACGAATTTTTGCCGTATTGTTTGGTTAGCGCATAATGTATAAAAATGTGTCTAACGGCCAAAAACAGTAGTGTAAACAAGACACATCAACAATTTATATAAACGTCTTTATGCTGTCCTCAGTCGAAGGGACTCTAATGCTGGAGATTAAGGAATTGAAGGAGAAGAGGAAGAAGAATGAGGAGAAAAATTAAGAAGAAAGGGAAAAGAAGAAGACAAATAAAAAGGGGAAGTAGAAGAGGGATAAGAAAAAAGAAGACTATAAAATTATTAATTTTAAATTAAATTGTTTAAATTTTACAATTTTGTGTTTAAATTTTACGGTTATGGCATGTTTTAGATATCCCAATTCAACTGAATTGGGCTAGCAGAGCTAGTTCTTAAATATACATCGCCAAACCAATATGACAAAAACTGCATCGTCTGAACGGGACCCACGTTTTACCAACGCTTCCGGGAAGAATGTTTGACTCACATCTAGATACAATGCGCTTACCACTAAATAAAGAGTTTGCAATGGCTCCACATGGTGCAATTGGTTTGTTGGTGTCTTCATCAATAGCAAACGGCTCACAGTCTTCAGAAGGAGTATTGCTCAGTTCACCCAACAACTGGCTGTCGTCTCTCGATTTAACATACCGTCTGTGGTTCTGATAGAAGTTAGTTAGACCATAATACATGTAAACAGTTCCCTGCAAATAGAAACAAAGAATTAATGAACTCTTAAAGTCTCGTCTTCCATCTCGCGGATTTAAACAAAATGGACAGTGTACAAGGCCCGAAAAATACTACAATAAATAACTTTTTGTTATTTCGAAATGTAGTTTATAATAATATAATATATTATATTATATATATATATATATATATTATACGAGGGGTACCCAAACTCCCCAGAATAGCTCTGCTGTGAGCGTGCCTTGTGCAGTAAGAAATTAAGGCTGTGCAATAGGGTTTTGGTCATATTTTTTTTTTCAAAGTCTCATCGACTGGAGATTATTAGGCTACTGAAATATAGTCTTTTGCAATAAATAAAAAAAAATTTCATCAATTATTTTCTGAGATATGAGCACTTAAAGTTAATTTTTGGGGGCAACCAGTATCATGAACGGTTGTGAATAGAAAAGTGTAATTTTCAGGATCAATGGAACAAAGTATTGTTTTTGTAATGAGGTATTTAATTTTTCAAAATTTTCATTTTTTAAAAAAAATCATTTTTTGAAACCTTAATTACAGAAAAACTAGATTTCCGATTGAAATACAAAATATGTCATTGAAATCTCTGATATCCCTTCTAGTAATAGAGAGATTATTGTAAATCCAAATTAAATCGTTGGGTAGCTAAGTTGCCCCAAAGTTTTCTTGGATTCTCTTCAGTTTTACAGAGTCAACTTCATCATGCAAATGTGCAAGCACGTTCACTCACACATATGCAAGGACTTGCTATGTTGCCGGTTTGAACCATATTCGTTCGTTACCCGCCCTTATCAATGCTCCCTCACGCGCAACACCAGCACTCGCTCTGTCTGCCGGGTGCATCTTGTTTACAGTCTTGAATAATTATTATGCGATCGAAAATAATTGCTTTGAATGACATGTCTCCAGTAGCACATTCCTTTCCGCTCTCACACTCTCTTTCTCCCTCATTCTTTTTCTCTCAAATAAACATATGCCAAATTGTTTTGGAAGGAAGGAAACGAATTATTCTTTTTGCGATTGTTCCATATATTGTACCTTACTCTTTTGATTACATTATAGTTTATTGGATAATTTACATAGTGAATGGGATTATATTGTAGGACTTCTATGATAGATAATATATAAAGAGGCTTCCAATGAAAACTGTAGTAGAACTGTAATTGAAGAAGTTGCTCTACAAACAGAAATTTACTACAAATTATGAGATGAAATACTAAAAAAATATGTATAAATATTACAATTGAGTATATTATTATACTCAATATTATAATTGTGTTATACCCTATTATTTAACACAAAAATTAGGCAATGAATCATTATTCAATAATAAAAATAAAAATTCAATAATTAGGATGAAGCCCACATAGGTCTGATACCTGTGAGTGGGTAATGAATTGGATGATGGTGATTGATGAGTTGGACCTACAGTTTTAGGTGGGTTCCGAACAAACGGGAAATGATTTTTACAGCAGAGAACCAAGTCTTTTTTGCTGGCCAATCCAATCGGTCACCCTTACATAGAGCGCCCAGGAATACCTGATTTTTGAAAATTGATTGTGAATGAACAATTGAACGGATATATTGATATACATCAATCGAAGTAGAATTCCGTATTCTTCAATTTCAACTTTTGCAAACATAGAATACCTAGAGTGGATTAAAAAAACTTCCAGCTTTGTACCAATTTTTGTCCATCAAAAGAGTGAACAAAATTTGAGTGGGCTCTTGTGTCAAACAAAGGAAACAAATTTTTCTTCATAGGAAATTCTTGCGATTGTTCCATATACTGCATCTTAATCATAAAATATGATTACATTATTGGAGAGCTTACATTGTGAATGGAATTATATTATAATACTTTTTTGATAGATAACAAAGATACTTTCAATAAAAACTGTCGTGGAAATGTAATTGAAAAAGGTGCTTTACAAACAGAAATTTAATACAAATTATGAGATGAAAAACTTAAAAAAATAAAAATTATTTAAATATTACAATTAAATTCACTATTTAACACAAAAATTAGGCAATAAATAAAAAAGCATTCAATGTTATCGTCTTTGCTAATATGCTGTGATTATCTTACAACTCATCAATCAACTTATCCTAGCATTACATACCTTTACAATTTTACTCTTAATATAAACACTTATTTTGGTTGGCTAAAAAATCATAAAAACCTAAGAAAAGCATGCATACATTGAGTGTTGAAAGCTACAGAATAATAACGTTATACTTACAACACAATTAAATTTAATAGGCAAAAAATAATAAATTTTCAAAATAAATCGGTTAACAAAAAATTGGCTATATAGTCAGCTCATTTTAACTGACTAATTTTTATTTTTTTTTTTATTTATTATACAAAGGCAACTTTAACAAAAGTATTTTAAGCCTAGGTGATGAATGGAATTATAAAAAGTTACATAGTTGCAGTGAATGATGATGAGATGATAATGATTGTACAAGCTGTTCAAAGAAACACATTAGAGAATTAAAGGATAATAGCAATTCGCAGGTAATAAAGAAAGTAGTAAATAAAGCAAGCAATTACTACTCCAATCTATTTGGACAAATTCTGTTAAGTCAACTTTAGGGAAATTTTCGTTTGAATGTGAATCTGATTCTTTAAATTGAATGAAATAGATCTATACTAGTGCAGCAACTGTTTGTGTTTGCTTGGATACTAAAATATGTATACTAATTTAAGGGGAATATTGCACAGCAGATTGTATTACACAGCAACTGGTATACTAGCTAGATACAAATGATACAAAATTAAATGGAAAGTTCAAAATTTCCATTTAAAAATTTTTTTTTTAAATTTCAAAATTAAAAGCTATTACACAGCAGCTGGTATTCTAGCTAGGTACAGATGATACAAATTAAATGGAAAGTACTCACTCTAACAACTTGCTATTACTTAAATGTTTCTAACTTAAGCTATAACTACATATTTATAGTAGTATTCATAAATTCATCTAGGGTATAAAAGGGATTACTAACTAGCCAATTGTGTAGTTTTTTCTTAAATATACTTAGAGGTGAAATTTTTAGACATAATGGTAATATATAGAAGAGTTTTTGACCAAGTATTTCATGGCTCTTGATTGATTTGGACAATCTTTGATAAGGAATGTAGATAAGTCCATTGGATCTTGTATTGTGAGTATGAATGCTGTTTCTACACTGGAGCTGGGGTATTTTTTTCTTTGTATGGATCAAGACTAAGAGTATGTAGAGATTGATCACCGTTAGTATTTTGTTCTGGACAAACAGAGGTCGACAATGTTCTCTTAATGAGGATCCTGAGATAACCCTGATTGCTTTCTTTTGCAGTAGCAATATTTTATGGACATGAGAAGAATTTCCCCATAATATTATTCCATACCTAACAATACTGTCAAAGAATGCATAATAGGACAATCGTAAACAGTTATCAGATACGCAACTTTTAAGGCTTCTCAGCAAGTGAATCACTCTTGACAGTTTACTACTAATATATATTATATGCTGTTCCCAGTTCAGTTTACAGTCGATAATAACTCCTAGAAACTTGACCATTTTTGTTTTGTTATCGGCTAATAGAGGATTATTCCTCAGACTAAAAGAGAGTTCTTGTGTTTTTCCCTGTTTAGCAAGAATCTATTTGATCTAAACCAGGTAGAAGCTGCTGCCATTGTGTCATCTGAAAGTGATTCAAGTCTGTTGATGTCATTGCACTTATTTATAAAGGTTGTGTCATCAGCATATAATACTACATGTGATTCAACATTTGAGGGTAAATCATTTATCATAATTAGGAATAAAAAAGGTCCAAGAACAGAACCTTGTGGTACACCATGGTGGACTGCTGCAACATCAGATTTATCTCCACCTACAGAGACATACTGTTGACGAATCATTAGATATGAACTGATAAGCTTTAGACTAGTGCCTTTGATGCCATAGTATTCCAATTTACCTAGAAGTACCTCATGATCAACGCAGTCAAATGCCTTGCTCAGATCACAGAAACTAGCTTTGGCAAAATCTTCCTCTTCAAAGACCTTAATAATTATTTTTATTATATCATCAATGGCATCAGTAGTGGACCTGTTTTTTCTAAATCCAAATTGTGAGGTACTTAATAAGTTATGATTTTCAAAGTATTCATATAATTGATGGTAGATAGCTACCTCAAAGAATTTTGCAAACACAAAGCGAATAGTTTTTTTTGTATTAAGAGCGTGAAGCGCGACTTTATCGCTCGAGCCAAAACATTGGCGAGAAACTATTGCGAGAGCGATAAAGAAGCTTCACGCGCGAATTGCATACAATATTTCTCCTAAAACTGCAGTTCTGGATTCCAACACAATAAAAGCTTGTAGTTTGTAACATCACAGACCATGCGCGGATTTGGTTAGCGTTCGCCATTGTTGAGGTTATGTGAATTTCATGGATTCCGTAATCCACCAGAAGGCATCAAAATCAAAATAGAAGCGTAAAGAAAACAGCTGGCGAGCATAAAGTACTTTACCGCTTGCGGAGCAGTAAAGAGGTATTTTAAAATTAGTTTTCAGTACGTAAAGAACTACTTTGCGAGCAGTTGTAGGAAAAATATTTTTAATGTTGCATTGTCCACATTAAATGTTGGTGGTTTTCAAGTAAGGAATAGTAACCCCCCCCCCCCCCCCCCCACCATAATCGAATAGTGGGTCCAGGGACCCGGGGAAATTATTATATTTCCACATGGAATGCTTCAAATTTTGACCCTACCTTCCCTCTTTGTTTTACAATGTTTGATATATGTGAAAAATAATTTGGAAAACTAAATAATTAGGTGACTTATTTTTCACAAAGGAGATAAAAATACCTGATTTTTGAAAATTGATTGTGAATGAACAATTGAACGGATATATTGTTATACATCAATCGACGTAGAATTTCATATTCTTCAATTTCAACTTGCGATTTTCCCATATACTACTGCATCTTAATCATAAAATATGATTAAATTATTGGAGAGCTTACATTGTGACTGGAATTATATTATAGGACTTCTTTGATAGATAACAATAAGAGAGCCTTTCAATAAAAACTGTAGTGGAACTGTAATTGAAAAATCATCGAAATCGGTTCAATATTGTCCGAATGATTGATGTACAAACATAAAAAAACAGGTCGATTATAGAACCTTGTTCTTTTTGGAAGTCGGTTAAAAAGGTGCTTTACAAACAGAAATTTACTACAAATTATGAGATGAAAAACTTGAAAAAATAAAAATTGGCTATAATAGTCAGCTAATTTTAGCTGACTAATGAGCAAAAATATTTTTAATGTTGCATTGTCCACATAAAAGGTTGGGGGGTTTTCGGTTTTCAAGCAAGGAATAGTACCCCCCCCCCCACAACCGAATAGTGGGTCCAGGGGCCCGGGGAAATTATTACATTTCCACATGGAATGCTTCAAATTATACTGCTTCAAATTTTGACCCTACCTTCCCTCTTTGTTTTACAGTGTTTGATCTGAGAAAGATAATTTGGAAAACTTTACTATATAGGGGGTGATACATACTCACAACACAAGAAATAACTTGATTACTCACCGTTACAATTATTCAAACACACAAAAGACTTTTCTTTTTATAAGTGTAAAACTGTTCAATGCCATTCCAGAGAGCTTCAAAAATCTGCCATATCCAATTTTTAAGCATGGACTGAAACTTTTTTTGATGAATAATCCATTATTATATAGGTTTGAGGATTTTTATGAAAGGGCCAAGACTTTGTAGACAATTTATAGACAGCTTTAAATGACACACTGCTATAGATAGGTAGGCTAATTTTGAATGTGATTTTGTGTTTTTATCTGTTTTAACGTTCTAGCAATGTTGTATGAGACAAAATTATTTTGATGTGAAATATGACAATTTGCAATGCTTTTGACAAACTCAGGAGTTGCTGCAATAAAGGTTTATCAGAAACTATTTCAATCAGAAACTATTTTTTATAATCATGAAATTATTAGGTGTATCTTTACTGAATTTTACTTTACTTTAAAAAATTGAGACATAAGTGAAAGACATACAAAAATTGAAAGATATACGTGATTCTTTGGAAATAAATGGAGAGTATAATTGCAAAAAAATAACTAAAATTATTTCAACTTAAGAAGATAATTAAGGAAATTAGAAAGGATATGATTCAATTAGGAGTAACCCTGGGTGAATTGAAAAATAAAAAACAAAATATTGAAAGTCATGACCCAACTAATGCTTTGCTTTGCCAATTGGCTTTGAAAATTACAAAAAATATTATAGTATGTTTTGAATATGAGGTAATAAAGTGTTATTTGTAAAAAAGCCTTCTCCAAATTATAATAATCAATTTTATTCTTATATTTTATTAGTTATTTTTACAAATTTAATAAATTTCCCAAAAATCTAAGATATTTGCCTCAGGCGCCAAAAACTCACGCTATGGCCCCCGTTTTTACTCAATCAGAAACTATTTTTTATAATCATGAAATTATTAGGTGTATCTTTACTGTATGTCTGTTCAAAAAATTGAAAGACATACAAAAATTGAAAGACATGTGATTCTTTGGAAGTAAATGTATAGAATAACTGAAAAAATAACTAAAATTTTTTCAACTTAAGAAGATAATAAGGAAATTAGAGAGGATATGATTGGATTAGGAGTAACCCTGGGTGAATTGAAAAATAAAAAACAAAATATTGAATGTCATGACCCAACTAATGCCAACTCTTTTCAGAAGTGAAATGAGTTTGACCCAACTCTTTTCAGAAGTGAAATGCATTCCTCAAGCATCTCTAATATATGTGAGTAAAACATTATTTAAAAGTGAAATACAGTGTCAGTTTTAATATTAGATTGTTCATTAAGTATTTCGTCATGGAAAACATCACAGATTCCAACTGATTTGCTTTGCCATTATCAACACAAGAAAAAACTCCTTACATTAATGTCATAAAACAAAAATTAGTTTTATTATTGTAGAATTCTGTACAATATTAGGTTAAAAATAAAACACGGCACAAAACAATGTACAAACTACTCATGCCACCCGAAGTGAACAGAGGTCTCAAACTGACCAGGCTATCTAGCCGTCAGACATATCAGATTATTTTTGTGAATGAAAGCTCAGGTATTAGAACTAGATTATGAGTAGTAGAACGACTCTGCCTCCCTCCCAAGAAGGCCTAGTCAGACCAGGCGAAGAGGGGAGTAGACGTGAGCCGAGAGATCTGGCAACGTATCAGGGGTATGGAAAGCTAGTTACAAACTAATCCACTAGAGTGATTCAATACAGGACCAAACTCGATTCGAGTCGATTGTAGACTCGTTTGTTTGTTGCCTTGAGTCGGGACTCGAGACTTGATCAGAGTCATGGTAGCTGGCGCACAGCCTTAACCCACTAGGGGCGTGCGATACACCCTATATCCCACAAACTTGCAGCCTTCAATAGTATGATTTATAGAGCTTCAACTAATCCCACGAGAAAACAGCACTTTGAAAGAGATTAGTACTATTAAACAGATAGCTATTACAAATGGATATGAGGAGATCATTGTTGACAAAATTTTTAATAATGTTACAAAAGCAAATAAAGCAGTTATTTACGCACTTGTTCTACATAAATCGTTCCATTCATGGACAAACGTGACTTGTAATCTGAATCTTCTCGTTCTCTCTCGTTAGATGTCTTTCTCACTCCTTTTCTTTATATCTGCATCCCTTGCAATCGATTGAGCTTCTCGACAGTTCTACATCCTTCCTGAACATTCGAGGTCGTATTCTATTATATTCCATGACCTTCCATGGCATCTTTGCGGCTAGAAACCGCCAGTACTTGGAATTATGACAACTATATAAAGGAGCTCACGTGAACCAGTTAGTTAGTTTTACAAACCCGCATGACAGATTGTGTTACAGATCTCGTGTGAGATAATCCAGTGCCGTAGTAAACAGCGCTCGATTTCAGTGAAACGTTTAGAGACAAGTGTTTACTATTTGTGCAGCTTACTAATAGTTTAAAGACGTTGTGTCATGTGATATTATTTGGGACTGTCAAATAACGAATTGGACTGTGTTTTGTAAGTGATTAGTTGCTCTTTTTATCATTTCTTTCTACATTATTGTACAGTTTATTGGAATCTTGTTTCTTTTATTATTGATCAGCCTGTAATTAATTATTCGTTAATTCTTGTAAATAATTACTGAAAATAAATATTAGCTTGTCATTTGTACAACTGTTTTTCTTTATTAATTGAACTTATAATTATTGTGTGTAAATAGAATTAGTTGTGTAAATAAAGTGCAAGTGTGAACTTTATGTTGCCAGCCTTATTTTAGCTTTAGAACCCGTAACAATAAGTAGGAGAATAGCAATCAGACTAGCATTACTGTCGCTGACAATGGAGAAAAGTCATAGATAACGGTACCTTATCTTGGCTCAGTATCTGATAAATTAGGGGAAGAAATGAAGAACAACGGTTTTGATGTAGCTTTTCAAAACAAACCTATTTTAAAGAGTTTTTTTTTGGGTGTAGTAAAGATAAAATTGATATCTGGGATAAAAGTATAGTTTATAAATTAAATTGCAGTGATTGTAATGCCTTTTATGTGGGCCAGACCGGTAGAAGTTTCAAATGTAGAATAAATGAACACATTAGGAATTGGAAAGCCCAAAAAGGAGACTCAAATTTTGCAGAGTATCTCATTAATAATGAACACAAGTTCAAGGCTGAAGATAATGTTGAATTTCTGAACTTGATTGGCAAAGGCAGACAATTGAACAGTTTAGAAGCTTTGGAGATAACTAGGTTGGTAAAAACCAATTCCAATACTATTTTAAATGATCAAATTTATTTTAACCAACTCAATACAACTAACTTGGTTTCATCATAATTCTGACCTACATTTCAATAATGGCACTTTCGTTTATTTCTAGGTTGACCTTGACTGCATTTCAGTGATCTACAATTTTCTAAGTTAAAATGATTCAATTCTAGCCTAATTTACTTGTGTATTGTTCTTCTTTATTACATTCTAGATGTTCACGGTTTTTAGTTCTTGATTTGATTCTTATTTCTGCTTGTTTCTCCTCCCACCAGAGGGCGTGACTTGTTATGGCCTTCAGCCAATCACAAACCGTCAATGAAGGTCATTATATCCCTAAGCCAATAGTATCATTCCGTGTTTAGAATATATTCTTTATTCATTCATTCAACTAACACAATCAATGTGAATAAAACAGGCTATTGCCCAAAACTGCTTTTCACAAAATTTTAAATTAGAATCGATATCTTAGGTTAGGTCTGTCTGTTTCACTAAAAATTTCACCTTGAAGCACTATAATTAAAAAAAGGATAATAATTTTGATTTCTCTTTTAACAAAACACTCACAGTCCAAAAAAGATTAATATAATTTTCAATATTGAAATTTCCGAGCCAAAAATCTACACTAGTTACACTATAGTTACCATAGTAAGCTACTCTGTACTTTAGTTTTAGTTTGTTTGAGATTGATAATGGAGTAACATCCGAAGCTAGTATCTCACTATTTTTAATAAATATGGTTGTGACAACTTCGTCTTATTATTCATTTAAAACATTGTTCTATTCGAAATTGAACAATATGAAATTCGAAGTATAACAATACCAATTCGGTTCAGTTGTTCATTCACAATCAATCATCAAAATCATAAAAAATCAGGTATTGTTACCCTCGTTCGTGAAAAATGAGTCATCTCCTTATTTCGACTCATTTATATTGTGAATGCCCACTCCAACACATAAAAGTTATGGGAAAGAAGTTTTAGATCATTCAACTTTCTTCCAAAAAGTCTCAAATTTGAAAATTTTGCAATTTTTCTAGATATGCAAAATAACCTGAACCACTTTATAGCGTTAGGGCAGTAACCAAGTTTCATGAGTAAATGATATCAGGAAAAGCATTTAGAAGTATTTTCTCATCGAATTATTATGGATTTTCAGGCGCTGAGTCCGAATCTGACCTTTGGAAATCCAAAATGTAGTCAGGGGGTGGAGGAGGTCCTCTGGGTTGCCAACGACGCCCCCCCTTCCACGGTAGATAGTCCTAAATTTGGTTTTTAGCAAATTCAGCAAACTCAAGGGACTCTTTCTTAAGATGCCTAGAGTGGATTAAAAAAAGTTCCAACTTTGTACCAATTTTTGTCACCACGCTCTTTTTATGTTGGATTTGCCTGGGGTAGGAATAGATATGTATTATTACAATAGCATTACCTCAAAGTCTTCAATTTCAAAATTAATACTGCAATGACATGATGAATTCGTTCTGTCACCAATAACTTCTGCGCACTTTTTATTTGGAGTTGTTATGCTTGCACAATGCGTGTAATCGATAGTTTTTTCCTGTACCTGAAACAATCACAATAAAATGTAAAAATAAATAGTTCTATAAGCTTTTCAGCAAAAGTTGGCGATTTGTAAAGTGTCTATTATTATGACTCATTTGTCCTAATAGAGCATTTATTCGAAGCTGAATGAAGGCTTTACTGAAACCCAAAATTTTTGTGTTTCACAGATTCAATAATAATTAGCTTCAACAACTATTACATGATATTACAGATATTGTCTATTCCAAAAATGAATTTTTATGTTACTACAAAACCATGAACCATGTTACTACAAACTCATCATTTGAGAGATAGTCTCTAGTTAAGAGATACAACTACTACTATACTGTACATAGAAATATGAATACATAGCACAGGAGTGTTTCTAAAGTATAGTCTTAACGCAGACTCGTATTGCCATAGAGAACTTTCTAAGAGCAATCCACACTTCAGCTAAACGAGTAAACTGCATTACAGTCGAGTAGCAAGAAGATTGATCACTCTATGGCTATTATGGGAATGGTATATTCCATCCTAACCTGACAAGATGGCGTTCAACAGAATGACGCGCAGTAGCAAGCCACTGTCAGCTGATGCAGTGACGTCAACTGGGACCCATTTCACGATTTCACCTGTCTTTTACACATGTTGAATTGCTTAAATTTAAAAGTGCTTTTCTCCAAATATGTACTGTATAAAATATGAACAACTAGCTGGCTCGACGCGCGTTGCTGCGTTCTCATAAAAATTCTCCTTGATTTTATTATTCGCCACCTCCCGCTGAGGTTACATTTCAAATTAGGAAAGAAGTTAGTCCTATGGCTCTTCCAGCTGATCATAGAGGCTTCGTTGTTTTCTTAATCACCACCTCTGAATGAAGAAACATTTCAAATTTAAACCTCCTATAAGGTTAGAAGCTAGTTTTTATTTTATTATTCGCCACCTCCCGCTGAGCCTGCATTTCAAATTTCTAGCTAGCACTTCATTGGTTAACAGATGTCATCAATCCTCCAAAACAAACAAACAAACAAACAATATTACATTTCATCATACCCAGTCGTATGCTTCCTGCATATTGCAAGGCTCCGATTGCACGGTAGCCTACATGCAAAGTGCAAAGTCTTTTGCTGTTCAAAGACAGCGTAAATAACGCCGCTAAGGGGCCTGCCATATGATTAAAAACTGTTGACTTCGATCAGCTGTTCCTTTAAGCTGTTTGGCCGGCAAGTTCAGTAGGTTAGGTCTATAAAATGGATTAATTAATAGTAATTATTATAGGTCTTTTTTGTATAACATTCCAATGAAATAGTTGATTTTGCTGAGAATTCCAAGTTGATTCCATTTTACAACTCAGGGGTTGGAAATATAAAAAAAGTGATAATATTAGAGAAAGTGTAAACAAAAGTTTTACATAAAGATAAGGATAGATAAGATAAGGTTTTAGAGTAAGGATAATTTTTCCAATCTGAGCAATAGCTTTCAAGTAAACAAGAAAATTAGATTTTATACGCCATTTTACAATATGGCGGCCATGTGACAGTTTCCTTCACTAAAAAAATTAAATTTATCATTTTGCATCCTATTCATAATAAATCATTATGATTCCATTTCAATTGCAAATAATTGGTTGTAAATCATAGATGAATTTCCACCTTGGAAACTAGGGGGTGGTTTGGTGAGAGATAAAGGGTTGTACAATTCTAGAGTGATAAATACCTTGGTCTACCATCATAAAAATGAACTACCTATCATGTTTTATCGATTTGGTGAATTTTGACATCTCAACTATTGATTTCAATGAGAAATCATGAGTCAAACATTATGTTTGAGGAAATTTCATAAAAGGTGATTTTTAATTTTTAATTTTATGGCGTAAGGGTTGAAGATATCGAAAAAAAACAAAGGTTGTAGGTATTAATCCATATAACAATTTTTATTTGAAACTTTTCTCGATGCGGTGGATATTTGAGAGAATGAGGAAAAACTAAAATTTGGCCGCCATTTTCCAAGATGGCGACTAAAGCATAACTTTTATCGCCGACGACTTTTAGTATGTTATTCAGCATGCCAAGTAGTACATAAGTGCCAAGTTTCTTGCTTGTATCATTTTTTTTTTAGGGCCGATTTTGATCTAAAATTACTGGACCATAAGGAACCGGGCAACCAGCATGTAGGCCTTACAGAGGTAACCAAGTTTATGTCCGTAATGATGCATCAAGTGAAAGTGTGTGCGTCATGAAGTATTAGTTTCATATTTAAACAAAAAGGAGAACGCATCGAAATTATATATTATTTAGCGTCGAAATTGCATTGTAAAAATTACTATTTTTTGAATTTGTACAAAATCATGTCTCTGGATGATCATTTGTCATGTAATTTTGGGGGGAAATTGTAAGAGTGAGAATGGCCAATTTTTTAATTAATATGATTTGTTTGTGTGTTTTTAAGAATATAGTTTGAGTGGTTGTTTTCTAAAGTGGTGCTTAATATGGCTTGGTAACCTGTTACTTGGGTGTTCATATTAATAGGTAATTGTACAAAGGAGGTAATTGTATTAATAGGTTTCTGGCGTACAGAGGAGCAGAAAAGAATTACTTCCTTTCCCCTAATTTCACCATCTAAATTAAGTTAGTTTGTGTCTTCTAATTTTTTTTCTCAAGTACAGACACAACTTTGATCAGAGCCTATTGAAAGGGACAGAGAATCACTGGAAAGCTGCACATTGTCATTATTACATTTTTGCTCGGACTCAAGGTAACAAATACCCAATTTTCTAATGTTCTTTTAATGAAAAGGTTTAAATCGAAGAAAGAGCATTGCGTGGGACTAATCAGTTTGAGTACATTCAAAAGAAAGTAAATAGAATTAAAACTCTGGAACTTTATTAAGAGAATTTTGTAATTTTTTGTTGGGGTAAAGAATACTAGCCAGTATTTTGCAGATGATAATTTTATATTTTCTTGACAAATGATGTAAGATGTTAATTTAATTTGAATAGTGATTTTCTAGTTTGTTGAATAGTTTTTGGTTATAATACATTCGAATGGTTGATGCTGAATTGAGCTTTGCTGGATTTAACTAATTTCCCCAGTATTAGGATGAGAAGAGTAACGTTTGGTGTTCAAGAGAAGGAAATAAAAAGAAGTCTTTCTTCCTCCTTTTTACCTAAACAAGTTTTATCAAATGTGGACGCCTTAAAATTTTCTATATTTTTTTTGGAGGATGAAGACCACACATACCCACATAGGTCTGAGACCTGTGCGTGGGTAATGAGTTGGATGATGGTGATTGATGAGTTGGACCTACAGTTTTAGGTTGGTTCCGAACCACCATTTATTCCAGTTCTTACTAAAGCGTCCATTTTCCATAGAGCGACAGCCATGCTCTTCAAAAAAAATAATGGCTAGTTCTCAGGAATTGCTCTCGCAAGTTGTCTAGAAAGAGTCTGAATTGCTCTAGGGTTTTATGGAAATGAGTGCCTCCATCTAGATAGGCCTGAACATTCGTATGCTCTGTTCCACATTGAGTTGCTAAAATTGTAAATTATCAACTGAAACAAAACTTATCTAAGAATGATTAATATTCAACGAACCCCTTTGGAAACATAAAAAAGACCGATGCCAATGGAAATGAAGGCAACTCCAAGTACAAAGAAAGTTGGTAACACGGTTCCCGCAGTGAGTATAGGCTGCCAAGCAGGGAGTCTTTGCTGCTTGAATGTACCATCTGCAAAGAGGAAAACAAAGTGATAATTATAATAATATTCATTTATTAGATCCATAGCTTCATATACATAAATATAAGATCTTGTCAACTGTTTAGATCACCGAATAGACAACTGAATACTATAAGCCAAGACAAGGTAAGAATGACTATCTAAAATCTAATATCACAGATAGAGTTCATGTATTCGTCCAATGAATGGCCTTTTTACTAACCAAATTTATAATTTTCTTTTAAAACACTGGCAAAAGCATGATAGGAAGCCTATTAAATTTATTTATTCCATTCACAAAGCACGTTTCACATGTCTTTTCTGTTCTGCATCTTGGCAAATTCAGCATATGACAACTAGTTTTACTAGTACAATCCTTACCTAAATGATTAACTGACAAACATTTGAAACAACACAAATTTTTCTTCACTAGACAATATCGTTCTCACGGTGACATTTTCAAAAAGAAGCTACAACCAATCAACTTGCGACCACCTTTAGAAAACTTCAAACACTGAATAATTACCTAGACTATTTGTAGACGACCTATTAGCGAAATCGACCTGTTTCTCACCCAACGGAAACGTTTTAATTTGCCTCTGTATGAATGAAAAGAAATCATCGTACATCGGTATTTCTTTTCCGCGAACCGCCGCTTCAAAAACCCGACCACGATACAAAAAAATCGCATCTGTCAAACCAGTACCCCTCAACCGTTTCAACGCAGTAAGGGGACTACAGAATTGATCTAGAATAGACACTAGGCCTGATAGGGACTCAAGACTTTAAACTACTGAATTCGAAAATTTGTTTCAAATAAGCGTCTACCTGGGCCCTAAGAACATTGTAGCGGGTTACTAGAGCCTTCCAAATCACCTGGTAATTTTAGCAATAGGTGGTAAGTATATACAAATATTTGAGGTATCTCCTGACAGCTTCGATACTAAATATTGGACTATCTGTTGATCAGTCATCAGTCAATGATTTATTCTCGTGAACCAATGATTTAAAAAATTCTTAAAAAACTGACCACTGTGTTTGTTTACCATCAAAGGTGGGTATTTCTATTCAATTTTAGGTAAGAACGATTCCGGTATTGTTGAAGTTGAGCAATCTTAGGGTCATCTTTACCTTTTGACTCAAACTGCCTTACTCGAAACTGTTCCGTAACATTTCATAGACTTCTCCTTTGTAGGTGCTGGTTTAGGTTATGGATTCTGATCTGTTTTGAAAACTGTCTACTACAGTTGGAAGCGTGAATGTGTTCCTATTGTCGTCCAGCCCCTTTATAGAAGAGCAATTGCTTCGTGCACAAGGACTTAAAGTTATTATTAATGATTGATGCAATTGAGGGATTAGAATAAGGAATAATAAAAAAATGAATGTCCCTGTGTTGTTAGTCTAGGTGTTGTAGTTCCGATTCACAATTTGGAAAGTTAACTTTCAAATAGATACACAGAAATTAATAAATTTGGAAAATCAGTTGGTAGAATCAAAAAGTTTATTAAAATATGAACAGACACCATAATCAATATATAGGCTGCACTTCCCCATGGGGGAGCAGGTCCCCATGAAATAATAGACAGAGAATCGATAGGATAGATTTAGCTTTGGTACAGATAACGACTATGGATTCTCTCAGTCGATTATTTCCTGGGGACCTCATACGGAAGTGCAGCCGATATGGATAATTTTAGGTTGCATTTATGTATGTAGTCCAGTGAAATAATCGATAGTGGCTCGATCTGTAGCGCACCAAACCATAAGCTAACCTATCGACTACATACGGAACTGCAGTCGATTACTTCACTGGACTATATTATGGAGGTGCAGCCCACCTTTAAGCTATACCAATTTATTGCAATCGAATATTCATTTAACAATAAGAATTTGAATTGTGACTTACCAGCCGGTCGTTTCGATTTAAATGATGTATCTATTGAAGCCATGGTAATAAAAGTTCACTCAAACTATTGCATATTTCATGTACAGCAAGTAAATGATTTCACCAGCAATTGTTATCGTATCAGTGGATAGGACACAATAGATACGTTGATTTATGAACTAAATTACATATTTAAATAGTAAAATAGGCCTATTTTAGACAGTTAAACTTCATTTCCCTGTAAAAGAATTCCCCAAAAATATAAGGAAAACACTTCAGTTCGCACATCAAAACCTACAAACAACTGACATCGACAGCTCTCAATAAAACAGTACTACCAACTTTTGTATCGGTAACAGCTGTCGCCGTTGGAAAACGAATTCCATCTTTTCATCAAGCTGGTGGAAAAGGAATAACTTACCTCAAAAATAATATAATTCTGAAAAGCATAGTGTTGATCACATATAATTTCAACTGAATATTCACTTTCTATAAATTTTTCACATCAATTGAGCAGCTGTTTCTCGCAACGTGAAACTTTTGCCACTGACAGTCAACGAGTCAACCTAACCTACCTAGCATGAACAATAAACATAACAACTTAACCCTACAATTGCTCTGGCCGGACTATTTATATTATTATAATGTTATGTCCATGGTTATAACGAATCATTTTGCAACTTTTATGCATCGATCTTAATTCTTAAAAAAATAATATTACATTTCAAGAATAGTGAAGTGCTGTGCTTTTGGACTGCATTTGTCTACAGATTTCTGACAGTAGGCATCAATAGACTGTGAAGCATGAACGTCCTTTTCTTCAATGATCCAATAGAATGGAATTGGAATGATATCTCTACGTTGCAATCAAATTAATCAAGAACCTTGACCTTGCATGAATTATAAATAGATGTAGCACCTGTGTGAAGTTGGACACCTACCGGACCTCAAGATGTCATATGTCTCTTTACAGTTTGGTCAGTGTGGAAACCAGTTAGGCCATGAACTCTATTCAACAGTAAGTGAAGATTTGGGTATTTGTTCGAATAAACCTCCTTACATGTTGAATGATGATTACTTTCAAGCTAGTCGAGACAACTGGTTTCGTGAAAATAAATATGGAAAGCTTACAGCTCGAGCAATCATGGTTGACACTGAGAGAAAGGTGATAGATGGTATTTTGGGAAAATCAAGGAACAAATCACACTGGAAATACTGCGAGAAAAATGTCATTACGAACCGTGGTTCCGGAGGATCGGCAAACAATTGGGCATTAGGATATTCAGTAAGGGGCCCAGAAATAAGTGAAATGGTATTGAACTGTGTGAGAAGAGAGTTTGAAATTTGTGATCGAGTTGACAGCATTTTGTGTTTGAGCAGTGCAGCAGGCGGAACAGGCTCAGGAGTTGGTTGCTATATGACTACTCAACTTGCTGATGAATTTTCACATAATTTTATTGTAAATACCCTTGTTTTGCCATTTGAATCTGGCGAAGTCATCACTCAAAACTATAACACTCTGTTGGCATTATCCAATCTTTATGACATTTCTCATGGTATCTATCTTATAGAAAACGATGTGTTGCATAGAGTTCTAACTTCAGAATTAAAAATATCTAATACTGATTACAGTTCCTTGAACAAGGTTCTAGCAGAACAATTAGGATCCATTTATCAGCCATTGCACAATGAAGAAAGTCCGACGCTTCATATTTTAGACTTGTTCTCTCACTCTTCCTATAAATTGGCATCAGTCTGGTCTTCACCTCACGTTTCAACACCAGTCACGGCTTTTGAACCAATTCCAAAATGGGAAGCATTGGAAAGAAATGTTGAAAAGAATTTGAAAATACCATTCGACTTCAACGCAAACAATGCTAAAGATTTCACTAGTCAGTACTATAGATCTGTGGCTAATCTAATCATATGTCGCGGTCCGATTCATGGTGATAAAATCAGAGACCCTTTTTTGAAATCGAGAGACATTTACCCGAATTGGATGGCGCCAGCACGTCGATGTCCAACTGTGAGAAATGAGAGACCTTTCTTGAGAAAAGATAAATTTATTACACTAGTTTCAAACAGTTCGCGAGTGAAGACAGTACTTGATCGTGTGTTGGAACAATCATGGCAAATGTTTGTTCACAAAGCTTACCTTCATCAGTACTCAAAGTACGGATTGAACAGTGAGAAAATGCTTCAAGCAATATTAAAATGTGAAACTATTCTCAAAGACTACAAATGTTTATGACGAATTCCAGAAAGGCCTAATTATGGAAGTACACCTAGTGTGAAAAATTAGCCATAGACCTGATGAGTCCGCACACACACAGCGTTTGTCGAGCGTGGAGTCGATCCAAATAAATGTCTGAGCTGTTTATTTGAAGTTTGTAGTCGACTTCACGCTTGTAAATGGTCTGTGCGAACTGCCGATCTTCAAAATAATTCACTGTTTGTACAGCAAATAAATTAAACAAAAAAGAGAATATACTTTTATTAAATTTAGATTTTTCTCTAAAATACAGGGTGGCGCAAAAGTTATTGGACACTGATTTAAAGAAGAAACTGAATTTATTTGCTTTTACAAACAACACTGACATTCGTGATAAATTCAGGCCAGATGCTAGTCGACTTGTTGATTTTCGCGGACTTTTGGTCACAGCTAAACACACCCGCAATACATTTTCCTCAGTTGATCTTGGAGCACCCATAACAGATCCACGTTGCTCAAATCTATCTCGTATGTCGTACACTGTTTGTCTAGACGGTGGTTTTGATCCAAAGTGTCTGTTCCATTCTCTAACAACTGCAGTAGCACCACTTTTATAAAAAGTTTTTGATGCGATAACAAAAAAACCTATTTGGAATCTACAGCTTTAAACACGTTTCACAGATCACGGTTTAAACAACTCACTAAAAACAACTCAGCTGATGTCGCTGAACATTTTTTGGAGTTGGTTTGGTGTGGACGGCTTCTCGAACATTATGATCGGTGTGGTGGGAACCTGTTGTTGGTCGTCACTGTTCGCTCACAGACCGAACATTTCAATATTGAACTCACGAACATGTTCGGTGACCCATATGTTTAATGTTTGCCCGTTTTTTGTATTCGCCAACAATGTTCGGTTGGTGGAGACGCGGCTTAATACCAACATTATGGACTATAACTATTGTACTACGTCTTGCTGTTACTTATTTTTCTATTTTACCCAACTGTCCAGTGACTTTCGCGCCACCCAGTATACAATTTGGGAAAACTAACAAATTTGCATCATGTGCATGCCTTTTAAATCAACTGAGAATTCAACTAAAATATGAATACTATACAGTCACTTAATACACTTTTCTTTGATACGGTATAAATACTAAATTTGACACCAAAATGTGAGATTCCACAAACAAATAAAAACATATTCATATTTTAGATCATTCAGTTAAAAATTTGTGAATTAATTAGTTGTGGTTGGGGGAGATAGCCTGTTGTAACTTGCTTCTGTTTTTGTACTGAATAAATAAATTATATACTGCGGAAAAAACGATCAATTTTTTCAGCAGTTTCAATATATTTAGCTAAGTGCAAGTTGTGATGATGTTTAACATATGATATATTAGTTTGTGACTTCCAGCTGTCCTATTTAGTACCTATATGGGTACGCTGGTAAAAGCAGGAAGTCAGACTCAGATTTCTCGGCGCCGACTGTCTGACTCCGAGTGGCAGGAGGATGTGGCCATTATGCAAGCAGGTTGTCAGTGCAGAAAGAGCTGACTCCTGAGTACCATGGAACTCACAAGTGAACAGGCTGCAGCTTTATTGCTGCTTAGTGACAATGTTCCAACCAAGTTAAAACCAATGAGAAGTGAAATACATCCAATTAATAAATTGAGATCTGTTTACGGGGAGTACAAACACCTATTTCCACAATCAATCTTCATTTCTAGAGAAATCTTCCTCCAACAAGCATCAACAGTGTTCCTATTGGAGTGTTCTTTTAGGCGCTTATCCCATATCGGGGGATTAAGTTGCAATTTTGAAACAAAATCTTTGATATCCATCGGAATAAAATAAAAATAAACACTCAATACACAAACGAAAATCACTCCGACAGGCAGGTTGTCTGAAACCGGAATGAACAAATCATTCCGGTAAAAATCTGAGTCAGACAGCCAGCGCGCCGGTAGTCTGCATGCAGGTGCATTATGGCCACTGCCGCTTAGCAACATGGAATTTTACGCACGCCGACTCGGCGGCGATCGGCGCCGATCGCCTGACTCAGAAAACCAGCGTGCATCTTGGATGTACCCTATTGGAACAGTCATTAATTTATCTTGTTATATAGTTTGTCTCTCATCTTGTTAGTAGAATCATTCATTGTTCATTAAAGCCTTTAATTACCATTAAAAGGTTCACAATCATTTCAATTTAATGAACAATGAAACAATCTATCATTGATGCAATGGTGGTTGTCATTGATCCAGAAGCTCCATTTGTGGTGGAAACCGATGCATCAAATGTTGCTATTGCTGCTACATTATCACAATCGGGCAAACCAGTTGCTTTCTTCTCCCGCTCACTATCACGAACAGAACGACATCATCCAGCAATAGAAAAAGAAGCTTCTGCTATAGTTGAGGCTATCCGTAAGTGGCGCCACTTTCTTCTAATGCGACATTTTCAACTTATCACAGATCAAAGATCTGTTTCCTTTATATTTTCGAAAGACCACCAGAGTAAAATTAAAAATGAAAAAATTCAACGTTGGCGCTTGGAACTTTCTTGCTTTTCATATGATATTACTTATCGTCCTGGTAAGGAAAATGTAATTGCTGATGCTTTATCCCGAATGTGCGCAAATATAACAAATGGAAGAGAGAGACTCCAGAACTATCATAAAACACTGTGCCATCCAGGAACAGCTCGATTCTATCATTGGATCAGAAGTAAAAATCTCCCATTCTCTCTTGCTGAAGTGCGACAAACAGTAAATCAATGTAGTGTGTGCAGAAATTAAACCAAGGTTTTATAAACATCAAGGAACTCTCATTAAAGCAACCTCACCATTTGAACGCCTCAATTTGGATTTTAAAGGCCCAATACCATCTAAGACCAAAAATAACTATTTTTTGACTATAGTAGATGAATATTCGAGATTCCCTATAGCAATACCTTGCCCTGATATGACATCTACAACTGTTATTAAAGCTTTACAATCGATTTTCTTCATGTTTGGAACACCAGCATATATTCATTCAGACAGAGGATCATCATTTATGTCGCAAGAGCTTAAAGATTATTTAGCAATCAATGGGATTGCATCCAGCCGAACTACGCCTTACAACCAAAGAGGCAATGGGCAAGCTGAAAGGTATAATGGCATAATATGGAAAACTGTTCAGTTAGCTTTAAAAACTAGAAATCTACCAATCACACACTGGGAAGACAGTCTACAAGAATCACTCCACTCAATTAGATCTCTATTATGTACAACTACTAATGAAACTCCTCATGAAAGAATGTTCCGTTTCATCAGACGTACTGGAAATGGTGACTCTATTCCTTCTTGGCTTATCTCACCAGGACTTGGCTTATCTCCCTATAGCAATACCTTGCCCTGATATGACATCTACAACTGTTATTAAAGCTTTACAATCGATTTTCTTCATGTTTGGAACACCAGCATATATTCATTCAGACAGAGGATCATCATTTATGTCGCAAGAGCTTAAAGATTATTTAGCAATCAATGGGATTGCATCCAGCCGAACTACGCCTTACAACCAAAGAGGCAATGGGCAAGCTGAAAGGTATAATGGCATAATATGGAAAACTGTTCAGTTAGCTTTAAAAACTAGAAATCTACCAATCACACACTGGGAAGACAGTCTACAAGAATCACTCCACTCAATTAGATCTCTATTATGTACAACTACTAATGAAACTCCTCATGAAAGAATGTTCCGTTTCATCAGACGTACTGGAAATGGTGACTCTATTCCTTCTTGGCTTATCTCACCAGGACCTGTGCTACTCAAGAAACATGTAAGAGCATCAAAATATGATCCGTTGATTGAAGAAGTTGATTTACTTGAAGGAAATTGTGAATATGCTCATATAAAATTTCCAGATGGAAGAGAAACTACAGTGTCAACAAGAGACTTAGCACCAACTGTTCCTGTAGCTAGTTTAGAGGAACCCTCCACTGAACTTCAAGAATCAGAAGTCATACAAGATGCTGATGAACCTCAAGACATAGTGGATCAAGCTGAAGATCAAAAAGATCGAATTCAACCCTCTCAATCTCTGGAAGAAAATAATTGTACTCCCAATATATCTCAAAATGAACAACGGAGAAGCAGAAGAAACAAACGACTTCCTTCTTACCTTGCCGATTATGAACACTCACTTCATTCTCTTCTTAGGTGGAGTGAATGTGATGATGTTTAACATATGATATATTAGTTTGTGATTTCCAGCTGTCCTATTTAGTACCTATTGGAACAGTCATTAATTTATCTTGTTATATAGTTTGTCTCTCATCTTGTTAGTAGAATCATTCATTGTTCATTAAAGCCTTTAATTACCATTAAAAGGTTCACAATCATTTCACAAGTTTTCCAAGAATAGCGACTTCTTGAGGACATGTTCTCTATTATTACCATAGCATAGATCTCGCAATTTCTTAATAGAAACATAAGAGCAGAAACATATAACAGGATAGCTATAATACCTCCTCTACGTTATTTGTATTTCAAATTCTGAGAAACTAATGGAGATAAATCAAAAGACCCTGGAATTTGTATGCTTTAGTGCATATAATTTATTCTGCACATAATTCTGTGAATGTCAAAAATGAGATTTCAAGAAATCAATTTGCTTGGACCAGTAAATGAACCTGCAAAAAGCTAACTGCTACAGTCATTTTTTTCTTCGTAAAATATATAATAATAAATCAAATACAAGAGTTACTATAAATAACATGTATAGGTTCTAAGATTTTGAAATCTACGTTATTAATCAACGATTGCAGCACAGAATGATTCAACCATGACTTTGAATCCGACATCATTCTTACTGGCCATTAAAAAATAACTATTCATCAATAACACATTTCTTCTTTTCACAATCAACAAATAACACAAATCGAAATTTTCAGGTACAAAAAGTAGAAAAGATCATGAGATCTACAAAAAATTGAAAGAGGCTTTACAGATTGCAAAGACGATATTCGAAACGTTCTAGCAATAGCTTAGAAAATAATTTTCCACCTCTCAAAGATTTTAGTAATTCATCACTAAATCGATAACAGATCACAAGGTTTTTTGATTTGATAGAATTGATCAGCATCTTTTATCAAGTCCATTCATTCAGTCTCATGATGAATGTTATTTGGTAAAATTTCAAATATAATATAAGGAATAATAGAATATTCGAGACACCAATAAATAATAACATTCGTGTTATTCCATATACCACGATATTTCATAAACAAGAGCAGTAGTTCGTCAAATTAATTATATGAATCACAACCAACTTCCAGACACTGCTTTCATGAAGAACTTTGACGGTTTGGTTTTTACTGTATACAATTTTTCAGGGAATCAAGGTAACATAAACTGGATTAATAAAATGAAATTTAAGGATCTAATAAATGAACCCTTAATTAGAAAACAGTTAGTGTTACACAATTCATCAGTCTTGAATTCTCTATCAAATAATCATTCAAATCACTTAAATATAAAAATAATGCCCAAATGATTCTATTTTGGCTTTGATAATGAAAAAATCACATTCCTAATAATATATGCTATGATAATGTATGGGTTTCATTGATAGTTTTTCATATAAGAGACGAACGGCGATTTCCTACCACACCAAAAATATTTTCAACTGGTTATGAAATGTTTACTTTACAATGAAGCTGCATGAACTTCGTTCATAAATATGCTCTATGATCATTCAAAGCCTTCAAACACGAAATAACAACTATTAGAGGTTTCAGAATTTTCAATTGTCAATTGAAAAATATTTTTTATAATTTTCAACATTCCCAGAAACATGCTTTATTCGCATTTGGGATATTGACAATATATTTTAGATGAATAAAGTTTGCAGTCGACAATTTATTACAATGTAATTGATATTCTACTCATTACAGTAATCGATATTCGATATTAATAAAAGTATTCTCGTTTATCGTGGGCATGTGTTTAAATTTGTGCTAAGATCCACGTCAGAAAAATTCAAGCAGATCCCATAAATAATAACTGTTGTCTGAGATTTGCCAATGTCAATATTATCATTTTGGCCGAAGTCACACCCATATCGGTAACTTTTCCTTCAGTTTTGCTTGGTTTACTGTAACAAAAAATTGCATTAATTATCATTAAAAATGTTTTACAAAAAACAATTAAGTAGAATAACTTATGAAAAATCTTTATTTGAAATCGAAAAGTAATCGATGAGATTATAGTCAGCAACTAATTCAAGAGAAATCTTAAACATTATGTATAATAGTTTTAAATAATTGCGAAGAAATTCTGCAACTAAATTTCTTTCTACAGTATCTCAAGATTGAGGCTGTATTTATCCTAAACCAATTTATGGACCAAGAAATTTATCAAAATTTTTAAAAAGATTAAGGAATTGATAAAAATAAAAACTTCACATCATAAATATACACAATTATCTAGTCATAAAACATCCGTTTATAATATTTCGAGCTGCTAGTAGAGACTGTCAACTCATTGTTGGCAGTGCGCAGAAACATACATATATTTTATTCAATTATGCATCCCTGGTAACACAGAATTTCAGGCGGCTATACTGAGAACTAGCCATTCTCCATAATATAATAAGGATAGGCAATTCCATAAGTAGGTATACCACAAGAGCATGCACGAGACAAATTGATACAACTGCCAAGAATGAGTTGACAAACTATAGCTATCTTCAATTAATGGTCCCTGCCCAGAATTGTTTTTTCAAATATGACAATATTACAGTTTTATATTATTATTATCATCATCATCAATATTACAAGGACCATTTTTATACTTGTTAGCTAATAAAAGAGATACTATTCTTAACAGCTTTGGTAAATTGATTTGAATTTAGCTATTAGTTTTCATCAATTTGATTGGTAGCTCTTATCGAAGTGTACCTTTGTACTGTCAGGTGAATTTGCGCTGTAATCTGACTGGTCGACGGCAGCCATCTGTTGTGCGGTGCGCATGGGCGTACTCGAGCTAGGATTATCAAGCGAGGATGACGATCTGGCAATCAGAGAATGCGATTGATGATAGCCTATTACTGTTGCCAGATTCTCACTAACGCCAGCGGCGGAACTGGCAACACTGTAAGGGCCTGCTGCATTCTGCTGCTGGCACACCGATTTCACTGTTTGATTGGTTAACTCATCCACCTGACTCATATAGCCTATTTCGCGCTCCTGCAGTCGCACCTGTTCACTACTCAACTCGCTACACTTGCCCTCCAAACTCTGAAAGCAAATACAAACATATCTTTATGAAATTTCAACTCCATTCTTTTTTTGTTGATGATGCTCACATAAGTGAGAGGTAAGTGCTTGGGCAATTAGGTGAAGGATGCCACAAAATATGCCCGACTGAAAGGGAATCGAAACCGTGAAATTCCAAAAACTGGCATCTACACATAAAACCTCTTTTTTTCTTTAAAATTTTGCAAAGAATCAACAACAATTTACCATATTCTGGGACCTGTTTCAGAACAAAATACAATCTACAAGTAGAAAGATAGGATTTTGCAGTAACTACAAGTACTAAGAATACCGTACCCAAAAAATCAAATATCTTTATTAGCCACCTTATACAAGTTGGGTAAACCCAGCTGTTAATCAGTCTCGTCTTCACTATCCCTATTGATATTAAGTTTGTTGATTTTGAAATAAGCAAAATCAATTTAGATACTGAAATCAAACCAATCACATCTAAATTCTCTACCACTTATCTAGTGCCAAAACCCTTCTATTTTGTTTTCGTTCTGTTTCTTATTTTTTTATAATGTTGTTTTTTTATGTACAAGGGCAGTGAAGACTGGTGGGTAAACCCAGCTGTTAATCTCGTCTTCACCATGGGTAATAGAAGAGAACGGTCGTAGGGTCCACGCGCATGTTCCCCTTCCACTCCGCCTGCAGCGTGACGTCACCAGTGCTCGGTGAATAGAGCACCACACGCATCTAGACATAGATCCCAGTCAATTTAGTTTCAATTTTCGTTTAATAAGTAAAGTAATGTTAAAATGGTTCATATAAAGGTTGTAGCACGAATATTTCCGAACATGAAAATACAATTACTTACTTGATTATAATAATATTTAAGGAAATAATCGTGTTCAACAGAAGTCAGTTCATGATGTATGACTTAGCACTGTATAATCTCTTCAGAAATCTCATGGAAGCTGATAAGGGTTTTAATCACGTTATATCCTTTGTTGAGATTTTCTCCATGATAATCTCTGCTGAAACACTGGTAAACTGGCTCTATTTATTAGTTCAGGCGACAGCGATAAGCAGCAGTGAGCACCAGTTACGTCATCGGCTCGCTAGTCTACTGCGCATTCACCTCGTGGACCCTACCGTTCTATTCTATTACCCGTAGTCTTCACTATCCATATTGATATGAAGTTTGTTGATTTTGAAATAAAATCAGTTTAGATACTGAAATCAAACAAATCACATATAAATTCTCTACAACTTACATAAAAGAAAACGGAAACTACTTTTCACTGGTGCCTACAAGGGTGGGACATGACACCCATGGCGCCATAAAACGTTTTGGTGGGATTTTTAAAAATTAAGATTTCAAGATTCTTGACACCATTACTGGGCTTTCGGAACAATCACTGGCCTTAATAACAATATTTGGGTGGGAGATTTTTTCAAAATCAAGATTTTAAGATCATTGACACAATGACTGGGCACAAGATCCGTTTTTAGAGCAATCACTGGCCATAATCAAAGTTTTTGGTGGAGATTCTATCAAAATTAAGATTTTAAGATCCTTGGCAATATGACTGGGCACCGACAAGATCGTGGTTTTCGGATTAATCACTGGCCATACTATTTTTTTTTTTATTAGCAAGCATATACACTTGAAAGAAAAGATTCTATCAAAAAATCCTCACAAATATGCTTAAAGTGGCAGAATCAAGATAAAAATTGAATTTCCTATGCTGTATTCAATTAATAAAACATATATTTCTGATTATAAGGTGATAGATGAGAATATATTTTGCAAGGTTTTATCTGAATGCGACAAACGGAATTGGGAGGAAATACAAAATTAAAAGAATAGAAGATCTATGATGAAATTGAATGAAATCTGGGATCTGTTGCCGAAATTACTGGGATCAATTTACAAATTACAATCCACAAGTAAAAACTCCAATATGATTTTTTAGTTCTATATCGGTATGTACAGTGCGAGACTGAGCTCCGTGTCCCTCGGAGGAATGCACTACGTCACTATGTTATCGCAAAAGCAATGCAATTGTGCGTCCGCGCTGCCCAGTATAGTATTCTTCGTCTCTCCTCTTCAGCCGTCAGGGACACGGAGCTTAGTCTCGCACAGTAATAGACCCCAGATATTAGATTAATGTAAGCACGGAAATGCAGTAGATAGAGGGATTTGACACTCAGCATAATGATGAAAAAGATCAAGGCCCTTATTTATTGTTATGAATCCACCTAGACTTCCCTAACTCAACGGAGACTTCATTATATCGCGTGACCTAGCTGGCTTAGGCCTGGTGTCAGAGCTATCAGGTCGCACCTAAATAAGTTCAGGGCCTCTGACGTGACTTAACGACTGTTTTTAGGCAGCCGGGACTGACAGCTTAATGTGTCCTCCGAAACACAGAGACATGAAAAGCATTCACTCAAAAGGATTTTCAAGCCTCACTTGCGACGAGAACATCTCAAGACCCCTTAAATGTGGGCCAAAATTCTACAAACGTAGAATAATGTTCCTGACCAGTGATGTTTAGAGAATCTGTCACAAACAGAAAAATATTCAGATAGTATCTTTAAAAGTAGTAAAAATGATATTGCCGGAGACTAATTTCAAGAAATAAACGTTCACACAAGGTAAATAGAAGAGTTTCTAATAACCTGGAGTTTTCACAAATTCGTAAATTAATTGGAAAACATTATTTTCATAAATTAACTCACCTTGTACAGTTCACTGTGCTTTAGATTTGCTTCTTGGAAAGAAATCTTTTGTTTTTCCAAAATTTTGTCTTTCTCTACCAATAAACCTTCCAATTCCTGCACTCGGGCTGTTAATGCCTCATTTGCATACTTTCGCACTTCAAGTTGCTCTGTTAAACCTAAAACACAAATAATGCTGAATTATGAAGTGTTTGCAAACAAATGTCTTCGTTGACACTTCTAAAAATGTTTTGAGACAAAAATCCAGATTGTTAAAACAATATCACATAATTTATAACGACGGATTTCTATTTTTTGCAAATTGTACAAATATACAGCCATCAATATTTATTACAATATTGTTCTTCAATATTTGTACGTTATAATAATTCTATCTGAAACTTCATCACAATTTCATCAAAATAGATGTTGAAAGATCTTGAAAACTAGATTTTTAGACCAAAAATTTTAAAAGCTTCAATCAATTAACGTCTATTGAAATTCAAAAGATATGATAAATTATGTATTGATAATTCGAATACCAAATTATATTGAAATTAATTAAAGTTAAATGTTGTTACTTGTGCTGTGTTATAAATTTAACGTTTGGCTCAATATTGAAGGGAAAATAATATTGATCATTATCATTGCTATAATATTGAATTCCAATAATATTACTGCTGACATAGGTGTAACCGATGTATTCGGTTAGGGAGCTCATCTCTGATAAAGACTCCCACTGACTGCTAATCGATTCCCGTTCAGCCTGGAATATTTTATGTCATCATTTACCTCATTATGCATGCACAACTCATGTGGGCATCATCACAAAAAAATCACATTGAAACATGATTTATATAAAATTTTGTAAAAGAAAAAGTGTATGACTGAATGTTGATATTCCTATTCGGCAGTTTGTGAATAAATAAATGAATACGGTAAGCATTATCAAGGACCCGACATGGCCTTATTGAAATCGTGCTGTTATCCGTCCATCTGTGTTCTATCACTTGAAAGGAAGATTCTAGACTCTTGAAACTTGGTATATAGTTTCCTTATAATCCTAGTGAGATCGTTATTGATTTTGGAGTTTGAGAGTTTGGAGTTTCGAATATAAAAATAATTACGATGTAAACAGATTTCCACTATAGGTTAGTTCCGGCTAGTGAAAATCAAAACATTGGACATCACAAAGGCTGATGCTTTGCCCAATAATTATTCACTTTATTCTTACAGTGCAAGCGTTGACGTTTTCATTTTCAATTGTGTTGAATTATTTTAAATCAATTTAAAAAAAATATTGAGGCATGAAATATTATGAGATCTTTTGAACAAGAAACAGAACTCTTTTTAAAAACTGCCGATGTGATTTTTTTGTAAATGGGGAAGTACAAGATGTTTCTCGAATTTAAAACAGTTACATGGTGCATATGGCAGCTATCAGCACAACTGATAATAATCATTATTTAATGTAAATTCGTCAGGTCCTTGGATACTCCGTTGTATCGGTTTATTATTATTATTTTGTTTGACACGATTTTGTTCATTACCGTACATGATGAAAAGATTATTCATTTATTGATCTGGACTAAATTCATGCAATCGAATGTGAAGAAACCAATAGGCTTTTCAGCTCATAACGGCTTTCATCACACTAATTCAAGTAGAAAATTCCAAATCTTAGTGGGTTAGCTCAGTCTCACTGGGAATCTTCAATAGAAAAAATATTAAAAACAAAACTTGAAACTTTTAGTTGAAGAATATTGATTGATTGCTTTATTATTTCCTTAATAAATACAAAACATAAGCACAATTATATAATAACGGTTTTTATAGACAATACTTCACGCCATACAATTTTGAACGAATAGCGGCTAAAACAAATTGCCGTGCTGCCAGATATAGGACGCCATCAGCGGGCCGTCAAGAATCACAAACCTCAGCGAATAAATTGGCAACACTAGCCGTACCGTGTTGCCTAGTTTTCAGGTCTGACGTTAACAGTCAGTTGTTTTGTCACCGCAGTCAGATTTTTTGCTAAACCGCAACTTGTTCGATGGCATGGGATTATTATTCCATGCTGTGTTTCTAATCATGTATACATATACTCGTATTGTATTTGAATAAGAGGAATGCTTGTGCTAATTCTAAAAATATTGAACCGTGTCCAATATTATGTCATTAAAGGTTTGCGTTTGCTTATATTTTTCAATACTTTTGTTCTATACTGAGAAAGTCATGCACTGTATAAGTAGCCCAGTATTATTCAATATTTGTATCAGTATTAATAGGGGAAGTGATACCCGTGCGCCTTAGCAGGTACCTGATCAATCACATTAGATAAGTAACGCTCTCCTGGGCCCTCTCTTTAAGGATGGCCGATTGGACTGACCAGCAAAAAAGAATCTGTTCTCTGCTATAAAATCACTTCATGGTGGTGGAGCCACCCTAAAATTGTAGGTCCACCATGTTTCCAATAACATGGCTAAAACAGCGAGGTGGAACTACCCGTAAGGGTCGTCCCACCAATAAAAGCATTTACTTTTTTATGATAAATTTAGAAGGAAGACCCCAACATTGGCATTAGCCCATATATGAATATGGAATTTTGCTTGAAAGTAAATACTAAAACCCGTTCAAAGAGAGTTGATAATATTAAATGTTGTATAAAACTGTTGAGTCGAAAATTTGCAAATACACTCTTTTGCAATACATCTGAAGGCAACTTCTAGTTCTAACCTTTCACTTGATGGCTGAACGTTTCCTTAAGCATGGACAGTTCGGCTGCACGATTGGTAGATCTGGCGACATTTGCCAATGTCTCCCGCACCTTCAACTGGGTCTCTCCTTGCATCACCAGTTCTCTCTGTACAGCGGACAGCTCACTCCTTGCCTCACGACTGGAGTTCAGCATATTGAGAGCGAGTTGCAGTTCGTGAGCAGTATTGTACAATGTTGCTTTGGTTTCGTCCAAAGACTGTAAAACGGTTTATAACAATCTACTGAGTGGAAAGTGAAGAAAAACATACTCTTGATTTTTATATTGAACTTCTAATTCAAATAACTCAATATTCAAAGAAGGGCAATGCTTTGATCCGTCAAATAATGGTGATGTGTGTGTGTTTTTCTCTCACTCTCTCTCTCTCTCTCTTTTCAGCTCCTATTCACGGACAAGTGCTTTGTGAGTCTTTTTGTGAATAGTATGTTGCTTACATCATTCATCATTCATGTTACTGTCCATATTCATCATCAATTTTATCATCTCAAAACTGTGATTTGTACGAAATACATTATTATCTAAAAACACATTTTTATTTGAGTTACACTATTAATTAAAAGTATATTATCAAAACGTAAATTATTATTTAAAAAGTACTAGAAACATTTTTCATTGTGTATTTGATATGATTGTGTGGTGTGATGTAATACGTTTTTTGATGTGAACAATAAAACTATTCTAAAAAGATTTTACAACAAATCTGCTAAGTGGAAAGTAGACATTGTTACGAATCAGGTGTAGCAGAAAATAAATTCGGGCCGAAATAAATCGCTTCAATTTTCAATTAACATGCATCTTTACATCACGGAAAATACATTAAAATGTGAAGCGAGCATAAGTAATTGTTATATTAATTGCGATGCTGGCGATGGAAGATTCATCAATATTTTAATATCTTTAAAATAGAGACTAAACCCTAATCAAGGATGGATCAACCACAATTCAAACCAACAGATTCGATAAACAGAGTGGCTGAAGAGTCCTAGTGGCTGAGCCACTAAGAATTGGTGATAGTGATGTGGTATAATAAATATTTATAAAAAATCAAAATTAATGTTGCCCGACCAACTAAAGCACAGAACAGTTTTATACATACTTTATAATCTACACGGACTGATACTATGCAATAGGATGTGATAAGCTGAACTACATGCTTTGTTGGAAGTTTTTTTTATTGCTGATGATGCTTGTCATGGCCGAGACTTACTGGTAACGGGTGGTATAAGCAAATAACCATCTAATACAAAGCAAAAAAATAAACAAGTAGAAAACAAGTTATCAAGTACAAATCAACATGTCAATAAGGATGGAGATATCAAGAAATATAAAAAGTTAAATTTTTTCGAAATTACTTCTTTTGATAACCATTCTGTTTTTTCTGTACTAGCTTTTTCCAATTCCATGAGAAATTACTAGACATGCGACATAGAAAAAGTAAATAAAGTATACCATCATCTAGAGCTTTCATGGAAAGAATTTTCAAAAATCAGCATCTAAAACAGCCGTATCATTTGCTATTAGAAGATAAGCGAGTGCACTGTTCTTCTAACCGGAATAGAAAAGCCAAGTGATCCGGGTATTGTACTTCCCCACAATCGCACAATATACTTTTATTTTCTGGCAGGTAATCCCACTTTCACACGTTTGTCTTGCACCAAGACAAACCCACTGCAGTGAATGAAAGATAACTTTCTGACATATTTTTTTCGTCGGTCAAAATTTCTTATGTGCACCTTCTGGAAAACGTAATTGAAAGTATAAAGAGCTATTGACACACTTCACGATATAATAAGGTTAGAAGTGCTGAATTGGCTAAAATAGCTACTCCTGTCCTAAGTCAATCTCTAAAGCCGCGTCTCCACCAACCGAACATGTCTGCCGAACATTGTTGGCAAATAAAAAAATGGGCAAACATTAAACATATGGGTCACCGAACATATTTGTGAGTTCAATTGAAATGTTCGGTCTGTGAGCGAACAGTGATGACCAACAACAGGTTCCCGCCACTAATCCCACCACACGAAACCAACTGCAAAAGATGTTCGGCGACATCAGCTGATTCCAGTGAACACTGTTCGCCGAGCATGTTCGGTTGGTGGAGACGCGGCTTAATAAATCCATTTTTTATTACGATGAGGTCTACCTTGGTAACAGTGGCAGTCTTTTCTCTCTCCTGTTTCAGATCCTGTTGCAGCATATGGCAAGTAATGATGAGGTCGTGGTAGGAGCGTTCGATGTCCTGTGCGCGGTCGCGCCAGTAGGCCTCCGACTGACGCAGTGTGTCAATGTGCAGCGTGCTCTCCTTTTGATAGCGCTGCATTTCGGCGGCCACCAAGTCGGTGTCATGCTGCAGCAGTGCCACCTGGTCCTTCACATTCAAATAAAGTAAATATTACACAATTATCTTTAGATAAAATAATAAGACCCAAGTGGGAGAAATAGCTTGTACGCGAGAATGAAAATGAAATCTATTCAATTTACCACCTAAAGCAAGGCCACAGAGATTTTTAATTGATCCCTTTTAAGCCCTCTTCATTGAGCCCTAACTTCAGTCCTCTTTACATTGGAACGAAGCGTTTCTAAACCTATGCTTTTATAAACTTTCTCTCTACTTTGATGAAAGGAATGATTCGGCGCAGTGTGGCTGATTCCTCCTGAAACACCCAGAGTATAAATAGAAAAAAACTAAAAACTTGACATACAATAGAAGAGTAAAATAGCAGAAAAAATTAAGAAGAAGAGAAAGAAAAGAAGAAGAATGAGAAGAACAAAAAGGAAAACGTTTATTCGCCTGACAACCATGGACCAAAAAAAGGACAAGTACATAGAACGACCGTCGAACAAAGAGGCATAATGAATTCGTGGTACAATACCAGCAGATTTAAAAATTATTGTTTCTCTAAAACTATTAGTTCCGTGAAGAACTTCACGCTCAAGAATAAGAGAACTTGCAAAGAACATACTCGATGTACTCAATGATAATTGCCATCGCAAAATTGAACACAATCATCATACCTAAACCTTGATGCATTTGCGTAGTCTATTTCATGTCTGTTTTCCACTAAAAGTCACTTTGTATCACATCACCAAAAAGCTGCAGTTCTGTTTTCTAGGCAGCTGAATGCTCGAATCAGATGAAATCTCACGTCAGATGAATAAATTTATAAAACAATATTAATTAATTTTTTATAATTATCATTTATTTATCACTTGCTATTATGCTCAAAAAGCAAGATATTTTTCTCTCAAATATGAATAAAAGGGTCAGAGGGCTATCTTGAAATCTGATTCTAATTGCATATTCAATTCAATTGTTTATTGCCACAACTTTACAACAAAATAATTTGATGGTTACAAATTAACATAAAGGAAATAAAAGAAACCTAACTAACCAGAAAAAAAACTAAAATTTATGTTCAGGCACCACCAGCAAAAGAAAAAACTTTGACCGCTGGTGGGAGTCGCAGAAAGTCCGATTCAAATGACATTCAAGATAACAATTTCAACAGAATTAAATAACAAGTTTGAACATATGATGGAGCTCATTTTAGAAATCATATATGTTTTCTACGGCCTTAGTGCTTTTCCTTTTAAATATCCTTTGTAAGCAAGTAAATTCCATAAAGGAAGATCCATACCAAATTTCATAGAATTTGGTCTACACGTTTAGCCGCAATTGCGTTACAAAAAGACAGATTCTAAACGGTCGACTTGAAACAGAGCTCTCTCTTTGTTCGGCCAATAAATGTTTCCAAGAACCTAAACTACAATTTCAAATATCCCAAAACAAGTGTGTATTAAAATAATATTGTTTTTCAATTTAATTAAAATTACTTTGGTTTGGAAAAAGGTAACTTTTTGGACCAATTCTTTTTCTAATGCATTAATAACTTGGTGGGTCAAATAAAAAAAAAAAACGGTTCAAGATCTTGATATATTATTTGCATGTAAAATTTATTGCCTATTGTTCATTTGCTTCAAGTTTCATTGATCTTCTACTTAATTTTATTTTAATAAGTAACAGAGAGCTCTCTTCGTTCGGTCAACTGAAACCCGATAAAAAGCAATAATAAAATATTACCTTCAGTGCCAGATTGTGTTCCTCGATGGAGCGGTTCACACGCGATTTCCCCAGCAGGCGACGGTTGCGTTCAGCGTGAACTTCGCGTCGATGGCGTTCGAATTGTAATTGGAGATTGATGAGACCAAGATGGTCCTGCCATCGACGGCGTTCGGCGGTGTCTGTGCTTGAATCGGCGCGTTTCTCGTCGTGGAGCTTGGTGGCGGCGACTATTGACGCTTCGACAGCTGTTTGTGGAGAAAATAGCGATGTTTGTTTGTGGCAGCACTCCTGCACTGGAATGGACGGTAGCGCGTGAATGAAGAGATGCTCATAGGGCAGCGGACTGTCGGTTTGCACACAAGCACTCACCGTTCCACCCCTCCCCTCATCAACTGACAGGTGACCATTCATTACAGCCTCCTTCATCTCCACCAGCCCTGTTAATATATATTATTATTACTATTGATACATTAAATGAAAACATTATGAATAAAAAGTTGGGCATTGTCGAACCACTAATTTACTTTGATACATACAGCTGTAAATAATGATCAAATCAAGATTTCAGAGCCACAAAATAAAAAACCTAAAATAATTGTTTATGAAGTTCCTTCTGATCTGAATAGCAAAGAAGTTGCTGAGGAAATATATAAGAATTTCACAAACTCAGGCATAGGGAAACAAACGTTTGAGGAAGGTTGCAAGTCACCATTCAAATTAGGGTCAAAAAACAAGGATTTCGTGCATTGGGCTGTAGAATGTGAACCAGAAATTAGGAAAACAATAATAAGAAAAATATATTTATAGATATGACATCATATAGGGTGCAGCGCAAAGATGCTATAAATGTCAAATTTATGGGCACATTACAAAACATTGTAAAAAAGAAGACGACGTTTGTGGTCATTGTTCTGTCACAGGACACAACATCAAATCCTGCCCCTCCAGTGATAAGCCAGTCCAGTCCAGTCCATCCATACTTCAAGGATGTCTCAATTGCAAGAGAGCAGATAAGCCGGCAAACCATAAAGTCAATGATTCAAAATGTTCCTGCTACTCGAAAGCCTTGCAACAATCTATCGATAGAACAAATAATTATGGTAGTGCTTAAGAGAATAAAGAATAGAATTTCCAGGCCAGATCCATCGAAGCATTTGAAAGAAAAAATCTAGTTAAACAATCACAGGGTGTCTACTAGTCCTTAATTGTAAAATTCCCGACTTTTCCCGACCATATTTCCAAAATTCCAGATCTCTAAAGTTCTATAAAACCGATTTTACTTCAGGTAATACATTCCACCACATTTCGATAAACGGCGGGAGGAGTAACTAAGACTCTTTTTCCTAGATATTATACTTTATACATACAGTATTTTCTGCAATGTTATTTTTTTAAATTTTTATTGTGAATAAATTCCTCTGATAGTGCTACTACTCACAACCAGAGAAATTATTATTATTATCATCATAATCATTATCATCATCTTGGTTTCACAGCACTATCCTGCTGAATCCTCAGCTGTACAGCAGGTTAATGCTGTAAAACTATAATACTGTATCAGAGTAAACCGTTCGACAATATCAAACTTATTTACCAATTAAAGTTCCACAACATCACTTTTATCACAACAAATTTCCAAAATTGATATATTTATTTTTTTGCAAAATATTTATTTTCTTGACAAATAAAAACATGTAATGGAATAAAACTATATTTTAAAGGTAAAATAAATCATCAATACATAACAATCGTTTCTATCTGTGGGCATAAATGCAACAGTCCAATAGCCAACTCTTCAATCGTATTCTGAATCGCGCAATCGTTTATGCGTGCATTTTTTAACAAACTACCGGTGTCCTTGAAATGATAATTTAATTAAAAAATGGAGAAAAAATTAAAAACGCTATGTTTTAATGCCTAGTAAATAAGGCATATTATTTATTTGAACTAACTTTGAGTGACCTATCGCCGTTACCTTATTTCTAATACCTAATCAATCAATGACGATTTCAAATTGTTATAATTTATTTTATTATTACAATGTATTGTCCTTATTTTGTAGTAGATTCGAACACAAATGTTGCTAAAACTATTTGCTTAGTCTATCATAATATGATCGGCTTCAATCTAGATAGTGATGTTTTCCATTATAAAGAAATTATATGGAGTTCACGGTATTGTAGCCTATGCTGTGGTTATTGCTACGTTGCTAATTTTGATATTTGTAAATGAATCATGATGTTCAACTGTACATCATTTTATAAGATTTGTACTGTGTTGAATAAATCAACTTAATATTTTACTATTCACTACTATTTAGTGAGATCATTTGGCAGAGAATTAAAGATGTTCCTACCTATGTCCTCTCCCTTCTTCATTTCGGGACACGATATTGTTCTCTGAACTTTCTCATCAGCTGCCGAACTGTAGCCGCTACCTTCCCACAGCCTTCCATCACTTTCCACGCTCGGACTACAGTACAAACTGATAGCCGCCGCCTCATTCCTACCAGGCGAGCCGCTCGCTCTAGTACTACTCCCCTGGTCACGAGGTCGCTCTGCTCCCCGTTTAGCAGCAGTTTCGCCGGCCTTCAGTACAGTCTCCACCTCCCGATCCACCTGTGCGTCATCCGACACGCTTGAAGCCTGCGATTCTTGACTGCTCGGCCACATTACTGGATTTATTAGCCGTAGTGGACTCAGTGGTTGTGCTGGCTTCGATGTCTGTGCCTTTTCTCTCGATTCGATCAACTGAAATAGAAAATTAACTTCTAATTCATTACGAAGATGAATAATTTTTTAAAAAGAAAATTACATTATAGTAATTACATTACAGCTTCTTGCAATTATAGCATGAAATTTAAAAGAGCGAAAATGTACAATTCTTTACCAATTGAACTACAGAACCAGAATAGTCGTAGGCAGTTTCAAGTAAAACTCAAGGATTGGCTAGTAGACCGCTACTCGCATTCTAATCGATGAATGAGTTTTTCAAATTGGGCCACATAATTCATATGCTTAGGGCCAGTCGCACGAAAGCCAATTAAATTTAATCCCCGTAGAATGCCGTCATTCTATGGAAATTAAACTTAATGGAGAGAATTTAGTTGCACAAAGGACAATTACAAGCGATAACGCAGATTAGGTTAACCGGCGTAAAATATATTTAACCGCTCGATCACTGATGATCACATCTCACTAATGCCTGTTAAGTTACATTTTATAGGTTATGTTTATTGTACCAGAAAACGGAACTGCAAATTAGGTCATAGGTGTTCAAAAACTTTCAAAATGAATAAAATCTATTAAGAATATAATAATATTGAGATAGTTGAATAATTCACAATGAAATGATTCTAATTCATATTTTTCTCAACTCAAGAATCAGCTGCTGATCAAATTACAGTGTTGCCAGATTGTGCCCGTTCGGTTGACGAACAATAACTAATGGATCTTTGTGCAACAGAAATAAAGCTGTAACACTTACGACAGTTAGTTAACTGACATTAAACTCCTTATTTAATTGGCTTTTGTGCAACCGGCCGTTAGTGTTATTATCATTATACTCAGCTTTTGAGTCATTCTCAGTCTGGTTTTTGTCCAATTTGTGATTATATCTATCTATCGAACTACAATATTTAAAAAAAACTGGTAAAAGCGACCAAGGTGAAACAGAATATGGTAAATAATATTAAAAATACAATCAACCGATTTAAAAAGAAACATTTTGTACAATAAATAAAAACTGTATGACTATAATAGGTTAGCAAGTTGTTACCAGTCAAGAAGAAAACACAATACAAAAAAGAAAAATATTATTTGAATGTCAAAAAACAATTAAAATCTTACCTGACTTCTTTCCATGAGCACTTTCTGCATTTTCTGTGTTATAAATGCTGATTCTTTCTTCAAGTCGATTGCACTCTTAACTGGTTGTTGGAAAGCAGACACGCTTTCAGTGGGAAACCTATAGGGTAATGGGTCCTTGCGCATTGGAGAAGAGGGTTGCGAGGAAACGGGTGAACTGTGTCCGGGGCCCAGTGAAGTGTTCAACGCTCTCACAACAGTTGAGCCAATGGGAGGTGGTCCTCTTCCAGTATGTCGAATATCCTATCGTATAAACAAACGAATTGAAAGATAAAATACAATATAATCAATGATGCACTTACCTAGTTGACATAACAATTGAGTGTTATATCAATTAAGTAAGTGTATCATTGATTGTATTCTATGCTATGATGAAACAAGAGTAGAAAATACATTTCAATGGTTCATTCAAACTGCCACAAATATTGCAAAATAGTATCAAAAGAAAGAGCTAAACACTCGAAATTTTGTACAGAAGGAACAAAACAAGTAATCTTCAAAGATTTATCTCAATCAACTGAAAGTACTAAAAAATTTTAAAATTTGTACTAAAGTCAAGAATTTTATCTTCAAAGATCTATCTTAATGAACTGAAAAACCTGCCAATAAATAGACCCGATGGGATTCATAAGAAGACTTCTGGATTCACATTTTGTCCCAAGTTCCCTATTTTTGGCCTCACTCATGATAATCCAGTTAATCCATAAATCAATGGCTTTATGCACACCATCCGTCTATTTAAGACCATCCGCACTATAATTTTGGAAGCATGCTTGTTTTTTCAAGTTTTGGAGCATATTTCGTATAGTTTAAAAATAAACAAGAAAATGAAAAATGACATCAGCAATTGGACCAAGAGCAACTACTTTTCTGATTTTTAATTTTGGAAAAATATCAGTTTTACCTTTCTTTTTCGCTCATTAAATCGTCAACCTTTCCTTTCTTCTACTTCTTCCTCCTACCGTAATATTATGAAAACCCCTCCCCCCACCCTAACTAGAAGTGGGCAACCATAGTTGGAAAGGGTTTCCATCTCCACATATATTAGTACAGTACTATCATTTTATATTAGTTTATGGATTTTATTTTTGTATATTATTGGATTTCTGTTATTGTATTTTAATAATTTTCATTTTTTTGCATGACTGGTATATGTAGGCCTATCTTTTGTATATACTTGTATAAATGTGTATGGAAAAGTAATTTAGATTCTGTGAATGAATATTACCTCCTGTGTTATAGAAAGTCAATCTGAATTATTATGAAAAATAGTGCTAATTTTAAGAGTTAACATATATAGATTAACTTAATAAGTTTCAAACAGTTTCAACTATACGGCATTGAATGAAAATAAGTTTGATACCAACCTTAATTGGAGTAGTTTCAGGAGTTGCTTCGACAGCTGCTTCTGGTGGAGATGTCCCCTCTGGTTGCGGAATAGCAGCCCCACTACTGTAAGCCTGAAAAAATATGGTATTTCATATTATAAAATATAGCGTTGTGGACACGGAAAGAAGGAACAGTTTTCAGAGTTATCTGCTTGTATCAACATTGATTTCCGGAAGCGATTAATTACTCTCATCCTCGCCTTGTAGTTGTTTATCTTGTGACAACTTTAGAATGTTTAATTAGAATTTCATGGAATATTGGACAGTGGCGTACCGATAATGGAGCGAGTGGAGCAGTGGCTCCAGGGCGCAAGGCTCTGAGGGGCGCACCGTTCTTGAGAGAAAATTGCCTTTTACTTACAACAAATGTATTACTGTAATGTACTGTAAATGTTACTATATTCCGTTTTCCATTATATTACATACTATCCTCTATTCACCGAGAAAACTTTGACAACTTGTTCACATCTCAGCCGGCTGCAGTACACGTTCACAAGACATTCTTCAAAACAATATCCGAACAATATTACTATAGTTCTTTAAAACAATAGCCGAACAATATTACTAGTTGTTCTCTTAACAGTAGATCTAGCTTTTTAATTGAAATAGCAGCTTCTCGAGTTGAGCATTATTTAATTTTGAAGGGAATTTACAATATCCAAATTGAATATATTGTTCAATGACAAATTAAAATGGTATAGTCATAGTGGTAATAGTAGCAGCATACAACAAAAATGATTGGTAATGGAAAATTGTTAGTAATAGAACTATAATTAATGTTCTTGAATTCAGTTTATAAGTCAAGTTAGCAAATCGTTTGCACTGCTGTGAGCAATCGGGTGGTTGAGTATGAGACTGATTTGTTTGGGTTTTTTTTTGGGGGGGGGGCGCCATAGCGACTTATGCTCCAGGGCGCTTGAAACCTCGGTACGCCACTGATATTGGAGAATGTCTTATCAGTTTATTTTAGAATTCGATAGAAGTTGATAAAAAAACGGAGAGATATCTAGTTCTTTCTAGATTATTGGAAATGTATAAATAGGAGAAACTTTCGTGAAAGTTCAGTTCAGTTGTGATTCGATCGTTAATGCGATAAGTGGCAAAAGTGAAAGTTCCTATTTACCAGTAAGCGCTTATACAGACCGTGATAAACAAACGTCTGTTGTTACAGTGTTAATCGCAGTGTATTGTGACAAATTATTATTCAGGCTTACTTGGCAGTTTATACAGTGACTCGTAAGTGCTTGTGGAGTTTCAACTATTATGTATTAGACGCTTCTCCTTGAATTATTGAACAGTTATTATTTTGTGATGTTGAAGATCCATCTTGTTTCCACTAATATGTATTATAAACTTAAAAAACACTTTTGAATGGAAATTGACTCACGTTATGGCGTGACGGCCGTTTCGCTCTGTTGTCTAGAGCATCATCAGACGACCCACAGTACACAGTTATTATTTAATATTAGATCGGCCTTTTGACATTTAGTGATTGATTTTTGTACAGTAGTATAGCAAAATCTTTATTAGCTGAACATTATCGATTTATCTGCTTTCGATTGCATTATTTTGTGTAAGAAATAACCGAACAGTGTGAGTTGTGGATAATTTGTGTTAAAAAAAGTGTGAGTGTTAATTTAGTGTTGCCAGCGTTATTTTAGATATAGAACCCGTAACAATAGCAAAAAAACCCACAAAACTTCACTTTTTACATCTTCTACAATCATTAACAATCTCTAATAGTCGACTAGCATATCTCAAACGGCATGGAAGAACTAGATTAATAAGAATCTAGAACTAGCTTACTATTCACTAATAAAATCCATAAGCTTGTTATTTGCATCATAAAAAAGTTTTTAATATTGTTTATCATTTCAGAAATGCTGCTGAGCCTCTACTTTTCAAAATATGAATATTTTAATACATTTCTATGTAACGAATTCAGTCGACCGGCTATAACTAAACTAGATACAGCGCTATTTCAACACAAGTTCGACCAGTATCCCTTATAATCACGTGTACTTAGATCTGGTTAGAGCGCTCAGAAACGTCTTGTTCTTTCGTTATGACTGAATAATAGAAATACCGACTGGTTGCAAAAAATATTTTGAAAGGTTCTTTACACAGAATGCCCACACAAAAACTAACACGCTCAGTAATAGGGTTCTATTCACAAAAACTTACAAGACTTTTCGACCACTCATATGAGAAACCACATTTGAAAGTTTTATACGTGATCAAAAACTTCCATAAATGTTCGATGTGACCGCCACCAAGACCCCAAACGAAATCTAGGCGGTAAACGAATTTTTCCCACACTCATAGCAACATGTTTGGTGCTTTGGTTTCGACGGTTGCTAAAAGTTCTTCAGTGTGGGATGAACACTTAATTTTCCACGAGCTAATTTTGAACGAGCGAGTTCTTAGTTTTGACTCGTGACTGGATGCTCGCAACTTTTTCTGTATGTTTGTGGGTTTGTAAGTTTGTACGTTCGACGATAACATTCGAACGCTTTGACCAATCAACTTTAAATTTTAAACACACATTCTTGGAACCTTAATACAGATCAAGTTCGTTTGCCAATGAAATTGACCCACTCCTTCATCCTTTTTGAGGCGAAACAAAAGGATAGGTTCTCAGCCCTTCATTAATACATCTATATATTACTATATAAAGAAAATAGTTGTTTTCACCATATGGAATTCGCAATAGATTTCAAAATATATCTTGAACTGTAGGTGAATAAATGCGATCAGGTTTTTTATAGAATCTCTATCAGCTGATATACTAATTTCATTGCCCTGATATATGGATATATAAACAGCTATTTTTTATGTGGTAAATATAATATCCACTCTATAGATACACTAATTACATTGCCCTGATATAGGTATATGAGTACGGTAGGTCCTTTTTTGTGTATCAGAGGAACGATGAACTTGAACTTTAAGTGATAGATGTCTTGTGAATTTTATCAAAACAGTCGTTTTTCGTTACCACCTTACCCTACGATAAGCTTCCTAAATGAGTTTCCCTTTCCAAAATAAGTTGTTTGCAAGCGAGTTCTCCAGCCCGTTGGGCTCACTACCTTACTAAATGTAATATGCCAGGCTGAACAGGAATAAAACTCGCTAAGATAAAAGCTATAGCCGATTACACCACTGCGACTGCCAATATGGCTGTGATAGATTAAAATAATTTATAAAAATTAACAAGAATTTCCTGAGAGTTATTAAAAACATCACATGGATTGTAGACAATGGGTTTCTTTACAACCAGGTGATAGCAATCACCTGGTAGTGTGGGATTTCAGCTGACTTGAACCCCCCCACCCACCAACAACTTCTTTCTCAGATCGGAACCGCAATTTGGACTAGTTCTATCTGACACGGTATACTTCAGTAACATCTGATTACCCTCATTGCCTGTTGCTGCTATTAACTCAGCCTTTTTTCACGTTTAATCTGCAATACACTTATGGGTGACATTTAACAAAGTCTCGTGACTCTGCAGCATTTCTGGGACAACAGTGTCTATTATTAGTGCCCCATAATAAGATGGTATTCTACATAATGTTGTGGAGATGGAAAGAAAGAACAGTGATTTTCAGCGTTAACTGCTGTGTCAATATTAATTTCCGGAAGCAATTAATTACTCTCCTCCTCGCCTTGTAGTTCACTTTTTGACACTTTTATGATATTTAATTAGAACCTTATAGAAATTTATCGACTAAATCGAATATTGTGGCAAATACAAGAATTTATTTTTGTTTATTACGAGAATTTATTTTTGTTTATTTTAGAATTCGGTAGAAGTTGAAAGAAAGATGGAGAGATTCATGGAAAAATGTATAAATAGGAGAGACTTTCGTAAAAGTTAGTTCAGTTGTTGTTCTACATTGATAAAAAGTGGTAGTGAACTGTGACAGTTCCTGTTTCCGTTAATACGGACAGTGCAATCCCGTTGGTGCTATTACAAACTGTGATAATGAACTTTCGTTGACTGTAGTGTTAATTGCAGTATTTTGTGACGGATTATTATTCAGGCTTACTTGCCAGTTTATACAGTGACTTGTAAGTGCTTGTAGAGTTTGAACTATTATGATTTAGACGATTCTCCTTGAATTATTGAACAGTTTATTAGACAGTTATTATTTAATATTAGATTTTGTCTCAGAAATAACTTGACAGTGTGAGTTGTGGAAAAGTGTTGCCAGCGTTATTTTAGAGATAGAACCTGTCACAATAACATAGAAAGAATGAACTATGTATGGTCTTGTCGGTAAAGAAAATTATATTCAACTATTAACGATAATGTTAATTAATGTATAATTATGTGATACCTGACTTATTGGAGTAAGAGGTATTGAAGTGGGCGCAGATGTTTCGTGTGGTGACACCATCCCACACAGTGATTGTGGAGTCCAAAGGTCCTTTCCTGCCGTTCTCTGCAATTGACTGCTATATCCTCTAATGCCCCTACTTGTATAACTGCCATCTACAAATAAAAAAACAAATGTCATTCGACAAAATGGAGCATAGCTAATTATAAATGATAATTCATTATCAAAACATTCACTTGCAATAATTAACCATCAGTAAATTGAAGCTTAAATGGGTATCCTTGCCTGAAGAAAGGAAGCTCAAGAAAGTAGAAAAATGGCAAGCCGTAGTATGTGAGATTATTTCTGAATGCAGTAGTATTGAGTACAAAAATATTCTCAAGCTGGTGGAATTTGAGATGTGCTTACCAGGTACATATCAGTACCTGTAGAGCGGGTGTTCTCAGTTATGGGAAACATTTGGTCAGCTGAAAGGGGAAGCCTGTCCATAAAAGTTATGAGAGCTGCTCAATATAAAAATTAATGCAAAACTGTCATGTTGTGTTGACTTTTTTGAAAAAATCAAAGGGGACAAAGTGTTTTTGGGAAAAGTGATTTCTTCTGAAAAATATTTTTCACAGTATTATAAAATTTTTTACATAAAATTTCACAACCTTTTCCTTTTCCTGATTTTTTAGATCAATAAAAAATCAATTTTATTTGTAAATAACTAACTATCTGAATAGTCTCATTCTGATAGGATTGGTATAGTATTATAATAATTATTTTTGTATTTAGTCCATAGAAAATAAATTGGTTTTGTTTCAAAAGAGAGATATTATTATTATTAAAAATAAGAACAAGCACTTGATATTGGGAAATATATTCTTGTAGAAAAGAAATACATGCAAAACAAATTCAAAACAAGCTTGTTCAAATCCTTTCATACGGTACTCATTTCAAACTACTTTTTACTCTCTGGAAAATTACCGGGATTAGATAGATAGATAGATTTAATAGCGTCCATTGCCCTCCTATACAGGGGGATGTGGAGCTTGTCAAAAAAAATTTAAATGCACAGTAAAATAGTGCTCAAGAGCAAGACAAATAAAACCAAACATCAGATTCTCTTCAAGCCAAAATTGTCTACCCAAAACCAGGGTATTACTAAATTAAAACGTTTGAATAGTAATATCTATACTCTTCTATGGAATAAAATACCATACTTATAAAATCCTTTTTCAACTTGGCTCTAAACTCCCTTTCATCTAATTTTTTGATGGAATCAGGTGAAACATTATATAAACGGACTCCCGAACTCCTGACACCTCGCTTATCGAATGTAGAGCGATGAACCTCATCCCTCAGTAAATTCCTATTCCTGGTATTATACAAATGTATGTCATCACCACGCTTAAAAATTGACTCATTTTTTCTTTACAAAACATAGTGTCTCAAGCACATATAAACTTGGGAGAGGCAAAATTTTCAAACTCCTAAAATGAGGTCGGCAACTATTCCTGATGGACTCTCCCGATTGGGGTTGGAAAAATATGGTAAGCCTAGTCATACAGTAATAAGCTTGTCATAAGTAATAGGTAAAGCAAAAACTAACCGAAGAATAAGAAATAACGATATAAAGTAGAAAACAGGTTTCCAAATACAAATTAACAACAAAAATATGAAAGTTGATTATATTGTTGATTTGTGTTTAGTAAAAATTTTTCTACATCTCATTTCTTATTGGTCGGTTTACTTGTTAATAATGGGAGTATCTAATAACAAGCAGATACTGGACAAACCTGTTTTGAGTTCGGCCAATAAGAGGGCCCAGTCTATAAACTAATAATATTCGTGAAATGCTGAAGGAAGGATATATATAAAGCTTATCTGCTTATGAGTTTTAGTTTGATACAATTCAAGTTGTTGTGACATCAGTCGTTTTCATTATGAATATCTAGAATTACCATTACTAATACAAAGAAGGTAACAGAAAAAACGCTTTTTGGAACACACTGCGAGTTGTAATATTAATCAGTTTTGATAGTATAAGCCTACTGAAGATCCATATTTAGAAACGTCAAATATCAGACAAGGACACATTCTTCTTTGAGATTTGCATCGACGTATCCACATCTAAAGAAACGAGACGTGACCAACTAGACACGTATTATATCAGTAAAAAACACAAAACAAGAATACTAAGCATATTCAATTTGATTGAAATGAAATTTAATGAAAAAAAAAACAAAACAATTTAAACAAATACATTAAGTTGCGCATATCCAACTAGTAATATTAATATTACTAGTAATATTATATAACTAGAGATATTGCGCATATTACAACTAGTAATATAAACAACAGATGTAAAGCCCATTATTGTGTGTACAGGTTACAACATGTCTGCAGTATTGTTTAGATTACGATATGGTAAACATGCAGTTTTCCCAAGAGCAACGAGTGTTCTTTCTTGAACAGTATTTAACGCCTCCAGATTTTATCCTTTGGGGTTGTCTTAAAGTAAGGATTTATAAAAATAGGCCTCATTTACTGAAAATGAACATTACAATGTAGATTAACAATATTAGTGTAGGCGTATTCCACAAGTGTCAACAAACGTTGTAAAACTAATTCATGCATACATTGATGAGCAAGGCAGCCATTTTAAACATTACGTCAGAGGCCATAAAATGTTATAAATAAGTAAAATATGAAATAAGTATAGAGGTTTATAAAAGTTAAAGCAATAATTAATAAATAATACCACATAAAATACATTACTTCACAACCTTTTTGATTTGCGCGACTTAATGGACACACTTTAGTAATAACATAAGCTGCACTCACCAAGAACGCCAGAACTCTCAAGAGGAGAACGACTGGAAACTGAGAGTCTTTCGATTGGCACCCTTGGTTGGTCTTTCATAAATTCCTTTTGCTTTTCAGACGTTTCCACCGCAAAGCTAGCACATTCTACCACAATGTCATGTGGCGCTTTCTCTATCCACCTGACCGACAAAAACAAATTATTATTCATCAGTATTTTACAAAATAGCTGCAGATCTAGAACAAGTGGAATGTCACCTGCTAGAATCAAATAAAGAGATGCATCGAGTATTTATTAGTACTTACAAAGATTTGACTAAATTTGTTTATTTGAACCCAAAAATTTCAAACTAAAAAACCATCATGATATAATTATAGCGTGTGAATATTGAAACTCTATAAAAACCGGTGATTTTCTATTACTGTAAGAAATTTCGAAGCCGCATAAGGGAAGATATAATTTGAATTGTAATTTACTGTTTTCCAAGAATCTTTACAAGATTTTATTCAAAAATTGAAATTCTCTTTTACAGTATGATAATTCTGAAGCCGAGAGTAGCTGTGAAGTCCAAACAAGACTCGATTGAAAAATTCTATTGGATATTAAAAAAAATCAATTTAATCTGAGATTAATGAGACTACACTGTTGTAATATAGTTGTTTTTTTTTTTTGTAAAAACAAAATAATAAATAATGCATTTTTTTTTTAATGTAACCGCTTCTCGAGAGAGGGAGATTGTCTTTAATATTTAGAGGCTTTGACCCAGACACCACCAGAGCTCAGTCACAGTGGCAGCGTAAATCAAAATTTTATTAGAAAAGAAAAAGGCAGAGGGGTGCCTGGCCGACCTCTGATAAGCAGGTAAAAATTGATGTAATTTATTGCTTTAGTAGCAAGCCTGGCATGAAGAAATGCTTTTAGAGATCCCAGTCAGGATTCTGTGGCAAAATTTAGGTTTTTTGTCACCTACAAAAAAATTAATAATGCGATCAATTCTATGAATAATAATGTTGACATAATTGCAAATTCATCAATAAGCAAAATTGAAACCAATGAAAGTAATTTGAGCATAATAATTACCATCTTGATGTAGTTTCATCTTCTTTGCCAGAAATAACCAGGGATGGATGCATTTTAACACAATCCAACAAAGGCTGCAAAAGGAAATTCAATTATTAGGCATTATTATTAAACTGATAGATTTAATTGAAACTAGCTACGAACGCTTTAAATTTATAGACTATAGTTATTGCCACCAATTTTCCGAATGCATTTTAATGGAATGTATAGTTGTCTCTTATTACTACTAATGTATTATGTATTTAATGAGGATGATTGAAAGCAGTGGATCAAAGTAAAAGTAGTGTATACATTTTCCATTGCGTTAAATTATAGTGAACTTTTATTTATTAATACGTGTATTACATCGAAAATCAATTGGAAAATGGCAATTTTAGCACATAAAAAGTAAAATCGTTAAATTCAACAACTTTCAAGAAAAAAAATACGACAATTCTTATAGAGCATTGTGAGAGTTGAGTTTAAATTTATAAAAAATGCTTCTTAGTATAGTTAAGGTGTAAAAGTTCAATTCATTAAATAATATAAATGTGTTTGAATATCTTCATGAAATTTCAACTTTACGTTGATGATGTTATGCCTGTAAATTTGTGATGTATTCATGTGTAGAACAATAGCGTAAACGCTAAGACTTCATGAGATTGTACGACTTTCTAAGTAATAAAATATTCTTTGGAAAAAAAGGCGGGGGGATTAAAGCAAATTGAAAAGATGATGCACTTACCTTTATTGTTTGCCTGAATATTGTGATGCTATCTCGTTGGCTATATTCTCTGCGGAGAAACGCCAAAAAGTTACAAGGGAACATTCCATAGAGGCGATGGAATAGTGCATATAATCCAACTTGAAGGTGTAACATATAGCTCTCTGACATTTTGTTAGGATTGTGTGTATTCCAAGCAGCAAGGCGACTGTAAGACACAATTTAAAAATCATATTCAACAAGTCTGAAATATAATAAGTCAATAATAGCGTATACTGATACGTTATTGAGAGAAAAATAACAATAACTATATTACGAATGACTTAAAAAGCATATGAAAAAAAATCAACCTCATTTCATCAGGGAACAATGAACAGTATTGGGGAAAATTTGCAGTAAGAATATTATTATTATATTCCTTCAGGGCATCGAACGTCATCGTTTTCTCTTTGGTAATTTTTCATGGTTAATGTAATCGAAAAAGTATCTACTGTATTAAATACATTTTATAAAACCTTTGATATTTACGTTTTTCCAAAACTTTAAAAATTTAATTTATTGAGTGACAATTGAATAAGGTGATAATAGAAAACATAAAATCATACATGCGTAACTTGAAACAATAGATAATAAGGATTAAACTTTATTTGTGAGTAGTATCGGAGGCGTTTCCAGACCCGAGTCCTATCCTCAGCGAACAGAAAATACATACTGAATTATTTGAAGGTGTTGGGAGTTGTGCAGTGGTGGTAGGGTAGTGGATTAGGGGAATGGTTCGAGGGGGTTGTTGAGTAGGGGTAGAGTTGGGGAAGGAGTTGTGGGATTTGGGGTGGCGGGCCGAGGGTAGGGGTTTTATTGTTATTTGATATGGTATCAAATAGGGTACGGGAGTGGAATTGGAGTTTGCTATTTAGGATATGAGTTTGATTCTCACTGTGATAGTAAATTTCATATTCTTCTGGTATTCGATTTATTCCCTTACATTTCCCCTTTCTCAAAAAACCCCATCCTCAAACAACCCCCTCCTTAAACCCATCCCCCACTGCGCTACCTACCACCACTTCACAACTCCAAAACCTTCAAGTAATTTAGTAAGTATTCTCTGTTCTCTGAGGATGGGACTCAGGTCCTGAAATGTGTCCGATACTACTCACTAAAATAAGTGATGTTGCAAATGCAAGCCTACAATCGTTATTAACATCTTATGTAAGACTAAAAGCCTCTGAAAAATAAATTTATTTCGTCATCCACTGAAATGGAGATAACAGGATTCACATAAAAGGCAAATTAAATTCATTCTATCAAATATAATAACTCTTGAATGATTCTTCTGATCTTCCAATTCCAATTTTTAATGATTCTTCTATTAAAATAGGGGTCATGGATTGAGATTTGATTTGGTCATGGCTTAGGACCCATCATCATAAGTATTTTTCTTCATACATTGTAAAAAAAACGCCAAACAAAAAATTAATAATGCAAATAAAATGTTCATTTTTGAGTAAACAATTTCATAACTTTTCATGTAAAAAGTGCTTTAAGAGAAGGCAGAGGAAACCTGAAATAGGTAAATAAGGACAAAATCAGCAGAATAATTTATTTTTCCTACAGTGACCCGAAAAAGTGCCCATTTTTGCACTAACTGTAGCACGCAAAAATTCCTGCACCAGTGCGGGAAAGTAAATTCCAGTGCGCGAAAGTACTTTTCCGCACTCCAGATTTGCAACCTAACAACACAAAATAGTGAGCATGTAATACGCAGGTTCCCTATTCTGCCTTCAAAAATAGGTTAGCTACTCTGCTTCAGCTGCGAAATATAGTCAGCAGTAGTTGTTGTTATCGATTTGATTCGAAGATAGGTTATTTGAGGAATTGTCAGGTTATGTATGTCCTGTTTTGTTCTGCTTAAATTACTTTATGCATTACTGTAGGAAACATTGAATGTGTAATTCGAGCGTAAAGTATTGTTTCTGCACTTGACAAATTTTTTCACTCGCCTTCGGCTCGTGAATAAAACTCTCTCGATGCAGAAAAACGCTACTTTGCAATCTAGTTACACAAATAGCTATTTTCCAAAATACGAGGGAAAAGATGAAAGAAGCATTCCAAAAGCATAAAAAAATATTGCATTCGAAAGATGAAGCCTAACTAAATTAGTTGAAGTGTACACAATGATCGAGTTATTGGTGATTGTTTGCATTCGTAAGCCCAAAAGAATGGTTTGAGCTCACCTAAAGATTTCAAAAATTTCCTGCAAGACCGGACCAATAAGACCAGCAATCATTGGTAAGAGTATGGTGAGCAGTAGTAAAGCACTCATTACTAACAGCATATCTGTTTCGACCTGAATAAAAAGAAGAACAACAAATGAATTCAATAAAAATATGCAGATCTAACATTGGGAAGAGTTCTTCGTCTATCAGGTCAGAACAAAAATTCTAAACAACAATATTATTCTCAAGTCAGGTAAGATATGCGACACTAATGTAGTTCTAAATAATACTGGCCTTTTCCTGTAAAATCCCAAGTTATGAGTGATATTGCCAGTCCTTGCTCTAACGAACTTCATCAGAGTTCTGTTTCTGTAGTAGTTAATACAAGGATTGCATTATGACTGCATTCAAGACAAAAGTGAGATTTAAGGAAACGAGTGTCCTAAACATCTCACGAGTGGCTTATAGGAAAAATACAAATATTGCATACAATATATTATCTTCGATTAAATTTTAGACGTTCGCAATCACGTCTCACGTTTGAAAATTTTCTCAAATGAATATGTTTGAGTCTGAATATGAGAATATTCATGAATATGAGTCATTGTCTTATTCAACATAGCTGCCAATTTCACTTGAAAACTTGTTTACTTAGTTTACTTGAGACAGTTTTTAGAAGTTTGCAGTCACAACCAGAGATTGAAATACTACTCCCTTTGGCAACGCTTTTTTCCAGCGGAGGACTCAAACATGGCCGAACTATAGCTAAATGACCGGTATATATAACTCGGCAACACTGTTGTGTCATCTGTAATCTCTTTCGTACAGCACTGATAGAGTGAGTGCTGCGTTGCCGTATTCCGGCCCTTTAGGCTATAGCTCAGCCAAGGCTCAACTCTCTACTCATTTTAATCAGAACATAGTTAAGTTTCCACGAAAGCAGAATAAACATCAGTAACCAAAATTAAACGTCAATTTTTCCACCAATTCATGATAGCTCAATTATTACGTTACCATAGTCACTAAGTAACATCAATTTTTCGTTTCTAGAACGAAAAGTGGCCATGACCCAAGTAACGGCATGCAATAAAAATTCCACATAATTGAGTTGTTTTTCAAATGTACCTTGAGCAAACGAAGCAGTTCTTTGAGCAGGGAGTGAGAGGATATTTTGTAGAGCCATGTGGGGTTGCGCCGAGCAATGAGGCCCAGCAGAGTGAGACTCTGCAGTTTGCAAGAGCCCCGTATTGTTTCCGACAGCCTGTTGGTAGAAAATGATCACTCTTCAAACCATTTATGCAGGTCAAACATAAGAAGGTAGGAAGAGAGATGAGGATCAGTCAGTAACAGTGGATAAGACAGGTTAATAGCATTCGTTGTCATAGAATGTTGACGAGTATTAATGTTGAAATATAAGAATATAAATAATACTGTATAAAGGTGTGTACCTGCTATAACACCAACGCGACACTTTCAAATTATCCAAATTAAAGTACTGATACTATGTGCATAGAGTGATCAGCTTAAAAGTAAATCACTACTTTCTTTGCAAAAAAATTCTGTGTGAATCAGTTATTTGAAGGAATCCGTCATTCTAATAATGATTATTTGATGTTGCACAGTTGTTAAGACTGGACTTAGTATGCGTAAGACTGAACTAGAATTGGATCAGTATCTCGTCACATCTATTGATGCACGGTTAGTATTTTGAACAGCTTTTGTAAAAGAGTGTTCATGGTCGAAAAGTATGTTGTCAAGCATTCTTATATTAAATACAGGACTGATTTCAACAATAAAGTCAACAAGAGAAAAATTAAAATCATAACATACACAATGTTATACAATTAACAAGTACTTTTAAACTGATTATCCTGTATGCAGTCGATTTGATATAGCCATTCAATTTAGATGTACATTTTATGACCAATTGTAGGGAAGTGATAGCCGCGAGCCGTAGCAGGTATCTGTTCAATCAGATAAGAGATAAGCTGCTTTCTCGTAGGACCTGTTTGTGACTGATTAGATTGGCCAGTAAAAAAGACACTGTTCTCTGCTGTAAAATCACTTCCCGGTGGTTCGGAACCCACCTAAAACTGTAGGTCCAACTTATCAATGACCATCATCCAACTCATTACCCACGCACAGGTCTAAGACCTATGTGGGCTTCATCCTCCAAAAAAATAAGTTCATTTGATCATACTCACATCAGTTCAATAGTATAATTTAGACCAACTACTGGAAAGAGCTATCTCATGTGGGAGAAGTGAGTAGTAGACTTACAACTTGACTTTTAGCGCAAGGAGAAAACTAATGGTTTCATTATTGATATACTATTGTGTGACCTGGATGGCCCAGGTCTTGTGTCAGAGTTATCAGATCACACCTGAAAGAGTTCAGGGCCTCTGACGTGTCTTATCGACTGGTTTAGGCAGCCGGGCCGGGACCGACATGCTTGAAGTGTCCTCCAAAACACGGGAGTGGCCCGTTCGTTCAGAGCTGCTATCGAACCAGAGACCTTTGGATTAGTATACCAGCACTTAGCCCACTCGGCTCCGGCCAGCCATTTTATTGCAATCAAGCAAGGCATGATTTACCTAACGAAATTGAAAATTTTAAAAGTGCACCTTAAACTTTTATGTACCGTACAAGATAACTTAAATTTTTGGTATTTGTTCAATAAGAGCTTAAAATTAAGTCTCCTATTTGGTCATTTAAAGTTTGAAATCTCCTATTTAGTAGGATATTTCAGCGAAATAAATTTTCCTTTGAACATCTACAAATAATATTACAAAGGCATAATAGATGATGATGAAACTTTTAAAAATAAATAAACCTCTGGTGAAGATTTAGCAAAAATTAGTACTATTTGTACTAATTCAAGTAACAAAGTAAATTTCACACAGAACCAGCATCTTTCTCCCACTTACCTATCAAACAAGAATTTATCATTGGGTTCCCTTATTCCTATTAGTATTTCAACAACACGCAGAGATCCTGTTGAAAAGTAATAGTCCAGTAACCCATTCATAACCCATGCTTCTTTAGCTGGAATTAAAGAAATAAATATTATTACTTTCATAGACGATGTTTAATACATTTAAAAATGAAGATGAATATCTAGAAAATAAAATCAATTAATCGACTGATGATAATTTGTAACAAACCACCAATTTTTGGTAGCTACTTTAAGGGAAGTGTAAGCCATGAGCCGTAGCAGGTATCTGTTCAATCAAATAGAGATTTACTAAGAACTACTGGCCCCTAAGGGTGACCGGATTGGCCAGCAAAAAATACCCCTGTTGTAAAATCAATATCTCTGTTTTAAAATCACTTCTGTGGTTCGGAATATCTAAAACTGTAGGTCCAGCTCATCAATCACCAATATCCAATTCATTACCAATTACAGGTCTCAGACCTACGTTGGCTTCATACTAAAAAAACCCTACTATTGGTATACTAATTGATTTTGATCACTGTTCAGCTGACAAAATCTATTACACGTGCAGCATAGATATAGAATAAATTTTTAAATAAATACTATTTCAAATATATACGGTAGCCTACATCTATTTTTTGTTGATAGCTTCTGTTTGTTCCACCTCAAGGTAAATGACGGTAATCACACCGGGAAGTTTCTTGCTCTAATTACTTAAATTACTGTTGCTGAAAACTCCATAATAAAATTAAGGTTCATTTTGAATTTGAGAGCAAGCCCAATGGGGAAACTCTTCCTTCTCATAAGTAGGTATCTAACGGAGCATGCTGTGCGTGACTGTCAAGATGGGGGATCTCTTCTTAATTATTACATAAATTTAGTTCAGTCTATCTATTGCAATATTATCTAACTAATGATTACCACATAAAAATATTATCAGATAAGTACGGCTACCATTGAACAAAATTATTTTCGGCGAAGACACGCCATCTTATTAGACACATGTTCATGGGTGACTGGTTGAATTATCAAACTAATATAACGTTCTCATTAAAAAACAAACTAACCTGAGTTTAGATAATCATGGAATTTTGTCTTGGCTTCTTCGACTGTCGGAGGTATATTCGACTCCAAGGCTCTGAAATCGGCAGTAAATGACTCCATGGCTTACCATCACACTGCTTTCTCCTGTGTTCGATGTTTGAAGGGTTACGACAACACAAGGCACTTCGCTACCTCATCCAAATTCAGGAAAACCTTCCACTATTAGCAAACGCTCTTCTCTCCTTTCCATACCTGTCATTGACACAGAATGCTGGTAATCAAAATAGAGTTATTGATAAAAAATAAACAATTAGTTTCAGAAAACAATAATAACAAATATGAAAATGTAGGTAACTTAATCAACTTATAATAAAAAATAAATAACATATGATAATTATTATGGGAGCAATCATTTACATACACCTTATTTTTCAATAGGCTATAGGAAGTTATCCCTTTGTTTGCGTTAATTTTAAGTTAGTAATGCAACTGAACTTGATAGCTAATAAAATAAAGTACGGTACCTTAACTTAATGTTTTTAGGCAAATTTATTTTGAATTAACTGTCTGTAATCCAAACATCAAACAGAAGGTAGGTCCTCCATTTTTTATGTAGGCTAGGTTTTTTTTAAAGATCGAACTAAGTCAATACTTATCATATTCAACAAGTCGTCTTACGTCTGGAGTCTTAAAGACAATTCAAATAAATAAAATTTACATGAAATAACAATATTAAAAACGATGTTATATAACAATATTCAAATAAAGCTTACATAAAAAAAGGAGTAACTTACCTATTGTTGGATGTTTGGATTGCAGAAAATTGAATTACCAACGCAAGTTAAAATTCATTAGGTAAGTTATAGAGATGTTTACAAAATATCAACTTAAGCTTAAACCAAATTGGAATTATATGCTCATATTATTGTTCCAAGAGTTATTTGCGCAATTCTTTTTACTTTTAATCTCCTGAATTTAAAAAAAAAACTAAGCACGCTTGACTGGACAAGAGAGGATTTTTCAAAGCTACAGTTGTTTTGGCATGGATAACAGTAGGAGAATCCAGACTTCTCGCCGTAGGCTGAATAAATTTCATACTTCTAAATAAATGAAATTTTCAACTGATGAAATACCGTATAACAATGGGCTACTGCCTACTGCATCTTTCGAAGAAAGTACTGTACCTACATAATCTCAATATTTGAACCAGTAGTAATCACTTAGCCTACATCAAAAGACATCAGTAACAATTCCACTGGTTTCAGTTAGAATTGACAGGTAGCCTACATAATACAAATCTTAGAAAAATATGTCGTTGCAAAAACGTCACACAACTTTTTCAAGTCTTTGATAGTTCAGCAACATTATTTTTCATGATTTCCGTTCAGTGAACTGGATAAGCCGGCAAATGTGTAGGCGACGATCTATTGGATTTTAACGACCAAGAATGAGAGTTAAGACCTTATCACATCAGCCAATGATTCAAAGAAAACAACATCCAATAAGATAATCCTGACAAGTACAAGCATATCGAAATATCGTAGAACAAATATCCAAGACAAGAATTTTAGAAAATGAGATTCCTTCCTAAATAAGCAGTTTTAAAATTTCAATCGTCTATTATTTCACATTCAAGTGCTATTTATGATAAAAAGTGGGGCAAAAGTAACTTATCACTGGGTAGAGAGCTCATCTATCAAGTCGTTCGTAGGAGATTTTTGTTTCGCTATTGATAAACATACCTGAAAGGAATTAAGATGAATTGAACAAATAAGATATAATGAGAGTGAAATATATCACTAAATATGTAAATTTACTTCATAAATTGACTTACCATTAATCCTTTTCAACCCTATTCCACCATCATACTCTGCAGGACGAATCCAACCAAACCAACCAAGTTTTATACACTTCGACACTTCTTGCACTCTCGCTCGCACACTGTTCCCGTGATCCCAGGTTTTTGATCCACCACTACAAGTTTGAAATGACCAGACTGAAATAAATCTAAAATCATGCTGAAATTGCAGGGTCGTTGAATAATTAAAAATATTTATGTATTTAAACCAGAAACTATATTCACGCATCACATGCGAAATTCGTTTATAATTTGTATCATAGCCTTAGAAACGAAAGTTGCATCCACCTTTAACAGGTGATTATTTTAATATCTAATAATTATTTAAAAATTAAATCAAAATAATGATCCGAAAACACGCGGGTGATGATTCCCTGGAAATAAGTACGATAGAAATGAATGTTGTCCAGAAAAATCATGAAATAAGCAGTGTTGCATTGCTGCACCTGCCTTATTGTGAAAAGCGCCAAACTTAAATTCAAAAAGTTGGATTGCGTTTGCACAAGAGTGCAGATAACATACATTTTAATTATATAAATACTACAGAATATATTGTTATTTGGGAAGAGAAAGAAAAACTCAGTAATGAAATAATGGAGCTATAACTACGAATATTAGTGCATGAAAATAATAAACTAGTAGTTCTGGGAACTGTCAAACAGTAGACCTCAAGCCCAAGAATAAGGGTTCTTCCTCAGAGGAACATACTCGATCACTCGATGTATGTACTCAATGATATTCACCATCGCAAAATAAAACACAATCATTAGATCTAACCCTCTAAAAAACATAAGTTCCTATAGAAGAAGGCCTAAGAGCCTTACTGTTTTCCTTCTAAAATATCCTTTAAATGCAACCAAAATTTCGAAAATCCTAATGCATACATCGCTGGGCATTCCTTAAAGGAAGGTCCACGCGTTACAGACAAATGCAAAACGGTAGACTTGAAACAGAGACCTCTCTTCGTTCGGCCAATAATGTTTCCATGTATCTCAACTACGATTTCAAACTTCCCAAAACAAGTGTGTATTAAAATAATATTGTTTTTCAAATTAATCAAAATTGAATTGGATAAATTTAATAAGGTAACTTTGGACCAATTCTTTTTCTAATGCATTAACTTGGAGGGTCAAATAAATATAAACGTTTAGAGATCTTGATATATTATTTGCATGTAACATTTATTGCCTATTGTTCATTTGCTTTAAGTTTCACTGATCATCTACTTACATTTTTTAAATAACCCAAATTAATAGAAAATTCTGTAATAAGTTAGAAATATTTATTCATCTTTTCAAATGCAGTAAAAGTATTTGAAAGTAGGGAAATGAGAAAACCAAATACAGACGAGTAAATTGGGGAAATGAGAAGAAGACAGAAAATAAATGAAATTTCTCACTGATTGGGTGCATGAAATGCATAATATTATTTTTCTACAGTTATCTAACAAAAAGCGGCTATTAATGCACTCATTTTATACTATGCCTTATTTTGGATTGAAATGTATATCAAGTTTTGTTCATCTCTGATACAAAAAAGCTACATCAATTGTGCTGCTTTCCAAACGTCTCTGTCGAGTGATGGCTTGGGCGCCAAGTAGCTAAGAGGTGTGCTAGATAGTACACACACTCACCTGTGCAGCCAGACCCTGTGAAAAGGTGGGAGTGGACTATCAAGCATAGAGCTTATATGAATTTTTTTTCGGTGGGCTTGGCATACTGATGCAGTTCTGTTAGATTAGCTCAATGAGGAAAGCAATAAAAAACTACCTCACTCCTCGTTTGTGCAGTAGGCCTATGCTCTTTGGACTATAACATAACGTTGAGGTCTGAAGAGTGGATCACCTACAGTAAAAATCGGCTATGGTACTATATTATACATAACATAGTATGCAAAACAGCTGATCGCTGCATTCTTTTACTTTGCTGCACTCCAGGTGTGCCAACTTTAGGAAAAATTTAATGCGTACTGTAACTCATGCTGAAAGTATTTTTACTGTACTCCAGAAACTATTCCACACTCGCCTTCAGCTTGTGAGGAATGCATTTCTCTCATGCAGCAAAGAGCTACTATGTGCACTCGTTACACAAATAACTATTGCTGCACTCGCCTTCAGCTCTTGCAGCAAAGAACTACTTTACGCACTAGTTACACAAATAACTATTAAATTATGGTTTTAGATTTTAAGCAGTGGACAAACATTTGGATTTTCTTGTCCTTAAATGTGCTCTTCGGACGCTTGTGATAAAAAATAGATGTAGTATGTTATTCTAAAAACAAGTTGAACACTCCGCCTAATAAAGCATATCTTTAACACCAACTAGCGCTTAAATTATTGTTACGAAAGCAAACAAGCAATTATTCACACACTTGTTCTATTTATATCATTCTATTGTTTTCATGGTTGGACGTGACTTTGACTGATCTTCATTCTCTTACTCTTCACATGTCTTTGTCACTCTTATTCTTGAAGTCTCCAACTCTCTCACTCAATTGATTTCTCGAGACTTCTTGTGATTTCTACATTTTTCCTGAACAATCGAGATCATGCTCCTTGGCCTTCTCGAAACGTCTAGTGATTCCAGTTCTTGGAATTATGACAACTATCTCGTATATAAAGGAGCTCACGTGAACCATTGAGTGGAGTTTTACAAAAGATTCCGTGACAGTTAGTTCACAAACCTGTGTGACAGATTGTATTACAGATCTTGGGAGAGAGACAATCCAGTGCTTTATTCAGTCTTTAGACAGTGTCAAGTGCAGAGACAAGTGTTTACTGTTTATGCAGCTTACTAATAGTTTAAAGACGTTGTGTTAAGTGATATTATTTGGGACTGTCAAATAACGAATGGGACTGTGTTTTGTAAGTGATTAGTGGCTCTTTTTATCATTTCTTTCTACATTATTGTACAGTTTATTGGACTCTAGTTTCTTTTGTTATTGATCAGCCTGTAATTAATTATTCATTAATGCTTGTAAATAATTACTGAAAATAAGTATTAGCTTGTCATTTGATGATGTTTTTTTTGAATTATTTGAACTTACAATTAATTTGTGTAAATAGACTAATTTGTGTAAAGTGCAAGTGTGAACTTTAGTGTTGCCAGCCTTATTTTAGCTATTAGAACCCGTAACATTATGTAATAATAGTAGTAATACTGTAATAAAAATTCAGAGAATAGAATAAATTAAAATTTATGAATATAAATTTTTATAGTGCAATTTTGGTCCAGAGTCATCAACTAATTAACTTGATTTGAAGTTTTCTAGAATCAGAACCAAAGATGTTGGAAATCAAAAAATAGAATAGATCGTAAAATTACAGAGGTATTTTTGCATAATATATTGTTATGGAACTCAAAGATGTCATTCTTCAAGCGCCTGCATTGTGTCAACAGTCAGCCCAATTTGTTTACATTAGATAGCAGGCAGGGTGCCTGTCTATGTAAATAGTTGAGGCGCTTGTTAAACATCTTTTCCTTGTCTCTTCACTCACTTTTACTCTTATTAGTTAAATGTGATTTTTGGTTGTTCTAGTGAATTCTAATCGCTCTCTTTAAGCAGAACGCCATGGACATAGAAGGCTCCAGAACAATACAAACCTATAAAAAAGGCTGTGCTTGTCATCAGTCAGTAAGTCTTTATTCAGATCTCCTGGTAACAAGTTCATATGTGACAGCCAACATTCTTCTTTTGTGACAGTACAACGCAGTGCTATACACAGCACAACTGTGACAAGATTGTTAATGATAACCAAACTTCTTTTGAACTAATGTCAGTAAGTGCTTAGTTTATTATTGAGTTATTAAACACTTTATTGGAAATTTATTATTGAGTTACAGTATTGATCGGCTCATTGACAGCTATTAACTAGTTTTGGACAGTAGGTTAATTAATTTTGTTATAGAAATATTCATTGCCAGTTGAAAGTTATTGGACAGTTTGTTTCTTTTATTGATTTGCTTGTGTAGCCTAATCATTATTTATTAGTGTCCGCTGTGAGTTAATTGTGTAAATTTTCGTGTGTACTTTCAAGTGTTGCCAGCATTGTTATAGTGTTAGAACCCATAAAAATAGGTAAGCTATATGAAAATGCATTTTAAAACATTAATTTGAGAATTGGTTGAACTGAAATAAGTTCGTAAATCATGCATTATCCAGCTTAACACATAAAAGTTGGAAGTTGAACCATTTGATCACTAGCTCAATCCATTGCTGAACAATGAAATTACTACTTCATTAACTGCTAGCTATCGAGTTATACATGAACCCAGTTAATATCTCAATCCAAAGATCAGATTGCAATCCATTACAACATTTTGCTGCCTTGTATCAAAATTACCAGTGCTAAATCCAATCAGCCAAAGGTAATTCATGTGACGGTAGCCGTTTTCTCAAGCGAATCATGTTTTTTGTACAGTTTGAAAAAAGAATATACTAGAATTTATTTTTGTTATACTTCTCAATACCGGTACCCAGAAGTTTCAAGATTTTTTATTGAATTGAGCATATCCTTCCATTCCGAGTCAGCTTTTGTAAGGATGTTTGCACAGAGGAGCAGCCATTACTCGGCGATAATAACCATCCAAAAATCAAACACTTGCTGTGGAATGGTGTATGACATATTGAAGCAGCGCGAATACTACCATTATACCAATTCTACAGCATGTTTGATTTCGCGTTGGCGATTATCAACGAGTATTGGATACTCCACTATGTAATTGAACCATACGAAGTGATTAGCCGCTTTATGAGCGTGTGTTGGGGCGATCGGGTTAAGTCACAAGCGCTCGAAAGGGTGACTGGCAAACAATAACATACCATTATCTATCTGTTTCATTATCACTTATCTGGTGGTTCGGAGCCCACTTAAGCTGTAGGTCCATCATCTATCCCTTCGTCTCGGACGCATGTGGGTATTAGAAATAACGGTAAAAATGCATGACAAGTCTAACTAATCAACAACTCATGTTTTATCAATAGCAGGAGTTCTTGCGATTCGGTCGTTCGAGATAGTTTGAGCTGGAACCTCAATACGCAGTAGATTATTTACTAGTAAAAAATGTAATACTGTTCTAATATTCCAAAATTCTGATCCTGGAATATTATGACACAGATAAAGATAATGTTGCTTGCTGGTTCCAATTTTGTTTTCTCATCTAGCATATAGATCTATTTTTCCCGCAGGTAAATACTTTGCAAAAACTCCCATCCCATATATGTCTCACAATAATCATTAATCTGCACTTTCGTGTTCCAAATATTTTTTGAAAATATTTATTTACATTGTTGGAGCACAATGGTTACATTCAACAGTAATTGATAGAAACTATAATATGTAAATTTGAAGCCTGAATGACTTTTAAAGGGTTGAATAAAATAAATATAAAAAATATAATTAAAAACATACGGTATTGTTTTTGAACTAACGTTACAATCAACAAATAATATTAGAATTAAGAAAGAACGAACACAATAAACGGATTTACATAATTGATACACAAATTAATTGGAGATAACTCACATCCCCTGTTTTTTTTCGTCCGATAGACTGGATTAAAACAATCTTTTTATTCTAGGGATACTTTCTTGTGAAGAATTTTCTATAATAATGTTTTATTGGGTGTTTTGAAGTCTTTTTTCAGTGCTGGACTCACCTGCAGATTTGGCATAGCAGTTATAGAAGGCGGATTTCCGTAGCCATGTAACCTTTGCATTTTTTCCAAGAGCACTTTTGATTTTATACAACTTATAGGACTTTCACTTAACTTATTTTTATCCGATGGAGTGGGATTATTGGAATGATCTGTCGACTTATTTGCTTCAGAGCTCGCTGACGGAGAAAACATTCCAGTTGATGTATCCCATTTCTTGCTTCTACCATTAAGGATATCAAACAGCTTTTCTTTGCTATTAGAAACAAATTCGCTCAAATCCTGTAGAATACAAAATACTAAAATTAAGGAAAAGTGAGGATGAATCTGCAGCGAACTTAATATTCACTATTGAAGGTCAATAATAATAATTTTTATAGTTCCTTCTTGCGTCATATAATGATCCAAAAAACATAATTAATAAATTAAGATCTGTTCATGGTAAAATCAATTTACTTTCAGAATAAATTCATGTTGGATCTTACAGAAATCAGTAAGAAAATGAACATTACACAGCCTTCACAGTCTTCCTTCCTTAATTCACCTAGATAGATTTAATGAACCGGATTATTATTTATGAAATCTAAATAATTTTCAATTTAGCATGATTGATGAATTATGCTTAAGTTTATAAAGCTCCAGTTTCCTAGAACGCGAATTTGGATTAAATGGACAGTGGACAGGGCCGCGCACACTACAACTCGATTTACTTTCGAATTATAGTTTATAACAATATATTTTGATACAATAATTGATAATTCATACATAATCTTCTTTAAATAATAAGTTGGAAGTTGACCAATGATTATTGATCCTCGCCATCATGAAACTCGCGAGATATCAGGCTGAATAACCTATTAACACTACAAAAGTCGATCACGCTTGAGATGAAGCTGAAGCTTTTCATTTGGAGCGTGTGTCCACTGTTGTAGAGTTTCATGTTACCACCCCATGTCTCACCTACTCGCTGGACAGATCAAGATGGCGCGTTGTTGAAAATTATAAGACAGCTTCCAACTTATTATTAAAAGAAGGTTATGTATAATTAATGGAATATATTAACAAATTGAATTATTATAAACTATATTTTGAAAGCAAATCGAGCTTATATGTTGCAGTGTATACGGCTTTGTCTGCAGTCCATCTAGTTAAATTCCGCGTTCTAGGAAACCTAGGTACAGGTGCATAGGGCACAACATTTTTCATTATTCATAAAGTATTCAACAACATAATCATAAAGTCTTGGGCTGATAAGATTCAGCAAACTGTACTCAAATGCGCAATATTGTCGGCCTTGGTGGCTCATTTGAGCGCTTGCCTCTGATTAGATAAGACTCACTGGCTGAGAGTTTCCTGAAATCTAGGGTTTGATTCTCATTCATCTCATTACCCACGCATAAGTCTCAAGACTCATGTAAGCATCATAAGAAATATGTACGGATATAAATAGATAAGATACATAAAAATAATATGGAATAGGTAAAGGGTAAAGTTAATATAAATGAATTATAATAATAAATCTTATTCTATTGAATAGGTTAATATAAAACACATAAATATAGAAAATTCAATGGGTGGTGATTGGTCATGCGGTGAGCGTGGTGTTCAAGTGGTCGTGATGTTCAGTCACGACCGCTCAAGACTGCGCTTGGATGGGTGACCGTGCTTCAATGACTTGATGTTAGAAGCTTTATTATCACTTACCCGGTGGTTCGGAACCCACCTAAAATAGTAGGTCCACCATGTTCCCCGTAACATGGCACAAACGGCGAGGTGGAACTACCCGTAAGGGTCTCCCCACCATTAAAAGCCATACGCTTATTATTATTATTAGAGAATTCAATATTCTGTAAATTAATTCAATAGACCTTATTCAATATTAAGAATTCTTGATCAGATTAGCCCACATATCATTGCAAGCAGCAATCTTTAATGGGTTTGACTTTGTTTAGTCTATTAATGGTTTTAATTGTAATTATACTTTATATTCCTTTCATATTTCACACTGAAACTGATCTATCATTTATCATCCATTAGTAAAGCGGATAGCTGTTAAAATCCAAGCTAAATGATACATACAATATGTAATTGATTTGATTGTCCTTCATTACGGATGAAAAATAAGAAAATTCAAACACACCAATTAATAGTTATTTATGTATTAAGAGCGTGAAGCGCGACTTTATTGCTCGAGCCAAAACATTTACTGCTCGACGCATAGCGGAGCGCAGTAATTTTGCGAGAGCAATAAAGAAGCTTCACGCGCGAATCACATACAATATTTTTCCTACAACTGAACTTCTGGATTCCAACACAATAAAAGCTTGTAGTTTGTAACATCACAGACCGTGCGCGGATTTGGTTAGCGTTCCCCATTGTTGAGGTTATGTCAATTTCACGGATTCTGTGATCCACCAATGAGAAGGCAAAACAGAAGCGTAAAGAAAACAGCTGGCGAGCGTAAAGTACTTTACCGCTTGCTGAGCAGTAAAGAGGTATTTTACAATTAGTGTTCAATACGTAAAGAACTACTTTACAAGCAGTTGTAGGAAAAATCAGTAAATCAACCTACCACGCCTTTAAGGCTGATTTTCAACTGGTCCAGTGCGTTTTGCAGGTACTTGGAACGTGGGTTGGCGCTGAAACTTGACAATTCTGTCACGAATACGTAAGGCACATTATACTTGAAGGCATTTGGCCGCCACTCAAGGTTACTGCAGCAAATTTCTGATCCAACACAAACGCAAGATTGCCAACCATATTTCTGAAAACAGCATAATGCCTAATTAAAAATTTAAGGTGTGAATATGCCTAATTTATAAAAGTACTACAAATAATTTCTCTGGCTGAAATAAAATAAATGCATAAGCCATTAATTTTTGTTCCAAGTGTAACGATTGAAAGTATGGGATGCTGGCACAGTTACAGCAAAGCTTGAAGCAACAGTAATACATTGCCAAAAAAACTTTAGAACAAAATTGTAATAAAAGCAAACAGAGATCAAAATTCAATGCTTAGAATATTACCAACAAATGTAAAAGAAATTCGAAAATATTGTCTTAATGTAGTCTCTTCTTCAGACTGCAACAATAAAGTTAGGTGTAGAGGCGATGTTAATGAAGTTCAAACATATTAAGCTAATTAAAATTTGGAAATTAAAATTAATGATAAACACGAGCAGTGCGATATTTGAGGCATAAAGAAATACAGAGGAATTTTAATTTGACATATTTAGTCCAGTTTCTTCAGACCTGAACAATAGGGTTAGGTGTAAACAGGGACAGACAACAACGCACGCAAACAAGGGATGCAGTACCTTTACATTAATTTCCTCCCTGAGTTAACAGAATGATATCAGTATGCCAAGCCCATTGATACAATACTCTAGCTGTATGCTTGATTTTGTTTGATAGAAAACCGGGAAACTAGGAACCAGTAAAGAGAGAGTGGAATAATAAAAAAGAGATTGATTGATTAATTGCCTTTATTAAGAGCGAAGTTAGGACTCCTGGACCTCTCTTACACTCAACAAAAGAGCACACTAAAAATCTACTAACGCTAAAAATATAATAATCAGGTTCAAGCCACTTGTGGAATGTGGTACAACAATGAGGTTAGAATGAATGGATTGATTTCTCACAAATTCAGAGGGATATGTAAAAGAGTATATAAAGGTTGAGAAATTATGCAGTTAATTCAATAAATGAATGAAATATCAATAAAGAAATGAAATATTCAAAATTAACTATGATAAATTGTATTTCTGTGCAACATCTTTGGAAGGCAGCTTCCATTTGCAATCTCTTCGTTTGCTGGGATCGACCATAATATAAATGTATTTGCAGATAAATAGTTATACTGTAATCATAATCTAATCTATATTCACGAGATAGCTTAGTGATGGATTTAATTCAATTATGACCGATTATGTTCAAATATTTACACATGTCTTGTATATTGTGGCCTACATTACTACGGCAAAGAGAATGTTTCAATATATGATGCATGTTGAAACATAATCCATTTCGCTCAAGTATGGGAAGCAGATCGGCCATGTTTATTTTTGTAACAGAGTAAGTGTGACTTTGAACTGATTATTGTATTTTTTAGCGTTAACGGATTTTTTACATACATACATGCAAGCTCTCTGTTAACTTAAAAGTAATAAAAACGGCATTAACTTATCAAACCAAATCAATCAACAGCTGAGTGCCATAAGGCCGGTTCCCAGTTGTTTTTTTTTTCAAAATTGTGAAGTATCTCATAGTGGCAAAACATTGTGAACACATTTCTTTGATTGACTGGCCGTGCGCATTTGCATCCATTCTACTTCAAGCCAATTTTCTGTAGAGGACAGAATTTATTCAAACAATACATTTTGCATGGAGTAGAGGGAGCATGAAGTCAAAAAGTGTAGCCGACAATCTTGAGTGGCTATCAGGCGATTTTGGCAACTTTACACATTGTCCCCACGGAAGGGGGAAACGCTCTACTCCACTATAGATAAACGCCAATGTTGTAGTTGTTAATGATCTATGAACGCTATCATGACTATCTTTGAAGATGGCTGCCACTCTACACTTTGTTGTAGGTTCAAACCGTCAGGTAATACAGATTTTAAAGCCATCTATCGGTAAATCCGATAGAAATACAGATTTTAAAGCTATAAACTAATAATTCAAATCAAATCTGTGAAAAGCCATAAACTAGTAATTTAAATCAAATTAATTCTGTGAACAGTTGACCTCATGCTCAAGAATAAGGGTGCTTGGAACAGAGAAATATACCCAATGTACTCAATGATAACCACCATCGCAAAATTAAATGCAATCACCAACAAGGCTGCATTTCTATTTTCCAAACAGCTGATTGCTCAAATCAGATCATATTTCACATGTCTGATGAATGGACAGAAATAGAGCAATAAAGCAAAATATAGAATGAAATGTAATTGTAACATTCAAATTCATGTAAATTTTCGTTTTAAAAACGCAATTTGAAAATATTGTTACCTTAATACCGCCCCAAAAACGAATTCCAAGGAAGTTGCTTTCATTATCAGTTAAATAAGCTGTTTCAACTGAAGTTGCTGAAGTTTCAACATGAACAACCAAGCCAACAGTATTTATTTCCGAGAACAAAGGATTAAAATTGTGTGAAATATCACATAATAAATGGCATAACCTTGAAAACGCTTCTGATTTTGAAATAATTGAATATTTGGTTTGCCGGCCAGTACTCAACTGTAGCTCTCCAGACCTGAAAAATATTTCATACAATTAAGTTCTAAAATCAGTTAGAAAATTATTTTGATATTGAAACTAAAAACACTAATATGTATACCAAAATTCATTGTTGACATAACATTGCTAAAACAGCAAGCAATGTGGGGGAGTCCTATATGGACAGAAAAAACTCTACAGAAAAATGTCTGACTAATATGTATACCAAAATTCATTGTTGACATAACATTGCTAAAACAGCAAGCAAGGTGGGAGAACCCTATATGGACAGAAAAAACTCTGCAGAAAAATGTCTATCTGCTCTGCTGATTTTGTCTATGCTATGCAAGCAAATATGGGCTGAATTTCTACAGCTGTGAGATGTTCTCACATACTTTCTTTTATGTTGAACTAGTATTTTACCCGGTCTTGCCCGGAGTTTGGAGTCTTTCCTCCCTGGTAGATAACTTATGTTAGTGGTCACAAAATTACGAAATTGGGAAGGGTGAGTGAAATACCATACAGGGCTTATACCATACAGTTTATCTGTATGAAAAGAGAATTTCACAAATAAACTGTCTTTTAGTGTTTTTTATTAGTAAACTACCTTTTTAGCAACTTTGCAGCTCTACCCACCTGCATCGTTTTGTGTTTAGTTCTTTAGATTAATGCATTACAGGAAAAGCTCTATACACACAATAAGTAAGCTTGCATGACGCTGGGCAATAATAGGAACTGTAATATTGATACAGATCTTATCTGTTGCTTTAGCTTAATAAATATCGGCGTTATATTATCACCATAGCGATGTACCATGTTATCAGCTGTTATATGAGCTTCTGGTATCTAATCTAAATACATTTTGAAACAGTATTAATGCCCATTATTGAAATTTGAACATTAATTTTGAAAAGTCTGAAAGGAAATTCAAAAAGTGTTTTGAGGTGCATTGAATCGAGTTTAAATGAAGCTTTGTGCCAAATTTTGTTTTCCATATCGTTGCCGTTTTTATAAAATCCATAAGAAACACACACACACCTTCTCTATCTTATTATAAAGATAATTCTTAGTACAGCCGCTTGGATCGCATCGGTAGGTGTGAATTCTCCATCTCTGCTTCACAATGCGTCTTTAGGCACCGAATTTCGGTTCATATAGTGTCATCAATAAGATATCATGAGAAACGTGAAATACGCGCTTCTGCCACGTTTTTTTGGTTGTACTTTTTCTGCCCATATAGGGTTTCCTTAGACTAATTCATAAGCTTATCTTTCTTCCACTGTAATCTTTCTGAAACTATAACATTAAACGGAAAATAATTTGCATGAGAAGCATTTAAGAATTTATCATTAGGGATTGGACGATTGCGTATATTTTTAGGAATATAAAAATTGAACATGGACAACTTGTCCATGTCTAAAAATGTACACAATCCTATAAATTATAGTGTTACGGGTTCTATATCTAAAATAACGCTGGCAACACTTAAATTTATCACTCGCACTTTATTTACACAAATAATCACAACACTCACTGATCAGTAATGTCTTACAGAAAAATAAGCAATTAAAAACAGATAACACGATATTGTTCAACTGATAATGAGTTTCCAATGAACTGTACACGAATCAATCACTAAAAGTTAAAAGGCCGATCTAATATTAAAAAATAACTGTACAATAAACTGTCCAATAATACTCAAAAAGAAACGTAGAGGAAGAACAATTAACTTATGTAGCACAAGTCCGTCAATACAGTAATAGATAGAAGAATTATCACTTTTGAACTGTCAAGAGAATTATCACTACAGACAACGAAAGTTCATTGCATGGTTTGTAATAGCGCCAACGGGATTTCACTGTCTGTATTAACGGGAACTGTCACTACTGCCACTTATCAACGTAGAACAATAACTGAACTACTTAACTGTCACACTTGTTTATCATGACGAATTTCAAAGACTACTCAACTCATTTACAAAAGTGTCCCTCTGTTTATATTATTTTCCATAATTGAGATATCTCTGGATTTTTCTATCATCTTCTAAATAAATAAATAAAGAAACTAGCACTTTCTACAATATTCGAAAAGATTCCATTAATGTCTAATCAAACAACTAGAACATTCTACAAATTACCAAGTAAACACTATAAAAGTGTCAAAAGCAGAGTAATTAACTGCTTAAAAGTAAACATTTACATAGCAGATAACGCCAAGAACCACTGTGCCTTCTTTCTCTCTATTCACTCCAATTTCATATTCGCTACAATAGGATTGTGTACATTTTTAGAAATATGAAAACTGAACATGGATAAATAACAGGATAGGTGTACCTGAACAGATACTTCAATAAGTTATTTAAATTGTAATGACGTTTTAACTATTCTAGTAGTTGAATCTGAGTTTTATACTGACAACTCAAGGAATTATAAGAATAGATCTAATAATATTTATACTACAGTAGTTTACTAACCTTTTTCCTTGAGCAGTAATATTATAAAGTGAAATAATATTTCCTTCAGTCAGTACATTCTCAACATCTTCAGTAGGCTTCCAAACTGTAAGCATTGCTGTATTCAATGACATGCTCTTGTCTTCATTAGCCTGCCGAGAATCCATTAACCTCACCTGCCAAAATAAGTTTAAATATTGTATAATGTTAACGTTTGAAGAATGTTAGTCCTGTCAATAAGTATTGGAATTATAAAAACATAGAACACATATTTCAACTCGGGACTTGTTAAAATTAGAGATAACATTGAGTACATACAATGTGAGAGTACATGCATAAAATTAGATAGAACATTGAGTACATACACTGTGCTACATAAATACAATGTATTATGGTATTTGCCACAACTTAATACACAATACACAGTTGGTTGGGGCGTCGCAACTTCAGCTTGCTGTCGTTTAAGCAGTCGCGGGTTCGAATCCCGCTCCACCGTCTGGCCTCTATGTGTAATCATTCACCTCATTACCCACGCACAAGTCTCGGACTCATGTGGGCATCATCAGCAATAAAAAAAATATGTGATCTGTTTAGAAAATTCTATTGCTAACTTTTAAAGTGTATAAGCATTGCTAATTATTGGAGTGAGAGGACTGAAAGTTATTGACAAATACCACAGTCATCTCTAGCTTTGACATGGCTGTGCAGATTCCCGAATTCGAGCTACATAGTTCTCTCTATGAATAGAGTTTTTCTAGTTTTTCTATGTAAATTTAATTCAAATAATGAATTTCTACCTTCAGCATAGGTGTAGAAGTTCGTTTTTCCGGGCCATTTTCACTCATTTTCTCATCCAATTTTTGTCGCAGTATTTCCTGATATTTTCTCTGTTCTTTCTCTCGGAGATTGCTGATGATTCTTATCTGGTCTTTGGTTGGAATCTGAGAAACAACACACAAATTATGTAGCCTATAATTGAAAAGAACAATTCAAAAATTTGTTTGAAACAGAATAAAAGTTAGAATATCAATAATTTCATCCAAAATATCACATTTTTTTGAAAAATAGTCAAACTGTTTAGACACTTCACGTACCGGTATGCATTCACAGTTATTATACCGTAATTATTACAGTATATCAATACATTATTCATTGAACGAAGAGTCCATATGCTGAAATAAAGATAATTTCCAATAATTTTTTATCCATTCTATCAGTATTCATTTTAATTAGGAATGTAAATAAATCTAAGAAATTATATAGATTCTATGAATCTTTTAATTACTGTTTAATTCTAAGATAATCGATGAATATATAGTAACTATTGAGAGTGTGTCCCACTCTCAATGTTCTACTAAACAAAATATTGCGATTGAAGGCTGTCTTTAATTTTGATAAATTAAACAGTTTTTAACCAACGTACTAATGATATTGTGATTTTCATTCAAAACGGGAAATTAGCAAAGCATAAAAGTTACATTCTTTTCATATTGTATTTTGTATTTCAATAAATTGAACTGCCTCATCCATTCAATTAGTCTGCATTCACAGTATAGTATTGAAAACCATTTTCGAGAGTTTAAAATCCTCAGAGGGAAAATAGATGTGAATAATCATACTTCATGCCTACATTAGGCGCATTGCAGGTAAAAGCAAATGATTATAATAATTTGACGAGATCAAACATTATGTTATTCAAAGTAAACAGCTCCAGTTTCCAAAAATAGGACAAGCCAAGCCTGAAGTAATAAGATGTGAAACAAGTTAAGAAACATATTTGGGGAGTCCGGAAGAACAAAAGACATACCAATGTCGTAATATTGTAATTAGCAAGTAATTAGTTAAGTCGGGCTTCGGCTTCAAAGGATGTGTCATATTATGATTAATAATCTTGATATATTTATTCTGCTTTTGAATATTGCTTTTTTATAAAACACATTTTTTGGAGTATGCTATACTTCATATAGAGTTTAATTTGAACAATTAATGAGAACGATTTTAAAGTGATTAAATGTATCTGAAAGCAAAACATTAAAGATTTTCAAGCTACTTACTTGATCAGAGTCGACTAGATCCTGGGTAGACAAAGGTTCATCGTATTGATTTGTAATGTTGCGTTTCAGCGTTGAATTCGATTTGTGACTATTAATTTCATCTATTTCTTTCTGAACCTGCGACTGAACTTTCTCCATTAGCTCTGTCATTTTACGTTCATTCAGTAGACATTCCTGTTCTTCTCTTTTTCGACTATACACTACAGTTTTACCACACTCCGTTTTGAACAGATAGACAAGAGGATAGACACGAGCAACTAGAACATCAACTCGTCCGACATTGCCACCTTTTGGTAGTATGTCTTTTAAATGGACTGATATTGATCCTTGAATTTGGCAAAACCCTAATCTACTGTCCCACTTGGCACGACGGGTGCTGTTAGTGTGTAATTTGAGTTGAACTGTATCAGGCACCTGGAGAGGGTCGTGACCTTGCTCACAGTTCAAAAGCTCACAGCCCTGTACCACCAACTTTGTGCCAACTGCTACTTTTCCCTTATCAATTAAACACACCATCTCTTCATCTAAGCTAGCACTGATGCCATACCAACCATCAGTCAATCTTAAATCTTTCGTGGTAGAAGACTGCTTCACTGATATCTCACTCACACAAAGAATCATTCTACGAGCAGCTGATTCATCAGTTTCTAGTATTTTCCTCAAACATGGTCGTTGACAGTCATCTATTTCTCGATCATAACGGTATTTCAATTGAAATAGAACATTGTCCAAAGTCAAATAGATACCCGCAAATAAGTGAGGAAAACTTCGTTCAGTTGCTGCCAACTTCCACACAATTGATCTGTAATGATTTGCAACCCATTCTAGAGAAATCAAAGTGGGATCAACACCTGGACTAGCGAGAAAAGCACGGCTTATTTCCTTGAGGCCGGCTGATCCATCATCACTAAGAACAACTAGTGCACCATCGCCAACAAAGACTCCATTGCTATTACTTTCACAAATTTCATTTGAAAGAGAGTTTGAAGAACTGAATCTGAATTCAACAGCATTTTCATGTGTAACTCCAATAACTGACTGCTTTATTCCTTCCGTTATAAGCTCAGAAGATGACAGCATTCTTCTTGGAAATTTGACTAGACTTTTCAGTGATATTCGATTTTTCAGCTGCTTTTTCACAAATAGTGCTCCTTTACACATCTTAGTTAGTGACTTATCTTTGCCATTTTTCAATAACAACTCTTGCTTTTCAGCGGCTTTTCTCCTACCTTCAATTACATCCAACTGATAAAAAATGTCTTGATCAACTTGACTATCATCCCAACAGTCCATGAGTTTAAGCTTTTTCTCTCTATTACAATTTGGCTCATCAACTTGAATGACTCGTTTGATTTTAGTTCGATTAAGTGCAATAGGCGTTGACGTTTGTAGATCACCAATGAAACTATTGTATTGATCTTCAGGATTTCTCATTAGTTTTGAATTTGATACAGGAGTACTACATCCAGCTTCTTGACTATTATCCAACTGTTTTTTTGAAAATGTTAAACGTTTCTTCCTTTTCTTAAATCTATCACATTGACCAAGAACAGGACTGCAAGCACGTTTTTTCTTCATCTTTAAATCACTTTCAGAGCAAAGAATTGGTGAGAGAGCACCAGATCGATCTTGAACAATAGAAGGGCTGGTGACAAATGTTTTTAACCATACTGGAGGATTATGAGATTGAGAAATCTCTTCATCTGCTAGAAATGCTGCAGTGCTTTCAGACACTTCATCTACAAAACTCAATGTAAAGCAAGGCATATCTTCATAAAACTGTGACTGGAGACTTGGGGAATTTGTGTTCTTCTCTGAATTTAAAAGTGATTCAAAGTTTTGATGATCAATACAACTATCCTGAAGAGAAGGTTCTTCTTTTATCACAGAAAGTCCACTATGATTTTCTAATTTTAAATCATCGACATTTTCCACCAAATCGTCTTTTTTCATATCTGAAATCTGGCAGGATAAAGATTGTTGTTTCTGTGAGAATGCATTGCAATTAAAACTTGAATCTACCAAATCAGATGGCTCATCTAACTTCTGAACATTAACTGAAGACTCATCCAGTAGCATTTTCTGGGCTTCAACTAAAGCTTTTTCAGATACTAATATGGATTTTCCATTAGCAGTTGTAAAAACACTGGAATCCTCACCATAAGATTCCTTTTCAGTAAGAATCAATTTTGCTTTGGCTAAGGCTTCTCCAGATACCATAATTGATTCCCCTTTGGCAGTTGAGAAACCACTAAAAGTTTCACTGAATGGTTCCTTTTCAGATACCAATGATCTTGCTTTAACTAATGCTTCTTCAGACATGAGTCTTGATTTCCCCTTGGCAGTTGAAAATCCATTAAATTTGAGATCTTCAGATTCCTTTTCATCTAGCATTGTTCTTGCTTTGGCTAAGGCTTCTTCTGAAACTTGGATTGATTTTCCTTTGGCAGTTAAAAATCCACAGAAGGCTGTATCACAAGGTTCTTTTGTAGACAGTGATATTTTTGCTTTAGCTGAAGCATCTTCAGTTACAGAAATTGATTTCCCTTTGACAGTTGAAAATGCACCATATTCAAGATCTTTGGATTCTTTTTCAGAAAGCAATGTTCTTGCCTTTATCAAGGCTTCTTCAGAAACTGAAATTGATTCTCCTTTAGCAGTAGAAAAACCAGCAAAACGTGTTTGACATGGTTCTTTTTCAGCCAGTATAGTTCTTGCTTTGGCTAAGGCTTCTTCTGAAACTTGGATTGATTTTCCTTTGGCAGTTGAAAATCCACAGAAGGCTGTATCACAAGGTTCTTTTTTAATCAGTGATATTCTTGCTTTAGCTGAAGCATCTTCAGTTACAGAAATTGATTTCCTTTTGACAGTTGAAAATGCACCATATTCAAGATCTTTGGATTCTTTTTCAAAAAGCAATGTTCTTGCCTTTATCAAGGCTTCTTCAGAAACTGAAATTGATTCTCCTTTAGCAGTAGAGAAACCAGCAAAACGAGTTTCACATGGTTCTTTTTCAGCTAGTATAGTTCTTGCTTTGGCTAAGGATTCTTCTGAAACCTGGATTGATTTTCCTTTGGCAGTTGAAAATCCACAGAAGGCTGTATCACAAGGTTCTTTTTTAGACAGTGATATTCTTGCTTTAGCTGAAGCATCTTCAGTTACAGAAATTGATTTCCCTTTGACAGTTGAAAATGCACCATATTCAAGATCTTTGGATTCTTTTTCAGAAAGCAATGTTCTTGCCTTTATCAAGGCTTCTTCAGAAACTGAAATTGATTCTCCTTTAGCAGTAGAGAAACCAGCAAAACGAGTTTCACATGGTTCTTTTTCAGCTAGTATAGTTCTTGCTTTGGCTAAGGATTCTTCTGAAACCTGGATTGATTTTCCTTTGGCAGTTGAAAATCCACAGAAGGCTGTATCACAAGGTTCTTTTTTAGACAGTGATATTCTTGCTTTAGCTGAAGCATCTTCAGTTACAGAAATTGATTTCCCTTTGACAGTTGAAAATGCACCATATTCAAGATCTTTGGATTCTTTTTCAGAAAGCAATGTTCTTGCCTTTATCAAGGCTTCTTCAGAAACTGAAATTGATTCTCCTTTAGCAGTAGAGAAACCAGCAAAACGAGTTTCACATGGTTCTTTTTCAGCTAGTATAGTTCTTGCTTTGGCTAAGGATTCTTCTGAAACCTGGATTGATTTTTCTTTGGCAGTTGAAAATCCACTGAAGGCTGTACCACAAGTTTCTTTATCAGAGAACAATGTTCTTGCTCTAGCTAAGGCATCTTCAGACTCTTTTTCAGACAAAAATAATCTTGCTTTGCTTAGTGCTTTTTCAGACACTTGAATTAATTTTCCTCTAGCAGTTGAAAATCCACTAAATTCAAGTTCATTAGATTCTTTTTCAGACAACAACGTTCTTGCCTTTACCAAGGATTCATCAGGAATTGAAATCGATGTTTCTTTAGCAGTAGAAAAATCATCAAGACTTATCTCACATGGTTTTTTTTCAGCTAACATTGTTCTTGCTTTGGCTAATGCTTCTGCAGAAACTTGGATTGGTTTTCCTTTGGCAGTTGAAAATCCACAAGCTTCTTTTCCAGACAGTAGAATTCTTGCTTTGCCTAAGGCTTCTTCAGAAACTTGGATTGACTTTCCTTTGGCAGTTGAAGTACCAGAAAAATCTATTGCACTTGGAGCTTTTTCAGCAAGCATTGTTTTTGCTTTGACTAAGGCTTCTTCTGAGACTTGGATTGACTCTCCTTTGACATTAGAAAATCCACTAAATCGAATATCTTCAGATTCTTTTTCAGACAACAATGTTCTTGCTTTGACCAAGGCTTCTTCAGACACATGAACTGATTTCCCGTTTGCAGTTGAAAATTTACTAAACGCTGTATCACAGGGCTCTTTTTCAGAAAAAAATGATCTTGCTTTGGTTAAGGCTTCTTCAGACACTTCAATCGATTTTCCTGTGGCAGTTGAGAAACCACTAATGCCTGAATTAAAAGGTTCCTTTCCAGTTGGTACTTTTTGTGCTTTCTTTAAAACATCTTTAGGTATAGAAATAGGTTTCTCTCTTACAGTTGAAAATTCTTTAAATTCACAATAATCATTTTCCTTCTCAGACAGCAATGTTTTTTCTTTTAATAAGGGTTTTCCAGACACAGTTATTGACTTAGCTATGGCAGTTGAAAATTCACTAAATTCCAAATTATCTGATTCATAGTTGGACAGCATTGCAATTTTATTGGCTAAAGCATTTTTAGTCAGTGATCTTCTGTTTGTGTTTGAAGATCCAGAAAAACCTTCATTACATGTTTCTTCTTCAGAAAGAAACGTTTTAGACTTTGACAATGCTTCTTCAGACACATATATCAATTTCCCATTGGCAGTTGAAAAACCGCTGACAGCAGCATCACACGTTTCATTTTCAGAAAAAATTGTCTTTGCTTTGGCCAAAGCCTCCTCTAATATGAAAATCGATTTCCCATTTGCAGTTGAAAATCCTTGTTGGACAGCATCACAAGTTTCATTTTCCAGTCTATGTTTTCCAGATATTTGCATCAATTTAGTATTCTCAGATGCAATTTTTCTTGTGACAGTATCATCCAATACATTGCAATCCATGTTGTTTGTTGGAGAGATAAGACTTTCATATTTCAATCTTTTCCTGTCAATTGTAGAATCCAACTGACTTGTTAAATCAAAATAATTTGTTAAAATTTCTGACACTATTTGTCCATTTCTAGGATAACGTTCATGCTTTGCTCTCACTTTACCCACTTTTAATGAAAGTGTGGGATTGCTAGTCAAATCTTTTAATGGAACAGATTTTTCACTCTTTGATTCTTGAAATGGAGTATCTCTCTTAGATTTATTAGAAATAACTGACGAATTTAATGAACCCTCTTCACAGATTTCATTTTTTTGACAATTACTGCTTCTTGCAAAAGTTTGAAGATTACAGCTTTTATTAATTGGAATTATTCTTTGTTCACGGATTTCATTCAAATATTCAGAATTCATTTTCAAACTAGAATTATTTCTATCTATTGCTTTTTTACCATAGTTTGAATTTTCAGCATTGGCAATCAAGTCATCCAACTGATCTGAAAAGATATTCAATGTATTATTCATATCTATATTGTACTTGTCCATGAGAGAAGACTTTTCACATGAAAATTCGTTTTCATATTTGGCGCTAATTTTAGAAATTCCTTTGGATTGCTGCTTATCAATTATTTTATTACTTTTTTGGATGTCCTCAAAGCATAAATAGCTGCCATCATCCAATTTTTCTTTTCTACACATAAATTTGAACTCTTTTTGCTTTTTGGTTTCCTCAAGATATGATACAGACTCAGCATCATCTAAAAGTTTAGTGGATTCCAACAACGTTTCAATTGAGCCTGAGTTAGCAATTGGTTTATTGTTTTTACTTGAATTGTTAACATAAATTGTTCCACATTTCAAATTATCTTCTTTTCTTTTGCTAACAATTATTTTTATTTTAGTCTTATCTATACAGTTATTATCCTTTTCAATCAACTTGCTGCTAAGATTCACCAATTTATCACATGACGTATTTTTATTATTGTTTTTACGATTTGATGAATGTTTTTCACATAATGCACTAGCGGGTTTACTCCTTGACGAATCATTATTAACACTATTAACATAGTTCACTTTATCACAATTGAAGGACAATTCAGTAGTCTGGCAAATTTCCTCAAGTACAGAAAACGATATATCACTATCTTCGATTGGTAACATGCTTGAATCACTTGGGTCATTCAACTTGGAATCAGTTTTGTGGAGATGACTAGATCCCAAAGTTGCTGCATCTGGAGACATCTCAAATTCATCACGTTTATCTAGAATTCTCTTCTTGGAACGCCTGAGTGATTTCTTATGGGAATAAGTTTTCAAGATGGGCGATTTCTCCAAGTCTTCCACGTCTTCTTGTCCTTTTCTACAATTGAATTCTGAAAAGGTATTGATACTGGAACACGGCGATTTTCCATCATGATCATCATTTAACTTTGAGGAGGTCTGAAAAACAGAAATTACTTTCAACATTGATTGACTAATAAAATCTTCTCCAGTAATACAACTACATTGAATGTACAATAGACATCACAGATATTTATTTCTCGCAGTTTGGGTCACAAAATCATTCCAATCAAATCAATTCAATCCAATCATTCAATCAATTGCTCTTTATTACCTTTTTCATGTACGTATTCAAATTGATTTGTTCAACAAAATGAAATATACTTTCATAGATGAATTCTTGTACAAAACATAAACACTGATCGAGATCCCTAGCTTAAACTTAAACTTTGATCCCTTTGATACTTACCTTCAAATCAAATATTCCAATAAAATTATTCTTGACATTCCAATTCACTGTGGAATTTTGTATCTTCCGAAGTATAGAATTGCAGTAAAGGTAGCAACTCTTTAGTTGACAGAATTCAAACCTGCTTTCTGACAAAATAACTTTTAGAATTAAGATAGTTGTCTGTCGAAAGAGTGCCAATCATTACACAATTTCACAGAAATATTACATTTTTTAATAATATGAAGAAAAGCAGGATCTATCAACTCGTTTTGTTGTTTGAATAGAGCTAGAACACTCGCTACTAGCTAACAAATCACACATCAGCATTTGAACTGTGATGTAACGTTGTGATGATAGATCAGCATAAGTATAATTGATTGTTATAATATTGATCGTACAGTATATATTGTACAGACCATACATTGTATACATCGATCATATATTGTTATAGTATTGATTGTAAAATATATTTATATTGTATGCGAACACATCACTTTCTACAAAATTATGTTCAGAACACCAAAAAATTGGATGTTTCATTGTCTGTATCTCAGCACAACAGTCACAGCGGGCAAGATCCCCATTTATACATATGACTCCTGCATCTTCCAGTGCGCATCCTGTTGAGTCCTGAGCAAGTTCTTCGTGGCAGTTCAAATCCGGCTGGCCTGATTGTTGGGTCAAGTTCTGTGACACTTCCAGTCTCTACAAACTTATGCCAGTTCTCTCTCCAGGCTTCAGAGATGTTGAAATTTAGGTCAACAGAACTGCATGGAGCATTTCTAGACTTGAGTGTTTGTCTGGCCATATTTTGAAGGTCTTCATGAATAGGTTTTTATTAGTGAACAGACACTTCAGAGCTTGACACCACCATTTCTGGTGGTGGTGGGATAGGGCTCAGCACAGGCAGCCAATCTCGAATTGTCGATTTAACAGCACCAGAGACCAACCTCATAGTAGATAAACTTTATAGCCTAACTTATAAACTTTAAAAAATAATAAACATTTCAAAAATAAACAATTCAAACACAAATAAAACACTTATAAACAATTCGAAAATAAAGAAATGGCGTTACAAAACTAATGCCCGGTTTCTAGGTCGTTCATTAAGTTTAATGGATCATTAACTCACAGCTGGAGCAATGGGTTAACATTGCTCCAGCTGAGAGTTAATGATCCATTAAACTTAATGAACGACCTAGAAACCGGGCATTAGAATATTAAGTAGATAAAATTGATGTGAAAGATGATCTAAAAATGTCAAACACTAAGCAACATTAGATTATGCTAACTTTCCCAAGTGATGAGATTAGACATGCACAGAAAGTTCAGATTGATTGAAATTCCATGAAAAAAAATCATTCTATTCATGGGAAAGTGATTCAAATTCAAATAAGGTTCAAACTCACATGAACATCAGTTGTAAGTAACTTCTTCTTTGGAGAAACTGTTGATGCAACTAGAATATTCCTTTCAGAAGTGCGGTGCACTCTGTCATCATGCGATTCTTGGCTAACGCCAGAAAAATTTGAAGGCCTGAAAAAATATTTGCATTTATTGTTTCTTATTCTCGAAAAATAAAAACGATAAAGTTATAATGTCTAAAAATACTGTCAAACTCATATAAAATTTTTGGATTTTTTGATGTAATTAATTACTATTCCACGAATGATTTGAGACTTTTAAACTTAAATTATTATTAATTGCCACATTTTGTGAGGACTTAAAATTGTTTACAAATTAAAGGCAATTGGCTTTTATTGGGAAAAAAACCTAGAATGAAAGTGGGGTTTTGATCTCAAGAGGGAATTTGAAGGCCTGATAAAGATTTAATAATAAAAATATAAATTTTATGAATAGAAGGCGGTTTTTTATGCTGAATCCGCCTTATACTCATCAATTTTATTGATACTGTATCTGATTCGTTAAACTCTATCGCCATACTTACTGACGCCTGCACAACAAAATATCTCTCTAAACACTCTCAAACTGTTCAAGGCTCTCACCCCGTTCAAATCTGAAAAATTTAGCAAATACTTTTTAAATTTGCAAATAAATCGCTTAAAAATAAATGGTTTCTGAATGAGCTCACCGTTGAAGGCCTGATGATCCTTGAGAAACTCTGGAATTGAATTCCGAGGTAGAATTAGAATTGGATCCTTTTAAAGTAACATTAAAATATTTTTTACTTTTCCTTCTCTTCTTGGTACTCAATTCGGGAGAAAGCGGGGATTTAATATTTGATTTTCCTGCTTTATAATTATTCGCATTTAGATTTGATTCATCTCTATCCATTGAGCCGGAAGCCGCATCACTTAATATACTTCTTTGGTTGCTGCTTCTAAAGAAAACATGAAAAATAGAAAAGGTGGATTTATTATTATTTAAGAAAGTCAGCCATGTTAGAATTTCAGAACTACTTATTAAATTATCAATAGGCTCAAAAAATCAGGTTTTCCCAAATTGATAACATGAAACAAGGAAGCTTCAATTTATTTCAAGATTATAACTTATAGGCCTACTTCCATAGTTCAATACCTACATAACATAATAATATTATAATATTAAGAAATTGGTAGGATATTGTCGTGGGTGTGAGCAGTTAGTGCCTAATTCTTGAAAAAAAAACCGCCCAATGCTGGAATAACAGGATTGTCAAAGATTAGTAATATTGTTATGAGATAAATTGATAAGAATAACAATCGCAAAGTAGCATAGGTTTGTATCAAGCGGTCAAGGGTCATTTACTTGTTGCAGAAATCGAGATACATTGTCCCCGACAATGATTGTCTGTTCATGGTTTACCATGCACTGTTCCACAATCACATTACATACAGATTCACTACTCTTGTGGGGGCATGCAAGGATGTGTTTCTACTTCAGAAAAAGAACCTCAAAGTAATTACCTTCTCCGACCATCTGGATCAATGCAGGTCACTTTTTAGAAAGCACCAAAGTACCAAGTACCTATATCTTCTGCATGCCAAAATGAATGAGTAAAAAAGTGTTAAGGTGCATTGCTACCAGAAGCACTTAGCAGGTAATTTGGGGATCCCATGAAGCAAACTGTCTGAAGTCCAGAAGAGCTACACAATAACGGACCTCAAGCTATTCTGTGGCCTTCCAGAGCATGCAAAAACAAAAGAAGGAAACAGCTTCAAAAAACAATTAGGAGGGGACTCAATCGTCCTATCTATTCCCTGTCAGAGATGGAGAAGGAGCTACTCTTCCCTGCAAGTGTGTGTGGCAGTGTCAGGATGCCACCGAGAGAAAACTATCCACGACGCGGTCTATCTTGTAACCCCAGTCATCGGCGAGGACATAAAATAATATTCAAGCAAATAGCACGAATCTTATATAAGGATATAATGAAGTAGTTAGCCATTCACAGCGTAAACTCAAGTCAATTTATAATCCCTAGAAATTAACTGAGAATAAGATAAACTCTACTACCAATTTTAATAACTCACTTAAAGAGATAAAATGAACTTGTAAGTTGCTTGAAAACCGTTTTGTTAGTAAAGGAAGGAGGAAACAGAAGGAAAACGTATGTTAGTTCATACACAGTAATGCTATATTATATTATTCTACCAATACCAATCCACATAGAATACATCAATCATGTAGACAAACAGTAAACAAAAGATTACCTTCTAAAATAAATCTCAACGATGCAGCCAAGTTTATTCGACTACTGTATTTCGAAGAAAATTCAAATTTCTGTTGATAATAGTCCACAATTTGAAAAACAGCTAAACTTAACTTCTTGTAAATGTGGTAATCCTTCAAAACAGTATCTCGAGCAATGTACAAGCAAAACGTAACATAACCTAAAAACAACCATTACCATGTTGAAGTATCCCGCGGTCACTACAGTGCCTTCTTGATAGTAGAGTATGTCGACGCTGGTCTAGACGAACTAACGGGAACAAAGGCCTCAGGACTGATCAATGACGTCATTGTCATTGACTGATCAATGACGTCATTGTCATCTATCAGGGCTTATTTAAAATCATATAATAGAGTTGATTAGCTGAGCCATACCTTATTCCCACTTTCCGTAAATTATCGAACAGGAGTTCACAAGAAATCGAATATTATTTTATGATGACTGCATTATCTTATCTTTTAAATACAAGACTTGAAAAAATATTATTGATGTGTAAAAATTCCATAAAGAAACAAAAATAATTATTGATTAAGCACAGGAATACTTACCACATGCAAAAACTTCAATAAATGCTATTTGCAGTCAGTTGATTCTGCAATATTGAAAGATAATAAAGTTGCTGACAACAAAGATTGGACGTTTGAGCCAAGGCAGAGAAACTCAATTGTTTACTAGATAAATGGTTTCAATTCTTAATCAATCACAAGCTTCATCATTTCAAGACTAATAATTCCACACTAATATTTTTATGTCTTTAGTCATACTAAGATGTATTATAGACATCTAAGATGTATTGCGTGATTATCAATAAATTTATCTAATTGAGCTCACTTCAGACAATAATAATTAGAATAGTCATTCCACCCCATCTTACTACTTTTCCATCCAAATTTACTCAATAAAATATGAATTCACACAGTAACTGCAATTGCATCCCTAATGTAGAGCAACAATTATAAAAATGCCAATAAAATCATCTGATATATGAGCTGAGACAATAAAAAACTTGATTATCAAATGAATTTGAATGTACTGTAGAATGTAGTTGCTTATATTCATTTGGAAACTTCAGAACCAAAACAATACGATGTTCACCATACTTTTACACAATCTTACAATGGAATACTTCTACATCTGATTGAAAAATTGAATATCTTGATTTCAATAGCCTCAACCTAGAAAGGAAATGTGTAAAAGAAGTCTGATTAATATACAGTTACAAGATTGCCCAAGATTAGAGGAAGAGATGGCGAAAAAACTATTCCTCTATCAATTATTTCTCTCAATGGCCATATACTGTATTTATCACTTCATCACATTCGAATCACACTGAACTGCTGTTTACAAGAGCACCCGTTTTTACAAGTTCTTGCAACATTCCAGGAAACACTAGAGAATTCTATAACTTTCAAAATTTCTCTATTTACACAGATAATGTTGACTAAAACATTCTAGAAGACAATTTTATGGTAAGCCTGATGAAGGGAAGAGCAGGGGCAATAAACAAAAAGTACCTGTTATCAATTGTTATCTATGACTACTATCAATTTTGATAATAGGTGATGCCCTAAAACACTGCAGCACCATACGCTAATAATAATCAATTGAAACAGAAGTACTAATGACACAATGGCAGTGCAGAAATGTTTTTTCTTCCTTGCGTTTCATAACACCTTGCATTTCATAACACTACCACCATTACCTTAAGAGATTGTTCTGTCCCAGAACAAAAGCACTTAGGGTGGTTAGGGTCTGCCCTGCTTACTGGCTGGCTCCTCATTGATCCTCCAAGGGTTGTCGATGCAAATGTTAATCTGGATACCAGTGGATTTGAACACCTCTTCCAGCATTGGCTTCACAATTGTCCAGTCCAGGCCATCCTATTTTTATCTTAAATCAAATAACTTAGTTAAGTTATTTGATTTAAGATAAAAATCAAAGTTCACTTTAATTGATAAAATTAATTTAAGAAACATTAATAAGATAGAAAAACTGATGAAATATTTGAAATGGAAATTATTTGAAAATTATTATGGAAATTATTTTTTCTATCAACATTAATAAAAGTTTATTAATACCGTAATATCACAAAATGAAATGAAGTTAAGAGAATTAAAATTGAAATGCACTTAAATTAATAAAATTGAAGAATTTAATAAAAAATTTGGCTAATTTTACAATAGTTTGGACTTGAACAGGGATTTTTCAAGAATGATTTTAATATTCATCTATTCTACTGAAATTCTTATGATCTGGACTACTGATACTACTTGATAAATCGGTCTACTAAAAATCCAGGTTGCTTTTCATTTATTTTTCTATAAACGATATATTTTTTTAATGAAAGAGTGAATGAATTTATTGTATGGAGGTGAAAAATGATAATAATAGAAAGCAAAAATTATGAATAGTTATTGTGTTTGTATACGAGGAATTAAATTTCAAAAAATTTGACCCAGTTATAATTAACAATGCGCAATCAAGAGAAAATGTTTGACTATGATGATTATGATAATTATCCCCTTAATTGTTTATTGGGAGATTTTAAATGGAAAGAAAGATTATTATTAGTAGCATCAATTACTTCCTCAATCAACTTCAGAGCAAAGCCTGGCTTTTTCTAGTCTAATATATAAGCTTTTCAAAAGGAACTAAATTGGATTCCTGGGACGAATTTCCTCGATAGGTAGGAGAGAAACAAAAAGTAAAAACAAATAGGACTCACAATCAAAAAGTTTGTAAAATTACTAGAATAATAAGATACTTTTGAAACAAGTATTTTATTGATCAATCATTTTTTCATCTTTCCAAATCAAGTTTTTGCTCAAGAGTAGATCATACAGCTTTCTTGTTTTGTTCACATCAATTTTCAATAGTGGTCTCGCATGAGCAAGTTTCAAACACTTCCTCTTTTGACACTCGTTTATCAATGTATTTTTGTATTCGAGGAATGATTTCGGTGCTATCCTTTGAATAGAGCAGAAGTCCACTTCTTCTTTGTCCAGAGATTCATATCTGAAAAATGACAAGGCTGAAAATCAATTTGAGTAAATCAACAAAGAGTTACAATGGTAAAAAACAAGAATAAGACCACACTTAATTCTTACTCTCCGTCTGAACTTGACATATTTTAGATCAAAGAAAGCCTCAGAGACAACAATATAAATTCAAGAGTTATCTATATCTATAAAAATGAATGTCTGTCTGTATGTATGTATGTTCCCTATAGACTTCAAAACTACTTGACAGATCGGCATGAAACTTTGGGAATATGTTGTGTGAATATTGGGGATGGTTTCTGACCATAAATTTTAATAGGGGAGCTAATAATTATTATTAATTAATCCATTTTATAGACCTAACCTACTGAACTTGCCGGCCAAACAGCTTAAAGGAACAGCTGATAGATATCAACAATTTTTAATCATATGGCAGGCCCCTTAGCGGCGTTATTTACGCTGTCTGGAACGCAAAGACTTTGAATGTACCGTGTAGTCGAAGCCTTGCAGTTTGTCGCAAACATATGACTGGGTATGATGAAATGTAATTATGCGGGTTGATGACATCTGTTAACCAATGCAGCTAGAAATTTGAAATGCAGCCTCAGCGGGAGGTGGCGAATAATAAAATCAAAAACCTAGCATCTACCTACCCTTATAGTCGTAGGAGGTTTATATTCAGAGGTGGTGATTAGAAAAACAACGAAGGAGGCCTCTATGATCAGCTGGAAGAGCCATAGGACTAACTTCTTTCCTAATTGAAATGTAACCTCAGCGGGAGGTGGCGAATAATAAAATCAAGGAGAATTTTTATGAAAACGCAGCAACGCGCGTCGAGCCAGCTAGTATATATATAAAAATGAATGTCTGTATGTATGTATGTATGTATGTATGTATGTATGTATGTATGTATGTTCCCTATAGACTTCAAAACTACTTGACAGATCGGCATGAAACTTTGGGAATATTTTGTGTGAATATTAGGAATGATTTCTGACTATAAATTTTAATAGGGGAGCTAATAATTATTATTAATTAATTAATCCATTTTATAGACCTAACCTACTGAACTTGCCGGCCAAACAGCTTAAAGGAACAGCTGATAGAAGTCAACAGTTTTTAATCATATGGCAGGCCCCTTAGCGGCGTTATTTACGCTGTCTTTGAACAGCAAAAGGCTTTGCACTTTGCATGTAGGCTACCGTTAAGTCGGAGCCTTGCAATATGTAGGAAACATACGAATGGGTATGATGAAATGTAATTATGCCAGGTTGATGACATCTGTTAACCAATGCAGTTAGAAATTTGAAATGCAGTTTCAGCGGGAGGTGGCGAATAATAAAATAACTAGTGAGCCCAACGGGCTGGAGAACTCGCTTGCAAACAATTAATTTTTGAAAGGGAAACTCATTTGGAAAGCTTATCGTAGGGGTAAGGTAGTAACGAAAAACGGTTGCTTTGAAGATACTTATTTAAAAATTCACAAGACATCACTTTTAAGTTCAAGTTCATAGTTTATCTGATACACACATTTATTTTCCACAAAAAAGACCTACCGTAATCATATACCTATACATCAGGGCAATGGAATATATTTAGTAGATATATTTACCACATAAAAAACAGCTGTTCATAATTATATACAAATATCAGGGCAATGAAATTAGTATATCAGATAGAGGTTCTATAGAAACCTGATCACATTTATATTCACCTACAGCTGATAATAACTCAAAATATATTTTGAAATCTATTGCGAATGCCATCATATGGTAGAATCGTAGAAACAACTATTTTCTATATATAGTGATATTATAGATATATAGATATTTTCGATATATAGATATATATATCAATGAAGGTCCTTTTTGATTCGCCTCAAAAAGGATGAAGGGGTCGGTTAATTTTATTGGCCAACGAACTTGACCTGTCTAAAGATACCAAGAATCTGTGTTTCAAATTTGAAGTTGATTGATAAAGGCGTTCGTAAGTTATCGTGGAACATACCCACAAACACACAACGCCTTGATCCTCAAGTCAAAAGGAAGAACTCGCTTCGCTCGTTCAAAAACCTAGCTTCTACCCTTCTACGTAGGAGGTTAAAATTTGAAATGTTTCTTAATTCAGAGGTGGTGATTAAGAAAACAACGAAGCCTCTATGATCAGCTGGAAGAGCCCTAGGACTAACTTCTTTCCTAATTTGAAATGTAACCTCAGCGGGAGGTGGCAAATAATAAAATCAAGGAGAATTTTTATGAGAACGCAGCAACGCGCGTCGGGCCAGCTAGTTTTTTAATAAAAAGGTGAAGTTGGGACACGCTGTCCTGTATTACATTGACCATTTCTACTACTCTACCACAGAATGAATGAATTGATGAACTGATTCATTAAATTTCAGTTGAGGATGTTCATTCTGCAATTAAGACCTGGTGCTGCTGGAGGTCCTGATCATATCATCCCGGCTTATATGGTCAGAGGCTGTTGTGAAATACTGGCTCCACACTTGTAATAACTATTCAACTTGTCAATTAAAATGGCCTTTTTATGGTTTATTATGTTTGAGACGCCTAGCTCGTATGATTGAATCTCATCAAGCGATAGTTCGTTCCTTCCAAATCAGTGAGACGGTCTAAATTTATATATTACCTGTCGCATTTGGCCCAAAATGTGAAAATTCATATTGGTGAATGTCATAATTTTCCATAGGGCTACATAATTACTCTTTATGTGTCCAACTTGAAAACCACAAAAGATACAACGTTGAAATTCGTTTAAAATTAAAGATTGTATCTTTTGTATTAACAAAATACAAATTTACTTCCTTGTCTAGTCTTAGTGTGATCGCAGAATTGGAAAAAATAAAAAAGGCGAAAAATTGTGCTAATTTTAAAAATGCATGGAAACAGCTCAATATCTCTTACTAGGAAAATACTTGAGGTAAAAGAGTTAGAATTAGTGAATTTATTAGTAGAATTAGTGTCAAATTGTAGAAAACATTATGTTCTCCAACTTCACTCACATTACAACTATACAATTTCAGGTATGACATGTCATTAAAAAGCTAAACCAAAAAAAAATTGAACATTTTCTATTTTATCGTAATTTTGTTAATATTTAAAAAAATTCAGCTTGAGATTAATGCAAGATAGAGACATTTAGTTGGGTTCAAATTGTAGATAATTGAATTTTTATCGGTAAGGTACATCATATACTTCCCTGTTCAGCATTCAAATTGATCAAAGAATCGGAAAACTAAAAAATGGCGGATATTCTATGTTTATTGACTTATACAGAGTAAAGACCTTTTCAATTACCTGAAAATAGTCATTTTGTAGATATAGGAAAAACACGATATACCCGAGAAATGGATTCCAAAACTTAGGAAAAGTTTGACATGTGATAAATGAATTCGGACCGCCTTAATAAGCTGAGAAGAATGAGTTATCATTGGATAAGCTACAATCACTAGTTATGCACCATGGAGAACTGTTTTTGGGCCCCCTGAAAAAAGTTGATCACATTTGGGGATGGCAAAGTAGCGTTTCTGATAGTCTAGACTCTAGAAGAGTATTAAAAATTGTATTCCAAGAAAAAAATCCTGAAGTAAATATTTAGAAATTTGTAATCAATATCCTCACTTAAATTTTAGAACTTTTTGGTTTGCACAACTTAAATTTTGTACAACTTTGTTAATGGCTAGGCGTCGTTAAAGAAATCATTCTGTTGCTAAAGAAAAGCAAAAATAGTTTTTTGTGCAATTCTCAGTTTGAGTGTAAATTAGATAAAGCTGAAAACAGAGCCGGAATTTCGGTTTTTTGGGGGCACTCTGTAAGACCCCATGAACATTGCGCGAAAAATTCGCTGGGTTACTATCAGTTGCAGAAAAAGTTGAAGAGTCTACAGAAAAACTACAAAGAGCAGTTAATGAAGTGAACATATGGACAAATCATTGGCTCATTAAACTCAATGATACAAAGTCTGTGCATGTGAATTTCACTAACAAAAAAATCCAATATATTCCAGTTTACATTAATGAAAATGTCATTCCTCATGCAAATACTGCCAAATATTTGGGTATGACGCTGGATGTCAAGCTCAGATGGAAAGCACATGTCAAGAAGAAAAGGGAAGAACTAGGAATCAAATTCAGGAAAATGTATTGGTTGCTGGGAAGAGGATCCAAGCTGTCAGTATACAACAAAATTCTTCTGTACAAACAGCTACTGAAGCCTGTATGGACCTATGGTATTCAACTTTGGGGCTGTACCAAACCATCTAATGTACAAATAATACAACGTTTTCAAAACAAAGTACTGAGGAATATAGTAAATGCTCCTTGGTACATCAGGAATGCTGATCTTCACCGTGATCTTCAAGTGAAGACAGTCACTACAGCGATAGAGAGGTTTGCAGCTAAGCATGAAGAGAGACTCCACCAACATGACAACATTGAGGCGATCCAGCTGCTTGACGTTTGTGATCTGGTCCGGAGGCTCGACAGAATAAAACCACATGAGCTAGTGAAGTGAAGTGTGCTTATGTGTTAGTGTACAAAAGAAGGTGATAGTGTAAATTTCAAGCCTTGAAACGTGATCAAATAGTAACCAAACCTAATTATTATATAAGTTTGGTAATGTCTCTACTTAGTAAAATTAGGATAAAATAAATAGCTTATTAGTTTCTAACTAGGTGCTAATTCAAATAATAGGAAAAAAAATATCCTCACTTAAATTTTAGAACTTTTTGGTTTGCACAACTTAAACTTTGTTAAAGAAATCATTCCTGTTGCTAAAGAAAAGCAAAAATTGTTTTTTCGTGCAATTCTCAGTTTGAGTGTAAATTAGATAAAGCTGAAAACAGAGCCGGAATTTCGGTTTTTTTGGGGGCACTCTGTAAGACCCCATGAACATTGCACGAACAATTCGCTGGGTTACTATTTTTTCCCCGAGAAAAAACCTCTCGTGACTGGACTAGAAATTCGTAATTTAAAAAACCCTATTTTGAACTACAGATTAGCTATATTTTACGCATCAATGCTGTCTTATTTTGTAACAAATAATGCTCTAAAATAATAAGATGCTCTAAATAATATGGATTTTGATCATCTAAGACCCCATAAACATAAAAGAATATTTCGAATCATCGAAGACCCCATAAACGAATATTTATAGCTATTTTTTCTCTAGTTTAGGAGGACGGTGGTGGTTATTCAGTTGGAAAAAGGGATAAACGTTCGACAATTTTTAGATCTGTAGGAGAAAGAAAAGCAAAAGAAAGCTGATTTCATAAATTAAAATTTCGTCTAGGGTCAGAGTGTATATTTATTTAATGACTACGAATAGATGTATCTACTTAATATGTCTATCAATAATGAATAGGGTGTTTAGTTTCGGATGTTACACATTGCTATAGTTATGTTTATACGGTTATTCATTGTTAATTCTGGTTATCAATATCAGCGATAGATAGTGAAAATGTAATTATCTTTAATAATAGATATTATAAATAATAGAAGGAAAGAGGATGTTGTTGAGGAGGACCCGGTGTAGACAAAAACTCAGAATTGGTGATGGGAAGCTGGGTTAGTTACTTTTGGTGAAAACCCGAAATGAATATGACTTTCCAATGTAATTTATAAACACAAGACGTCATTTTTTGTTTTGCAAGTTTTGAAGGGGTTTAGCTAGGAATTAGACTAATTGAAACACCACAGTAGGCTACTGAATGCAGGAGGAAAGCCTTCCCTACTGAAAAACACGTTAAATATTGCAAACAAATTACCCCGGCATTTCATGCACAGCAATGGGCGGAGCAGGACGTCGGAAAGTACTGCCCAGGATGGATTCGCCATTTTCCAGTCGTCTGACCACAGGAATCGCCTGAATTTGTTTATTACTTTCATTCCTCATTTTTGACATTTCTTCGTACAGATTTGCAGCAGCCAGTGTTGTGATTCCCCGTTCCCTGTAGTTGCATAGCGTGCTAAGATGGCTCTTCAGTTGATTCAATCGTTGGTATCCTTTCATAAAGTCGTCATACTCTTTAGATGAGAACAATCGTTTGAGTAAAACAAGTCTTTTTGCAAATCTCTTTCCAAATGTAGTCTGAAATTTAAAAAATCATAAGATAAGAAAATAGATTCAAGTGTTTGGAATAATAAAAGTCCATTTAGAACAGAATTTTAAATAATAAACAGTAGTTCTGTTGCTATCGCTTAGCTAGAATCTACAGCTCTGGCTCTCACCGTTTAAATGAGTAATGAACCATTAGATGTTTTTTTTTAATAGTAAAAAGAAAATGCAATGACAAATAATAAATAATATTGTATGACCTGGCTGGCTCAAGTCTGGTGTCAATGACAAGCAATTTTATAAATGGAAACAAAATGTTGAAAGCCAAACTATAATGCAAATAATAACTGCATGTATCAGCCTGTAAAATCCTAGATTTTCTAGAATACTCAAGTGAGGATGAAGCCATGAACTTTGAAATGTGTGTTTTGTCTATATTCGTTAAGTTTTAGGAAAAGAGTGCCGTATTCTGAGTCAGCTTCAGAATTTGTTTCGGTGGGCTTGGCATACTGATACAATTCTGTTAGTTCAGTGAGGAAAGCAATCACAAACCACCTCACTCCTCGTTTGTATAGTAAGCTCTTTGAACTTAACCAAACGGTTCAGGTTTGAAGAGTCACCTACAGTCAAATCGGCTATGATACTATATACATACATACATACATAGTAGAATATATAACATTTTCTTTCCATTCAACATATAATAGAAAGGTTCTGCAACATTTTTGAGGACAAATCAAAATAAAAAATGATGACAGATCAAAATAAAAAATGCTAGTCTGAGATGATGAAGCATGCAGCCTAATTGGAATTTCCACTTGATCTCACATGATCGTTAATGTTGCACTTAGTATTGCAGTAGGCCTACTTTATGGACTGGCTTTTCAATAACCAATGTATGGATAATTTTATGAACTTACGTATTCAATATATGAATAATACAATTAAATTCCATAAAATTTATATATAATGACAATGGTGGCTTTTGAGGGGTAACAGCAGGTACAGCCCGGCATACCGAGCTCTGATGAATAATCATGAAAGTTGTCTTAATTTATTAAATTAAAAAAGAAAGGACGCTATTTTCCCAGCATAATTTTGATTATTACAATGTTTAATATGCAGATTAAAACATCACAATGCTCATTTGCCGCTTTAAGAATTCCCCTCAAGCAAGGATTTAGCAAGCACTTACTGGTGCTAGCACGGACTTATTGGATGTACCTAGCGGGTGGTTGCCAAGACAATATCTAGCAAACAGCATAGCTTTAGTGTGAAGTAACAATGACCAAGTACCGCTAATGAGGGTAACCATCTCTGGGCAACCCTGTGGTAGCCACCACCACAGGCGACCATTTTCGTATTTAGTATGTTAGTAAAAATTACAATCAGCGATCGATCTGAGCCGACTGATTATGAAGCTAAGAGAAGTTCATTGTCTAAGTTATTATTAATTATTATTGTCTTTGTTAGTTCGGTTATGTTACTACATTTATGTTGAGCACTTGAGCTGTTTATTAAGAGCGTGTAAGTATGACATGTTGCCCAAAAAAGATTTAATTTGCATTTTACTTAATGCAACACCATTTTGTAAGTGGTCAATGATCTTGCTCTAATTTCCCAATGAGAAAGAACTTCTGAAAGAATAATTCATAAATCCTAATTATTAAAAAATCATAATTCTGAATCCATTAATTATTACAGTAATGGATACCACACCATCCTGACATTATAAATATGCATCCCTCAAGGATAGGAAGTGGATCTGAATTTCGAAAAATAGCGTGAATGGTGAGTTTTGTATATTTTTTCTAGGACGGTATAACTGGGAAAATGAACTTTAAATGACGTTGCTCATTTTCACTTTATTAAAAACATTTATGTATTTTTAAGACATAAGAAGGTTCCACCTTCTCTAATGGGGTATGAAAATAGATGAGAGCGTGGGCATTAAATTTCTGGACGTTGGGCTCACCAGCTTTTTCACACTAGAGCCGCTACTGTATTTATCTAGAAAGACACGTATCAAATGCAGGCCCATAGACAACATAGAAAAGTGATAGCCGAGTGCCGTAGCAGGTATCTGTTCAATCAAAGATAAGCTACAAAACTCCTTGGGGCTCTTTGTAAGGGTGACCGATTGGATTTGCCAGCAAAAAAGACTGTTCTCTACTGTAAAATCACTTCCCGGTGGTTCGGAACCCACCTAAAACTGTAGGTCTAACTCATCAATCATCATCATCATCCAACTCATTACCCACGCACAGGTATCAGACCTATGTGGGCTTCATCCTCAAAAAAAAAAAAAAATAGCTAGGGCAGCTGGGGCTCTAGCCCGTTCCCTCCAACCAAGATAGGCTCTCAAAAGGCTTAATCTAGCAAAAAAGGCACACTTGACAAAAGAACCCCCCCCCCCCCCATCCACTTCCCTTCCCGGGACCACAGGCAAACTCGCGAAAATTTCATACATCATACACTTGGAAAAACGTGCCCTCCCATGATCTAATTCTTGTCCTACCGATATCATTTAAGAGGGGGGGGGGGGGGAATTGTGTTTCATTGGTATAGTTTTAGAGGAAAAGTAATTATTGAAATGACGATGAGACGAACTTCTAGTTAATTATATTCATGATTATGATTAAATACTGCCACAATACGAGTAATTCAATACGATTGATAAAACCAATTATTATACATTCTACAACATTAAAATAATGATTAATTACAAAGCACTGATCCCATACCTCAACCGTTTTCATATAATTTGCAATCTTGGAATAATCAAGGAGGCCAAATCTTTGAACGAGTGACTTTCTCCGGTGTCGTTCTTTCAAACGATGCATGTAGCCTTCAACAACCGATAAAGACAGTTCTTTTAAAAGTTTTCCGTCCACATCATCATCAGGAGTCTCCAGAATTACCTCATAATGAAGCATGTTGAGTGTTTCTTCAGCCCCATTGTCGAATTCCACATCAAACTCAGTCCTATAAGCATCAAATCCAGCTCGCTTTCCATGAATTTTTGAATTATCATTTTCTGGCAATTTTTCAGGACAACTCACACTATAAGTATTAGATGGTTTACCATTGGGGTGAATATTAGCAGGTTTTGTTTCTAAGGGGATTGTATCTGGGGAACACGATACCCCATACACACTATCAGTCTCTAGCTTTAAATAGTTTTTAGCACTAGATGAACAAGCAGATTCCGGATTATTCAACTTATAAGTATCTAAAGTTGTACTTGTTCTACAGTGGATTACTTTTGATATTTCAGTGCTAAAAGTTGAATTGCAATCAAATTCCACCTCCTTTTTTATTTTCTTAATATTATTGTTTTGAAATTGTGAACTTTCAGTGAGTAATTTTTCACACTCAAGTTCACAAGTACTGTCCAAAAAATGAAAATCAGCAGGATGAAAGCTAAAGTTTGTAAAACTACCAGACTCGGATAAACTAGGAGAGCTATCACCAAACCGTTCACATCTATTTACAGAAATGGAAGTTATTTTTGAAAGCCCACTGTTGACACTAGTTCCAACTGAGTCATAGATCCTTTCAAATTCCACCATATTTGATGAAATTTTTCCTTCTTTTATAGTTTCTAGATTTGGTGAATTAGAGTTATCACGGACAGTCTCACCACATCTACAAACCCTATCTGATAACAGTCCTGGACATAGGAACAATTTACACTTGAAGAAGTTTTCGCGAGCTTTTTGTAATAAATCACTTAGGCCAACTAATTTGGGATTATCAATGAAGTGATAATAGTAGTGTCGTTCACATTCATCAGGCGATCGTCCTTCACAACGCTTAGAAATAGCTAACCAATCTTGTCCGTATATCACCATAGCTTCAAGAAGATTCACTTCCTCTGCTAATGACCATGAACCAGCTGCATTTACATTTACATCATTTTCCATTCCTCCTAAAAAAAGAATAAATACATTAATTATTATATAACCATACCAAAAAATGTACCGTATTTGTTTTTAGTATAATAAATTAATTTAATCTGAAATTTTATAATGCAGAGAAGACTACTGAAAAGACATACGATCAAAGTTTGTTGAAAATAGATAGTTATGATTATATTTTCAAAGGAAACAGAATTTATTAATTTCGAATTTCCTCAAAGTGCTATTAATTCATACTAATGACTTCCGCAATGGCGGATATTGACAACAGAATAGAATGGCTAATGAAAATCGATGAATGCTACTGTACAAAAATATCAGTCACCACCGGGAATCGAACCGCGTACCTCCCAATTGCCGGTCGGGCGCCTTAACCACTAGATACAGTGACCCTTCTGCACAGCAGCACTCATTTTAGACTTGGCCATACCGGCTCGTATCTCATAAGTTAGTTTGAAGTACATGACAATTTAACAAATTGACAAATATACGGAAACAGAATTTATTAATTTTGAATTTCCTCAAAGTGCTATAATTCGTACTGAAGACTCCCCCAATGGCTAATATCGACAACAGCATAGAATAGTTGATGAAAATCGATGAATGCTACTGTACAAAAATATCAGTCACGGCCGGGTATAGAACGGCGGAGCTGCCAATTGCCGGTCGGGAGACTTAACCTCAAGGTCGGTCACTAAAGTCTAGTGGTTATGGCGCCCGACTGGTAATTGGGAGGTCCACGGTTCGATTCCCGGCGGTGACTGATATTTTTGTACAGTAGCATTCATTGATTTTTATCCGCTATTCAATGCTGCTGTCAACATCCGCCATTGCAGAAGTCTTCAGTAAGAATTAATAGCATTTTGAGGAAATTCGAAATTAATAAATTCTGTTTCTGTATATTGGTCAGTTTCTTAAATGGTCAATTACTTCAAACTTATTTTTAAAGGCTTAACTATTTTAAAAAGAAAATGAAAAGAGTTGATATTGCTGTTCGTTCAATTAACAATGCAACTGGGATGGGAAGATCACATAGATAAGATCAAGATCAGATAAATAACTTAAAATTGAATAAAAATAAAATACGCTATCACTGAAGCCTTAAAAAAAATAATAATTTGAAAAACAGCATCCCGTAAAGAAGTGTAAATGGATCATAGCAAAGATAAGGGCACAAATGATGAATCGTAACCGCATAAGGGCGCCCGGCCACCGAATGGTGTGCTGTGCTGGAATAGCTGTGCAAACCAATGTCTTTCAACAAATGGCCGGCAACGAAAGTGGTATTGAGCTCATGAGCTGTGCTGGTGGCCGGGAGTTTATTGAAAGCCATTGGTTTGGATTAAACAAATGCCCCCAGCACAGCACATCTTTCGGTGGTTGGGTACCCTTATTCTACACTATTCTGTTGATATAGAAATCTACACCAATATTTCCCAACCATTGGTACAAACACAGCTATAGCGACCGGCAATTGGGAGGTCATCGGTTTGATTCCCGGCAGCTGCTGGCCGAACGAATTATAAAGACTCATTCCCCTTAAATAAATGTTCATCAAACAACAGTGATGCTACTGAGAATTAAACTAAAAAAGTTGCCAACGATTTCAATTCATTTTTTGCTAGTGTAGGGAGTAAACTACAGGGTGTCTACTAGTTCTTAATTGTAAAATTCCCGACTTTTTCCCGACCACATTTCCAAAATTCCAGACCTCAAAAGTTCTATAAACCCCCAATTTTACTTCAGGTAATATATTCCACGACATTTCGATTAACGGCGGTAGTAACTAAGACTCTTTTACCTAGACATTGTAAGGGACTCCTCGGACTTGCGGATATGAGAATCCAAGAACGGCGGAGGCAGATGCAACACCGCTAGCGTGAATTAGTCTGCAGTGTTGATTGCTTACATACACAGGAGTGGATCCAGCAGCAGATTTGGGGGGGGGGGAAATACCTATGTGGGTGTGCATCACCAGGCACCATGATGGGGGGGGGGGGGGGGTGTTGGTGGGGTGGCCCGGGGTGTTTTAAAATGAGGCTTAAAATCGTGAATTTGAAGCAATTTAAGGTGAAAGGTTTAATTGAAATAAAACCAACTTTCTAAATTCAATTGTTCACCTATTGCCTGTAATGATATAATATTATACTGTTAATACAAAATGATTCATGATTAAATGCCTTTACAACGTCCTATACTGCCAAAAAATCTAACAGCCACCCTTCAGGGGAATTGACCTGCAAATAAAAAAGAAAATCACCCACTTCGGGGCGATGTAGGCTGATAACTCCATCAAAATAGCAAGTAGCTACATATTCAGTGGCGGATCCACCGGGGGGGGGGGGGGGGAACCCCCCCCCCCCAAACGGATGGAAATGATAGAAAACAGTGAAGAAGTGGAAAAGAGATGCCAATAGAAATTGGTTGGAGTAAGATGAAAATGAAAAAAGACTAAAAGGGTAAAAAATAAGGATAGAATTGAAAGTAGAAGAAAATGAAGGAGATTTTTCAAAGTTGTTGACAAGTCAGGAAAATGAGACAGCAATGCCTAACCAACAATTAATTTTCTATTGCAAATATTGTGTACTTCAGTACTTGGTCTGAAAATTATGCCAGTTCTGAAAGGGTTTTCTGGATTCTGCAGCTTATCAATAACTTACATGGCTGAGGACTACTATGGCAGAAAAAGCAGACTTGTTTCATTAGCACTGCTTTACATTCACTCAGATAATCGCCCTAGAGCTTAGATCTTGGATCCTCAAAAAATTGTTAGGAGATTTTGGCTGATTACAGAATAGTTTCTCAATTGCAAATAATGTTTGTAATTTTTTTGTTAATTTCATTTTTCATTAACAGATGGGGTCAGTAGCATAACTGGGGGGAAATCAGGGGGATATTCCCCCCCCCACGAATAAATGAAAATTTGGAATTTTTAGCAGGCTATTGTGAGACAATTTTTGGCAAGAATCAAAGATGTCTGGAACCACTAAAAATGTGGTTTTTAGGAGTTTTATTTTAAAAAAGTTTTCAAGGAGTACCCTTCAATTATTTTGAAAGAAATTTTCAATTAGCCCAAGGTACACTGTACATTACCCCAATCAGGAGCAGTGAGGGATCAAATACAGAAAAGTGGAAGTTTCAAGTAAGGTCCCAGATCTCCCATTGACAGTAGCACAAGAACTAGACAAAATTTACTTTGACACATAACGTGGGTTGAAGTGTTAAGTTAGAAGAATTAATGCCTAGAATCACTTGTAGGCATGTAGTTTTAGAGAGGTAATTTTTCAAAATAATTCTCAGGGAGTTCCCCAAACCCACGTTCTGAAATGTATATTGCTTCAATTTATCGTTAGAGGTCTACTACTCCAAATTACAAATTACTATTGAAAGTATTTTACCCAGACTCTAACCCTCCCGGCAACATCCCCTTCCCTAGACTGACCCTGTAGTTATGCCACTGCTTTGTGTGATGTAACGATACACATTAAAAGGTTATTAAAATTTGTATTTAAAATATCATATCATTATCAGGCAATAGGATAGGTGAACCATTAAATTTGGAAAGTTGGTTTTTATTTCAATTGAAAATACCCTCAAATTCACGGTTTTATGCCTCATTTTCAAACATGTACAAAATGACATTTGATTATTTTATTGCAAAAGTGTATTCACTAATTCTTATTGTTCCCAGCTACACATCGAATTATTCTTGTGTTTCCTTGTTAGCCAATTTAATTATGCGCTCGTAACAAAAGTATGTCAAAATACGTGTTACAATCAATTTTCTCATTTTCCCGACCAAATTAAAAAAAATTTCAAAATTCCCGACCTTTTCCCGGTTTTTCCCGACCTATAAGAATTCCCGACCTTTTCCCGACCAGTAGACACCCTGAAACTAGCTAGTTCAATCGAAACAAGGGGGGATCCTGTAATCAATGACTCAAATTATGCACTAAATTCAAATTTTGTTTTAAATCCCGTAACTGAACAGGATATCATGCGACATCTGTCCGCCTTGCGTAGCGGTTCTGCCCCTGGCTACGATTTTATTTCTGCTTCCATTCTCAAGTTCAATATACATCTCCTCATCAAAACTCTCCTCTACCTTATCAATTTGAGTAAATAGCAATGTTTTTCCTGATCCTTTTAAATTAGCGAAAGTTATACACCTATTCAAATCTAGCTGTCATACTGACAACAATAACTTCAGGCCCATTTTCCTTTTGAGTGTTTTTAAAAAATCTTAGAAAAGATTGTGAAGAACAATTAATGAATTACCTCCAAATAAATCAAATACTGTGTGTGTGTCAATATAGATTTAGGCAGGACAAGACTATCACTGGTGTCCTCCATGATGTTAATGCAGAAGTCAATAAAGCCGTTTCCAAAATAATAAGGCTTTGATGATATTTTCAGACTTGGAAAAGGCTTTTGATTCAGAATTTGAGACAGTATTCTATTGAAAAAACGGTAATTGTGCCGCAGATGTTAGCAAATAAAAAATCACTTGAAACTTCACCAAATTGTAGTATCATGTCTCCTGATCACAATTATCAAGTTTTTAAGTGTCGGTCTCAATTAAATAATTAATTATTCAATTTTGAAAACCTACCTTTCGAACAGAGCCCCAAAATGACTACCTTCAGCAATTAACTTTAATTGAGTGTTTAGAATGCATGAATCTTTGCAACACAATAATTTGCATTTTAATTTATTAATTATTTACTCAGTAATTTATCTACTTAATAATAAAAGCATTTTCAATTTGTTCCAAAATCTCATCACTTGATGCATTACATAACCTGTAAACAGCTAGCCACAGGGCCACAGCCTGGGTTTTAGGCTTTTGGATGTGCAAAGCCTGCAAACATTTCGCGCATGCGCAGAAGCGTAGTCTGCGTGAATGGAACGAAGTGGAATGGAAACTGGAATGGACCTGCTTAACCAAACCTTTCCTAACCTGGCTAGATGTGACTGAACCACCTTTGAAATACCTTTAAATATTTACCTTTAAACCTTTTAAATATTTACAGAGGTGGTTCAGTCACATCTAGCCAGGTTAGGAAAGGTTTGGTTATGCAGTTCTATTCCAGTTTCCACTGATGTTCTGATGTAGATGGCACTGATATAATCCATTGGCACTAATCCTTGATGGCACTCCATTGCTCTAACTATCTGTTCGTCTATGATGTTATGCTTAAGGCTTTTCAGAGCCGTATTTATGTTCAAAAGGTGAGTTTTTAATATTGAATAATTAATTATTTAATTGAGACCGACACTTAAAAACTTAATAATTGTGATCAGGAGACATAATACTACAATTTGGTGAAGGTTTCAAGTGATTTTTTATTTGCTAACATCTGCGGCACAATTACCGAAAAAACTTGAAGAAATTGGTGTATGGTGTTCAAGCCTGGCCTGGTTCTGTAGCTTCCTTTCAGACAGGCGACAGAGTGTATCTATAGCATCCATCACTACAGAGATTGGTGTGGACTATGGGGTAATCCAGGGGGGTAGTACTTTGGGTCCAGTGCTCTTCCTGATCTATATCAACAATATCTCCAAATTAGCTCTCAATGGAAAGCGTTTGCGGTAATTATATAGAAACGTTACTTGTTGAATTTTGTGGTGAATTTTTTTTGTGACATCTATACACCCCAGGAAACAATAATCCGTTGGAATTTTTTGGGGGTCGCGATTATTTCACAAAAAAATTGAATTTTTCGAAAAAAACATTTTTCATAAAAATTTATATTTTTATTTGAAAAATTCATAATTTGCAAACGTGTGAGGAGTTCCAAATCTTAAAACAATGTAAACCAAGTGAATAAAACATTTGCAAAACACTACCTTCCCCAAACGCAGTGCGCGCAAAGCGCGCATAACCAAACCTAACCTAACCTAGCTAGATGTGACTGAACCACCTCATACCTTTATTATTTTGGTAATTATATAGAAACGTTAGTTGTTGAATTTTTTTAATATAACAATTCCTAACCTAACCTAACCTAGGCTAGATGTGACTGAACTACTTCACAAAAGACCAAACCACGCGCCTAACCTTTGCTATCATGAATATATAAAATACATGCATATCTAAAACTCACCAACCTTGTGGTCCATCCCTCTCAATGTGATTTGGTGTTCTCAAAAAAAGACCCCACTCTGGCTGACCCGGCAAACCCGCAAATTCTTGCCGCCTTCTTGCCAAGCACCACCTTCTTCTGGCATCTAAACATGAGAGTGCCCCGATTCACGTAGAGATCATCTCCACAGTTCGGACAGTCATTTTTTTCTTTTATCACTTTGTGATGTATTAAAAAATTAAAAATGTCTTCATCATTGAATCTTATCGACTCCAGAAAAGTCACTTCACACACGCCATAAATTACCACACAACAATACCTTGAGCAAACACACAAAAACAGATAGATACACCAGGACACCCAGTACAAGAATGACTAGGTTTTTTCTTCTTCAAGTAACTTACTTAATTTCCGGAAATTATAAAAAGCGAAAATGATTTTTTTTTTGTTTGTTACGCTTTTACGCAGAAACTACAAAACCAATTATTATAAGAAAATTGACTTTTATTTTAAGAATATTGCAAAAGATATAGGACAGATTTTATTTAAAATAATAATTTTTTTTTAAACATTGTTAGGAAAATCGATTCTATTCAAAAGGGAAACACAGCTGATACAAATCAATTAAAATGTTCCAATTCATTAGAACTGAGAGAAGGCATGCCTCATCGCATGCCTCATAGCCGTGCCTCATCGCATGCCTCATAGCCGTGCCTCAAACAAGAATTCTTTATTAGTGAGTCAGCTGATTATCAAACTTGAAGAAAATCACGATTTTTGACACTGCGGATTTTCACAAATGGAAATATTTTCTTGCGCCTAAGAAAAATAGTACCACTGGAAAACTTAAATTTTAATGAGAAATAATCGCGACCCCCAAAAAATTCCAACGGATTATTGTTTCCTGGGGTGTTTAGATGTCACAAAAAAAAATTCATCACAAAATTCAACAAGTAACGTTTCTATATAAATACCGCGTTTGCTTTTTCCTGATGATACACTAAGCTTATTCAGGGGTAAGTAATGGGAGGAGGTCCAGGTTAGAGCTTTGCAAGACCTTATGCTGGTGAAGAAGTGCTTTGATAATTATATTATAATTACCTATAAATATGTTGCCAATCAAATCTGCACACTATTTAGGTGTTATGCTATTATGTATCACAATACAGATTTACTCAAATCATCACTCCATTATTATAAACTTCAAAAATGCTTTAAGAAGGAACTGTTTTGTTTTTTGAAACTATAGGTTAGGTAGTCAGCTGTATTCTTTGGTTACCACTTTACCAGTTGTCCGACCCGTCAGTTACCCCATGCGATGCACGACATATAGACGAAATCTGAAAGAATTAACCGGAAACGGCTGATATTTTATCAGTTTACCTAAACAGAGTAAATTCTAGAACAAGGAAAAGACTACACAAAAATTCATAGAGAAAGCAGATAACATAGAGTAGTGTGTCAATGCTGTAGTTTGTCGAGGTAGTGGTGGTCCTGCAGATGCAACGCAATAAAGAAGATCAATAAGGCATTGCTTTAATTTTCGAGTAGAGTGAGAGTGAGAGGATTTCAGTTTGGATTTGGAGGTTAAGTTGTAAAATACATACATAGTAGCTAAAATAATTTTGATTAATATTAATTATTATCCACAGCAGTAATTCAAAAACTAAGTCCTTCATAGGAGAAAGGTGATCAAACAAGAAGATTTACATTTACAAAATTATGATGAATTCGTCAAAAACCGAAAGTTGTACGATTACTAACTTTAACTTTTTGATGTGATAACTCATCAATGTACCAGGTACGATACATTTGATCTGAAATTGAACCTTAAAACAAATATTACCCAAATTATAAGTTACTTGAATCAAGTTCATCTATTTATCTTTATTCTTATAATTAAGGGTAATTATTTATATTAAGGGCTTCAGAAGGAAATCGTTTGAAACATTGAAACCTTCACAAAATTTTGACGAAACCTTGGGCTATATTTTACTTTACATGCCCAGCTGGTTGGCTTTAAATTTCTGTTTGCAATTGATGGCAAAACCATGACTATTTTGCGGCGCTCAATGAACTTATCGTTAATTTTTGAAAAATAATTTAAATTTGGCCTACTATCCCCTCTCAGTTTGATGGTCATTACATAGGCCTACGCCTACCTCACAAATTATTCGATCAACAATGAAGCTATCCTAAAATTAACCTAATTGATAGTATAAATTCGGAATTTGTACCGCCACATTCGCAATTCTTCATTTATTCATATTAAAAATTGTCTGATTGGTATGACAGCAGTCAAATCAAATCATCCTTATTTCACAATAACATATTCATTTTACATAACAAACTGAAATTATTTTCTTCCTGCTAATGCTTCTAATGAATGCTAGGCTAACCGAGCTGCTCCATTGAAAGTGCTTTTGGAGCAATCCTATTCCAAGAAGTTGAGTTTACTCTCATTTCTTTAAAATACACATGTCTGGTGAGGTTAGGGCTTGCTGAAGGCATGCGTTAAGGTTGGGTAAGGTTTTGTCAGGCAACCGATAGTAATTTCGTATGGCTTTTAGTGGTGGGGAGACCCTTACGGGTAGTTCCACCTCGCCGTCTTCTAACGACTGCTTTTTTATATGCAACTGGGACCTATGGCTTAACGTGTCCTCCGAAACACGGGAGTGGCTCGAGAAAAATATCTTTGACTCAACTGGGATCGAACCAAGGACCTTTGGCTTATCAGACCAGCGATAAGCCACTCGGCTACGCCGACTCCAAGGCAACCGATATATGCACTGAAACCGCCTTGAAGAGCTGAGTAAAATGCGAGTGAGTAAATCACATGATAGATAGGATGAATATTTCATATTCTCCAACTTCGACTTTACTTTATAATGCCTCATGCCTGACTTGTTCCGAACAGTCAGTCAGTCCTGACTCACAGATTGAACACCGAACCTCAAAATTACTAGATCAAAATAGTAAAATGTTATATACATAATAATACTCGTATATATGTTCATTTCTGGAACAATACGCATTCCAAGAACGTATTTTTAAATTTTCTTAAAAATGCGTCTTATGTGGGTAGGCTATTGACATATAAATTTGGAGGTCTAATGGAATATAATACTTATTTATAGTGCACATTTTTTTCAGAGAATACCAGCTGCTGATTGAGCTGTAGTTGAAACTTGCTGCTGGGTCAATCTAGTTTATGGCTGGTGAACAATGTATCACCCAGGTGAGCTTTCTTTTCAATTTCAACATCAATATAGTTTTCTTTTAATTTTTTGCTTCTGTTGATGCTGTATTAAAGTTAAAAATTGCTATTAATGCTAATAATTTAATGGATTCTTGCATTCTACCATATCGATACTAGGTACCTTGATCTCCTGTCGGAGGTTTGCTATCATCACAACTATCCGTATTTTATTGAATGCCGACCAAAACAATACATTGTTGATACATCCAAACCAATCCCTCAAATGTTTAAACCAGGACCGATCTTCATTGGTTGGGTTACATCGAGTTCGCTGCTAACTGTCTGTTAGTCGAGTTCAGTGCCTTTATGGAAACCTGAACATTATGATATGAATTGATCACTCATGTAACAAAAACAAACCAAACTATATGATGGATCCCCTACAACACTTATGTACTTATAAACAGTAAGAAATAGGCTTTAAAAAGTCTATTTTCCTAAAGTTGCATTAAAAAGTGGCTTTTCTGCATATGTTTATTTTAAATTTTTTAATTTTAATTTTTTTAATTGATTACAGTACGCAAAATAGGTAATTCCAAACCAGATCTTCTTTCCCCACGCTCAGATCAGCTGGCGTTTGGAAAGTAAAACAGCTGATTTACTTTCCGCATGCCAGCTGATAGAGCATGTTCTGTTCTGTTTTGTTATGTTTAGTTTACATTTAATATTACTGTAGGAAAAATTTAATGTGTAATTCGAGCGCAAAGTACTCTTCCTGAACTCAAGAAACTTTTTTCTCTTTGCACTCTTGTTACACAAATAGCTATTCCATGTCCCTTTCCATCATGATTCCGATTTTAATTGTGGTGATTGTTTTGACTATTAAATGATAGATATTTATATTATTTATGCATGTACTACAGTATTGTATTCAATGTTGATGTATTTTGTTGGATTTTTATTATTTGCTGTGTGTTGTTTTTAATGATTCTGACTTAGCCTGTTATATGTTATTTTGGCTCAATAAAATGAATATGAATACAGTGTTAATATTGAATCTGGGCCTGGAGAACTTAATACCTTTTTCCTGAATGAAGTACATTGAATAGTGGAACAGGATTTACTGTGAGAATAAATTAGCACTTCTACTTCATTTGCAATCTGCAAAATTATTTTTCTTCTTCATTTTCTCTCTCACTCTCTCTCTATCAGAATGCAAATTCTCCAAATCGAGCTTCAATTCAAATCCATGGTTAGCCAGAAGAGTCGACGGAATTAATCATGTTCTATAAAGGCGAACGCGCAAAGCAACATACGGACGGAGCAAAAATCATTCCACATGTTATCAAACTTTGCAACGCACTTGCAAACATACGCAGACAGATGGATGTCTGAGTGCATTGCAACATTTAATAACATGGAGAGAGATTTTTGCTCAGTCTGTGTGTATACGCCCGTCTGTTGCTGTGTGCGTTCGCCTTAATAGGGGAGGCCTTCCAAGAAACTAGTTGAAGAAGAATTTCTCTATCGAATTGGGTCTTGAAATTGAATTGGAGATGAGGGAAAAATTTTCAATGTGGAATAATGAGCTTTTAGTGAAGGTTAAATAATTGTACTTCAATGATTTAAAATACAATGTGCTTTACTGGCCGTATCTCAAGATGTACAATCTTGTATATTGAATTTGAGAATATGAGGTAATTATGGTACTTTTTATTTGCTGAATGGTAAGATAAAAACTAACCAACAAGGCCTAATACAGGTATTCACATATGCATTTGTAGCAGGTCTAGAATATATCAGTTGAGTATTTACTTTTTTTCAGAGATTAACACCTGCTGACTGATGTTATTGAAACGTGCTGCCGGGACAAGTTAGTCTATGAACAATGTATCAAGTATCAGGTGAGCTTTCTTTTCAATATCAACCTACCAAATCATGATTTGTTTCTATTGATGCTGTATGAAAGTTACAAATCTATATAGTTAATACGTGACATGGAAACTTTGTAAACCATAACGATATTTTGTTTTAAGATTTACCCCCACATATCATCCCAACACGAGGAATTGCAGGGGGCAAAGCCCCACAAAAAATGTCTATCGCACAAGAAATTGCAAGGTGTGCAGGGGGCACAGCGCAAATAAACAAATTCTACAGTTGTTGGTACTATTATATGATTGTCACCATTATTGATGGTTTATATGCCACCATTAAATGATTGTACCATTAAAATTATGACCATTAAATGGTTTCAATAAAAGAAAACTTTTAACATTTAATAATCGTGCGAGTTCGCACAGGTTCACCTAGTTGCTTTTAATTCCAATAATTTAATAGTTATAAAAATATTGTTACATTCCACTGATAGATTTTCATTGTAAATCTAATAATTGACTCTCAACTGGTATACTTTTTAGTAACAATAACTGGTATCATGGGGTCTGGTATCTGGGGTCATTTTAAAAAAAAGGAAAGTCATCTTTTCAACAAAAAAAAATCATCTCACTGTACACTTTGGTTAAAAGCATCATAAATAATCATTCTAATCGAATTTTAAACAGAATATAAATTCTATTTAGGTGAAAAATATTTATTAATTCAAATTCATTGCCATCAAAAAATCACAATGAAAATTTTACAAGCAAACAAAATTACAAAAGCAAAAATGTCCAAAACATACATATTTGTAGCACGGCCACAAAAAGAAAAACTTGAGTACTAGCCGTGAGTTCATTCAATATATATTTTTTTAAATTATAGTAGGTATTGATGGAAACGAATTTTTTTTTATCCAATTCTAAAACACAGAAGAGATGAGAGAAAAGAAAATGACGTAAGAGAAAGTGAAAGAAGAGATAATGAATTAAAAACTGTTGCATTCTTAATATTAATTCTCATTTATAAAGAGGATGTTGGTTTATTTGTATAGAGTCTATAGACTCGGAAACCGTTGGACCGTTTTCCATGAAACTTGGTATATATATTATGTAAAATTTCACGGAGAAGGTTTATACGCCATCAATTTCGTCCTAACTCAATTGGACCAAAAAGAATCTTATGGAAAGATAAAAACCACATGTTACATTATGAAAAGGTATGATAAAGTATGATGAAACAGATGATATTCTAAGGCTCTGATTGTACAGGCAGATTCGACGCGACAGATTTCAAACACTTGTATTAATTCAGCTGAGCAGCTGATCGGGATGTGTATGTATTTTCCGTCCTTTGGTTTTTAGATCTGTGAAATTTCTTGCATCAAATCTGCCCATATACCATAATCATATAGAAGATAAACTTCCTTGGTGGTGCTGCTCTCAGAATCAGAGAAATTATTATTATTTCTCATGCTAATTCTGTTAACAGATCCAATCATTACACAATGATCCTTACGAGTTAAGTAGACTCGTAAAGGTAATCAGATGATTTTTACCACACTGTTATGGGATGCTACTGACTACTTTTGCACACAAAACCATTTGACTGAAAGCTGAATAGCTGGCTTTTGGACATGATTTTTGTACAATGCTGGTACGGTATTCAATGTGTTGAGGTTATACTAACATAACAATGATTTATAGTTTCTTATTTCAAATTATCTGCTATTTTAGACTATATTGACGAAAAATAGCGTACATAACACGTCTGGTAAGGTGTTTACCGTACTCTTATGATAATTCTTCACTCGACTTCATCTCGTGCATAAACAACCATACTCGTACGGTAAACACCGTCTTACCACCCTTGTTATGTAATATACTATTGTTAATATATTTTGTTATTTTTCATTTCAGACACCAAAACATGTCACAAATTCCACACAGACAACTCATCATGTGTGCTCATTCTGCAAAGGAAGCGAAAGTCTAATTCCAAAGTTTAAAACTGTACACACATAGTTTTATCATAGCAATAGTATAATTTTGTACACTACAAAACATGTATTATGTCTTGAGTTTATTTGTGGTTTCCTTAATATCATTAAAATTTGGAATAAATGTTTATTGAAATTTTATTGTTGTACACTATTTCAATATGATGTCTAACCTAGAAAGATTCTGGCAACATGGGTGCAAAAACAATTTTTTCTAAGGGATATGCCCACATGAGCTCTAGGCTTGTGCGTGAGAAATGGGAAGGGTGATGATGAGAGATCAAATTCAACGACTCCTTTCTGGACAGTTGGGACCGACGGCTTAACGTGTCCTCCGACACGGGAGTGGCTCCAGGAAATATATTGGTCACAACTGGGTTCGAACCGGAAGCTTTGGCATATCAGATCATTATTTAATAACTAAATAATTACTTCGTTTCCCACGCACAAGCCTAGAGCTCATGTGGGCATATCCCCTAAGAAAAATTGTTAATTGTTGAAAAATACTCTAAATTGTCTTTGGTAAGCTCTATCAACTGCCACAAGTCGCATATCTATGAACATAAACACTTCAAGGGCTCCGCCTCATCCATGCAAAAGTTGATTTTATCAGATGTTTTATATTCCCTCTATGTAAAAAAACGCACACATCGAAAACGCCTAGTATAACATTTGCAACACGAAAGTTCCATTTACCGGCTGAGGCCGCGCTTTCAACGCCAATATAACTTGGGCCTCCAAATTCAAAAAGTTTGGAAAGGAAATGGATTCCTTTTGTAACTTCTTTAAGTAACAAAATATGCGAAATAATTAATATTTATTAAATTACTTGATCAATTTATTGTAATTTTCACAAGATTCTATCGTTTATATTGTGAGCCCTGAGAGTTTCTCAATTCTGTGTAAAATAATGCAATTAAATTATTAATCGGAAATATCGTAAGGGCAAGGAAAACTGTTGTGAGTGCGCCACACCAGATTTTTAAGCAAGGTACCAGAAAAATGTAATACTCATATTACTCACTTGGAATAAATTTCTTATGAAATATCAGGATCACTATCCTGTGAGTTGTTCGATTAATGCAGGATCGTCGAACTTACCAGTACTGTATTTAAAATAATCAATACTCCGATTAGATTAGAATGAACATAGAATGCCGCCTTGGTCTTGAAACAAACGTCATTACCTAAAAGTGCGTTCACACATGCCGAACAGAGCTATAACTTTTTTGTTTGTTGTCTGACAAGAAAAGACCACAGAATAAAAGCTGTAGCCCATTAAATTTTGAATCCATTGATGTAGGGTATATATCGTTTCATATAACGACTCAAACTGTTCTCACGATAATATTTAGCATAATATAGCGTCTGATGTGCATTCAAATAAAAAAACATGAAACACGTCTTGATCCGACAGCTAAATTCAAATTTAGTTACCATACTATTATAATAAATGCATATGGTTGGACGTTTTAATCTTATAGACGTAGTGTCTCTTACAGCACTAATATTAAGTAGTTTATGAAATGTTTTAAAAATAAAGCATCGAATTGCTGTATAATATTTATCATACAAGAATTTTGGATTTAAATAAACATGTGATAAAATTGGTATTTTTCAAGAACAAACATTGAGAGCTGCATTTACATCAAAGTTCAAAACCATTCTTTTTTTGCTTTGGCGTAAAGCTTGTTCGCTTGTTGAGTCAAATGTTTCAAACCACTGAAAAGCATCGTGTTTGTAACAAATAAAATGCTACAGACAAAACACTATAGCATTGTGGTTTTTTCCAAACTCTAGCTTGTAACAAATCTTTTGAACTTGGGTTTAAACGCAGCTTATATTATATAGGCTAAAGTTACTTTCATAAAATCTCCAATTGTGATGAAAAGAGGCGTGTGAACGACCATTGCCAATATAAGTTAATTATGACAGAAAATCAAAATAAATTGATGGATGTTGGATTTATTTCAGGTAGCCTACGGTAAGTATATAACCATACACGTTTTTATATTTTTTAATGCCGGTATGTTGTAGTACTAGGATAAAATTCTTGATTACTATATAGTAAAGGACCTCAAATGTAAGAAATTCTTGATATTTGGACTAGGTATCTAACAAGATTTAATCATTGCTAGGCCTATTCCATTTCTTCCTTTTTCAAAGATATCTGAAGAACATGTCTACACAGAACAGGTACCTATTTGATTATTATTTTTGGTGGAGTATCTAGGCCTATAGTTGGTTTATTACTTTACCAAAGTAAAGATCGAATCTAGCGCCAAACCGGAGTAATCTTTTGTAACACAATTATATTGTTCAGTATAGCTACGGCTACGGCCAAATGAGATGAGAGTAGAACTTATTTAACAACCTGTCCAATTCAAGCATTATTTGCATTTAATTATAAAACATTATGAGAAACCAATTCGAATTGGAGTTCATAACTGGCGGTTTTTGCATGTTTGACGGTTGGATTGGATCGTCACTACCACAACCTTCTGAATAATTAGGGTATCTTAAAAGCCAAAGTTGAAAAATTCTTGAAATAGGAGCAAATTATTCTTTAAATTCAGTAAATAATCGGGAATAATATTATTCTAAGTATGTATGATAACATCGATGTATTCACTTGGAATTGAATATGATATAATATGTAGTTTCAATATAAAAACTAAACTGACTCTTGAACTATGATTAAATAGTTTATCAAATTCTTAGATACGTGAAGTATCAAATTGTATGATTAATCATAATCAATAACCATAGCTGAAAATAAAAACTACAGCATTGACACGCTACTCTATGATATCTGCTTTCTCTATGAATTTATGTGTAGTCTTTTCCTTGTTCTGGAATTTACTCTAGTTAAGACGACTCATATTTTATTCATGCTGTTTCGTTATAGGCGATCTGGAGAACGACCGACAGCGCTCCGAGCGGAGGATCTTGCACTAACTTAGTGAGTCAAAATCTGATCGCCATAATTCGTGTGCTGAATTGTCTCACTTCAAATACGTTTTTTCAAAAAATATTTCTTCAGACAAACATACAAAAAATGCCCAAGAGCCGTATCATGTGTTGTGTATATGGGTTCAGTAATACCTATCAGAATACAGAAAGAAAAGGTGTTTCATTTTATTAATTTCCTGGTCGACCTTATGGAAAGAATAGATGAGAGAAATGGATCTCCAATGTTCAAAAGACTAGTGAATATATTATATCTACAAATTATTTTATGCATAAAAGATTGCTGATTGATGAAAATTGGAAGTTTTTCATGCAATTGTGTGATTGATATTATTTGTAATAATTGGAGAAATCAATCCCACTAACAGCTTTGAGGTTATGTTTTTGTTATAGTTGTGAAATAATTATTTATTGTAAGCAGGGGCGGAATATTAATACAGTACATTAAAAGACTACTTACTGTTATTGAAATGTTATATGGTGCAGCATTGATGCTAGTTTGTCTCATCACTTTTCCATGTATAATACCTTCGCTGCTTCACACTCCTCCACATCAAAAACATGATTACCGTACTCTCTACGAGGTTCTTCCCTTTTTCTGGATTAGATTTCCTTAAAAAATCGCAATTGACTTCTTTAAATCCTGTTTTTATGATAAGTTTCCTAATATTAGCCATTATAAACAATGCAATAGACTCACTACACTGCTGCCGATTTAAGCCGACCAGAGTTCGCGTCGATCGATCTTTCGGCCAACTTCTGATCTCCTATCGATGTGACGTCGGAACAATTTTGGTAGACTCGCTAATTATTGACCATTTATATTTATACTAGTTGGCCCGTCACGCATTGCTGCGACCTCAAAAGAAATTATCCTTGATTTTATTATTCTGAGGCTGCATTTCAAATTTCAACCTTCTAGGACTATTAGGGAAGAAGTTAGTCTAGTCCTAGGGCTCTTTCAGCTAATCAGACATCAGAGAGGCCTCCTGCGTTGTTTTCTTACTCACCACCTCTAAATATGATGAAACATTTGGAATTTAAACCTCCTATGACTATTATATTCCAGTAATTATAGGAAATTAAAAAAAAAAAAAAAAAAATGATACAAGCAAGGAACTTGGCACATAATTATGTACTACTTGGCATGCTGAGTAACATACTAAAAATCGTCGGCGATAAAAGTTGTGTTTCAGCCGCCATCTTGGAAAATGGTAGACAAATTTTAGTTTTTCCTCATTTTCTCGAAAACTATTCACCGCATCGAGAAAAATCACAAATAAAAACTGTTTGTTAGGTTAATATCTACAACGTTTATAATTTTTATTTTTTCGATATTTTTAACCCTTACGCCATGAAATTGAAAACTACCTTTTTTGAAATTTCCTCAAACATAAAGTTTGACTCATGATTTCTCATTGAAATCAATAGTTGAAATGGTAAAATCCTCACGAACTCGATAAGACATGATAGATAGTTCATTTTCATGATGGTAGACCAAAGTATTTATCACTCTAATTGTACAACTCTTTATCTCTCACCAAACCACCCCTTAGTTTCCAAGGTGGAAATTCATCTATGATTTACAAATAATTATTTGCAATTTAAATGGAAATATCACAATGATTTATTATGAATAGGATACAAAATGATAAATTCAAGTTTTCAGGATTACATGGCCACAATATTGGAAAATGGCAGATAAATCTAATCTAATTTTCTTGTTTACTTGAAAACTATTGCTCAGATTGGAAAAAATATGAATAAAAATTATCCTTACTCGAAGATCTAAAAATTGGTGGCAATTTCTTACACATTATCACTTTTTTATATGTCCAACCCTTGAGTTGTAAAATTATCTCCAATTTTTTTTAATGTTTCCATTCTCAAGACTCAACTTGGAGTTCACAGCAAAATAAACTATTTCATTGGTATTAACTTCTCAAGTGAATTCAACGACTTGCAGTCAAATTTTTATGAAGAATAAGTAGTATTTTACTTACTCTGTAGGCCGAAAAACGTTACAACGCAGTTCGTTTTGGAACAAGAAATCCAGGAATTTATTTCATTGGAATGTTCTACATGGTTCTACATGGAACAATCATGTTAAAGAAATAATCGTTTCACATCACAAGAGTCATTTTAGCACTCATAAATTACGGGTTTTTCCATCACCGCTATACAAATTTCCCGGATGTAGCCCGATTGAGAAGTAGTGGGCATTAGCGCTGTGACTCCAAAGCGGATTCCGGAGTTACTCATCTAGTAGTATATTTTTTATCATGATGGACAGCCGAGGAGCTGAGTTGGTCTTTGTATTCTATTTCTAACCTAAAATGAATCTTGAGTTGAAAATTTTTGTGTTTTAAAACAAACTTTATTTTGACCAAAACAAATCCATGTAGTTCCAGAATGAGTTTTAATACTGACTGGGACATTGAGAAATATAGATCAGAGTTCGATGCAGATGATCACTGGAAGTTGAAGAAGTCATTCATCGCAGCACATAAAGACAAATATCCTGAAGAAAAATTGGTATGTCTTGCCCAGGTGTTCTACAATGTAGAATTTCTAGGATGCAGGTAAGGTTCTCAATAGCATTGCACTTTAAAATAATTGTTGCTCATTTGGTTTGAATAACATCATGTCCATATGAAATAGATTTTCAGCAAAAGTGTCTGGGCTGCACTTCCATATGTAGTCCCGTGAAATAATCGACCGATAGAATCGATAGTTGACGGGTTAATGGTTTGGTTCAGATATCGACTATTGATTCTCTCATCGATGCTGTTAGGTATTATGCAATTAGGTCTTAGGTTGCAGTTCCTAGATGAAACAATCGGCTGACTCCATACGGAACTGCAGCCGATTAATCCACTGGACTGCATATGGAAGTGCAAGATTTGTCATGTTATTCAGAGTATAAAATAGTGAGCCTCAGGGGCTGAAGAATTCGCTCGCTAAGAACTTATTTTGGAAAGCGTTACTTATTTCTACCGTAACCTAGCAGAAGGTGGTAACGAAAAACGGCCGAGTTGCAGTCCCATATCTTTCCCGCGGAACTATCGAATGAAAATTTCGATAATCTATATCAGTACCAAAGCTAAATCTAACATTTCTCTCATATCGACTGTCGATTCTCTTAGTCAATTGTTTTGTGGGGAAGATATGAGACGCATCCAACGGCCGTACTCAACAGTACTACGCTTACAAACACGCTTTGGAGCGCTACCGAATGCGAAGGCCTCCGTTTGCCATTCAGTTTTTTCAGTCCATTTAATTAAATTATTCATTATTAAGCAGATGATGAAAATTTAATTGATTAACCACTGTTACTAAAGGCTTAAATTTCACCCATATTTTCTCTAGCAAAATGCTTTTTAATACTTCATATTTGACTTTCAAATGCTGTCAATGAATACTCCTTTTTTCGGAGGATGAAGCCCACTTATACATGTGCGTGTTGTAATATTGCTGTAAAATTACTGTGTTGTAATATGATGATTGTTGATTTGTACTACAGTTTTAGGTGTGTTCCAATACACGGGAAGTGATTGTACAGCAGAGAACAGAGGTTTTTTGCTGACCAATGCAATCGATTATCGTTACAAAGAGGGCCCAGAAGTTCTTAGCTTAGGCTATCACTTCCCTATTACACATACTATTGAGTACATATATGATTAAATTATAGGCCTATGTTTCAATAATTTTACAAAAACCTCAAACAATGAAAAGATGTTCTGAAGGATAAACATATTGACAGCAATTTGACTGCAAGTCGTTGAATTCACTTGAAAAGTTAATATCAACGCAGTTCGTCATGGAACAAGAAATCCAGGAATATTGACAGCATTTAGGGGTTATATTAAAAGGAAACATTTCAGTAATTAATTTAAACATAATAATATTGTAAAATCGATAGAATAAGTACCGTACATAGATTATGAGAAAAAGTATAGCACCTTATGACTCAAATCAATCACTTCATTAGTTTTAAACTCATAATTGTTGGTAAATACGGGGATGTTTTGCTATGAAAATTCGAATTTCAACTTTTCAGTACAATTTAAAACTATTTTTATGTTATAGAAAAATGAAATAGGCTAATGAAGAAAGAAGTATCAGCAAAGTTCACTATCGTCCACGCAATCTCAAAAATTTGGAAATTAATTAGTATTCCACGAAAAATACTTCCTTATAAAATAAAACCCAACATAAGAACCTCCCAAAGTGCGAAAGATTTAGGAATTGTTTTTGTCCTAGAAAATAACATAAAATAAAATTTTTAAATTCCTGGAACTTCGCAAAAGAACGCATTAAAAGTAGCGTTTTTCACTTATTGAATGCCGTATCAAGACTTCTTACCCGAATCAACAATATTGATTGTTATACATTGATCGTTATATTATCTAAATATAAATAATTTTTATTTTAATTAATATGTTATGTTAACAAATTTACTTCAGTTCATAAGTAAGGAATTGTTTTCATATATTTAATACTGTGAAAGAAGTATTAAGTGTAAGTTGTATGTGTGGATCAAATGCCTGGTTAGTTTTCTTCAAAATTATAGTTTTAAATGATTTGGATGCTATTCTGATTATAAAACAAAAATAATTTTTTGGTACTTACTTTTACTTAATCAATAAACTGAGTGGCTGCATTTCCATATCCTTCCACCGAAATAATTGCCTGAGAATAACAGTGTTTTTTTTACTTTTAAACTACTCGACCCTGTTTCAGCATAAATAATTGACATACCAACCTGTAATTTTTGTGCTTGTGTCCAGGCAGGCCTTTCCAATTCGTGTACCTTTCAATTGATACATGATCATTGCAATGTGAAACGGCAGTTGGTACAGAACACACTTTTCAATTAGATAAGTGGCAGTTGATTGTTAAATTCGATGTCTTCCATCGATTGTTTTGATGGAAGGATATGGAGCTGCAACCATCCGAGTTTAAAGTATCATCAAAACAAAAAAAAAAAAAATTATCACACTGCTGAGACCAAGCAGGTCAGCTTTTCTGTCCTTTGGACGGAAAAGGTTAAAAATAAAAACCCTCGATTTTGGAACTGATTACCTCGAATAATAATACCAAATCTATTTTAATGCATTCACATTAAACATTCAATACATTTAAACGAATTGGAAAGGCAGTCCTGCTTCGGTACAAGCAACGAAATTATCTATGAAAAAACACAACTTCGAGTGCGTTTTCTCAACACTTCCAGGTATTTACGACTCTTATTTTCGTTTATCTTTGTTCTTGATAGTATTCTATATAATATAGCCTATGTGGATTTCAAGTAGATAAATCTTTGCTTCATAAGCAGAAATTGAATTGAATTTGTAATACAGCATTTACCATAGACTCAAAAACGCAACATTAAATTCGTTTTTTGCACACTTATTTGTGAAACCGGTATTTGCGAAACTTATTTTCATTTTTCTTTATGCTCTACATAGTGTTCTGCATAATGTATAGGCCTAAGAATTTCAAAAAATCGGAGGGGACCCATATTTGCTTCAGAATTACCAATAGTAGTATTAGTAAATAATTTTATAAACACTACAGAAGTTTGTTTTGATAGTATTAGTTTGTAGATTTCTTTGAATTAGATCTTCGATGACAACCAATACCTAATGGCCTAGATCCTTAATCTGTTCATTAATAATATTATATTTATTTAGTCTATCCTTATGTTTTCAGGTACCCAGAGAAATTAATGAAACTCGTCGAAGAACTTTCCAAAGATGTTGCAGCCGGTTCCCGTGAACAAAAAAAGAATAAATTACAAAGAACCTTCATCTCTGCTTCTGATGCAGCTGGAGCAAAACTAAAAGGTAGCGGAATATTTGTATTGAAGTATTTAATTTCGATTTCAAGGTCTTGTTTCTCTCATAAATTTCATGTAGAATGTTTTGCTGGCTCAACACTTCTAAAAACCAGCACAATATGAACTTTTTCTGATGCCCAACTGCTCTAAGCAATAATCAAAACTAAATTACGCACTTCACTAGTATCCGCAGGTATACTAGGCTGATGCCAAATGGTATGTAGGTATGGTTGAAGATGATGAAAAAATATTGTAGACTCTGTGCTGATGGTAGTTGAACTCAATAATTTTATTTATTCATTCATTATTTTACCACACAACAGAGTACAGCTCTTGTGGCTCATGAAAAGTTGACTTTTGAAAAAAGGTTACCTTTTTGCATTGTCATGTGCAGTGTGTGGCACCTCCATAATCACCCATGTTATTCCTGAGACTCAAGGCTCCTTTCGTCCCCTCGCCTTGCATTGCCTGCTTCAGTGAGTAGCCGTCCTTAGTTTTCAGAATGTAAACTTATTTTTACGAGCAGTTGTAGAAAAAAATAAAATAATGAAATTTATTCCTTCATAAACAATCACAATAATTTTCAAAATGAAATGCAGGAATTCTTTTGGTCACATTTTCCAGTATTCGTGGCACAAAAATAAAAAAAATATAATTAACAAATAAGAGTGCACTTTATTATATATATAATTAATATTTAAAATATATATCTTATTTAATACATAAACTTATATGACACTCTGCTTTATAAAGTTCCTAGGAAATATTGTCGAATATTTTGGAGAATGAATAATTTAGAACTGAATTAATTATTTAGTTTAGAAATAATTTATTTTCATAATCAGCCTACTACTTTGTAGATTCTTGTGCATGGATGAATCATGATGAGTGCATGAGGAGAATCAGGTTTCAAAGTCGAGCCCATTGGTGAGGCAGTCAGGTGCTGTAACCATTACTACTAAGACAATCGGCACAAAAGTATTCATCCAAACCGAGTTCGGGGTTTTTGTCTTTACCACTCTGATAATGGTTTAATCATTGCCTGCTTCCATGGGAGCCGGTGCGGCTCCCATGAACGCAGGCACCTGATGCGCTTACTGATGCACCAGATGCGTCTGATTGGTTGATAAACGTCTATGAATTTGAATATACCAATCAGACGCCTTAGTTTTAGGTGCATCTTTAAATGGTGCAGTCTCCCAGACCACGCCTGGTGTAGATACTTTTAGGTAGATAATGTTACCATTAGTATTCCTATATGCAAATTAATGCACAATATTGAATCGTTTAGATGCCAATTTTCACTACTCTATACTTATCGAAGTTTTATTCTAGAATAGCATATTTAAAATTTGGAATATATTGAACCTGCCTTGTCTCAATAACCTGACTATACGCTCTCTGAAAATGGTATTAAGAGTTATTTATATTGCAGGTACAAGTCGTAGAACCGAAGACAATAGAAAAACTAATGGAAAAAAGACATTATTTGTGTCAAGTGGAGCGTCGAGGAATGAATTTGTCAGAGAAGAGGATGACCAGCTCACGCCAGAAGACCTTCAAACACTCAAGAAAATGAAAAGCATTGATGGACCTTGTGGGTCAATATATATTCTAGCCACTAGCTCTCAACCTTGTTTCAACAATCTACAGAGAACATCATCTACTTGGAAAATTCCATTTCACCAAGAGATTAAGCAAGAACCTTATGATCAAGGCCTTATTTGGTAAGATATCTCTGGTTTGGATTTCTTGAACCAAATTACAGTTTGTCCAAGCTGTGGAATTACGAAGTTTCTAAAAGTGATGAAGATATTGAAATATTAAAAAAGAATTGCGACAATTTTCAGTTGCTAATGCTTTTTATAGTGAACAATATTTACTTTTGATTTTAAACTTGTATTTTTTCACGGTACCCAGTGTATAGTATTAGTAATATGTCTGTGATGTTTTCCATGACGAAATAATTAATGAACAATCTAATATTAAAACTGACACTGTATTTCACTTTTATATAATGTTTTACTAACATATATTGGAGATGCGTGAGGAATGCATTTCACTTCTGAAAAGAAGCTTCGTCAGCCTGCCGCCAGGGGTCATGCTTTGTTGAGGTTAGGATGAGCGGCCATTATGTAGTTAAAAATTGAGTTTGATTTGAATTGTGTTTGGTCATTGAGTAAGTTGGCTCTATCTTGTTTATGATGTTTGAATATTTCATATTGTTCCAGTGTATATAGTTTGTGGGTTTTTTGGAATGTGTGTAGAATTTCTAAGTCAGTTTGGATCTTATTGTGTGAGTGAATAAAATGAAAAATAAAAATCCAAAACCTGCAAACCAAAACAGATTTGTCACACTCACATATTTCAACAAAAAATCACACAAAATAGCTTACATCTTCCAAAAATCCGGATTTAACACAGCATTCAGAACAACGAACAACCTGAAACACCAGATCCAACAAAAACCAGCTCACCTAACAGCACTAACAAACAGCACAATTCACAAATTCAACAAACCAGGAATATATAAGCTCAAATGCAACACATGCCTCAAGTACAAACTACATACGACAAACAGGCAGATCATTCAACACAAGATACAAAGAATACATCAAAGCTCTACATTCCAACACTGACTCAACATTTGCAGATCACTTAATCAACACTGGGCACTCTCACAATAACATCCAAACTGACTTAGAAATTCTACACACACACACATTCCAAACACAAACTAAATACACTGGAGCAATATGATATATTCAAACACCATAAACAAGATAGAACCAACTTACTCAATGACCAAACACAATTAAAATCAAACTTAATTTTTAACTACATAATGGCCGCTCATCCTAACCTCAACAAAGCATGACCACTGGCGGCAGGCTGACGAGGCTTCTTATCAGAAGTGAAATGCATTCCTCAAGCATCTCCAATATATGTGAGTAAAACATTATATAAAAGTGAAATACAGTGTCAGTTTTAATATTATATTAGTAATATGTAACTAGTGATGTTGAAAAAAGACAAAAACAATAAATTATTTGTCAAATCATCATACCAGAAAATCATATAATTTATGCTTTTATTCATAAAAAGACACACTTATATTTGTATAAATTATTTGTTCTTTTGGTAGTCAGTGGTTTAAGTAATGTTTAACATAGTGCTCAACCATAATGATTTCATTTGTTGAAGTTTTGTAGTTTATTGATAGATTATTAGTTTGAAATTATTCTTATATTGGTAGATTGCAATAAGGTATTTTCATACTGAAAACAGGTATTTTGGTAGTATTAGTAACAATTACATAAATTGAAAAATAGTGATAATACTTCGCAGCTAGCATCCCAAAGTATCTTCCAATATATATAATTATCTTTTTTCTTTATTTTTCAGGAGGTGTGTAATATCGTTCAGTAGTGTAACAGCCATCACAGAAGGACAAGTAAAGGCTATAACGAAATTAGCGTGTGGTGAATATTTAATGTGGAAACTGCAAAAACATTACTACACTCTAAAGGTATCACCAAAGCTCACCAAAGAAGAACTCGATGCTCGTGGAGCAGATGTGCAGAAAAGTGATGTATTAAAAGGTCCAGTCAAAGAACAAGAACTCAATGAAGACAACGTCGGCTTGAAAATGATGAAGATGATGGGTTGGACAGGAGGAGGCCTTGGAAAGAACAAGCAAGGTATCGAGAAGCCAGTGGAGGCATCGGGAGTAGTGAGTCGTGCAGGACTTGGATTTGGCGGCAAATTCGATCACAAAAAGATCAGTCAAGTGTTGTTGAAGTTCAAGAGGGAAGTGGATGGTCCTCATGAGCTTGTCTTTGCTAAGGATTTCTCAAATGAAGAGCGTAACTTGATTCACCAAGCTGCTAAGAAGTACGGCTTGAAATCAAAGAGTGTCGGTCCCAAGTCCAGTCGCCAGCTATTTGTGTCAAAGGATCTCTTCCACAATAAAATGGATCCCTGGAAAGTTTTGGAATTGACTCTGAAAATGAAAGATAAGTATTTTAAGAAGTTCCAGTTGTCTCCACCAATATCTTCTGAACTTGAAAAATTTGAAGGTGTCACTTATATTTAGGGTATTTTTGTATGAGCCTAATTAATGCCATTTGAATGGATTGCTGCAATGATTATTCACTTGAAGAAACTAATAAAGTTTACTTTATAATTTTGAATATTATTTGTTCAGATGATTTTTACATCGCAATATGTTTATATTTTGAAATCATTCATCTTTCAAAAATGCAGATTACAATTAATTCATAACCTTTACACTAATATTGCATCACAAGAAGTTCCTATTTTACACTGTTTTGTCTTTCAAAAATTAATCAACATTTTATAACTAAAAGGAAAAGCTTAGTTTCTCAAGGTTTTATTTACCTTATCAAAATTAATCAACATTTTATAACTAAAAGGAACAGCTTAGTTTCTCAATGTTTTATTTACCTTATCCCACTTCTAATTCAGTTAAAATTCTATAATTATTATGACAATAATTGAAAAAAAAATTTCCATGCATCACAATAAATTATTATTTTTAAACTACAGTATTTGTCTTTCAAAAGAATAAATCCATAAGCAAATGAATAACTTGGGTTTTGAGGCTCTTCATTGTATTCTCCTTCATTGTATCCTCTATCTACTGGGGTCGACGTTTTTTCTTTCAAAAAGTGTTTCTATAGTCATGGGCGCCAGCAGGATTTGACACAGGTGGGTGCAAAAATGAAAGGTTCTCTACATCCCATTTTATTAGTGGTGGAGGGGGGGGTGGGGTGGTAAAAAGAGTTTAAACACAAGCCTAATGAAAATTGTTTGAAACCATTATAGAATTATAGGAAGGCTTTCACCTATTAGGTTTTCACCTTAAATGTAATTTCTAATTGGATTCTATGACTGTAATAATCATTCTTTTATATTTTCGAATTCTATGTTATTTAAATCATTATGTTACCATTAAACTTTTACTTTTAAGGAAAATTTACCGCTTAGAAAAAAGAAGCATGAATAACATAACATACCGCGGGATATGAAAGACTCTTTTAGCAAGAGGCAGTCAGGGGGCATTCCCCCGGGGGCAGGGAAAATATTGAGTAAATAAACCCTTTAAAATCGTGTTCCAAGTGATTTTATACTCATTTGAAGAAAAACTTGAATCCCTTCATTTTTATTCAAGTAATAACTCACCTGGAACCGAATATTTCAAGATATTGAGATTTAATATGTATTTTCTAGCCTGCATCCCACATAACGGGTCAAAGTGAATTTATATTAGGCTTGTCATCCCCAATTAATTGAGGGTTCAACTCTCTAAATACGTCCCACTTGTGATAGCTTAAGTCTACAATAGCCCTCGGAGTATACAAAAAAGAGTTAAAGGCGAAATAAGACTTTTCTTTGTGCTTTGAAAACTTTTCTATGTGAAAACTGTGATGTTTTCCATGACGAAATACAGTACAGCACTGAGCAATTCAACATGAACACCGACACTGTATTTTTCGTGGCAGCCCAGATAATGAAGCTTCTTGTTACTTGTCGATAGTAAAAAATGCACTTTTTAAATTTTGTTAGTAAAAAACAAAAAAAGGACAAAAGGTACAGTCTTCATGTCGGATAACTTTAACTATAGAATGGATCCAGAGATCTTCCCTAAGAAAATTTTTGAAAAATAATCTGAAAAAAATTATAAGTGATTTTGGACATGAGTATCCAATATTCATTCATTAGGATAATGTTATGGGTCAAATTAAATCTCTTCTAGTGTTTGAGTCATTGCTTACATAATTAATCTTCGTGAAGATAATGAACAAAAAATTTTATTAGAAAATTTAAACTTTCTTAGCAAGGTGGGTCCTCCCTGCGCCCATGTCTCTTTCCAAATACTAACGAAGTAATACATTACGGAGTAATTAAGCAATTAAAACCGAAGGACTTCGTTTTTTTATAAATAAATGGATTTTTGAAATTAATTATTTTGTTAATATTTAGAAATTTAATCAAAATTGTAACTCCTGTAAAAGTTTCTTTCCAATGAAAATGATAGACCAATTATAGAAAAGTGTCAGAATGCATTCAACTTTAACAAAAATCAATAAATACATTAGTAAGAGCACTTGAAATATTACATCAACTCACAAGAAGTCTCAAAACAGTTCCAATCTGAAATGATAATGACGATATTCTAAATCATCATCGATAGGCCTAAGTTATTATTAATTATTCTTGGATTTCTTTAAAAGGTGAAACTCGGGAAACATACGGCCTAGGAGAATGAAATTGGCATCATTCTCTTGTAAAATTAGTTTTTACTAAAAGAAAAGCAAGAATGATTTTTTCGTATTATGCTTAGTTTGGACGTAGACCTAAATTGGAAAAAGCTGAAAACTGAGCTGGAACATATGTGTTTTTGGGTCACCATATAATATGTATAGAGAGTAAACTTTTGGATTTAGATCACCTAAGACCTAAGACCCCATAAACATTGCGCGAAAAATTAGGTGGGTTAAAGTAATTATTTTCCCTGATGGTTTTTTTCCCGTGATTGGACTAATAGCAATCGGGGCCCGGATTGATAATAATGGCGGGCCGCATTTGGCCCGCGGACCCTACTAGTTTGGAGACTGGTCTACACCAATCAGAACTCAGGATTTCTTCAGAACAGTGTCGAAATGAATTTTATGCAACATCCATATCAGCTGATTCAAATATTTTGACATCAAACTGGATTTAAAAATGGATCTGCCGACAACATTCACGCATAGTAGGTTATGCTATATTTTGGGCAAGCTATCCTATCAGATTGATTGGTAAGTTAAATTAAACTTAATTTATTGGTAGTCAGAGATAAAATATTGCTTCCAAAAATTGTTTTTTGCCCCATAGCAACTTGTGATATGTTAAGAACATGAGAGAACTTGGGCCACATCCCACTTAACTGTTGCTTAAAGGCAGTTATAATACAATAATTGCATGAACCACCTACTATTTATTGCAAAGCCCCACCCCTGACAATATCTCAAATTCTCTGAGAATAGTGGTCGTGTCTGTTTTGTCATACAAGTCTACATTGCAAGTCTGTAGGTGCGAATAGGCTACACTCGTGTAAAATACATTTTTATGGACTAGAAAATAAATTAAATGATAAGTAATAATAATAATAATAAATGAACGCAAGAAAGAAAAACCCTTTCTCAGAAACTATGAAAGCCTATTGTAATATAAGAGAAACCCAAAAAATTATTGACCGAGTCATTGCTGCTTATTGTCTTCCACTCAGGGAGAATCCGCCAATAATAATAACACCAACAACAACAAAAAAATAATATCTATGATGTTTACCATGACGAAATACTTGATGAACAATCTAATATCAAAACTGACACTGTATTTCAATTAAATGTATGATTTACACTCACTTTAACTGGAGATACTGGAGGAAAGCATTTCCCTTTCTGAAAAGAAGCTTCGTCAGAAGCGAAGCTTCTTTTCAGAAGTTAAATGCATTCCTGCAGTTAAAGTTAGTGTAAATCATATATTTAATTGAAATACAGTGTCAGTCAGTATTGATATACGATTAATAATATAATAGCCTAATGCCTAATAATAATATTATTATTAATATTGTGTGACCTGGTCTGGTGTCAGAGTGATCAGGTCGCACCTGAACAAGTTCTGGACCTCTGACGTGACTTAACGACCGTTTTTAGGCAACTGGGACCGCCAGGCTTGACGTGTCCTCCGAAATACGGGAATGGCCTCCAGAAAAATATTTGGGTCAGACGGCGATCGAACCCGATGCTACCAATCATCACAGGGCTACGGCCACTCCAAATTAGTCATACTTTTATATTGTAGTCTTAATCTGTTCTTTTGATTGAATACCAATTCAAAAGTCTACTTATAATAGTACCATAGGCTAGGGTTACCATAATTTTTTAAGGCTGGATCCGGATGAAGGGAATACGGGGGCCTATGGTGGGTATGGAATAAAAATATAAAACCATAACAGACGATGTTTTTTTATAATTTTGGAGGGAAATCTCCCTCTTTTCCACTTAAGACCCACTCCTTAAATTCGAAAAATGATATTACCGAACGATAAGCTACCAGTATGTCTTATCCTTTCTATTTGAAATATTCTAGATATTATGTTAGTGTAGTGAAAGGTTGGGAGTTTAAAATAAGCAAATATATATAGGCTTTACTGATGTTCGACCAACATAATTGACAATGCGTGATGAAATATCCTATCGGTGTATTTTATTTAGTAAAATCTGGATGCCAAACCGGACAGGTGTATCAAATCCGGACGTATTGTTATGGGTTCTATCTCTAAAATAATGCTGGCAACACTTTAAATTAACACTCACACTTTATTAACAAAAGTTATCCACAACTCGCACTAATCAGTTATTTCTTACACAAAAGAAATCAATCAGGAACAGATGAATCGATAATGTTCAGCTAATAAAGAATTCACATTATTACTGTACAAAAATCAATCACAAACTGTTGAAAGGCCAATCAAATATTGAATAATAACTTCAATAATTCAAGAAGAAGCGTCTAATACATAACAGTTGAAACACTACAATCACTTACAAGTCACTGTATAAACTGTTGAGTAAGCCTGAATAATAATCTGTCACAATATACTGTGATTATCACTTAAACAACAGACGTTTGCTCAACACCATCTGTATAAGCGCTCACTGGTAATATGGTTTGTACAAGCGGAAACAGGAACTGTCACTTCTGCCACTTATCGCATTAACGATCGTATCACAACATAACTGACTTTTACAAGAGTTTCTGCTATTTATACATTTTTCATAATCGGAGATTAGAAAGACGGAGATTTTTCTAAAATGTTCTATCAATTTCTAAAGTAAACAAATAGAACATTCTCCATTCATTCAAGCTATTTTAATTGCCAAGATAAGAACATTCTAAAGGTGTCCTGATAAACCGCAAGGCAGAGGGAAGTATGGGAGAAAAGTAAACTATTAGCTTAGACTGGAAGACTTATTGACACAGGCAGACAACGCTGAAAATCATGCTTCATCCTTCTTTCTTTCCGTGTCCATAACAGTATGGTAACCCTAACCATAGCAGATTTCGACTGCAGGTGACTTTTCAGACCTCAACATTATGTTCTTATTTGAAGAGTGTAGGCCTTCTATGCAAGTGAGGTATGGTATTCCACTTATAGGAAAATGCGAAAGCCATTTAAAATTTGAAAATTATAATTTCAATGATTATTTTTATGTTGGCAGCTCTTTCAATGAGATTTTGAAAGAAACCTTTGCTGTTATCTTATGAAAATGAAAATATTTTTCTGATGTAGGTTAAATTGAAAATAGGCCTACATTATTTGAATGCACAGCCTACTCAAATTTAAAGCAGATAAATTTTGTTTAGGGTTATGTTATGTTATGTTATGAAGGGACGGATTCAAAGATCCAGAAGATTCAAAGATCCTCACACGTCAACCGAAGCTTATTGTGTGTCCCTAGTACGTTAGTTAGGCAAACCAATACCTGTGCCCTTTACAAGATCCAGGAGTTTCTTCCCTATGCTAACGTCCCATTCATCACCTGGTTGCTTAAAGCCAAACAGAGCCATTCTCCTTGCCCCGAGTCTCTCGCAATCCAGTATGATATGCTTGACAGTCTCTTCAGACTGATTGCAAAGCCTACACATCTGACTTTCATTTCTGAGTCCAATTGTGTGGAGATGTTTCCTGAAGTGGCCATGTCCAGTTATCAGAGCAATCAGCTGCTTAACCTGACCTCTACCCAGCCTCACCAGCCAGTTGGTGAAGTAGGAGCTTGTGTCTGCTAGCAGCCTTTTGCCAAGTGCTTGGCCTGAGTGACCTTGCCATTGCTGGTGATGTAAGTCCCTGGACCATTTGTTTATGGTGTGGAAGGCAGTAGTTTTGCTTATGCCACAGCTTGGCTCTGGGCCAAAGAATGACCTACTAGAACCTTGCTTAGCAAGCCCATCTGCACACTCGTTGCCACCTATGCCTACATGGCCAGGTACCCAACCAAGATGCACAGAGTTGTGTGTTGCGAGCTTGCTGAGTGTTTTGTGACACTCCCACACCAATTTTGACTTGATTTTGTTTAGGGTTAATATTAACATAAATGTATTAGTGTCAATCAGGTCTGCTACTAGTTAACAAAGTTTCACTGTGAAGCATTTCCTCTCAGATTACATCAGTTAGCAGGATTACCATATGCATAACTTTACTGTCAGCATCAGCGCAAGTTTTGTTCCGTCTGAAGTTTCAAAGTAATTTAGCACAGTAGATTGCATTATAAGAACCCACTGTATGATATCCTCTTCACTTACTGCATCAGTTTATTTATTTTCTGTGTTTAAACCAATGCATTTCTTTGTTCAAGGTTCTTCAGCCATAGTCCTCAATCATTTAGGCTAATAACAATAAATTACATTATTTGACATTATTTAATCAACTTCCCAAAATTATTTGAAAATATTGTGTTTTTTAGTAAATTTAACGACAAAGTCAATTTTAATGAATAAACAATATTTCTACTCACTCAGGCCAAACGGTTTCCAGTAATGGAGACTCGTCTTCAAAGGCATCCTAGATTGGCATATCGTTTTTTTTTGTTGGAACAAAAAAAACCGACATGCCGATCTAGGACGCTTTGAAGATGAGTCTCCCATGATTCGAAAACGTTTGGCCTGAGTAAGTAGAAATATTGTTTATTCACAATTAGAATTGATTGCAAGTCGTTCAATATACAATAAAAGATCAACATTGACAACGCGAATCGTTATGGAACAAGAAATCTAAGTATTTAAAAATGTTAAATTCGATGGATATATTTTGTATTTGTACTAGATTTTCACTTAATTTGCTCTAATTCTAGTTGTTGAGTAGTTGAACACCTGCCAAATTACTTTCAATGGTGCCTCAACACGATCGCTTATCTAACCACTTTATTTCTTTCATGTATTTTAATACTTCCACTTTTATTATGGAAGTTATGTGCTTAAATAAGTACATCTTTCATGATTTGATTCTTCTATAAGATTCCAAATAACGGCAAATACAATTCTTTAGGAACAGTTTCTACTTTCTAAGCTACCGCATTTGGTAAAATAAATTAGCCAATAAATTTTCATTGTTCATCAAAAATTTTATCAATAGTATGAATTCCAAAAGTTCTCTGCAATTATCGGAATTTTGTGTGTATTAAACAGCAACATCAGTCAATAGTACCAAAATAGCGATTAAAAGAATCCTTTAAATTAGACATAGCCTTTACTTCAGAAACATGATAATCATTAAAGCAAAGGCAACATCATCATTTCAAAAGTTTCAAAAGGAAAATATTGGACTAAATCAACGTTACTTTTCAGAAATCAAAGGGAAGACAAGATAGCTATTTAAAAAAGCGGATGGTTCCACACATGTTTATGAGAAGTAAAGAAGATTGATAGGCCTTAGTTAAGTTAATATTTATGATTAGTGAATAATAGGTGGACACAAAAATATTATTTTTCAAGTATCGAGTTGTAATAGGACTCCAAAGCCTGATGTATTTGCTGATTAATGGATAAATGGTCCAAAAATCCAACTTCACGTCTTTAGTTCGAGCATCGCCCTTTTAGTTTTTAAAATTACTGATGTTTGAAGTCACATGGAAATTTTATTCTCGAGTACTATACTCTGTACTAAGAGGCCTCAACAGTTTTGTAGCATATTTTGTATAATTAGCCTATTATTATTATGCTTTTACGGCCACAGGGGACCACTAAGTTCTGACATGGCTAATTCTTTCGCTTCTTCCAGATGTTTTGAAGCGGTTATGTAGTTCTTCCTGTGCTTTAATTTTCTTTTGCCAGTAGTTCTTTAAGGCTACAGATCTTCTTAGCCTCTCTGCATCCGATATCACCATGGTTTTTTTTTGTTCTGTGTTGGTTCCTTGAATTTAATTGATTGATGTCCTGTAGTTTCCCGATTTGGTTAATTAGCGTATATAGTAAAAATATTCCAACTTCATAGCTTCAGGCCACGCAAAATGTTCTCAAGTTTGGAGTAACACTGTAAAATTACAGAATAACTTATTTGAAGATCATATAATTGAAAATTCTTCTCGTTCAGTAGGCTATACTGTATTGAGTTCTAATAAGACTCAAACGTAGCGTAATTATGGTCATGATTAACTGAAAAATAGTTGAGAAAATTTAGCTTTATCTTCAGAGGTGGCAAGAGGTGATAATTTTCGAAAAAATGACAGAATATCGGGTAATGTTTCAAATAAGGTAATAAAAATATACAAATAATCATATTTTCAACAAACAAACCATCCAGAGTAGGCTAACTGTATTAGGCCTACAGCATATTTACAATAGTCATTCAATGGACAGTTTATTCACATATCAGTGAATCTGTCAAATATGTTACATTTTGTCTATGTACGGTAGAGATTTTGTACTTTTTTGTGAATTAACGGAAAAATGAATTTGATTTTTTTTAAAACTGTTTTCTCTTTAATCAGCTGCTTTTCCAGTTATCAACACAAATACAAAACGTTTGATTATTACGTAAAGTTCGATTATTTGACTATTTTCCGTTAATCAGCATATGAATACGCAACTTTTGAGTTCTAAATGAACATCAATAGTCGAAAAATGTGTTTTTTTTTTGGCCTACCCTACGTGAATAATTACTAATGCTATGCTATTATAAAACGGTAAACACGCGCTTATAAGCTCTCCTTGTGTAAGATGAAGAAAGAATGGATGTCCCAGCTAAGGGAGACAAGATCAGGTGACAGAGGGTTAGAGAAAAGATAAAGAGGATGATGAACGTCAGGCGAGATGAAGGATCATTAAAAGACGGAGGCTGGAGCTTATCAAGTTCTGTAACGCCTGATAAGCTAGGATATACACGTAACTGCCTCAGACCACACATAAAAGCGGGATCGGCTTTTATCTGGGCCCAAACTCACAAGCATAGAGAATACTAACACTACTCATACCATTCATTTTGATCATTTTAACGGTTAGGAATTTACCTGTTTACAATAAGACATTTTCAAACTGGTTTATGACAAAACGTAGTCTGCCTTAAATACGTGAGAAGCATCAAGCTTCCATTTTTTTAAATTAAAAAACATGAATTTTTTTAAAAGTAAAAAACATAAATTTTTTTAAAAGTATGTATCATTTTTCCAGCACTCATAAGAAATAGAATTTCAATACATCGTCAGTTTCCCTAGACTTTCTTAAATTATGGCAAGGGTGATGAAGTGCTTATGCGACCCTTCAGTGGTTTTCGCTAGGAGTGCATCTTTATTATGTCTTTATGTCTGTTATAGTTTGTGCAATATCAAGCATGCAATTCAGAATGAATTTAATTTTACATAGTCTAAACATGAACCTTAAAATCGAAGTTCTTGTGCGCCTCTTTTGTAATCTCTCCGGGACCCACCGATTGGGAAACTCAATTAATGATTTTTATACACACAGTGTTACTGGATTCTTATAGTCAAAGGATTATCGTAATCTGTTATCTAGTTACAACCTGAAGAAAATTAACTTAATTCATTCATTCTATACTTGCGGAGTCTGTCTATGTCGACTCCTATAGTTCAAATTTATATAATAATTGGAAATGAATTTCTTCTTTCAAGGGGAGAGTTGCTTGTAATAAAGTCTTTATTAAAGGAACTCGATTAATTCGAATTTTTTAGTTTTCTTATAATTATGGAACTTGAAAAATAATTTAATATCACATTTCATTTGTATTACTTTCTTTTCTTCACGCGGTTGGTGACATTCTTATTGAACGAGTGTAGCGAGCTCTCAGTTTTGACTTGTGACTCATGACTGGAGGCTCGTGGCGTTTTCTGTATGTTTGTATGCTCGACGATAACTTTTGAACGCTTTTACAAATCAACTTCAAATTTTAAACATATATTTTTGGGACCTTATTACAGATCAAGTTCGTTTGCCAATGAAATCGACCTACTCCTTCATCATTTTTGAGGCGAAACAAGGGCCGGTTCTCAGCCCTTCATTAATATATCTATATATTACTATGTATAGAAAATAGTGTTGTTTTCACCATACGGAATTGGCAATATCTTGAGTTTTCATCAGCTGTAGGTGAATAAATGAGATCAGGCTTTTTATAGAATCTCTATCAGCTGATATACTAATTCCATTGCCCTGATGTATGGACATTTTTATATAAACAGCTGTTTTTCATGTGGTAAATAAAATCTATATAAATAAAATTAGAGTTTTGTCTGTACATTTATCAGAATTATATATTTTTTGGTTATTTTTACGTTTTATACATCAAATAAGCCGAAAATAGTCTAATCTCACTTTCTGTCTGTCTGTCTGTCTGTCTGTCTGTCTGTCTGTCACGGCCCCAAAGGCATTTTACGCGGCCTTCTCCTCAAAAACGAGAGCATCGATCGGGATTTTAGTTATTGAACAGTATTGAACAGTTTATTGACAATGTCTTTAGCTATAAAAAACTAAATTAACTTTTTTTTTAACAGAGTAATAAACGTTTAAAAACCAAGTGTTTTGCGATTTTGGATACATTTTACGCGGCCTTCTTCTGAAAAACGAGAGCATCGATCGGGATTTAAGTTATTTATCAGTATTGAAAACCTTTTTGACAATGTCTTTAGCTATAAAAAACTAAATTAACTTTTTTTTTAACAGAATAATAAACGTTTAAAAACCAAGTATTGTGCGATTTTGGATACATTTCTTCCAAGTTTTATTACCACATAAGAATAAGAACAAATCACGTAATTTATCATGATATATCAATCAGCTGTTCTCAAATATAAATGGTGGGCCTTTTGCGGTATTATTTACGCTGTCTGCAGACTTGTGTAGTCGGAGCATTGCAGTCTTTTAGGAAACATATGTCTGGTGAATCAAAGCTCATCTTATGTTTTATCAATTATTTCTTTGTTAAAAAAAAAAACAAAATTTTCCAATTTAAATTTATCAAAACAAAAATTAACATTTTAGGAAGGTGCGGTTTGTGCTAGGCTCTTGGGAATTCGCCAGGTAGCACTATTATTACCAGCACATAAGAACAAATCACGTAATTTATCATGATATATTAATCAGCTGTTCTCAAAAAATATTCTCTCCGATACCTGTCACTGAATTGCTGACGTTCTAAGTTGTTTACTAAGGGCCCGTTCACACGATACAGTTTTTGTGCGGTACAGTAAATTTGCTGTATCAGTTATTTTGCAGTGCTTTCGTTTGCATGTACATTTCATATTGTATGTTCACACAATACTGTTTCGACTGGATCCAGTAAAAAAGCTGTTATAGCCGATTTCTACATTCGGTTTTGTCTTCGAAAACTGTATCACTAAAATCAGCTGTACCGCAAAATAACTATCCGTATCCGGTGGCACATGTATTGTACCGGTAATGGATATGTTCAAACGATACGCTTATTACGCTGGAAGCAGTCTTCAGATCGTCAGCATTGATCTTCTTCATTGATATTCTTCAGCATTGATCTTCTTATTAGTGAATTCCAGTGTCCAGAAGTGGAAGATATTAATTGTGAAAATTTAATTTTTCTAATATATGAGAGACCCGCCTTGTGGGACAAGACTTAAGATTAATATAAAAATAAAGAAAGAAAAATGTGTAGAATATTGAAACCAGAATTTGCGTACTTTGATCAAAATTTAAGAGAAACCTTCAGTAAGAAACTTATTTTAAAAAATCTTACACAAATAAAAAAAAAATCTTGGACTGGAATAAATAAAACTGAACTGGAAGCGCAATGGTGGGAGTTGCTGGTCTCCTATCGGGCGCCTCCCCAGGTGGTGGATTGGGGGATGCCTCCTAGATATAGGTGGTACTGGGGAAATGAAATACCCGGGGTGGACCAAAACCAGCATAGAAACTGCTGCCTTGCAGATGGAGGTCAATGGAAATCCAAAGGCTAGGGGAAGAAAACCCCAATAGAAAATTGACTGCTGCCTTGAAGTTCAGCATTGGTTTGTTAAAGGCTAAGGAAGGAAACCTGAAAAAAATTCCCTGGTCCTCCAGGTTGGGGGTTGGATGTGGGGCTAACTCCCCCACTCCATAAAAAAAACATTTGTTATGGAAGCACAAAATGATAGGACCGGACGGCCCACAAGGAATTTAGTGAAGGAACAGACATTTAAACGATCGTTGGATAGGGACCGTTGGCGACAATTACTAGTGCAGGCCAAGACCCGTCCTGGGTTGTAGGGCCACTGAAGAAGAAGAAGAAGGAAGCGCAATGGAAGAAGGAGGATAGCACAGCAATAAGCAGCAAAGCCGGACCGTGTGAACATCACAGTACAGTTGACGCCATACAGTAAAAAACCGTACCGCAAAAAAACTGTATCGTCTGAATGGGGCCTAAGCTGCTAACAACTTCATGATCGTTGCTATCAAAAAAGCCGAAACATAATTATTTAGTCTTATTTCTAAACATAATCCGTACGAAGGACGGGCAAAATAGCTAGTCTACTCTATAGATACACTAATTCCATTGCCCTGATAATTAGGTAAGTTATATATGAGTCCAGTAGATTTTTTTGTGGAAAATAAATCTGTGTATCATAGCAACGATGAACTTGAACTTCAAGTGATAAATGTCTTGTGAATCTATATAAATAAAATTAGAGTTTTGTCCGTACATTTATCAGAATTATATATTTTTTGGTTATTTTTACGTTTTATACATTAAAGAAGCCGAAACAAGTCTTATCTCAATTTCTGTCTGTCTGTCACGGCCCCAAATGCATTTTACGCGGCCTTCTCCTGAAAAACGAGACCATCGATCGGGATTTAAGTTATTTATATATATATCTTGAGTACAAGATACTTTTCTCGAGCCACTCCCGTGTTTCGGAGGACACGTTAAGCCGTCGGTCCCGGTTGCATATAAAAAAAAGCAGTCGTTAAAAAAAGCGGCGAGGTGGAACTACCTGTAAGGGTCTCCCCACCACGAAAAGCCATACGAATTTACTTTAAGTTATTTATCAGTATTGAAATCCTTTTTGACAATGTCTTTAGCTATAAAAAACGAAATTAACTTTTTTTAACAGAATAATAAACATTTAAAAAACAAATATTGTGGGATTTTGGATTCTAAATTTTATTACCACATAAGAATAAATCACGTAATTTATCATGATATATCAATCAGCTGTTCTCAAATATTCTCTCTGATAACTGTAACTGAATTGTTTACGTTCTAAGTTGTTTTTCATTTTCAATTCGGCGATTTAAAATAATTTAAGAAAATATTTCAACACAATCGAAATAAAAATGTCAACGCTTGCACTGTAAAAAAAGTAAAGTAGATAACTGAGCTAAGCATCAGCCTTTGTAATGGCAATGCTTTGATTCTCAAATGTAAACAGCGACAGCAACAACTGACCAATGTTTTGATTTTCACTAGTCAAAACTAACCTAGTATTGGGAATCTGTTTTACATCATCATTATTTTTATATTTGACCCCCAAACTCCAAAGTTAATAGCGTTTCCTCTTGAACTATGAGGAAGCTCTTTTCCAGTTTCAAGAGTCTAGAATCTTTCTTTCAAGCGCTAGGGCACAGACAGACGGACGGACGATCTCAATAAGGCCCTGTTGGGTACTTAATAACATACCCAGCAGCCAGTATAGGTGGAATAGAAAATCTAAACACCAATAGTGAATGCATCAGGAGACATTGTCTTGAAATTTTCTTAGATTTTTTTACCACATTATTCCATTTTTAAAATAATTATAGTTGTATGTGTTGTTTTTGTAAATTTTAGAATTTGAAGTATTTGATTTTCCATTTTAATTATTTTTTGTTCTTTCTTTCCGATTCTCCAGGCTCCCCACTTACTACCTAAATTTTCCATTACTTCCCAACATTATTCTCTTTTCTTATTAGCACGTTTCAAAACTAGATTGAATCGTCGTAAATTACCGGCTTTTACAATCTTTACTCCCACAATGCACACCGTTACCCACAATGCCTCTGACATAGTTACCCATAATGCCTCCAAGTGTTCATTGCGCAGCTACAGTCAGGATTAATGTTTTGGTGTGGAAGGGGTGTGGGAGGGTTGATATCAGCTGTTGTGCTTCGCGTCAATAACACGAAGCATTCTCGGCCTCGGCTTCACAGCGCTTTTCTCGGCAATCAATATACGGCAGAGAGGCCGATAGGAGCGCTATACGCGGGGGTGCTATGTGCCCGTCGGGTCGGGAAGGAAACAGCTAACCGAGAGTCTTTGTAAGTGCGTGAGTGGGACTTAGGTTAAGTCCAAGCGAGGACAACGAAGGATACGATGCAGCCTCCACCGAGGAAGGTATGTGAAAATATTAATTTCAATCACAGAATCTCAATCGCGATAAAATGTCCGGATGTTTAACATGAAATTAAGTGTAGGGTGACACACGGGTGCGGCACCAGTCACTTACACACACCGCCTCATCGAACGCATTTTCCATTAGTACAATATAATCCACTCATTTATCAATTCGGCTGACACTATTTTAAGCGCATTGATCAGCGTAAATGAAAAAAGTGTACAAGTTCTTTCACCTTCGTTATGGATCAATCACTTTTATAGATTGGCATGCAGTTCTCCAAGCAGACGTATTGAGGCGTAGTCAGCATTACTGAAAAATACCTGCGAAAAAGGATGATCGGAGTTGAAGTCGAAAGTCATTGTAATTATTTAACAAAACTGATTAGTTTTTTTAAATTTTATTTGCTAATGATTTTACCTTTAATATACTTTTAATGAAAATTTGAACAATTTCCTTAAAGCAAATACAATTAGTAGTGTCGTAATGTGCAACTAGGAATTTCTCATGAAAAACAACCAAAACTCTATTCCCAATCACTTTTAATTTGGTAAAATACCTCTCTTTGTAGTGGTGAAGGTGATATTGTGGAAGGTATCCATAATGAATAATAAGACGAAATTGTCACAACCACATTATTATTAAAAATATTGAGATACTAGTTTCGGTTGTTATACCATTATCAATATCAAACAAACTGAGTGATAATGGTTCGAGTTTGTTTGAGATTGATAATGGTATAACAACCGAACCTAGTATCTCAATATTTTTAATAAATGTGGTTGTTTCGTCTTATTATTCATTATGGATACCTTCCACAATATCACCTTCGCCACTACAAAGAGTGATATTTTACATCATGAAAAGTGATTGGGAATAGAATTTAATGAATAATAAGACGAAATTGTCACAACCACATGTATTAAAAATTTTGTGATACTAGTTTCTGTCTTATCAAACTGTTTGTTTGAGATTGATAACGGCATAACAACCAAGACTAGTATCTGAATGTTTTTAATAAACGTGGTCGTGACAATTTCTTCTTATTAATCATTATGAAAAATAAAGTGTAATTTTATAACAAAACTGATACTGAAAATGTGTGCTTATGAGTCTAAGTTTAAAATATTAAATAATAAAAAAAATACCTTAGAAGAAATCTAGCCTTCTAGTTTTCGATGTTGTAATGTAGGAATCTCTCATGAAAAACAACCACTAGGTTTATGCTATTTCCAATCAAGTAGAAAAATACCTCAAGAAAGTATGATTTTATTAGATCTATATATCGAGGAGTCAAAATTTTCTTTTTCTTTTATCTTTCATTAATAATTTTCATTGAAAATTACGTTCTTGGAGAACCATTTAGAACCATAAGAGAAACATTTTCATTTCACTGTTTCGTTATTAAGACGTGATTGTTATAGTGGTTGATGAAATTCGAATAACTGATAATTATTGTTATATATTTTCTCAAATGTTATTCAAATTCTTCCAACAAAAGCTGCGGTATATTATTTTTTCCCAAATTTATCTTCTATGTTTCATATAATATTATATATTTTTTTTGTTGTATATTTGTGTTTTAAGTTTATGATTCGATAGCATAATTTCAAAATTTATCATGGTTGAAGAAGAAGGTCTATGTAGTATGTATGTACAGTTCCATTTACTTTTGATGACAGTAAACATTTTCCCATTCTTGTTATTTTATCCTTCAAATGTATAATTTGTCATTGTCAACCAATAATTCTTGACACTTGACAATAATTCTTATACTTATATGAGATGATAATCTTCCTTCAAGTTTGCTGATCAGCAACCATTTTCACTTTATGAAATTTTTAATTTAAAAAAATGTATATCAGTATTATTACTAACTTTAGTGTAATGCTAATCCATTTTTCTTGGAGAGAAAGATTCTTGGAATTTGAGTTCTCAAGGCAAACTACGCCGTATGTCTAATACATGAAGGCAACAATTAATTTGTTAATCTATTGTGGTCTTGGGCTCAGTTCATGGCAAGTTTTGATTTTTCACTTTCTTTTTCATCTCACCAATTACCCCTGAATACGCTTCATGTGATTACTCTTAATAATAGGAGTTAGAGGATGAAAACAAAATCAAAGTTTCTTAAATATTTGCAAGACTACATATTTATATTTATTTTCATTCATGGTTGGTGGTTGGTGGAAACTGGTTAATAGAAACATCCCCGTTGTTGAACATATAATAGTAGAATGGAATTCCATTAGTGAAATGGAAGCTTTCTGATATTGATCATAATGAAGTTTATGTATTGTGAAAATAATAACAATCAGTTTTCAAGCGATTATCTGGTCAAAGTAGTATCAGAATAGAGATCGATGACTGAATAGCATGTACAAGATAGCATTATGTAATACATACACTTGGTGGCCTTATGTATTGATTAAACAAATTACTATGTACAGTACAATCATTTTTGAGACTGCTTTTTCCTATTATAAAGTCCGTATCCCAAACACTCAAATCTGCCTCTCGTCATAGACTAATATGATAATGAATAAATTTTTCTCTGTGTTTGGTAGAGCTTAGCAATAGATTTTGATAAAAACTTAAAAACACTTTCAAGTGGAAATTATAACTCACGCTATGGCGTGACGGCCGTTTCACTCTGTTGTCAAGAGCATCGTCAGACGACCCACAGTACATTGAGTTTTTAAGGTTTTATTATATATTAGTGGAAACAAGATGGATCTTCAACATCATAATAGATTTTGATTATAATTAATTTATATATTTTAAATAGTCAGTTATATTTATTCAATCCGTATATATATATCAATCCGTTGCTAACTCAATTACTAACCCAAAACTAATAACTGTGTTCATTGTACTTCTATTATGAAAAAATAGGAACATTAGATGAATCTGTTAAATATATGTGTGACAGTTCAGTATAACACAGCAAGAGACGGTTGGTCAATTGTTTGGCCAGTTTATTAGTAAGAAAATTCATAATATGAATATTATTTGCGTTGTATTCAACTTATATAATACTTCCTAGGAAAATTTTAATTGAGAGTTGGAATTTGATTAACAATGGGTGGCTCTAGTCAATGAATTTAGTTTTTTCACAATTTTGACATTCAGAATAGAAAACAATCAATGTCGAACGCTTAATAATGGACTCAGGACTAAAACCAGCGAACACAAAAGACCAATAGAAAGGGCATATGCACTAGCATGGCATTACAGTAGGTGAAGCCAAGTCCTCCATCCTTGTAGTGGATAGAAAGACGAAATCGTGTTTTTGAGAGCAGAAAATGCGCGCTCTCAAAATAAACTGCAGTTTAACACACTTAGGATTGAGATATAACTTTCAAACTTGGCTTGGGTATAGACAATTAGTTTCTGACAATAACAGTGGTATTATAAACGTTAATGGTTACCTCTATATAGTTTAATTAGTTGTTTAAAGTTATATTTTTTGTCCGAGTTTCAAACCATGACATGAAGAAGTGAGTCAGCTACCAAAATTTTCATCTTTTGGTTAGAGATGTCATAAAAGTGAGAAAGTTGTAAAGAAATAATGGAATGATTTTTATTTTAATCTACGACTAATACTTTGGATACAATGTTAGGTTGAAATGCGATCGGGATGGCGCGCTGTCGTCAGCCGTCTTGCGCATCCGGGACCACAAAGCCAATTTTTCACTTATTTCCGCAAAATATTTTTGAGGTTGCGGCTGGACCCGAAGCTACATTACTACATTACTAGCCCATTGCTACATTATTTAAGGCTTATTGATGATTTTTTTTGTTGATTCAAATTCATGTAGCTATGGACTAAAATAATGAACATTTCAACTTCTCCAGTCAAGCCCTTAAAACAGAATGTTTTGGAGAAATTATTCTCCCATAATTTATTATTACTGAGAAGTGAAACAGTCCCTTCTTCGGGGTTTACTATAACGAAGGTGGAAAACTCGATTTCATCTATTGATTGCTCTTACAAATCGACATTTGCTTGCTGGCTATAGTAGTTTTTTCGCGAGTCAGTCAAGTTTGTACCTCATGGTCAAAGTTTTTTCATTTGACCGAACACTGTGCTTAAACTTCAAGACCGTTTTTCGCGGGCTTCATTCTCGCGTGTTGCATGGCGGGTCCAACAAAATCACGACGTCTGACTTGTTTCACGCAAAGCAAAAGTACGCCATTACTTGCGTCCGAAGTGAAGTTGTTTGCACTGGGTGGAATGAGAAGGGCTGAAGGGCAACGTTTTCTTCTTTACTGATCTCAAATCATGGATTTTCCATTTTTACTTTGAAATTTCTTTGTTTTACCAATAGTTTCTTTGCTGATGGCAAGATGCTGCTACTACACTACTTAGGACCGCACACTTAAAACTTCCTTAACTCAAGAAAGATTCGAATTGTACATAAGATTCACTCAAAAGGATTTACAAGTCTTCCTTGAGTTAATAAAACTTCAAGATGGGTTCATAAATATGGGCCTTGGTTTCGTTCTTTTTTGGCACACAAGCTTAATTACTTAAGTCAAAATTTAATGGATGATGTACAATTCTTAATTGTCATGAGACACAAATATTATGTAATAGATATTAACTATCTATTAACATTAAATATAGATGTTAACCATCTATAGATATTGTCAGCATGGGTCAACAAATCTAAGTTTTAATATTGTCAACAATATATACGCATATGCTTATGCTATGGTCAGACTATGATCACAGAAAGATCCTTCTTCTTTACCGTTATTTATACGCACATTGCATTTGAATATGTCATAGAACTTTGGGGAAGTACATCTTTGCAAAACATTAAAAAATATTTATTCTGCAAAAGCGTGCTGTCAGATAACTAGCAGGTTCAGGATTCAATCAAATTTGTCGCGATGCATATAAAAATCTATTTATTCTCAGGCTTCTATGCATTTTTATTTCTATAGTTGTTTTTTTTTTGTTGTATGGAATATCAGTAACTTTACAATTTATGGTGCCTCATCACGATTTTTCAATGAGGTTACCTAACCACTTTTTCCCATTTTGTATTGTATCTATAGGCCTATGGTGTATTATTGTATTTTGGAAACTGTGTGTAAATAAATGAAATGAAATAAAAAATTCAGTTTTTACAACTATAATACCAGACATAGAAACAATCTGAGTGTACAGCCCCATATACTTCATCCCAATACTTGTAAAAACCTAGTTATATTGGTGTGAAATTGTTATTGTCCTCGTAAATTACAGGACTGTGACTTTTAAAAAGGATTTGTAGAGCTTTCCAGATGAGAAGTGTTGTTATAGTGTAGGAGAATTTCTCGATGACATAACGTATTAAATATTTAGTTGTAAGTTTTTAGGATTGTGATTATGATATTGGGATATTATTGATGATGTTCAACTGCGAGATGCTGGATGCTCTGTCTCTACTGTGTTGAATAAATATTCTATTCTATTCTTTATTTAAGCATAATTTATAGCATTGAAAAGGAAATTCGAAATGATATTTTTTAATTCAACTCATTTATTTGACACATACACAACAAGCAAAACGAAAAGAACAAAGTTGAACAATATAGGACTGCACAAAAACAAAACAAAATATAAATATGTGGTTGTGGGGTGCGATGTAGAAAGGAAAAAGGAGGAGAATACCTGTCCAACTATGGTTTCCCATGCAATAGGAAGATAGAGGAAAAAGAGAAGTTAGAATGGAAGAGAATGTGGAGGAAAATATTTTTTATTTATTTATAAAATACAAAACATACATATACAAGTCATGCAAAAAAATATATTAAAATACAATATCTGAAATCCAATATTATACAAAAGTAAAATCTATAAATTATTTAAAAATAATATTGCAGTACTATATGCGGAGATGGAAACCCCTTCCAACTATGGTTGCTCACTTACTATTACGGAAGAAGGAGAATAAAGAAAAGGTTGAAGGATTTAATGGTCGGAAAGGAAAGGTAAAACCACTATTTTTCCAAAATTAAAGATCAGAAAAGTAGTTGCTCTTGATCCAATTGCTGATGACATTTCTCATTTTATTGTTTATTTTACTATTGTTGGTTTTTGATTGGGAATTTTGTTTATGATTTTAGTACTTATGTATATTAGCTGTCTTCTAATTGATTCAACAATATTAATATAAGTATAACACAATAAAAATAATACGAATATAATTTTGGGAGCATTTAACAATTTAATAAATTGTCACAGCTTCCTAAATACGAGCTTCAAATTTCTTTTGTAGTTTTTCATGTTATACTTTTCGTTCTTTTCAACAATTCTTATATTGTGTTTTCTAATAGATTCCAATCTATTTATTTTCTGTTAATTTTTGCTATTGATTGACATAAATTTTCACCTTCAGGGCATAAATCATAGGAAAATGATGATTGATGTTACGTGGAAAATGATGGTAGTGTTCGGACCGGATGCGGTATAACGAGCTCGAAAGCAGGCCATTGTTTCCAGGCACAATACTACTTGTGTGGTTGAAAAGAGCATGTTAACATCATGGCAAACGAATGACCGAGCACGCGTTCGAATTTTAAGGATTCAGGTCTGAACAAGCGCGGGCAGCATCCCTGCCCTAATGATGTTCACAGTCACCCAGAGCAACAACGACAACACTCTTCATCTTTCTTCATCATCGGTCGGCTCTCGATCGTTATCACGGCTCGTCTCTACTCTATCAAACTCTTTCTCTCTTATTAACTAACCTGACATCGACTGTCAATTATTGTTTTCTCTGATCCCCACTTCGTATTGCATTGTACATAAGCGTATAGTGTATTTATAATTAATGAATAGAATAGAATAGCCTCTGTTTATTGCCAATCAGAATGAAATATGAATATACAATTACAGTATAAACTAAGGTATGCATTGTACATAGATATGAACCTAAAAAACTTGGAAATACAATTTCATAAAACCAAATACTAGGTGCAAAGAATTCCGTCCAGTCTTAGGGGTTCACAATCTATTTGATAGAATAGATAAAGTAAGAACAAACAGGTGCCAACAGTGAGGAGCGACGAAGGGGATGTTCGCCTTGAAATTTTCATCAGAAACAACACAAAAATTTTTTATTTGCTCCTCATGGCATGAGGGGACCTTTTTTAATTGATATCCCCCCTGAAAAATTTGTAGATTTGACCTTTATATAGTAATAGCCTTTGACCTATTTAGTAATTACTGATTGGATACAGAAATGTGGCGAGACAGATATTCTTGATATACAAGAATAAAAATAAATGTAATTAAAACTTTAAACTTTGCTATCAAAGTCATTGAAAATTATAACACAGACAAAAGAATACTGCTGAATATGGTAAGCAAGCTATTTCAAGAAATCAAGAAGTTTCCTGTAATGCTTGATTGAGAGAAAAAGCTTCATGGACATATGCAATAAATAATGTTCCACTGCCATAGGATAACAAGGTCACATTCACAAAGTAAGATGTTGAAAGTTGTTGATGTTGAATATGCAGTTATATTTGGCAAAATGTTTGAAAGTTGGATCACAGATTTGAAGTTGAGATTCGTTGACCTATGGGCCTACTTCGTGGCAATTCCATTTAACAATAAGAGCATTGAATTTCTAGATTGCTAAGTCCTTATCACAAAGAAAATGCCATCAGCCTACCAAAAAATATTATGGAGCATTCTTTCAATGGTCTGAACCAATAAGATAACTGGTTCCACCATACAGCCAACCACAGAACTATTACTTCCTCCCATTATAGTCCAGTAATTTTAGGAAATTGAAAAAAAAATTATACAAGCAAGAAACTTGGCACATATGTAGTACTTTTCATGCTGAATAACATACTAAAAGTCGTCAGCGATAAAAGTTGTGCTTCAGCCGCCATCTTGGAAAATGGCGGCCAAATTTTAGTTTTTCCTAATTTTCTCGAAAAATATCCACCGCATCATAAAATGTTTCAAACAAGAAATGTTTTTCAGATTAATATCTACAACTTTTGTTCTTTGCATTTTTTCGATATCTTCAACCCTCACGCCAAAAAATTGAAAACTAAAAATCACCTTTTTTGAAATTTCCTCAAACATAAAGTTTGACTCATGATTTCTCATTGAAATCAATAGTTGACATAGCAAAATTCTCACTAAATCGATAAACCATGATAGCTAGCTCATTTTTAAGATGGTAGACCAAGGCATTTATCACTCTAGAATTGTACAACCCTTTATCTCTCATCAACCAACCCCCTAGCTTCCAAGGTGGAAATTCATCTTATGATTTACAACCAATTATTTGCAATTGAAATGGAAATATTATGATGATTTATCATGAATAGGATGCAAAATGATAAATTTAAGTTTTTCAGTAAAAAAATTGTCACATGGCCGCCATATTGGAAAATGGCGGATAAAATCTAATTTTCTTGTTTACTTGAAAACTATTGCTCAGATTGGAAAAAGTATGAATAAAAGATGATCCTTACACAAAGAACTAAAACTTTTGTCTACACTTTCTTACATATTATCACTTTTTTGATATTTCCAACCCTTGAATTGTAATTGATCTCAAAAAGATTTTAATGTTTCCATTCACAAGACTAAACTTGGAATTCTCAGCATAATCAACTATTTCATTGGAATGTTCTACAAAAGTTTTTCAACAATATCGCGAACCATGTCGCAAATGCATCACATTGTCTTTTTTAGAGGCAGAGAAAACTAAAAGAACAAATAAACCTGTATCCTGGCCTACAACCACTACTGTATTGCCGCTTTTAGATCTCTCCAAAGCTGTAGACACAATCAGGATCTGCCTCTGCTGAGCAAACTTCGATTTTGTTAGCAATACATCTTTGGACAAGCATTTCTCCTTTTGCTTATTTGTCAAAAATGCAGATTGCGTGGTCGAATGCTTTCATGTTCTTTGATTGTAGCAGAGGTCGCCTTGCAGCTTTGTGTTCTTGCTCACAACATTCAATCATAGGGTGGTCGGGATATCCATGAAATACCACTATGCACTTATCCTTATACTGGGATTTCAAATATGAGATATACGAAGCCAAAACTTCCTTATGAGTAGCTGGTCTTGGCCATGTAACACAGTGCAAGAGATGTCCACCATCCACAATGTAGGTGCAGTCTTCAGGTATCTCAATCACTTTTTCAGGAAGAAATGCTCTCATGAGGGATGATTTCACTCCTTTACGAAGTGACACCTAATCAAATAAGGAAGTAGGCGGAAAGCTAACTCATATTTGAATTAACTCAATATTTGGTTTCAATTTCTCAGGTTCATTTTCAATATATATGATTCTATTGAAAAGCTGCTGTGAATTCAAAGCCACATTATCGTTTCTCAGTTTGATGGATGAATTCACAGCAGCTAGCTACTTCACTTTATATTTTCTCTGAATTTTCACTGACCCAAACGTTTGTCCAGTAATTCTTTTCATCGACTCTTGACCCTTTTCTTTGGCCTCTTCACAGGTAACAGTTTTTTATCCCCTTCTAGGCCCTAAGACAGGCATACTAAACCTCCTGACTCGTATTGGAATGGATTGTGCTCCATTAACCAATTGCAGAAAATTTCTTGATCATTTCAATATAAATAATATAACTTAATGGTATTACTATTAATAAGTACTTTCCATAATATATTGTAAAGATGCGAGGTGTAGACTGATTGTAGAATTCTACAGCACTGAATAACGCAGTCATTATACCCGTTTGATCAATTTTCTTATCATTTGTAGACTTGGGGTGGTTTTAGCCCTCAACAATCATTTTACAATTCAAGGGTTGGAAATATCAAAAAAGTGATAATATGTAAGAAAGTGTAGACAAAAGTTTTAGTTCTTTGTGTAAGGATCATCTTTTATTCAATTGCAAATAATTGGTTGTAAATCATAAGATGAATTTCCACCTTGGAAGCTAGGGGGTTGGTTGATGAGAGATAAAGGGTTGTACAATTCTAGAGTGATAAATGCCTTGGTCTACCATCTTAAAAATGAGCTAGCTATCATGGTTTATCGATTTAGTGAGAATTTTGCTATGTCAACTATTGATTTCAATGAGAAATCATGAGTCAAACTTTATGTTTGAGGAAATTTCAAAAAAGGTGATTTTTAATTTTCAATTTTTAGGCGTGAGGGTTGAAGATATCGAAAAAATGCAAAGAACAAAAGTTGTAGATATTAATCTGAAAAACATTTCTTGTTTGAAACACTTTATGATGCGATGGATAGTTTTCGAGAAAATTAGGAAAAACTAAAATTTGGCCGCCATTTTCCAAGATGGCGGCTGAAGCACAACTTTTATCGCCGACGACTTTTAGTATGTTATTCAGCATGAAAAGTAGTACATATGTGCCAAGTTTCTTGCTTGTATCATTTTTTTTTTTGAGGGCCGATTTTTATCTAAAATTACTGGACTAATAATTGTAGAACTGAATTATAGAACCTCCCCTCAGCCGATCACAAAAAAGGTCGATCTTCCAACCAATAACAAAGTTGTGCCATTCAACTAATTGGAGGACTTGCTTTAAATGGTAAAATAGCCAATCACTGCCAATTCTTGGCTCTCGAACCTTCGTCAGCCAACCAGTGCCCTGAAACTTCATCTAGTTTCCAACCTTTTTTATTTAAACTGGAATAACTCTTGTTTTCATCCAGTTTAGGGTCCAGTGAATATTACTCTCAATTATTCAATTGTTTGTTTGCTTGACAGCTCTCCATCTCGATTTTTTGTCCAGTCCTAGTTTGAAATCTATCATATTCTATCACTTGCTTTGCTTGCCTTGACCGTCCAACTGGACCCAGTGATGGGAGAGGGAATTTTATACAATATTTAATAAGTAGTTATTAACGTTTGCGCCTTCTACAGGAATATTTCTAAAAATTTACTTGAAACTCATTTTATTGTCTTGATTGAACCTGGATACTAAACTTTTGTAGCCTTCACCATGAGTTTCTTGAAAAGCTCAAAAATGTCAAAGATCGTTAATTTCGGGCCCAAGCATCAAAAACGCTGAAATTAAAAAATATCACTATCAGGTAGTCAACTCGTCAGGAGAAAAAGAGCAAAAAATTTCAATCCAGATTAAATTTCCTGTTAAACTTATAATGCGACTTAAAATAGAAGGATTTATGTCTAGAAACGCTTAAAATGTGGTTTTAGAGAGGTAATTTTTCATTTTTTCCCCAGAGGTTGACCCCCGAACCACCACCCCTTAAAACTATGACAGTTATAAATTTCGTCAAAATTGTAAGATGACAGCTTTGAGTTGAAGGCCAACTGTAAAGGGAGATTAAAGAGTTTGTTTGCCACAATCAAGGGTAGGCTTATTGGAACCTGTCACTTAGTTGTTATAGTAGCATACTGAATTCGAATTTGCTTCATTTCTCTTTCATGCATTATACATCCACATGACTACTCTTATATTCAGAATATTGAAAAAGACATAATTTATCAAGTAACAGTTTTTCAGATTAAATTTCAGTGGTAGGTCTTGGAATAGTGTCAAGGTTGGTGGTGGAGGGGGGGGGGGTTCCTAAAGGATCTCCTTTGAGGAATTCCTTATCACACTTATGGATAAAGGGGTAGGGAGGAGGGAAATCTCGCACCCCCCACACAAATCTTTGAGCTGGGACAGCCCTTGTCTCCTACTAGTAGGCTGCTAATTATACCACTTGATAATGTTTTCAGTCAATCAGATAACTGAATTTTTAAAATTGTATTTCAGACTAGCTCTCACCAATCCAAAGCTGATCATAACTATTATTGGGAAATGATGGAAATATTTGGAAAACTATCCTTAGTCTTTAAATCCAATCAGTTTGATTAAATAACTCTTATTGGTATGCTAAGAATGCCAATCTATATGTTGGATTAAAAAAATCATATTTTTTTAAATGCTGCATTGAAAAGTGAAATGTTTGAATGGTCCATTTCATGACCTTCATTGAGTAACAAGGTCAACGAATATAGCTGCATCTACAATATTCATTTTGGCAATGACAACTTTATTAAAACCCAAAACTGAAAGGCTTTCCATATCAAGTTGAATTGACATGAAGTTGAAAACACTACATCACTGCTTCTAGCTCATTTGTACTCTGCATTCATTCCCTTTAAAATAGTAGTTTTCTTGACCTTTTAGTCAATCATTTTGGCTTCAGTTGTGTATCCAGTGTTACCCAACAGCTGTCTTGCTGGTCCCAGGTTTACTTCCCAGCTAGATCTGGCATTCTCACCAATTGTTATTTTATGTAAACATAAAGTGTGTTGTAATTAACATAATCATGAGTGCAAGTTTTACATAATAGAAAAGTTAAACAAACATAACCATGCATCAGTTGATAAATCCGCAATAAAAAATCCATTTAATTCTCAACCTGTTTACATCAATTAAGTTGTACAGAAAATGGTAATGATATACGTAAAGAGTAAAGAAAGCCTCTTTTTTAGGAGTGAAAACGCATTTCTGAAACTAGTGAGTAAAATCGACCACTTCCAAGAAAAAGAGTTCAGTTTTTGTAGACAATTATTGCTCTTTCTCTTCAATTCAGTATTATTACATTTTCTATCACAATCACAATTAAAATACTATGGTACTCCGTCACTTTGGTTTCACCATTACTGATTTTCAGATGGTAGACTAGGCGTACATTCTTCTTGATGAGTTGTGATTCATTCATGCCATACAATATTCAGGTCCGTTCCAATAAGTGTACGGACCAGTCTCCAGTGTTCAGTGTATAACCTAGCCTACTCATGAAACCATAATATCTCTTTCTGATATAACGACTGTCTAGTCAAGTTGTTGTTATTCCTGAATGGAAAGCCTGAAGAGACATTAGTTATTGACAAGTCAACTCTTCTATTGCTCTGCTTTGTGAAAGTTCTTTTATCGATTGCCCAACCTTTGCTTGAGAGCATTACTGAATATACTTTGAATTGGACTGAACCAGTCTTGCCTCTTCAGAAAACTTATTCTACACTACTCTGCACTCTTTCATTGTTTTCTCTTCTGTAGAGTGCCAGTTTTAGGAAGATATCTCTGGAAGATAAGTTTACTGCATATTTAAAGATATTTTTTCTTACAGGCTAAATCAGGAAAAAATACATTTTTAGAAAATTGAAAGCTCTATTCATTGAAAGAAATTACTATGAGTTATAATGGTTTTTGCCTCTGCCATGTTGCGTAGGAAGACTTTTCCTAATTCCATCAAATTACATAAACACCTTGAGAGAGGCCTCTGTAATGGAAAATCTACTGCTCTATGTGACGAAAAAGAATGAACTAGGCACATCAATGGATCAGGATGATCATAGCACTGTATGTAGGCCTGAAGTAATTTGAATGTAATATGAATTTTTTTGTTGGAGAAGGAGGTGAAAAAGTAGAAGTAGAAAGAAAAGGAAGAGAAGGAGAAGAGAAGAAGGAGAGGAGTGAGAAATAAAACGAGGTTGAAAGAAAAGAAGGTGACGAGGACGGAGGAAAAAAAGGGGGAAAGATGAGAACAAAAAAGAGAAGAATGGGGGCAAAAGTTGAGCAGTCGCACACTAGAGAAATATGATGCGACTTGAATTCGTATGCATCGTTCGCTCGCACTGAACGCGCCAGCTAGGATACAGCCTCCGACCAGACAGACAGTGTCCGTGGTCCGTGCTGATGCGTCTACGCGAACAGCGAACGAGCGTTGCCACTTCTTCTCCGTTGCGACTAAACTAATGTTTACTGTTGCGTCTAAATTCAGTACCAAACATGAACTCGAGTAAGTTGCATCGTACCCTGTTGCTAGAAAGATCTACTTTAAAATATGTAGTTGTAATGAAATACTGACGTCGGAAACGTCAAAACCAACTTCGGAATAAGTGAACTGCATATTCAATGCAGTTAACCTTTGGAGAATTCCATAATTTATAGATCAGCTCTACAGAGACGAATAATTGCTTATTCAGTACACCAGAATGAAAATTGATAGGTACTTACGTACTTTCAACTATATGTGATGTTGAAGATCCATATTGTTTCCACTAATATGTAATATAAACTTAAAAAACACTTTTAAATGGAAATTAACTCACGTTATGGCGTGACGGCCGTCGCATCGCTCTAGACAACAGAGCGAAACGGCCGTCACGCCATAACGTAAGTTAATTTCCATTTAAAAGTGTTTTTTAAGTTTATATTCAACTATATACTCAAGATTATTGAAGATAATATCAGAGGACAAAGTACAAATTTTGGAGATTCTATAACACCCATTAAGAGACTCGTCGTAATAAGATATGATAATAATAATATATGAATTCAAAAACAATTTGATAATATAACTCAATTCAGTTGATAATTTGTGATTTTACAATTTTCATTACATGCATCAATAATGATACAATGCAAACATAATATAAGAAGAAAACAAACATCAGAATAGAACAAAATATTTATGATTCAAAATAATAAAATGTTTAATTTATTATTAATGAATAATTATTATAACAAAACATCAAAGGATAAGAAGGAATTGTAATAAGATTATAAAGTGTTGAAGTTTGGAAGATTGGCTCCAAATCACAATAACTAATTGAATCATCAGTCATGTCCACGCAACGATGAAGTGTAGCAGAAGGAAGGTCTGAGGGGATAAGTACGGTATATATTGGGAAGGATGTGTTGCAAAGGAGTTATCACTTTCATTAGAATATCACGAGGAGACTTTTGATGTGGAAGGATTTAATAAAGGAGAATTTGAAATTTTATCATATTCTTCAAGCAACATCATTTGAAATCTATTCATTAATGATAACTTGTTAATTGGTTTTGATGCTATAAAATAAGGCAGAAGCCCTTTAAAGTAATTGAAGTCTGTGTCATCTTGATCAGACAACAACTTCATTTTCTGTGACTAAAGTTCAAAAAGTTTATTGATGGGATCCACATTGCTTAGATTTTTCTCAGATTTCTTTTTCTTTAGGGTTTATTTTCACTTGACAAGGAAAATAAATTAGCTACCTAATTCATCCCACCTAATACAGGGGTTAATTTCAGTGGGAACGTAAGGGAATGGCGTTCCCCTACCTCCCAAGAGTGTCGGAACGCAAGGGAACGCACAGTTTGCGCCAATCTGATTCCAAAGGTGTCTCATCTCGCTATTTATTCAGCCTTAAAGGCTGCGTTCACACTATCCTCACTTTCTGTAGTAGTTTTTCGCCAATTTTGCAGAGCACAGCATTAGCTTAAATGTGGAAACCGTGAAAATAAGAAAAGCTGTTCAGACTGTCCTCACGCAGATGAGCTGAAAGATTTTAAGGGCAGCTAGCGCACTGAAAGAATCCATCTGCAGTGATAGAATGTATGACTCATACTCTCCACCGAAACCGAAATCACGTGAAAATGGAGATAGAGAACTTGTGATTTCAGATTTGGATTCAGTGCTCTAATTTAATAATTAGGCTATCAAACCTTTTTATTTTCCGCCTGCTGTCCTCTCTTTTTCAAGAAGTGGGTTTGTTTTGAAGGTATAAAAATTGTTCTGTAATTTTTAGAATAGGCGAAATGTTTTTGTAAAATATAAAAAATGACAGTTCAAGCTGTGACATTAAAAATAGACAATAAGCACTTGAACTTACTTGTTTTTCACAAAATACTAAAAAACATCAGTCTGTTTACGTGTTGATATGTATTATTACTACTGTACTGTATATAAATGAGAATATAAAGATGACTTTATTTGTTTTTACTTTACCAATCATTAAAAAAAGTATATTGATTCTGGTTATTGTAAGTTCCATACAAAATGGTTAAATAGAGTTGGCACCGAGATGTTAACGTGGTGGTGCGGGGGGGGGGGGTGAGGGTTAGAAAATAGAGAGGTTGGTTTATAAGAATAAAAAATGAGCTTTCCCACACCTAACATTTTAGAAATTAAGCACTGACCTAATATCATTTACATTCCGGGTTTTTAAAATCTTTTAAAGCCTTGTTCCACAACACCGGGCGAACTTGTACTTCGGAAATGAATAATTCTTCTGTTGACATTAGAGCATGTTTTATCTTCAGACGCAATATAAGGACATCCTAGTCGCATTCAAGATAAGTGGTCGCACGCATCATTCGTACACAACACTCGCAAGTTTTGAAACATGCGAGTGATTCTTTGTCTACACCAGGGCTCCCAACGTTCTAGCAACTGCGTACCAACTGAAAGGTTTTGAAGATTTTGGCGTACCACAAATCTGGGGGTGTAGATTGAAAGAAAGCCCCCTGAAACTAATTTTTGTAAAAAAATATTTTATATTAGAAACATGCCCATTATTCATTTTATTTTTATTAAATAAGTGATAAAACTTTATATTTAATTAAAAACTTGTTAGTTTAACTGTTCCCATATTTATTTTGGATATACAATAGTTCAAAAAAACCACTCTCACACAATAAGTAACTAGTGGCATATGGCATAGAAAACAGCATAGCTTTCCAGAAGAGCATTGGATACTCGAATTTATAACCGATCCAGAAGTATATTAATGATTTCTCTTTAAAAACATTTCTCATGGAACTGTCTTCTGTTAAATCGATAAACCTTTCCAGAAGTTCCAACTCATTTTGTGATCCTGCAAAAAGATTTCTGATCCAGTCAAGTTTGGAATAGCCTTTTAAGAAATATTTATTTAAACTTTCTCAAAGAGCTTCCAAGTGCAGAATTATATAAAAAAACATACACCTGGCTTTGGAGGTATAACATTTTCTTCAAAAATGATGACAGTGTAGGAAATGCTGAGACATTCTTCTCTTGTATTTGCAAACTTAAAAGGACCAACGTTTTCTTGGAAGAGTTTATTTTGTCATTGGCTGTGAAGGGTTTTGTATTTGCTTACTGAAGATTCATGTTCAGCATGTTGATTATATAAAAAATATCAGCTAGATATGCCAATCTTGATAACCATTCTTCATCACAGAACAAGTTTTTTGTCTCACTATATTTTTAGGCCACGTGACGCATACCACCTGAAATCTTCCCGCGTACCACCGGTTGGGAACCCCTGGCTAGACGCATGACTGAAACCGCGTCAGCTTGGACATACGATGTCATTTACCTTGCTTCATATTATGCGCGTGGCGGTCGCTCGCGCCAGCTAGGACACAGCCTTAAACATTCACGCTCAAGTTATGGAATACAACATACAGGACGTCTGAATTAGATGTAAAATTTTTAAGTTCTTCAATTATAAATTTTACCAAGTTGATAGTTGAAATAAATTCTCCTCTAGTTTAATTTTCGCCATAGAAAATTCTAGTAAGCGGTAAGTCGTCTAGAGATCGTTGATTGCAGTCATTGATCAAGACCCAAGGTGGAACAAACTGAATGGCCCCCCTCCCACCAACAACTCCCAACCCCACCCTATCTACGGCAGCTCAACGTATTTTGGCCTTCACTATTGATTATCGCTGCAGCTATAGTAGCGACTGTCTGCAACATCACGCGTCCCATGATTAAGATTAATTGTATCCTTTAATCTATTATTGAACAGTATGGTACACGTGCTTGGTCCTGCTTAGTGAGATTTATGATATTTTGAACCACAAAAGGCCATTAAAAGCCTCTTATTTAGTAGGCGCCCTAACCGAGAACGCACTCTCCTTCTTATATTAACAGTTATTAATTTACTTCTTTAAGTTTTTCACTTCTATTAATCTTCACTTATTCTATCTTTCTTCTCTTTCACTTATTCTACTATGCAAACAAAGAGTATAAAATACATTTTTAACTATACTCTATGTGAATATAAGAAAATTTATTTTTTCATTACTCCATGTGCTGGCCTACAACTGAGATAAGATTCCACTTCAATGCTCGAGTTACTGGGAGATTTACCGGTAGCTGATAAATGTTACCGGTAGTGTCTGATTGGTCTTGTACTATTTCTTTTTTCTCTCATAAATTGTTTAGTGTAGGGAGGGTGACCAATTACCTGGACCCTAAAGTCCCTGACTTTGTTTATATATTTGCCCGGCGCCAACCAACCTATTTTAGATTGATAAAATAAATTAATAATGATAAAGGAGTTGTATGTACCCTTTACTCGCGAAATTCTCTATCGCTAAGTACACTTAAATATAAAAATGATACTACTATTAATAAAACAATCTTAACTAAGTCTCAATTACTGGCAACGACCTGTGTCAGCAATCAACACTATCAGTTATGCAAACTTATTTCTATTTGACTGGGGGGCAGCTAGCTAAGCTCAGAACCACCCTTATCCAATCTAATACAAATCAGCCAACACACTGTCGCACACAAAGAAATATCAAATAAATAAATAATAATAATACTAAGTAAGTGAAATGAATTCAGGGACGTGAGTAGGGCAGAGTTTAAGTAATATAGCAAAAGGTAGTTTCACTTTAAGTTTATTTTACAATAATTTATTGTTAATCAAAAAAATAAAATCTTTAAAATATTTAAAAAAATGAAATGCATTCTTTTTCCTTATTTAACTTTACAAAATCAAAATAATATATTATTAAATATGTACAATGAAATTATTTAACCAAGTTTCAAACAAACAATAATAAATATTACCGAATTTAATTTAATAGCTGCAAATAATGAAAAATGAGGAGCCTTACAAAACCAATAAGGTGTCTGTGTAAGGTAAGAGAAAAGATTATTGAAATTTTCTATTAGCTTGAAAAGTGTATGTAAAATCGTAAAAAGAATTCAGGAAGAAAAAAGAACTTGAAACAAGAAGTATTAAATTTGAAAGTTGTGTCTACAAAATATGTATGCAAAAGAAAAATCAAAATAAAATGCTACTTATTTAAAATAGGCTATTTAGGCTGTTGAGGTGAGATTGGCTAATTATAAAAATTAATTTTCTATAAAATTTCAGGGACCTTTTCCTACAAGATAACAATGAGTATTGCCAGTCAATTCCCTCTAGGATATTGAATCTGACCTCAAATACTGTAGAACAAAGTTACCTCTCGCACAGTGTCCTCCTCCCACGTCTTCACAAGCAAAAAGAGATCTAGACTCCAGGGCTCACTACCCTTTTATACTATTCAGCCACCTCCACTAACCACCTCATCACCCCTTGCCTTCGCCTATAGCCTAACTGTTCTTGTAGCTTACAAAGATTCAGCTAGGATAGAATTTACTTTTAAGTGTATTAATTTAAATTTACTGTTGAAATTGTGTTTCTTGTGTATGTATAGTAAAGTGATTTATACAATATTTGAAATTTGACTCCTCCTATAATAAAAACATAATGGCCAATAATACTCAAAAACAGTTCTTCAGAATTCCAATATTTAGCATTTAGCATTTGATCTTATACACAATATTCATCAGTTTCTAACAATTAGAATTATTCAATGGTTCTGATTACAGTTCACATTTAAATCATCTATCTGTCACTGACAATAATATTTCATAAAGCATACTTCAGAGCATATTAATTTCAGACCAAGTACATCCATGTATTTAAGGTGAATATTATCACATATAGATCAAGTCAATAGTCAAAGCAGTGACACTACAACATTCAATTAAGATTGCAAGCAATACAGACAATGAATAAAAATAACAATCAAAGCAATAATCTATGAAAATAATAGCATTATATGTTGTTTTCAGGATCCTGTAAAATCTACAAATTATTACAATACTTATTCAATAGAACATGTGTTCAATATAAGCCCTTCTATTAATTCACAAGCATGAAAAATATATGGTAATAAATTATAACAGAGTAACAAAATTATAGCAAGGTGATACCTGACTTATTTACTATTGTACAGTATTTAAATGCTAAAAGCTCTATAAAAGCTATCATAAATTTCTCTAATTTTCAAAATTATCAATGAAGTACTCTAATAAATGATATAGTCGTTTACTTAGTCTATTTAAGGACATGATCATGCCTTTATTTTTTATTTAATATCAGTTCTTCATATTTTATTATTTCTTCAAAACTTAATTTTTCAACCACGTGGTTAGGCCTGTTTCCCTTATATCTATATCTCTACTCCATGCTACAAATGTGCAGTGCAATAAGCTATATATTGACTATTGTTAGTTCTAGCTAGCATGCTGTTACAAAGTTGGGTTTTTCCATGCATTGTTAACTTTCTACTCAGGCAAATAACCCTTTTGGCCACTCGAGTTTATTGAAAGAAGAGATTCATTTGGGAATTTCAATGTCTCAATAGTTGGTATCGTCTGTCTCTCTTGCTCCTTCCTGAAAATAACTGTAAAGATTCAACATCTATCCAACAATAGTACTTGGTAACCAAAGGATGAATACCGAAGACGACTTCTACAAAACTTTGAAATAATGAGCTTTTCAAAAGTAAACGGTACCAGACCCGAATGACTACAATGACTATTATTCTGTTCCAAAAATGATGGAAGCACATGGCTGGTTCATATACGGTGCAGTCTACTTAAATTCATAGACATTAAACAATTTGAATAGACCAATCAGACGCTACCGGTAACATTTACCAGTTACCGGTAAAGCTCCCAGGAACTCGACCATTAGCTATTGAGAGATAAAAACCGAGTTTAGTTGTATTTAGCTATTCACTAATGACTATCATTACTATCTTCAAACTACTGGGAAGTAGTTTAGATGCTAGAGTAAAATATTCGGAAACATTATAGACTATTCAAAATGAATCCAAGATTCATTAAAGAATATTCTAAGTAGGCCTATTAGAATCTATTTCAATGACTCAGATGAAATATTAAAAAACATTTTTTTTATTTTAGCCTACCCAGAATAATTAATTCAACCGAGAAAATACAAAGCAATTTTATAACTTTAGAAACTAGTTCAATGACTTCAGTTAATTAAATATCCAGTAGTATCACATCTATAGCTCAGAGCTCAGAATGAATCCTCCTCTCAAGGCTTCATTCATCAGCTGGTTATAATGTGCTGTGGTGCGGAGTCTTATGTTTATCTTTAAAGCAGACAAACTCGAGTTTTGCTCACCACAACCATTAGGAATTCCAAAGTAAATGAGTGGCATTGAACCGCTGAAAGCGTTCAAATCCCTCGGTAGCCAGCTTTGTTGGCAACCAATTGTGTGCTCAATCGATTAAATTTAACTCCCTCGAGTATTTCCGTGGCCGGAGAGCTTATTGTCTCAGACTTTTTCGTGGAAGTATCACTTCTGCTTCGCTCTTAACTTCTATAGCTGGTTTCCATGTACAGTCGCGATTTGCCTTCATCTCAGTCAGCTCAGCAGCCATTTACATTGCATCGACCCATTTCTCTCCCTAACAGTGGTTCACATAGTCTCTATTCTCCTTTCTCTTTTCATTGTTGATCTGCCATGTAGCATGCGCCTTGGTGTACTGTTTTCAATCGGCCATAGACACTGTGTCGATGTATTCAGACATTGCTTTTTTACATCCAACCAGAGTTACCAGAGATCATCTGTCAGCTATTTTGACTCTCAAATCTCAATACCTTTCTGTATAGCCTATCTCTTCATCTATAACCTCTTTTCCTTTCTGCGGTAGGCTTCCTGTTTATAATTTTTTTTTTGTAATTTTTGTTCTTGCTCTTTATATTCCAATTTCCTTCACTGTATGCAAGCTAGGCCTAAGGGAAAAGCTGTATCTACTTATGAAATTATTCTTCATATTATATAGAATATTATTTAAATAACAATTGTAGAATGATAATTTTTATGGATCAGTCAGTGCAAGTCCGTCCGTATGAAAATCCAATCAGAACTTTCTCTTTATCTTGGTAATTAGCTTTTTGGGAATAGATAATTATAATGTCCTTGACAATAGCTGTATATAAATTAAAAATTAAACACAAGAAAAAATTGAATAGAAAGAAAAAAGTAAGCAAAACTTAGTGATTACTTGGCAAATAAATTACCATCAATATCCATTTGAGATGCTGAAATCAATTGGGGAAGGAATGATGTCAGTGACCAATTCACAAATTTTTCTTGTAGTGATATTTTATACATAATGCCTATCTTGAATATAATAGAAAACAGTGAAGAAGTGGACAAGAGATGACAATAGAAATTGGTAGGAGGAGAGAGTTGAAAATGAAAAAAAAATCGAAAAAGGGTAAAAAATAAGGATAAACTTAAAATTAGAAGAAAATGAAGGATATTTTTCAAAGTTGTTGACAAACGAGGAAAATGAGAAAGCAATGCCTAACCAACAATTAATTTTCTATTGAAAATATTGTGTACTTCAGTACTTGGTCTGAAAATGATGCCAGTTCTGAAAGGGGTTTCTAGAAGGTTGTAGCTTTTTAATACATGGATGAGGACTGCTATGGCAGAAAAAGCAGACTTGTTTTATTAGCACTACTTTACATTTACTCAGATAATCACTCTAGAGCCTAGATCCTGGATCCTCAAAAAATTGTTGGGAGATTTTGGCTGATTAAAGAGTAGTTTTTCAATTGCAGTGTATGTAATTACACGGGGGGGGGGGGGGGAATCAGGGGAATATTCCCCCCCCCCCCGGGACAAAAGAAAATTTGGTATTTTAGCAGGCCATTGTGAGAGAGTTTTTGGCAAGAGTCAAAGATGTCTGAAATCGCTGAAAATGTGGTTTTGTAGGAGTTTTATTTTAAAAAAGTTTCCAAGAAGTACCCCTCAACTATTTTGAAAGGAATTTTCATGTAGCCTACGGTACTGTACATTACCCCAATCAGGAGCAGTGAGGGATCAAATATAGAAAAGTGCAAGTTTCAAGTAAGGTCCCGTATCTCCCATTGACAGTAACACAAGAACTAGACAAAATTTTCTTTGACACAGAACCCCCATTCTGAAATAAATAGCCATGTATAGTTCAATTTATCGTTAGAGATCTACTACTTAAAATTACAAATTACCATTGTAATTATTGTACCGAGAGTCTAACACTCCCGGGAACAACCCCCCCCCCTGACTGACCCTGTAGTTATGCCATTGCTTTGTGTGATGTAACGATACACATTAAAAGGTTATTAAAATCTGTATTACAAATTACATCTGTATTACATAATTATCATATCATTAAAGGCAATAGGTGAAAAATTAAATTTTGAAAGTTGTCTTCATTTCAATTATTGAAAGTACGATTTTATGCCTCATTTTCAAACACCCTGGCCTGCACTCTACTCTTAAGTGTCACCCATGATTCACTGCCATAAATAAGAACAGGAGCAGTCATTACTTTATAGAATTTCATAATTGTATCTTTCCTCGCCTTCCTGCAAAGGGCTCTGCTGATATTTCCACATACTCTTGAGAACTTACACTCATGGTCCTTGTTGATTTCAGTGAGGCCTTTAATTGTATTTTCTACCCAATCTTATTTTACAGACTGGTAGGTTTGGGCTTCTCACAATCCACAATGGCGTAGGTGCGGTCCTACTTGTAGAATAGGTATCAGAGTTCAGGTTCGAGGGTTCCTTTTCTCGCTGGCAACCATTGGGTAGTGTTCAGGATCGGTTCTGGGTCCGCTGATAAATAACTGAACTTGTGTTTTGCATACAAATTGGTGTCTATGCTGACGTCTTGCAACTCTATAGACATTTCAAGACTTCTGACAGTTACTTCTGACAAGACGTCTGACACCGACCCAGTGGTTCGGAACCCACCTAAAACTGTAGGTTCAACTCATCAATCACCATCATCCAACTCATTACACACGCACAGGTCTCAGACCTATGTGGGCTTCATCCTCGAAAAAAAAAAGTTATAGCTGTGGAGGAAATGAATTCTGGTCTAGCTCATCTGGACTGGGAATAATGGCTTGAAAATAGACTCAACCTCAATGATGTATCCTGTATAAGAATTAATGACGTTCAACTTGTCTACAGCACTAGTGTAAAACTATCTTGGCTTAACTCTTACACATACTTTAGACTGGACAGACAATGTCGAATCGACGTGTAACAAAGCTATAGCTGGCATAAGCTCATTAAAAAAAGTTGCCAACCAAAATCATCTAAGTCAAGACGCTGATTTTTTACACTTTTCTTTTATTGCAACTCGGTGACTATTGGCATGACTGATCAACTGACCCAGAGGCTGCAGCATGCACAGAATTACTGTCTGTCTTTCATCTTCAGTTCCAGTGAGCTGAACATAGTATTTTGATTCCACTAGGCGTCAAATCTGCAAGAAAGAAGAAACTGTCAAAACAAAAAAATGCATTTCAAAACCGACTAAAACTTTTAAGTCTCCATGGACTCGTGTTCCTATCTAAACTATTGAAATCTCGATCATCCAACTACCTGGCAGAGGTGTTCCGTTACAGGGGTGATTCTGGCTGAAGTGGGACTCGTCGTCATGGTTCTCATTCGTAGGCTGTCCCTGTTTATAGAACTGAGATGTACAAACAGATCTTTCCAAGCTACAGGCATTAGGCTATGGAACTTTCTCCTACTTAAAGTTGATCAAGTTGATGGACAGTCAGCGTCGGTTCAGTGCAGCTGTCATGACATGGATTAGGGGAAGTGGGCGGTGTACTTTCTTTCTTTTCTATCATCTCTCTTTTTTCTCACTTTTCCTCTTCTCACTCGCTCCCACCCTCTCTCACTCACTCTCTCTCTCTCTCTCTCTCACTCTCTCTCTCTCTCTCTCACTCTCTCTCTCTCTCTCTCTCTCTCTCTCTCTCTCTCTCTCTCTCTCTCTCTCTCTCTTTGTATATAGGTGTGTATGCATGGAGGTAATGCTATTTTTATTTTTCAACTGTATCAAATTGAGTTTTGTAATTGTATTTTTATCTTTTCTCATTGTAAGTAAAGTTATTTTCTTCAGTACTGTGGGCTAAATGGAAGAGGGGCTTTTGTGCCTTAATTTCGCCCACAGCAAGTGAAGAAATAAAGACAATCTATCTATCTAACTCTCCCACTATCTCTCTTGGTCTTTATTTCTGTCTAACCTTATTAATACTATTCTCTTTCTCCCTTCATCACTCTTCCTCCCTCTCCTTCAGATCCCACTAGGCGTCAAATTTGCAAGAAAGTAGAAACCAATCTGTCAAAACAAAAAAATTCAAATAAATAAATATCTGTCTCATTCTCTCTCTCTTGAAGGCCAAGACTTCGCCTTTTTGTGAAATTCATCCTTTCAGATCCAAGCTCTCATTCTTTTTTTTTACCAATTACATCAATAATTTCTGCTGTTCAATACTTTAAAATATAATATTAACTTAGTTGTATTTATAATCTTTTCTATTCAAACTATTCAACCAGTATGTTCACTTTTCAAAAATCACTGTACTTACATCACTTAATTACATCAATGAATTAGGGTTTCTGAGAGTTGCTAATATTAATAGTACTGTTATCATTCATGCACTGTAAATTTGCACAAAGTCATCTGAATCTTTCATCTCTGTCTCTATATCTTTCCTTCTTTCTGTATATTATTAATTATTAATATTGAATTAATTTTCAAGCTTTGTACCTGTATCACATTAATTAGAATTGAACTGCTTTCAAATGTAGGCCTAATGCCTGGCTTTGTCGTTTGAAATAAATGGTATTTTTTCAACAGATGTTATTAAATACAGTATAAAGAAACTTTGGCAACACAATAGTATATTTCGCACCTAGGGCCAAAAATGTGAGTTTGCCGGCTCGAGATCGCGGTTTTCAAGTTTGAGACAAAGTCGGGAACTTGAAGCGTTTGAGTTTGAGAGCCAGCAAAACATTTTTGCCCACGTTGCGAACGCAATTTTTCGCCATACCACAAAAAAAACAAACAAAACAACAATGTTAAGTTGGCAATTTTGAAAACGAAATTTTAAGGCTATGGTACTAGAAAGAATACAATGTTGTTGAGGTTATGAAAATATCATCGTATTCTATTGTTTGATATCAAAATTACGAAATAAACAGGATAATACATATCAAGTTATGAAACAATAATTTATAAAATATATTATAAAAATAATACTACGATATAGCTTATTACCATGATATTATGTGATCATATCTATGATTTGTATGATCGGACACGACCAGCTGTCATTCAAGGTCATTTTCTTTTCCGCCCTATGGCGGCAAACGTTTACAGACCTCGTCGGAAACCAAACACTTTCGGCTTCCATATGACCCACGAAAAACAGCTCATTACGTACTAGTGTGGCGAAAATAGTTCTTCTGCATTATCCGATTTTGAGATAACATCTTATTTATAATACCAGTATAAAATATGTAAGACGGTACCATATCGTACAATTCATTTTTTCTTGAATCTTTGATAAGAGTATCAAATATTCAGAGACATATCGAATTATTAAGTTTTCTTCCTCTAGAAGATGTCATGCGTGAGCACCTAGCTTGTTTACAAATATCTGTAAAATCATGAAAGTTTATCTGAACATTGTGTTTGTTCTAGTCTAGGTATTTTTTTTTCATTTCATTGTTTTCCATTAATTTATTCATTCATTGTTTCCTTCCAATTGATTTGTTTGCTATTCATTTCATTAATTTAATAAAACAACTTTTGAATGGAAATTAACTCACGTTATGGCGTGACGGCCGTTTCGCTCTGTTGTCTAGAGCATCGTCAGACGATGACCCATACACTGACTTAAGGTATGAGTTTGAGGGTTATGTATGTTGGAATGGTGATGGGGTGGGGGGATGAGTAGGCGGGAGGTTTGAAATTGGGATTATTTTGTCAAATAGAGTATGTGAGAAGAAGTTAAGTTGATCATTTAAAATGTTGTCAGGTTCCTGCTTTGCATGGTTGTAAATCTCATATTGTTCTAAAACATTGAGTTTCTGGCTTTTGTGAGTGAAGTGTAGTGTTTCTAAATTAGTGTCAATGTCTGTATAACTGTGGCCTGTTGAAATGATGTGTTCAGCAAAAGTGGAATGTGCGTTTGGGTGTGAGATGGCTCTTGTGTGTTCTCACACCCAAACACACATTCCACTTTTGCTGAACACATCATTTCAACAGGCCACAGTTATACAGACATTGACACTAATTTAGACACACTACACTTCACTCACAAAAGCCAGAAACTCAATGTTTTAGAAAAATATGAGATTTACAAACATGCAAAGCAGGAACCTGACAACATTTTAAATGATCAACTTAACTTCTTCTCACATACTCTATTTGACAAAATAATCCCAATTTCAAACCTCCCGCCTACTCATCCCCCCACCCCATCACCATTCCAACATACATAACCCTCAAACTCATACCTTAAGTCAGTGTATGGGTCATCGTCTGACGATGCTCTAGACAACAGAGCGAAACGGCCGTCACGCCATAACGTGAGTTAATTTCCATTCAAAAGTTGTTTTATTAAGTTTATATTACATATTAGTGGAAACAAGATGGATCTTCAACATCATATTCATTTCATTGTTTTTGCTTTGTTGGCTGTATCTCAAAATAATCGATTTCCTTGATTCTTGATTAAATAAACAATGAAATTTGACGTCACACATCCATAAATAAATGAATGCCGTAGTGAATCATGTAAAATGACTTTCTTGGTTTTTCGACACCCATACAGGCAAGCGGAGCAGCTCGAAACGCGACAACTGATCTGATCTATAAAAAGCAGAATAAGTCGCCTCGACAGTGCGGCACTGAAAGTTTGAAGAGTATCTGCCAAAGTTGTAACCCATTTTCCTTCGGAAAACTTTTTACAGCTTGGTTTAATACTGTCAAATGAGGAAGAGTGTGTGAAAACTTTTCGTAGCCCATGAAATTCATGCTGGTAGTAACTGTACTTTTCAAACTGCAAATCTAAGAGGATTCACTATTAGAAATCAAACTGCAAACATCAGCAGCAAATACTGGATGACAAATTTGGATATAGTAATAGTTGGATTTATAATAGTAATAATTTTTATGACTTTGATCTTTTATGGGCATGATATTCATTTACCGAATCCCGTTGGAGTTTTCATTTGACAAGTTTAGTGGTTTTTGTAATACAATTTTTAATTGAATTTTTTTTTCTCTTAGAAAAATTAAAATTAATTATAGTTCTAGAATCGGAAAGAATGTAGAATATACAGTTTCAATTTTATCACAATCACTAAAAAATTTGAGGGATGATTTATCGAACTACTCGTGATTTTCTTTCACAATAACAGTTTTAGAAACTAACAAAACACCTTCTGATCTCTGAAAGTTTTTAGAAACTCTGATTATTTGAGTACATTTTTCATCTAAATAACTAACAGTTGCAGAAATTTGGAAGATTTGGTAGCCTAAGAAAGCAATTATATCTTATAGAAAAAGTGAGTTAACAAAATGATAATCAATTATAGTAGTCTAGCCCTTTTATTATTTCCAAAACCTACTTCTTTTGGTTTTGAAAGGGAAACGAAGCTATTAACCTCATATTGGAGTATAAAAAATAAATTTTGTTTGAGTATTATTTCAAACTGTGCAGTGAATGGATGTTGTATTGCACTTTGAAATATTACTATACAGGATTATCGTACAAATGCTTTCATTGCAGAATAGAGCTTTAGTTTGGGGAGATTTGAAGTTTGGGAATAGTTCCCCATCCTCAAGCACCTGAAAGTTCGACTGTTGTGAAGTTGTTTGAATGCAGCCCGAAAAGAAACTACCTATTTTAACAGAGTGCCATTCCCTGGGAAATAATAAAAACCACATCACACTTCTATAGCTGATGCATGCGGGGAGTTACATTACATGGAATTGAGTTCTGAAGTTTAAATTACATTTTTGGAGATAATGCTTGAGAGCTGTGTTATGTCGTTGTGTCTATATAATTATTTTGTACAGTGGGAAAACCTTGTTTTTCTTATAAAATGTTTAAATTTTGGAATGTTTAATGAGTCTGATATAGTTACGTAGAGTAAGTTATGCAATATTACTAATGTATTATAACTAATATTAATATTAGCTACCTAGTTATTAAATGTATTTGTATTTAGCTCATTTATATGTGTTTATATTGAGTGTACAAGTTTGAAATTACACTATATTTGAACAAAAGAAGAGTATTTTGTAGTTTCTTGTTTTTGACACAGTTCATTAGTTAATGGTATGATTTACAGACCTACTAATATCTTCAATATTTGTGGAATGATTTACTAAAATATACTATCAGCAGTTTATGAGTGTGAGAACTAAAGTTTGTACAACAGTTATTTGAATATGATCAATGAGAGATAGCCTACTTTCTATTGAAAGTGTATCAATTAAATTGTAAACTGAATCCAGTTGTCAGATAGAAAGTATTATTAAATTTATTGTCTTTATTGAATTAATAAAATATTTGCTGTTATCTGTTATGCTGCAATAGTAGCGTTCTTATTTACTCAAGAAGTTGTAATATAAATGTCAATATCAATCATAGCACATTTGAGGCTTCTGCAATTCCAAGCTTTAACAATTTTTGAAGAATGCTTGGTCTGAGATGAAAACTCAATTAAGATTTGAAATAGTGATTGGGAACTGCAGCTGCTAGATAAGAGATTCCCAGTCTGCCTTGCAATATAATATATATAGCAGAAATAATCTTCAATGTGCTCCGAATGAGTTTTGGGAGATTAAGGATGGTCACATCTGCCACTAAGGACATAGGAAGAGTACAAGTTGAGTAGAATTAGATTTATTGTTGTCAGCGCTAAAACAGATGACATGAGCTTATGGTGTGAAGGAATAGTGTACATGCCCTAGAAAAGCAATCTAGAAAAAACCATGAGCTAAAGGAAAAACCCTGGGTTTAATTGAATATCTTGTTGATATTAGACTAGATATATGTGTATTTACAAATTTCTGGTTTGTGTAATTGAAAACAATATTATTAATAGCACATAGATTGTAGACTGTTTAATATCGAAGTAAGAGTGTTTGAAAATCTCCAAGAGTACTGTCAAAATAATCATTATTTAAAACGAACTAATGCTTAGAATGCTGGAATATATGTTGATTATACCCTGTGTTCACTTATAACGTAATGATTTTCATATTTTATGTTGATTGAGAATTTAAATTTTATTCAATATGCTTACAAATGCCATGCTTTAACTCACTTTAATAAAATTTGGTTTTTCTTTGTTACAGGGGAATTATGCGAAATTTTTGAAGAACCTACATTCTGAGCAAATAAATAAACTGCAATTGAAGAACCAGAACGAATGCGAACTCCTAGAAGATATACGGTTAGAAATCCAGTCCAGTCTATTAATATTACTGTATTTTAATGCAATTCCAATAGGAAATTTACCCATCAAAGGTTGCTAGGTTGCTGTTATTAAATATTTTGGGAAAATGGTTGATATCGGCTTTTTATATTCAAGATAAGGATTAAATTATAAATGTATATTGAATTATTGACATGGTACATTACATTTTAATATTTCAAGTTGTCTGAGTTTTTTCGGAGGATGGAACCCTCTTAGATCTGAGACCTGTGTGTGGGTAATGAGTTGGATGATGGTGATTGATGAGTTGGACCTTAAGTTTTAGGTGGGCTGCGAACCACCGGGAAGTGATTTTACAGCAGAGAACAGTCTTTTTTTGCTGGCCAATCCAATCGTTCATCCCTACAAAGAGGGTCAAGGAGTTCATCAAAGATAAGATTCTTTGTTACCGTACTTCTATAAATCATGCCTCTCACTAAGGAACAGGAGTTTTAAAATTTTGCTCAATTAAATACAGTGTAATTATAGTGAGAAAACTGATAATTTTATTTCTAATTGCTCTTGCTACAATCGCATCACTATTGATAATTGGATTAGTGTGTTAAATGATGTTTGATTAGTGATTATTCAATAAATGACACGATTTTGAAGTGAAAGTCACTTTTGTTTGTTATCTAGCTAAACAACTAAAAGCAATAAAATTTCTAGGTTTTATTGATAATTTTATAACGTTTCAGTAATTATAGATGAGTTTAAATTCAAAAGTAATTACAGTAGTGTGTTGAAATTTTTAGTTTTGTTGCTTAAGCAATTATATTCTTTTGGTTAATCTATTTTCTGTTAATCTGCTGATACGTCCAAAGGCTTACTAGCTATTTTGAGCATATGAATTTTGTTTTTTAAAAATGTATCTGTAACCCTACTTTTTCTGCACATTCCTCAAGCTGTTTGATGGAAGTCTCTTCATCATCCATTAATAAAGCTAGATCAACAGCAAAGGGGAGGTTTGGTATGAACAAGCTGTTTTTGGCAAAACCAAGTTGAACTCGCTGTCAAAGTTTACATTTCTCAAGCTCTTTCTCCCATTCCTTCATGCCTTTGTCTAAAACGACATTAAACAGCAGAGGAGAAAGTCCATCTCCCTACCTTACTCCTGTTTCAATTTTAAAAGGTTCAAAAATTTCTTCCAAGAATTTTATTTTGAACTTGGTGTTGGTCGAGGTTTGTTCAATAAGTTTTTGTGTTTTCGGATCGAGTCCTTTCTCTTCCAGAATGTCAAATAAGGAAGGCCTATCTATTGAGTCATATGCCGTTTTGTAATCCAAAAATGTGCATACCAAGGGTTTTTGTCTGTGGCTCGCATTTTGAGTTTAATTTTTAGATTGTTTATTTGTTTTGGGCACGAGCTATTTGGTCTGAAACCTCCTTTATATTCCACCAGTTTGGGCTCCAATTGTTGTGCTGCTCAACAGAGAGGATGATAAAATTTTGTAAATGGCGGGTAAAAGGGAAATCTCTCTATAGTTGTTGACATAAGATTTCTTAATCCAATATTAAAACTGACATTAAGTATTTCGTCATGGAAAACATCACAGACATAAAATTTGTTACCTTTTTTATGTAGTAGGTGAATAAGTGCAATTTCCCAGTCATCTGGGACTATTTCGTGTCCAACTGTCTTTTTTTACTTACGCTCCTTGCCAATCTGTGCAATGACGTCTCCAAGTAGGATTTTCACATCATCTTTTGGGATTCTAGCCATTTCTGTTTCAAGTTTTGTCCAAAATCTCTATGTTTTTCTGGTTCCTTTTTTATTGCCACCATTTTTGTTGGTGCATGTAAATTGATGAAAGTGTAGTTTTTGTTTGCATGCTTCATTCTCATGTCATGAGTCGGTTCTTATTGGGTTTCACATCTATTATTGTATCCAGTATTCTCTTATTCACAACAAAAGCCATGCCAAATAAAGCTGCTCCCTTTACAAATTTCTTATTGGTTCCACTTTTGAAGATTCTATAGATATTATAATCCATTGCTTCTGAATCTGTGAATTGCATTGCGAGAATTTGTATTTTATGTTTCTTAAGCTCTGTTGTGAGATTGTGTAATTTTCCTGTTTGAATTAGAGTTTGAGTGTTAAAAGTGCCAATGTAGCTATGCTTTTTTCATGAGTTTATTAGAGCACTCCGAGTTACTCTCTCGTATAAGCCTAAGCTCCCCAGAATCCGAATGCTTCGTTGCCGTTTGCCTATGAATGGATAAATGGATTGGATAGCACCTGGGGTAATTTTGTCTTTACTTGTATGAGTCATGTTGCTTATAATCAGCATTCTAGTTTTTGCTAGGGATGTAGAACCAGAGATTGTGAGTTCCTGGAGCTTATATACAGCCGCACCTCCTGATGAAAAGACTCTTACCATTAGCCGCTAGATGCTAGTACAGACGCTAATGGATTTTAGTGTTGTTTTATACCAAGCCTAAAACAAGGGTCTGCCTCCTCCGCCGAATAACGAGATCGTTGTCACACCTTCACTGCCGTTGAGGTCTTCACCCATATGCCTAGGCCGAGGAATGCGTTGTTATACCCCGCAGTATTATTATTATTATTATTATTTTATTGCATTTTAGTCTAGGCTATTAGTAAGGGCTTGAATATTTCCAACCAATAAATTTCATCATTCAAGATAATGCAATCTCTAGTACAAATTTCAGTATTCAAATATTCTTAAGAGTTACAATATCACTTTTAGTACTAAAAAAGCTATTCTTTTCTTTTCAGGAATTTTATATTAAAGAAATCAGCAATAGAGAAATCTTATTCAGAAGTGAGTATTGATTCACAGTTTTGATGTTGTCAAAATGAATTATGACAGAATTAATTATTTCTAATATCAAAACTGATTCAATCACCTCTATTTTTTGTCAAAAATTATCAACTAGTTACATGAATGAGAATGATACTTTCCGGTTGTGAATTGAGCAACCACTGATGTACAACAACTGTTAATGTAGACATTTTTCTATATGCATGCAAAGTTTGAATAATCTGGTGAATGAATAATATGCGAATGAATATTAAAATAATGATGCACGGTGCATTTAATGGGAAATAGCTTTGAAGTGATTCAACCATTGAAAATGTTAAAATAAATCATGAATAGCTTGGAAATTTCGGATTTTCTACTCAGGCTAGGTATTTATACTTTTGAATTTACGCCTTAAAATATAAGGATATAATTTATCCCAGGATTTTTATAATTGGTTTCTTCTTGCTGCTGGCTTTGTTCTATCTTAATTCAGTCTTAATGTGTTACTTATTGTTTCCAGGCACTTTTAAAAATATCATCAGCGTTTCTTAACAAGAAAATTCCCAATATTCCTGACATAAAGACTGAGGGATCGGAAGAAAAATGGTGGGTGTTTGAAAATCCTTATATTTTTCAATTAAAATAACAGCAGTTGATACTAGAGTAAAGTGTAGATCTCTTGAGATTATTCTGAGCATTCAATTCAATGCATTCATCTATTGACTATTCTAATCGAATAATTGTTATAAGAACCATCCTCTTTAAAACACAATTATTATACATACACCTGTTCTCTATTCACCTGTACATACTGCCCATGCACCTGTTCTCTTTTTGTTGTCTAAAAAATCCAAAAATATTCTTAGTTTTTCTGTATTTATAAATCTTCTCACATTCACAGTTCCTTGGAATACAACACCTCACACATAGTAGCCTATACTCATTCCAATCACATAACATCTCATACCACATTGTGCCACTGCCCTTGATTGAAAAATTCATATAAATAGTATTTTTGGATAAATATAATTTATTCTTTTTTATTTTATTTCAGGAACATGTGGAATGTTTGGAGGACGGTGCTGGAGGAAAACGAAAAATTGGCGAGGGCAAGGTTAGCAGCTGTAGAGGTATCTTCACAGCAAATAGCTGATGATGCCAAAGTCCTCCGTTCACTGAAGGTTCTCTGTTCAAAAAAGGTATTAATGTTCCCTAGCAATTTATGTTCAAATAACTCAATATAAACATGTATTACCGTACTACATTGATAAAAATATTTGCGGCCCAATGAGCAACAGGTAATTTAAATAATTATAGTGTCTCAGCAAAGTCTGATCTTTTAAAAAGTAATGATTTTGAAATTGTCATATTATCAGAATACGTCAAGCTGCTTCCTCTAAAACTCTCAAATTATGTCTTAGTAAATTGTGTTAATTTCCTATTTGGATTTAAGTACATCTTGTATCGATTACTCTGTTTAACCCTTCATGAGTATGCTGCGAATTACATTTTTTAGAACTCTACAAACTTGACATGTGTATTAGGAGAATGACAAAACTCTACAATACCAGGCCCCTAGCTAGGTTAGCGCAGTCGGGGTCAAACGCTTATAAAAAGCGAGCACTCATGAATTCACTCCCTTTCTTGGAGCCTTCAAACTTGAAAAATGGTCTTTGTAGTGGCGAAGGTGATATTGTGGAAGGTATCCATAATGAATAAAAGACGAAATTGTCACAACCACATTTATTAAAACTTAGAAAAACTAGTTTCGGTTGTTACACCATTATCAATCTGATCTTTTAAAAAGTGATGAATTCGTCTCTGAGAGTCTGATTGAGATTGATAATGGTGTAACAACCGAAACTAGTTTCTCTAAGTTTTAATAAATATGGTTGTGACAATTTCGTCTTTTATTCATTTTGAAAAATGGTCATACGTTTAAAAAAGGAACAGAGACATCCAAATTGGCTTTCTGCGAAGGGGGACCTCCAGAGACTTTCTTTGTAGTGGCAAAGGTGATATTGAGTAAGGTATCCATAATGAATAATAAGACGAATTTGTCACAACCAAATTTATTAAAAAGTATTGAGAAACTAGTTTCGGTTGTTATACCATTATCAATATCAATCAAACTAAAACTAAAGTACAGAGAAGCTTAATATATACTGAACATGGAATGAAACTATTGGATAAGCTTCTCGCTGACCTTCATCGAAGGTTGTGATTGGCTGACAAGTCGCGCTCCATGTTCAGTATATATTGAGCTTCTCTGTACTTGAGTTTTATTTTGATTGAGATTGATAATGGTATAACAACCGAAACTAGTTTCTCAATATTTTTTAATAAATGTTGTGACAAATTCGTCTTATTATTCATGACCTCCAGAGACCCCAAGAATGGGATTTATAGAAATGAAATAGAAATTTATTGCTACAGACCTGTACATAGCAGGTAGGTATATCCTAGTCTTATTTATAAGACTAAATTAATTATTCTAATCCTATAAAAAATCAGAATGATGTGACAAGCGATGTTTATGATAAGTTAAATGGAATTTGTGTAAAAGTCAGCTTTATTGACTTGTTATTTCAATATTTGTTTCAGTGCGTCGATCAGCTAACAATTGTTCAGAAAGAACTTCAAACATGTGTTCAAGATGTAGATAAAACGAAAAAACTTTATTTTGATGAAGAGCATTCAGCGCATGACGTGAGGGATAAAGCTAAAGATATTGAAGAAAAGTAAGTGAAATTTAGCTTATAATTGAAGATAGTTCAATAAGTCATCAAGTTTATATATTATATAAAAGTTATTAAAGATATAGATATTAAGCAAAAGTAGGCTAGATATTTGTAGCAAAGTAAGCGAAATTAATTCCGTAACGTAGGCCTGTACCAACTATATTGATATGTTCTGCATGTCTACCTATAAAATATTGCTGTCCTATTTCTGGACTTTCTGTCATTTTCAGCCCCTTTCAGCACAAAAGTCTACAATAATTATTGATGCTTTGGGATTCAAAATAGTTATTCTTCTAAAAATCTAGAGCGTGTACTCTGAAAATATTTTGCATAGTATTAATGTCATAATTTTCTCGTTTCCTCTTGCTTTCTTTTTTCATCCTGATACCGTATTCAAAATAACAATGGAACTAAAGCTGAATTGGATTTCCAAATAGAAGGGAAAATCCTGGTATGGTAAAGATAACTGTAGTTTACAGGTACAACAATAGTCCTAGAATATTTATAGCCAAGGACTATATATTGTGTAAATTTATTACAAAACCTAATTATCAAATTTTATGGTGTTTTATGGTCTCTAGCATGCTAATAACTGGATATTATTACAATTTTCAGGTTGAAAAAAAAGAAAGGCTCTTTTTTCCAATCAATTACTTCTCTACAAAAAAATAGTGCTAAGGTGAGTTGAACAGAAGTTGCTCTGTAGAAATCTATATATATATAATCGAAATACCACTGACTGACTCACTCATTCATCACAGTTTCTCAGGAACCACTCAACCTAAAACGATAAAATTTGGTTCACATATTCAGTAGGGGGACTAGACGCGTGCTAAGAAAGGATTTTTCAAAATTCGCAATTTTAGGGGGTTAAAGTTTTGCCTATGCAAAGCACGGGTACATGGCTAGCTAGCTTACTGGGATCTTTTAATCATATGGAAAATATTTTGAAATTTGCACTTAACACATGTCATCAACCTGGCATAATAACATTTCATCATACCCAGTCATATGTTTCCCACATATTGCAAGGCTCCGACTGTATGGTAGCCTACATGCAAAGTGCAAAGTCTTTTGCTGTTCAAAGACAGTGTAAATAACGCTGCTAAGGGGTCTGCCATATGATTAAAAACGGTTGACTTCTATCAGCTGTTCCTTTAAGCTGTTTGGCTGGCAAGTTCAGTAGGTTAGGTCTATTAATGAATAATAATTTGTTTCAAACAAAGCTAAAAGCCAACGTTTATGAAAAGTATATGTTTGATTAAGACCCTAGATGCATACTAAGTAATGGTATCGAAATTCTCCCCAAAATCACCTATTTCTGTAAATTTATCTAATCACAATGGAAATTAGTTGGACCTCCCCCCCCCCGGGGGTCCAGGGGGCGGAGCCCCCTGGCTAGACGGTTAAGGCGAGCGAAGCGAGTCTGCCGGCTAGTGAGCTATAAACTTAACTGTGTTTGACTTTTTGACTATGGAAATAAACAATAAATTAGGTTATTTATCAAATTGAATATTTAAAGAATCAAAATGATAGTGTAAAAGCGTTTGAAAACAAGTGTACTTCTACTTTCGATTACTCAATTTATTATTGTTGGCTGCTATGGAATTTATGGCTTAAATGTAATTGAATGAAAACATTTAAACATGCAATTCTCTATTATCTATATTACATCCAAACTTTACATTATGGAAAGGAAAAAGTCGTAGTTCTTATATAATCTATACGTTTGAACATTCTTAAGCCTTAATGACACAGAGCGAGTTTAGAACTTGCAAGTAGAAACGTCCGAGTCTGGCGCTGACCGAGTTCCCCCATCAGAGACCCCAATGCGAGCATCGTTCAATGAATTTTTGGTTTGGTTTCGATTCCGCAAGAAAGCGCTACTCGTTACTTGCTGGCAAATCTTCAATCTGTCAACTCGCTCCGTGTAAACGTGTACGCTAACCGAGTAGCCCACTATCTACTATTACAAAAAAGGTTGAGAGCCGGTCTACTTTTTTGCTACTTGCTTGCAGTCTAGCCGACATCAAAATATAATGTTACTCTGGCCAGTGTGTAGCCACCTTTGAGCTAGTAACCGACATGCATAAACATTTAACCATGCAGGCTGCCAACATAACACCTCATATGAGGTATACAGTATTTAATTTTCTGTGATAACACCAATGAACAGTTTTAATGGAAGTTTACTGAATATTTGTTGGTAAACTTTATATTTCTCTTGATATTTTTTAAATTTTGCGATGCCATATTATTTATTTTTTGTCTCTTAAATTCCATAGCGTTGGTTAATTCTGGAAACTCCATTAATTCTATGATTCGGCTTGGCTTGCCAGGCTCAATGTAGCACGGTCGGCATGTAACAAGGCTTGATAAATTCAAGGATTCATGTTCACCAGATTAATTTTGAGTCAATAGAGTCTTTATGTATACCATAATGTCAAGATTATTCAAAAGGGGAAAAATATTCCTTATTAATGGATCAACAAATGCTTAACTCTCCAATAATAATTTTATTTTAAAATAAACTCTATGATGTTTTCCATAAAGAAATACTTGATGAACAATATAATATCAAAACTGACACTGTATCATCTGTTTGAATTATGATTTTCACTCACTTATACTGCATTTCACTTCTAAAGAGAAAATTCATCAGCCTGATATTATGACATGCATAAACATACAACCGTGCATTTCACTTATACTGGAGATACTGGAGGGATGCATTTTCGCTTTTAAAGAGAAGCTTTGTTGGTCAGCCTGATGAAGCTTTCGCTGATGCATTTTCGCTTTTAAAGAGAAGCTTTGTTGGTCAGCCTGATGAAGCTTCTCTTTAGAAGTGAAATGCATCCCTCCAGCATCTCCAGTATAAGTGAGGGAAAATAATAATTTAAATAGAAATACAGTGTCAGTTTTTATTTAGACTTTAAAATAAACTTTGTTTCAGGTGACTTCAAAAAGAGACGCCCTTGAAGAGAAGTCATCTGGTGCGAGAAACGACTATCTTCTCAGCCTAGCATCGGCCAACGCTCATCAAACACGCTACTTTGTAACCGATTTACAAAATACCATTATTGTAAGTTGCTTTAATACCTATTCTAAGCATTCGGCCGATTTAAAATAAGTGTGTTTTCTGTTTAAGAAGATTGACACACATCTTTCCTTTTATCAGGTATCAAGTGAAGAAAGATTCTTGTATTGTTTTCTATCTGTCTAGTAGTTCATATTATAAGATTTTGGAGTAAAATATTTAATTGGAAAATCAATTCAGCTTGACTATTAATCTCTATGGCATAAAATGTGCGTCACAGCTCCAATTATGTTGCTATTTTTTATTTTTCCCTTTGTATAGGCCTACTAATGACCGCACTCATTCACCATTCAAGTCATGTTGATCTCCTTTTTCCTCCTCCAATAATATAATCCTCCATCCTAATGCTATGATTTATATGTCTTTCTTCATTCCAAGTTTCAATTTTTGGTATTTTAAAATTTATTTCTTATAGTCTTACTCTATCTTGCAAATCTGTCCCTGCTATATCCAACTTTTGCATATCCTTTTAATTGGATTTTGTACTGTTTATTTTATTGAAAATCCTCCTCGTGTATCTATTTGAATTCATTCCAAATTCTATAGCCTTCTGATTCAAATGAGAGCTCATCAGTAAATCTTGTCTCTTGTAGGGCTGTAATTAAAATGTTCTTCTCCATTAGAACATCTGCTAATCTTTTGAGTTTGCCGGTTTTTATTAGGGAATTTATGTTGACTGTGGGAGAGAAATGTTATGTTTTGCTTTTAACGTTTTCCCAGTGGTCTTTAAGACCCTTTCACCACATGTTTTGCAGGCGCCCCAGTATCCAAAAGTCAACATATAGTCTACTACGCGTTTTGGTAGCAGTGGATTGATTACCACCTGGGATATTTCTATTTGTTGTGTCTTGTTTGGCAAACATTGATGGTCTTCGCTCCTGGAAGGAGTTCTGATAAACTATGGTTGTCAGCCCATAGAGGGATTCGATTTAGTTCTCCAAATCCAGGTCTCCATCCTGATCTGTATATCCAGGCACACCATGAGATCTTGCTTTATATGTATTATGAAACATTTTTTCATTTATGGTACGCAATTTACCAGAGGCGGATTAAAACTTTGACCGCCTATGGACTGGCAGCAATCTGTTGAAAAAATTACTGGTAAACCCGGTTTTCCTAGCTCTGAACATTTCATGCAGTACACTACACAATATTTACCACACAGCAACAATTTTTAATCGATAAATTTAGCAAATTACGGCCGCCATCTTGCTTTACTGATGGTGACAAATTTTTTGGGCTTATCATATTCTTAAATGTTAATGATATCGAATAGAATGACACCACTCTCATGACTGTATCATGAAGGAGCCACAAGAAAACTTATTTTCCGTTTTAGGCCTGTGGCATATGTGTGGTGAAAGGGGTGCTGCGCCCTGTGCAAGGCCTTCTTCCAGTGCCACTCCAGCCAACATTAATGGATCTACAGTCTTACAAGACAAATCATTTTAAAGCTCAAGAATAGATCTAAAACATTTACATTTTCCATGCTCATGTATCTCTTAGATAAAAAAGTAATAAAGAAAAAACAAAATTTTGAGCCAAAAAAATTAATTTTTCGTTTTTGATATTTTATAACTCATGAAATATGCGTTGTAGAGAGAAACTTTCAGACAAAGTTTGTAGAGACTGATGTTAGGAACATTTTTGTGGAGAATCCAATTCGATATCTCAGTTAATGGAACGATTGATTATGAAGGAATGATTAGGCCGCCATCTTGTTTTATAGGCAAATGAGCATGAACTTATCACTACTGAAATTTCTTCAGATAGTCATAATGAAGAGATTGACACTACTTGTATAGGCTTATTCAAAGGGCCCACGGAAGCCCTATTAGAAGTGTTATAACCCTGGACATAGCACTGCAAGTGCAAGGTAGTGCTTTCCTAGCTCCACATTTATACTGCATTTTAAACTTACTAATTTTAAAACTCACTAGTTTTTTGTAGATGTTTTTAGATCAGTTTCAACATGTTATAAGTAAATTTACTAATATTAAAATTAAAAAGCTAATTAAATATTGAAAATAAAAACCTGAATGCATAACCTAAAAACACAACAACAATAGTGCTGCACTGCACGGTCCGAATTTGACTGCTTTCAGTTACACAGAGCGAATTGCGCACTGTGGATATGTCTAGAAACCCGGCTCTATTTGATTTTATGTAGTTGAATAGGCTCTTTAATGTGCTCTCTGTAGTGCGCTGTGCGAAAAGTGCAGCACTAGGAAAACCTGGCTCAAGGTTAAGGGGGGGAGGGACTGTAGATTCTAGGCACTACTGTCTATAGTAGAAGGGGAAGAAGGAAAAGCCCTCCAACAATTCATGAAGATAATATAGCCTATCACTAATTCTTCTTTCGGGGTACTCCACTGAATTTTTTTGGAAAAAGTCATCTCTCTAAAACCACATTTTCTGTGATTACAGACATTTTTGACTCTAGTCAAAAATTGCCTCTTAAGGGCCCAATTCCAAACTTACTTTTGTCTCTGTGGGAGGGGATCTATTCCCCTCATCCACCTATAGTTAAGCCACTGTCTAGACTAGATTGTACCGGTACATACCATACTGTTGTGATATGTTTTTGCAAAAAAATATCCTTGAAATCTCTTGCCAATGTAATGTATTTTTAATCTTGTTTCTACAGTTTGATACACTATTTATTTGTTTCAAGAAACCAAAGAAAATTTCAAGGAATAATGGAATAATGCATAAACGAGAGCAGGCTAATGATAAATATGAAAACCATATTGCTTCCAAGTTCTGGAATCGTTTTCTTTCGACTTTAGTAATATTTCAGGTGCAGGTTACAGCCATAGAGCTACATTATTATTTGTTGTAGGTATACTTGCACATTCAGAGCGGAACTATGGAGGAGAGTGTCAGTTACCTGTTTTACTACAAAAAGTAATACTTGAGGGCTTGTACCAGCGTTGCAAATGTCTTTCTCCAATATTAACTTTCTTCATTTGAACTATTTTTTTATATTTTCAGCAGAAATCCTTATTCCAAAAACTGTCACCCCCTAAATCTTGTCGCCCTCAAAGACGTTTAAAACGTCTTTGGCCGCCCTTGACTGCAGTCTCATCCGAATCTGCATCAAGGAGTACCAAAATAAAGGATTACTTTTATTGATTGTAATTGTCACCTATCATTGCGAATATATAGTAATACAATAATATAAAATATTTATATTCTAATATTTTATTAATTGAACTATAAAAAAATAATAATAAACTATAAAATATACAAACAATTATTATTAATCCTATATATCTTTTACAGACAATGGAAGGACTCGTTTATGACAAAGTAGCAGACTATTTGACTTTAATAGGAAGAACGGAACTTTTAACTTGTACAGCCACACAAACGTCTTTTATAAGAATAAGAGATCAGGCTCAGAAGGTAAGAATTTCGATCATCTCTTCTCAGGGTATCTACAAGGTTTCTACCTAGATAAAGGTCATTACCATGCTTTGAAAGACCATAGAATTAATATTTTTATTTATTCATTTAAATGCATACAAAGGCTCACAGACAACTCCATTAAGAGCCTTATTGACATAATTGGCATTATTGAATCAACTCACAGTTGAAAGAAAATAATAAAAAGAAAAAATGACTAAAAACTAGTAAAGATGAAACTCAACTACAGTACAATAAACACATATTATAAGGGCCCATTACGAAGACAGCATATTCAAGCTTACTGCTGACCAGTGCAGTGAAAAATCTGGTGCTCAGTTCACAATTAGTAAAGGGTTTGGAATTTCGAATAATAATTGTAAAACCAAGCAATCTATCAGCACTGCTCAGGACATGATGTAATTGGTCCTTAAATTCAAGACCCGGGTCCATTAGAACTCCAAGATAACGAATGCTGCTTACAGAATCAAGGTTGATGCCTCTTAATGTATATATGCATAATGTATGTACATAATGGTCATAGTTCTTCTACATAACGTATATACATACCCTTATATACATAATGGTCATAGTTCTTCTGCCTTGACTATAGCATAGATTTAGTTGTTTACCATAGCAACCAGATAATATTTTTCGGCTCAAAAGTTTTTATAAAAATTTAATTTTATTAACTATTTTCAACTGTTTTAGTGTTTCTTTTCAAGTGAACTTTCAAATTAAAGTGGTCAAGTGAGAAGATTAATTTTATTATTTTTTGAGTGAAGGTTTTCAGCATATCTTAAATTTTTAGTTTGTGTTAACCTAAATGTTTTGGACAATGTAACATATATTCAAAATTTGTGAAGGGAGCAGTTTTGGACTTGAGTCTGTTGCACCTTCACACTTGTTGTAAATTTGTCACAATAAATAAATAAATAAATAAATAAATATTAAATTTCATTTTATTTTGACAACACCATAGATGGACTTGGTCAAGGTTCTGCTGCAATTGGGCAAAATCTTCAATGCTCTTTATTGCCCTATATATTTTCATATAATCTGCAAATAATAGGATCTCGGAACCTGTAATGAAATCAGGGAGATTGTTATCAGCAAAATAAATAAAAGAGGACCAAGATTAGAACCCTGTGGAACCCCTGATGGGTTTGCATGATTGTTGTTGGATGTATATTTTTTAAATTGTCATGTGAAAATCCATCAATCAGGTAACTTCTGGAGAATCTATTCAATGCAGTTGAAAATCCATTAGTAGTTAATTAAACTAATAATATTTCAATACCGACTGAGTCGAAAGCTTCTCTAAAATCGAAGTAAATTACATCTACCTGATCTTGTGTGTCCATCTGAGAGGGAAAAATTGTGTGAATGCCAAAATATTACTCACAGTTGATCTCTTAGGCATAAAGCCATGTTGAAAAGGTGACATGTTGACATGATGAAATACCAATTTGTGAATAATTTACTCAAATACTTTATCAGGTGAATCCAAAATAGAGATTGGAAGTTGGATATTATATTGATGTGACCTGATTTATGAATAGGTTTTATACATGCATTTTTCCACTTAGTAGGGTATTTGAAGGTTTTTAAAGAGAGATTACACATGTATTTCAATGGTTTCGAAACACTTAATAATCGCAACTCTTAATAATCGCAACTCTTAATAATATAGGCAGGAACACCATCAGGATCTACTAAGTGAGTTGCTTTAAGTCCATCAATAGTGGAACTGACTTGACGGTTGTAAAATGTGTGATAGTCAGTGTATTAATTGTAACAATATTAGGAGTAATAAGGTTCAATAGTCAGTGTATTAATTGTAACAGTATTAGGAGTAGTAAGTTTCAAGTGAGTGGGATTATCTCCAGAATCATTATCATTATCACTGTTCATACTATTAAAGATAGATGCAAAATAACTCGCAAACTCCTGAAGCACATCCGCACCATGCACCAGCATACTTTCATCCATTTAACACAAAGCAATCATCCCTTGTTCTAAATTCCCATTTACTAGCAATGTAATTCCATAAATGTTTAATATAAGAATTCAGATTATATTGTAGAGTAGCTATATAATTTCTGTAGCAATGATCAATTTCCAATTTTTTAATGTCTCTCAGTTTAACAAATTTACTACCGTATTGTAAAATCTAGAAAATTATATTTTCTTGCGAATTTCTTTTTTCTTGATCATTTGAATAACATCTCTTGTGAACCAAGAGCGGTATTTGGATTTAACTATTCTATTAGAATAGAGCATGCATAGAGAAAGCTCTGTAAAGAATATAACTAAAATTTAATGGCGAGGTGGTAAAGGTCTCTACTCCAATAATAGCCAAGAATATGCTTATTTTAATTATTAAATTTTATTTTTACTTATTTATTAATATTGTGAACTCATTTCATAAAGGTGTAATAAAATTTGTGTTGTTTTTTCTGTCTCAGATGAGCCGCGATTACAATTTACAATGCGTGTATCTTTACTACCCAGTGCTGAAGCAGCACATCCAGTACGAATTCGAGCCATGCGAAAATGACTTAATAGACAAGGTGACTGCCGATCACCCGTCAGCGGCGGCCACACTTGGCAGGGAGGCCAAACGATGGGCAACGCGCATCAGTCGAGAAAACAATAATATTCAAGAATATACGCGAAAACTACTAGTCTTCCAACGTCTTAGAGAATCAGGACAAAAAGTGAGTTCCTTCAATACATACCGGTACTATAATCTTTCTCCGTTTATTTTATGACAAAACATTTGTATTTTCGATATCTTTACTGTGCATATCAGTTAGGGGTGAATCCAGAATTTTTCGGGGTATTTCAAGTGAGAAATTATTATCACCTAAAATCTCATTGAGACACAAAAACATTTTTCAGTGTCGGTTGAGAATTTTGGGGGATTCATCCCCAAATCTCCCTTGGATTCGCCCTGATACCAGTGTTATAATCTGCAGTAATAGATAAATAAATCAACTTACAGATAAACTGATAGTTATAAGTAAATGTGTTCATTCTTTCTCACAAAAACAGTATTACCGTACTACATTAACAAATATAAATATATTTTTTCCCCCTGCAAATACGTGCTGTATTACGGTGTGTTGTTTACAAAACAAAAAAAAAAAAAAAGAAAAACACCAAAGTTAAAATCAAACTGAAGCTTCTATCAAACATATAAGAAAATACATATCCTACTTGTAAACAGACATATATTTTTAAAATTTTACTGACAAAATACAGAAGCCTATGAGGCCTATTAAGTGAAGTTTACAAAAGCCTTCAAAGTTGAAATCAAAATATAAAGCTTACAGTTTATAAGCTTATATACAACTCAGTTTGTTTATAATAAAACATCGATTGCTATTATTGAGCTTTATATAATATGTTTATGATAGAATAGATATTTTAAGATCACGAATAAATGGAAAATCAATAATAAACCGAATAGAATGAATTAAATTTTGAAAATATATTTTTTATACATTTTTATATTTTCCATATCTCTAGTATCATTGAAATTTTTATCTGTACCGCAGGTCGATCCAAATGACCAAAACGGACCAGATCTTGATACAAAAATTGATACATTGAAGCAAAATATCAGGAGATCTGAGGTATGTTGAAATAGATATGTTGTTATAATATTTATTCTTTTCGAAATGATTTGTTATTGAATATTATTGATTTGAACTGTAACTCGCAAAAGATTTAATGATTTGGCTCGTCCACCGAATAGATGTTTATGAACATTTATGAACCGTTGGCTACTTAGTTATTGCAAAACTTATATTTCAAAGCAGAGGAATAAACTAAAAAAAAGAATATTAAAGAGAAGAGTAGGTTTTCATTACAAGGACTGCCAATCCGACAAATGTGATTTTGATCTTGATCTTTTCATAATTCGGAAAACAGACATATTCTTAAAGATAATATTATTGGGTTTTCGCTAAAAATTGAAAGCCGTCATTCATTTGAATGCTTTTGATGCATATATTGGGATGCCTTGAGTATTCCACCTAGAAATAAATGGGAGATACCCATGGATTCTTACCTTAACAGTGGAGAGAGGAAACCTTGAAAATTTTTCAACTAACAAACTATAGGATGTTCAAAAAACTCTCATTAAAAGTCTAATTAAACATTTTGGATCAATTCCAAGATTTTTCTTATTCTCAGAACCTAATTAGATTACTAAAAAGGGTTTCTTGAAAGCGTACCAAGTCAAGTAGAATATGTCTTCAAAGCGTCCAGAGACGGTCATTTGATAGTGAACGTTACAACTTTTCTCACCTTGGGGTTAATGGGGAAGGGGATTTTATATTAGTTTGTTAATAAAAAGTTGATTAGTGAAACTTATCAGTAACGTTGAAAACTTTAGCTTTCTGAAATCTAATTGAGATTTAGAATAAAGTCTTCCGTTCATTTACATAAATAAAAGAGTGTACCCCAATTTTACTAAACTACTTTTTTCTTGGGTGATCTGGAACTATAAATGGACATAACACAAAGCTCATACATTGGTCTAGAAAAAGCTGTAAAATAGATGAAAGTTTAATTGATTTGAATTGTACCTGATACTAGACTTTTTTCAGACTGCAAAAATGAAAGCCGAAGCCAGATTAGAGTGCGTGAGAGCGGGGGGAGGTGAGTTGAACTGCTTTACACAAAAAAATGTATTTTATATTAAATTGGAGAGTATTTCCACAGTCACGATATCATAACGGAACTCTAAGGGCTTTACGCATGCGTAGACCTCATTATGCGCTCACGCACACGTATATTCTCTGTGCGTATGAGCAAAGAGGATCGTATCTTTCATATTACCTATATGATATAGCAATATATATTAAGATGTTATATAATATCGTCACCCCACTTTATTTCATTTTGAGAATGTGCAAAACTGAGGGATGGCTTGAGCCCCAAAAGCACCCATGTTAAGCCACTGGCTACTAGTAGTTCTGTGAACAGTAGACCTCACGCCCAAGAATAAGGGTGCTTGCACAGAGGAACATATTGGATGTACTCAATGATAATCACCATCGCAAAATTAAACACAGTCATCAGACCTAACTCTTGGTTCAATCCGCCTAGTCTATTTCATGTCTGTTTTTCACAAAAGATCACTCTGTATCACATCAACAAGTCTGTGTTTTCTATTTGCGAGAAGGATTTGCAAAATTAGATTTCAGATGTCTGATGAATAATTTTATAAAACAATATTAATTGAATTTGTTTATCATTTACTTAGTTATCGTCACTTGTTATCATACTTAATTGAAATATTAGAAATTATTTGTTTCTCCCAAACAAATATTCTTATAAATGGTAACTTTATTCATATGAATAAGGCTTAACCAGGTGAATGAGGGGGCCCGAGGGCTGTCTATGAATCTGATTCCAATTGCATATCATGGAGAAGTCATTTTAAAAATCATAAGTTCCTATAGAAGAAGGCCTAAGAGCCTTACATTTTTCCTTTTAAAGATCCTTTAAATGTAAGAAAATTTCGAAAATCCTCACTCATAAATCGCTGGGCATTCCTTCAAGGAAGATCCATGCAAAATTTCATTGTATTTGGTCCACGCTTTTAGCCGTAAATACGTTACAGACAGACAGACAGAGAGACAAATGCGAAACGGTCGACTTGAAGCAGAGACGTCTCTTCTTTCGGTCAATAAATGCCTTATTGTGGCTTGAGGTTAAGGCGAATAAGTTTTATTCATCTCAGATAACAAAAAGACTACATCAATTGTTTTGCTTTCCCAACGTCTCTGGCGACAGATGGCTTTGACTAAGGAAGTTGCTCAGAGGTGTGATAGTATACACACTCACCTGTGCAGCCAGACCCTGTGGGGTTAGGCGGGGGTGGTTTGATAAGCATAGATTTTCAGAATTTTTTTCCTTGGGCTTGACATAGATACAACTCTGTTAGCTCAGTGAGTAAGGTAATCTCAACCTACCTCACTCTTCGTTCGCGTAGTACGCTTTTTTGATAAAACATAATTTTGAGGTCTGAAGAGTCACCTAAAGTTGAAATCGACTATCGTACGTGTATGCATACATACAATAAATATTTAATATCTATAAAATCATGTTTGATAATTAAAATATACAAAGAATGCATAACAAAGTATGTGAAGAATAAGTAGAGGAAGATCTGTGTATTAGGATGGAATAAATTAATGGATAGAGAAAGATGGGGCATGTTGTGATGGAGGCCAGGGCCCACCGAGGGTAGTGTCCGATTATTTACAAGAATGTAAAGAATAGACTTGTATAATGTTAAGAAAACTACTTCAAGTTTATTTTTGAATATTTCCTACGTTTACGTTGTTTTCTGTGATGTTTCATACCGTACATGCATGAAACCACAAGGCTTTCAAGTTATAACTGATTTTATACCTGGTATGACATTTAACATTCATGTCACAATAAAAGTAACAATAGCATTCCTCACCTTAATCGACTATATTCTCGTACTTATTCTGATTCATACTATTAAAATCTACATAGATAATGTCTTCATTTCTAGTGTATGAGTGGCCAACAGAATGGCGTGATTTTCAGAGGTATTCTGAGATATGTCTTAAAGATAAAGTTTTTTAGTTGATAGCTTTTATAGTTCTCATTACTCGTTCATAACAAATGATTGGTTTGTTTGTTTTTCATTTACAGTGAATGTGGAAGAGTGGATACAAGATATAGACAACCTGAGCATCCAAGATATGCCTAGATCTGCTAGCTCGATGTCTGTGCGTACTGATCTTTCTGGAATGGGGGTAATCTGCCCCGGCACACAACAAAACATACTCTTAGTGCTTAATGCAGCCAATATACCTTATTGCTTGGGCTTTTTGGATGAGCATATAGAAGTAGAATTCAGATTTCCCAAGAGATCATTTGAAAAATCTGCAGTAGCCCATTGGTTTAAAATACCGCTTAACCATAGCAAAGATCATTGTTATTTTGAGAAATTACAATAAATTTAATGTCTACCTACTTTATTATATTTGCGCCTATGTAGCTTCCAAAAGTGAATTATCTATATTAAAAATTTTCCAACTTTGTGGTTTTCTTATCAGGGTATCATATGTATATGCATACATTTGCCTATTGTGCTGTAGAAATGCTATTTCCACCTTGTTTTATTCTAGACAGATTTGAAATATGTGTTATGAAAAAAATTATCGTAAGCTTTCTTGTTGTAAAATTTTGTAATCTATTTGATTTGCTTGGAAACAGTAAGGCACCGTAGTTTATGAATTAATTTTAAGCTTGCTCGTTCTAGATACTTAGATGAATATTTAGAATCTATTGAATTATCACAAGCTTTCTGATCCAAGATGGTATATGGCAGGAACCCAACAGTAATGCATGCACAAAAATCCATTAAAACATTCGGAACAATGCATTCCTTTTATGGGAAAATTGAATTTAAGCAGAGATATTGGCCTACATATACAAAACATATAAATGAAATAATAGACATCCTAAAAACCATCACTCAACATTATTGCTCCACCTTTAACAAGAAATTATATTCCTGGATTTCAAAATTCGAAAACGTTCGGCCTACAGAGTAAGTAAATTCTACTTATTCTTAATACAAATTTGATTGAAAGTCGTTGAATTCACTTAAAAAGTAAATAAGAAATTATACTCACAACCTGAGGATTGCCAATGAGCTTTCCAATTTCCAGTATATTTGCCAAGATCTATCTTCAACACTGCGAAAACTCACATACTCTTTAATAACAAATTTTCACAGAACATAATATACTGGCACAGATTTGTTGATGACGTTCTACTGCTGTACAGAGGAAACAAAAGACAATGTCATCAACTCCGTTCATACATAGACAAAATACACAAACATTCCATACACAGCAGAATATGAACAAAACAAATAAATCAATTTCCTAGACCTTTCCATTACAAAGAACACAAACCAATAACATTGCTTCAGCATTTACAGTAAACAACAATCACAGATACCCTAATCCACAGCACCTTCAATCACCCATTACAACACAAACAATCAGCATTCAGCTCAATGCTACAATGCTACAGGTCAATGCACAATGAAAATTCAGCTCAATGCTACAATGCTACAGGTCAATGCACAAAGAAAACTTCCATTGAAAACAAAAAACGAATCGAATTTCGCCGACCATATCATTAAAACTGAACACACTTCTACTGACATCACTACCAACCTACACATTCTACATATGAAATGTAAAGGACATGAACTCAACACCTTGAAACAATTTGAAATATACAAACACACCACACACAACTACCCGTAAGGGTCTCCCCACCACGAAAAGCCATACGAATTTACTTTACTTTACCACACACAATAAACAAAGCATTCTCAATGAACAACTAAAATTTAAATCACACAAACGTTTTGATTACATTCAACCAAAACCACAATAATTCTTTTAACCAAACTGCCATTGACGATCAAGAAGGATGCATTTGAAAATGAATCTCCACGATTCGAAAACGTTTGGCCTATGTGAGTAGAAATATTATTTATTCACAATCAAAATTGACTGCAATAAAAAGTTAATATTAACAACGCAGATAGTTATGTAACAAAAAATCCAAGAATTTAATTATTATTGTTTCACATTCTACTTGAATGGTTTGTCTTCTTTATCATTATTATTATTGCTCAAGTTTATCCTTCTAGATTCAATATTTGCCAGATTTATTAGAGTGTAGGAACTAAATTTGTTTCTTTTCTTGGTAGGAACAACCAGGTTCAGACTCAATGTATGATAGTGATTATAATGATGCAACTTCCGATATTGGTGCTCCTCCTGACATCCCCACCACTGCAGAACCAGAGCCTGAAAGACCTGACTCAGCAGAAGTTGATGGTGAATGGGGTGAGTATTGAGAAGCTGAATTTCTGTTGTGTCTGTTAAAAAGTTGAAGTTCAATACCAGAGTAAATCCTATAACTTAATTGGAATAGAAAAAATTCACATTACAAAGAGAAATTTTAGGCTATCGAATTCAGTTTCTCAGTAGATTCTTGCACTAGTACAGCATAAATTAAATTAATGTATAAATTTCCATTTCAATCAACAAGTTTACAGTTGCGTTTTAAAAGAGATAAAAGAACAATTAAATTCAACAATACAAACTGTAATTATTTACTTACCATATTTAGTAAAAGTTCATTCACTTGACACTTCCATCTGATACAGATTACTGTACATTATTGAACTTCGTCTTCATGGAAAATGAATCTAATCTATTTAGATTCATATAGCCTACATAATTATGGTGAAGTGATTGGATATTACTATAATTGAATTGCCGAATTCGCTATTCAATTAGTATTATACATTTTTATATTCATCGATTACCATGGAGCTACTCAATATTGATTGAGTTCATGGGAGCCTTATTACCAGTTACCGGTAATGGTTCACCATGCAAACCACCAGAAACTAAGGCATCTGACTGGTCTATTCAAATTCATGGACATGAATTCCTGCTTGTATGAATTTGAATAGACCAATGAGACGCCTTATATTCCGGTGACTTACCAGTTAACGGTAACCTTTAAGGCTACCGCCTTAAGAGGGCTCCGCCCCTTGGTACGGTGGGGGGAAGGGGTAAATTATACAAATAGCTTCGCTTCCCTCACCTGTCAGGAAGAGGGGGGAAATTTCCACTCAAATTTCAACTTTTTTGACTACTTAATGACTTATTACACGAGAACGCAAAAACACCAAGAAATTGTCAAATTTAGGCTTCTTTTGGGGAAAATTTAAAATTATTCTTAGTACATGTCAAGGTCCAAAACTCAACATGTAAGCCAAATTTCAAATTTTCCGGCCATGCAGTTTTTGAGAACGTTAAAACGGTGGGAAAACCTAAAACTCGGGCGTATCTTTGGAAGAATTCCAAAAACCTTTCTTTTAGTACCCTACGCTTCTTAATCCAAAACTTAGCATATACTCCAAATTACAACTTTATTTTTTGTCCTAGTAAGCTTAGTTCTTGAACAATCTAAAAAACATCAATTTTGGGCGTTTGGGGAAGTTTATGAAACCTGTTCTCAACACGCGTCTAGGGTCTCAATTAAACATCATGTGTACCGTACAAAATTTTTTCAGGCGTCCTTATAAAGTAAGTCATCAAATTCAATTAAAAAAATTTTTGAAGGTGAAATTGAGATTATGAAGTATTTTTTTCATGCAACCTTAATCATCCAATCTGTATCTGGAAAATTCTGTAATCGTGAAAAAATACCCGCTGCAACTTGCAACGCAAATATAGGTGGATTTACACATAGCCTGCCTTACGTTTTAGTCTAAATCACTAGTTTGGATTTTCCAATCACTATACACAGTACAGCATGTTCGTGATTTTACATAGCCTGCCGTATCCATGCCGTGCCTCTTCCGTTTTTATCTGATCGCTCTTGAGGCCGATTTGTGGCAGGTGACCGGTTTGCAACAGTGGCACGGCAGCGGCACGGCATTGGCAGGGAACCTGCTATAAAGGTGAACGACTGGGCGCCGAGTCGGCGCCTCATCGGTTATTTTGTATGTCTGATCGCCATTCGGGAATCTTCGGTTCGCTACGGAAACGTCCGAAGTCACCACGTGTAGCCAGAGCCCATTTTGCCTTGCAGTTCATGGAAAGTCAAGGAAAGTCTTTCCTCGTTTGAAAATACACTTCCTCCACTTTGTGGTCTTCTTCGAAGTTGGAAGGAGGTCAAGCAATACTGAAACTTGTGAAAACCCATCCGAAAGTATCTCATAAAATAAATTGGGTCATCTTTCAGTCTATGAAAAAGAGTATGGTAGTCTCCCTCCTCATCTTGTGCCCGAAAAACATTGTACTGTGGGTCGTCTAACAATGCTCAGAGTGAAACGGCCGTCAAGCCATAACGTGAGTCACAATTTCCACTTAAAAGTGTTTTTTAAGTTTTTATTACATATTAGTGGAAACAACATGGATCTTCAACATCACGAAAAACATTGTTTATCCAATACGTCTTTCGCCGTTTTCTCTTAGTTTTGCGTAAGATCACATAAGCAGCGGTCGCGATACGTCCATGTCATCCGCGTCCATTTTAGCAACTGAATAGGGTGCGCTCTTGGAGAAGCACAAGCAACTAGGCAGGGGCACGGCAGCAACCGGTTGCCGGTTTGACAAAATCGCTCGGCAGGGACATGACATGGATACAACATAGACATGGCAGGCAATGTGTAAATCCACCTATAATGATTGAGAATACTTGTGTTTAATTGTATTTTTATATATTATTGTGATTTTTCTAGGTGAATTTTCATTAATAATTGTGTGTTTGTGTTGGTAACAGCAATGGTGGAACAAGAACGACAACGGATAGAGCAGTTGACTGCTGGGTGGGATGATCCGGCGCATGCGGACTGGGGTCCAGAAGACACCGGCGAGGAAGGCCAGCCATCCGAGCCCACCCTCGACCAAGCGCAACCTCCTGCTGACACTGGACCAACCTACAAGTGTACAGCCCTTTACAACTACACTGTAAGCTCAAGCTTCATTCTAATATTTTACTGATTCCAGTTTGTATTTTGCAGAGTGGAACTTTTTGTCAATCAATTCTCTCGGAATATGTCATCGGTTCAAAATTTATTATTTATATTATTCGTTACACTTATTTTATTGCTTTACACTTTTATTTAGATGGGAGTTTTTGAACAACCCATTATTTCTAGCATGTCCACTTATTGATGTGCTTCTATCTAAATTAAACATTTTGCCGCTATCAGTATAACGTCACATTCCTTTCTCAATCCGTAATCTTAATCCATTTCAACTATTTTTATTATTAAATGAATCGAAAATGTATTTTTTATGTAAAGCTGTAATAAAGCCATAATAATATCTCTATTTCATACTACCATTGTAGCTTATGTCAATGCTCTACAAATCCATTAGTATTTTAAAAAATGAACTAGGTTTCACTCTTAAATTACAGTGTTAACCCTCACAGCTTGCCATGTATGGCCGCGTTGATGTTATTTTGGAAGGCTTCAAATTGGAAGTGTTTGGACTGTCTAATAATTTGATTATATTTTTCAAAAGCTATTTTGCTGACAGTATGGTTTTGTCTGGCATATATGTTTTAGATAATCCTCGATATAATGACGGACGTCACCAATACATCAGGGACTCCACAGGGATCTAATCTTGGTCCACAATTGTTCCTTCCATTAATCAATGATTCGCCAGAACAAATTATTGGAAAATCAAAAATTTATTATTTATATTATTCGTTACACTAATTTTATTGCTTTACACTTTTATTCAGATATGAGTTTTTTCACTTTTTCATCACTTTTTGGAGATGATGTGAAGCTTTACAGGCCTATTTTCATTCTTCTGCAACAGGATTTGAATATGGTTATTGAGTAGTGCAGGGTAAATAATTATATTAGAAGCCAATATATAGAAAACTAAATACATGATCTTTATATAAACTTCAGAGGAATTTAAAACTATTCAATTATACCATTAACAAGACATCCTTTGAAAATGTTACAAGTATAAATGACCTGGGTGTTTACATGGATCCTGCGCTTAAGTTTAAAGTTCACCTAGCCCATGTCATGAACTGTGCTAATAGGTCGCTTGGGTTATTTCGTAATTGGCTGTATACCATTTACCACATGTGATGACATTCCAAAGGTTTATTATGCAATAGTGAGGAGTAATAGTAAACTGGAGTATGCTGCTCTAGTACGGGAACCATTTCATAACATTGCTATCGATGATTTGGAAAAATTCAAAATAAGCTCTTGAGGTATCTTTACTTGAAAAAATTCAATACCTTCTTTCATAGCTTTTCCCACTGAGAATTTAAGGTCAATTTTCAATGTACAGGAATTAAAATCCCGGAGATCAGTCAGTTCAATATTGCTACGGTATAATATTTTAAGTAATAATGTATTTATCAATTTATTGCATTTAAACAAGAGTAAATATGCTGTTCCAAGTCCCGTTTATCAGAACCATTCACCTTATAATTCATACTTGAATAGAATTCTACAATAAGATTCAACACATTCATCGATCCTTTTTATAACCGTTATAGAAGATTCAGGAAAAACCGTGAAATATCATACCGCTAAATGTATGACTATATATAATCTAGTCTAGCTCGTTATCTACTAGACTCCCCCTGTTTCCTCCAAATATTTTCTATCTTTCTTTTTAATTCATCCTTTGCTTTACTCTTGAATTTTTTTTGGTAACACTTTCAAATTATAACTTTAACCTAATTAAAAAAGTTTTCTTTCTATCAAGTTATCTATATATTGTCCTTTTTTCTATTTCTCCGATTATTTCTTCTGTTCTTTCTAATTTTTGATTATAATAATAATTATTTTTTCTCAATAATATTGTATTATTTTATCTTTATTTTTGTCAGTGGTGAAATTAATTTTTATAGTGTTATTATGGCTCTTAATGGATTACTCTATGAGCGTTTGTATGTAAATAAATAAATTAATTAATTAGGAATGCATTTTTTTCTATCATGAAGAGTCTTCCAAATTTACCAAGTGATCTTCAAATTCAATACTGTTTTCTGAACTCGGATTGAGGCGCTATTTTTGTGTATTTTAATACGAATTATTTGAAAATAATATTAAATATTCATTATTAAGAACTTGAAATAGGTGAAAAATCTCGATAATTCATTTTATAAATAATTTAATAGTAGAAGTATCATTTATTTTCTATAGTATTTTCAAGAAGTATGTAGAAAATTACTAGCAGACTAAACTGGTGCCTATAAAATAGGTTTTCCCCCTATAAAAATCCTACTATACTATCATCAAGCCTTGTTAATACTGTTATTATTTTTATAATAATAATAATAATAATTTTAAAAATTAATACTAACAAGCGTATGGCTTTTATTGGTGGGGAGACCTTCACGAGTATTTCCACCTCACCGTTTAAGCCATGTTATGGGCAACCTTTATGGGTAGACCTCTATTAAATTATTTTTATTTTTTATTTGTCCTGCTCTGATTATATTTTATGATTCCAAGGCAAGTGATCTGGTGCAGTATACCTTAAGGTGCTTGCTCATAGTATTCGATGATAATCACCATCGCAAATACTTGCTGTAGATTGATGTGTGACAGATTGAAGCCGCGTAAATACCACTATTTCACAGCATATGTGCTGATTTTTGCAATGGTGATTATCATCGATTATTTGATGCTTCACTGTAAGAGCTCCCTAGAGTTTACACGTCTTATGAAATGTCCAATATTGGATCCTCTACTTTCCTCTTCTTTTCTTCTATTTTGTTTCTAGTTGTTCTATTATTTCTTTGTTTAGAGTTAACAAATGTTTAGGGTTAGCCTATTTTTCTTTATACTGTTTTCATGTGATTTTCCAACTATTTTGGCATTTCATTGTTTAAAGTTAATTAATATTTAGGATTATTTTTCTTTATGCTTTTATTTCATGCCGTTCTCTTATTGTTTGTATTTTGACTTATTTCTTTGTTAGCTTAGCGTTAAAAAAATTTTTTTTGTGATTTCCTTGTCTGTTTTTAGTCAATCTAATGTATTCAATGAGGTTTGTTTTGGCATTTGCTGTAAGCCTCTACTGTTTGTAATTTTTAAGTATGTATTATAAATAAATAAATATTAGTGTGTGTAATTGATATCCGATTTTCTGTTTATTTCAATTTAAGGCTCAGAATCCTGACGAGTTGAGCATAATTGAGAACGAACAGTTGGAAGTAGTAGGCGAGGGTGATGGGGATGGCTGGCTGAGGGCTCGCAACTATAAGGGGGAAGAAGGATATGTGCCTCACAATTATCTGGACATAGAACAGGAGCAGCAGGAATCGAGTCTGGGTGGAGGCGGCGGTCCTTCCTCCTATCAGCTCACGTCACAGATTTCGTTCTCTTCCGTCGATTACACGGTCGATGAAGTGGAAGAACCGTCTGAACAGTCTGTGCAGCAAGACACTGTGCGTGAAGTCCACAAACCACAGCAATTGGGTAAGTCGGGTTTCATTCTCTGAAATAATTATACTAATAATAATATCGTCTGATTCGGTTGGCTTAGAGTCAGGGTTATCAGGTCGCATCCGAATAAGTTCAGGCCTTCTGACTTAAAGACTGTTTATACTTTATACCGATAGGCCGGGACCGACAGGCTTATTGTGTATGGGAGTGACCACACAACACAGGAAAAATCTTTTGGTCAGATGAGTATTATTAATTGATCCCAAGTTTTTAGGTTAGCAAGCCAACGTGCTACCGCAAATCATATGAGCTGTAATGATGATCAGAATCCTTAGGGTGCTTATGCAGTGGAGTTTTGATTCTAGACCCAGGAGCATAGCTGCGAAATCTAACACCTGTTGTGGGAATTTTCAAATTCTCCTTTAATCATACTAATCATACAGGAGACTAATTTATTGATTTTTGGAGCCTTTTTGGTTAATAACATTCATAGAATTTTCGCAAATACTATTTGACACTGTTGTCAATGTCCGTAATACAGAAGTGTCCAAATTACACGAATTGAGACCTCAAAAATAATTAACTTCTGAAGTATAAAGAAACATGCTTATAATTATTAATTGCAATTCCTAGTGAATGTAATTCCACCATTAATGATGTGGAATGTTCAGTGCGACAAGACTTATTGATGAAACGTGTTCACTTTCGGCTCAAGTATAGGCCTATTACTATTGACTATCGAAGCTCCACTATGCTATCACTTCTAGGGCATAGAACAAGGGTGCTTAAAAAATTGTATCTAAAATTAATTATTGTGGTGAAATTGAAAGCAGTAATCTTTATTATTATTTGGAAATTTTGGTGGAAGTTGATGATATAGATCTATTACAAATAATTATATTCGTCAATTATTGAAAATGGTTTGATTCGAATGAATGACTCATAATCATCATTAACGTCTTTTACCAGACTTTAACAAAGAAAAAAAATTACCAGTCTTTTTACATAAAGATTCTATTTATTTTGAAAAATGTTAACATGATTGGATGAAAATATTAATTAAATTTTCCCGCTGCAAATAATTGTAATGTGGCAGAAAAATTCACTGATTTTAACCATATCTTTATTCAAAATATCCAAAATTATATAGTTTATTATTGAATATAATAGAAAAATGATCAAGTTCAATAAAAATAATACAACTGCAATTCATTTGTTACTTTACAGATCTAAGTTCTGGAGGAGAAATGTTCTGTATAGCTTTATACGACTACGAAGCGACATGTGAAGATGAATTGACTTTCAACGAGGGTCAGATTTTCAAGATTTTGAGGAAAATCGTGCATGATGATGTTGATGATGGTTGGTGGGAAGGCCAGATTGATGACCAAATAGGAATGTTTCCTTCATTAGTTGTTGAAGAATGTAGGGAGAATGGAGATCCATTAACTCCCGAGGTGAGAATATCATGCTTATTTTATTAAAAAAAAGAGAAATGATATAAAAACCTGAGACTGGCAGCAGCTAGAACCCAATAAAGTGTAGCAGATTGTATAGTGAATGGTATCATGGCATTAATTTTTAATTTCAAATATTCAATTATTGTACTGCTTGGATGTTTTGTATTTGTATAAAGGAAGAATAAATATTTCATTTCATTAAAAAAAAAATACAGTAGATATAAGGTCTAAAGTGTACTACAATTATAGAAGACACTTAATCTGAAGTGGATAGCATTTCAAGATTCATCAAATTATATATGATGAGCTAGCTATTTTCTTATCGATTTTCAGTGATCTTATCAGTAAAGTTACATCAGATATTTTTACCGTGAGACAGTACTACGATTTGATGCCAATAAAATATCAATGTACACAGGATGAAGTTACATCTAAATGAAAGAATATGATACGAACATTATTAGCAAGCGAGAGCAATGAATTAAGGATTGTGAAAAGAAAAGGATTTGCTAGAAATAAAATTAATGAGTATCAATTATCATACGGATTAATTTTCCGTTATTAAGAAAATGCTGATGTTTGTGGCTGGTCTGTATATTTTTTTAACTACATATTTTGAAAACTGAGTGACTCATTTCCAAAGATGTGTGATGTCTGATGTGTTCTCTCGTTGAATGTGATTCCTTCACAAAACTGACTCATCATTATTTTTTTTAAAGTTTCAAATCGGTGAAATATCACTGATCTGGGTGTAATTTTCTCTCACATCTGAATAGTTGTAAAAAATAAATATTTTGTGATTGAAACAAACCAGAATCTATAAAGTTTTATTTGATAGTAATCAGACATTCATTTGTTCAATATAACTCATTCACACTATACAGAGTGTCCCATGGAAGGTGTAAAAGCCGGTTACCAGAGATTCTGCAACAAATTTCTGATAAAAAATGTTTAGTGACGTTTTTGACCAAAATTTGATGTACAATCTCTGGTAACCGGCTTTTATACCTTACATGGGACACTCTGTATATTTAATATTCGCTTAATATTTCACTGTAGATAAGATTTTGTCCTGTATTTAACCCTTCAAAAAGAGAAATGGAGTTCATTGGAAACAGACGGTGATTTGAATGTGTTAAATGAGCAAACAACGCTTTTGTGTAATGTTCAATCTCTGAAGGTGCATTCGGAAGTGTCTCTAATGTCTGTAACTTTGAAAACTGTGAGATTGAAATCAAATTGATATTAATTTTAATTTTCAGGGTGATGATACTCCTCCCGGCTCGGCTCCACCAGTGTTCACACCTCCAGATGTGCCATCCTTCCTTTTAGCACCGCAGCAAGTCATTATTACACAGCCCACTCCTCTCGGAGAGCATAACCCATTAACAGGTAAGAGCCCCCAATTATTATAATCATACTTTTTTTATTCATTCTGTGATGTTTTCCATGACGAAATACTTAATGAACAATCTAATATCAAAACTGACACTGTATTTCTATTTTAATATTGCCTTTACTCACTTATATTGGAGATGCTGGAGGGATGCATTTCACTTCTGAAAAGAAAAGGCTGACGAAGCTTCTTTTCAGAAGTAAAATGCATCCCTCCAGCATCTCCAATATAAGTGAGTAAAGACAATATTAAATTGAAATACAGTGTCAGTTTTGATAATTTATTACATTACTTATTTATTTCAATGGAGAGCAACAGGCTTTCTTGACATACTGCCTCTTTTACATAAATTATACTAAAGGATAAAAAGAAGAATCAATAGTAAGCAAAAAAATATATATATATATTATAATAATAAAACTTAAGTAGGCAATATATTCTCAGAACAAAATATTCCAATTTTATACAGAATCTAACAGTTTGACTAATTATTTTGATTTAATAATTAATTTGGCAAAATAGTGGAAATACTTACTTGATGCATCTAGTAAAAATGTCTCATGTTCCTGAAAATTGATAAGGTATTCAAATTGGATGAATTGGAGAGATGCATCACAAATATTTATCCCAGAAAGATTTTAAATTTGCTCTATCTAATAGAAATGAAACTTCTGAATCGGATAAATTTAATATTATTTTGTTCATAGATTTAATATTTTCATGAAAATTTTCAATTGCGATTCTTAAAAGCAATTTTCACTTATTCTTATCGTTAATCAAGGAGTTCGAAATAATTATTTTATACAGCAGGTTTTTTTTAATTCCTTCTCATGTCAAATGATTACTTCTGTCAAATGATTATTTAATGTATTTCAATGGTGATTAAATCTATTCTTTATGGACTTTTAAATCAAGAGTATTTTTCACAGGCGAAGATGGTGGAGGATTTGCCATTTCTATGACAAAAGGTCAGAGAAAGCAATATGACACACAATTTGATGACTCAGGCGAGATTTCAATTTCAGGTATGGCATACAGAATTAGAACCTGCATATTGCATAGTCTAATATTTATAGCATCTAATATCACAAATGTTCATTAATACAACTCACCGAACATAATTTACAAACTTAATTATTTGATGTTAATTAATTTCGAATACTTCTTTTAAGACTCCTGAATTGATGGAATTAAAATGAGAACTCGAAATATATTACCATCTACTTTGATTAAGCGATTTTTATTTATTTTAAAATTTCACCATCATTCTACTTTTCTTGGTATCTGACAGTGGCGGATCTAGAAACTTTATCTAGTAAGCGGGTGGAGGGGGGTTCATAGTCTTATCCAGGATGACCGTAAGGGAGCTTCACCACAAGCGGGGGTCTGGGGGTATTCCATAATAACCCCCGGCAAAAGGGATGTTCGGCGATCAACCCGTCAGGCACTAAAGATGTGCATTCTGACCAAAAACAAGTGTTGCTTCAATAAGAAAATTTTATTTTTATTTAATTCATCTTTTTAGTGTCAGTAATTATCAGTGAAAAAAATTGCTACTTTTTTCTTAATGTCTGTAATATAGAACTATATAGATTGGGGTAATAATAGTGACATTTATTTGTTTTCTAATAAAGAGAAACTTGAATAGTATTTCTCCACCTATTACTCATCTGAGCAAAATTTTTGAATTTGCTTGATGAATGATTTGTATCTATAAAGTGATTTGCCTTTTCACCATAATTTTGAATGAAAATTAATTATTTCTTGATTTAAAAGTGTACTAATAAATGTATAGGTACTTAAATAATATTTCTTCACCTATTCAAATGACTTGAGAATTTTCGTAAAGTACCTACTGAACGATTTGTCTTTTTTATTATTAAATATTTTTTAATAAAAACTCTTATTAATTTTTTTCAATATATAGTGAGCCTACTGCATATTTAAGCTAATTTATAGACCAAACTGCTACGAAACTTCTCTGCAACTTTTCATTTTGTAGGTACTTAGGGCGCCACTCAAAAGGTCTTGTTCATAATAATTTATTATTAATCGATTCAGTTAAATCATAATTATTATTAAATAAACCAATTTTGTCATTGATGCCGTCATCATTACATGAAATTTTTCATGCTGCTTAGTGGATACTTCAGCTGTTCAACCGACAGATGATTGCCAAGTCAATGTGAGTGTAAATATAATCATTGATGATATAACCTGATTCATTTATTTTTTATTTTACTATTGCAATCTAGTCTAAGAAGGCAAATTAGCAATTTTTCTGATATTATACAGTTTAAATAATAAGTTTGGTAGTTCTCACCAGAACTACTTATTCTAAAAACTAGTTATACAATAAAAATAAATTGAACTTAAAAAAGAAATTATGTGTGCACTGTGTAACACATTCACACTGTTATCACTGCTCTGCCTTATCACAACACCCCATTACTACACGATTCGAAGGGTTTGGTCCTCTTCAATCTGCGCAGCATATCAGTGTTGTAAAGTAAAGTAAATTCGTATGGCTTTTCGTGGTGGGGAGACCCTTACGGGTATCAGTGTTGTCAAGCAGATGCATAAAGTTCATCGCACACAGGGAGCGCGCCGCGCCGCACCTCGCCGCGCCGCACCTCGCCGCGCCGACGTGTGGACGGTTCCACTGTATGTCGCACACCGGAGACGCCGTTTTCCTCAACATCCGACCGCCGCCTCTGTATCGTGACACAGTTCTGAGCAGTTGGTTTTTTTGTGTCGTTAAGGCTGTGCGCAGGGTTTTTGGTCATAATTTTTTTCGAAGTTTCTTGTATTAAATATTATTAGGGCTTTGAAATGTCATCTATTGCTGTGAGGAAAGATTTTTTCTACAATTATTTTGTGAAATATGGGGGCTCAAAGTTGAAATTTCGGTTTTTTGGGGCAATTGATCTGACCTATGTGTAATTTTAAACTTTTGATAAATTTTTTATAACTAAAAGACACTATCTTCTTCTCTATCTATAAAAGGATGATACCCTGACTCACTCATCAACGCAGAGCCAAAACTACTAGGCCTATGAACTTGAAATTTCGTATGAACAATCTTTATAGGATTTCACCGTGCAATAAGAAAGGATTTTTCAAAATTCGCAATTTTAGGGGTGTTTTTAGGGGGTTAAAGTTTTGCCTATGCAAAGCACGGGTACATGGCTAGCTAGCTTACTGGGATCTTTTAATCATATGGAAAATAATTTGAAATTTTTCGATCTGCTGTACACGCTGTTTCGATGGACAAGCTGTTTGTGTGTTTTGCAAATCATCATTCACGTAACCTACTGAACTTGCCGTCCAAACAGCTTAAAGGAACAGCTGATAGAAGTCAACAGTTTTTAATCATATGGCAGGCCCCTTAGCGGCGTTATTTACGCTGTCTGGAACGCAAAAACTTTGCAATCGGAGCCTTGCAGTATGTAGGAAACATATGACTGGGTATGATGAAATGTAGTTATGCCGGGTTGACATCTGTTAACCAATGCAGCTAGAAGTTTGAAATGTATTCTCAGTAGGTGGCGAATAATAAAATAAAAAACCTAGCTTCTACCCTAATAGTCGTGGAAGGTTTAAATTTGAAATGTTCATTGAGAGGTGGTGAGTAAGGTCTTACTGTGTAAGAAAACAACGAAGGAGGCCTCTCTGATCAGCTGGAAGAGCCCTAGGACTAACTTCTTCCCTAATAGTCCAAGAAGGTTGAAATTTGAAATGTAACCTCAGTGGTAGGAGACAAATAATAAAATCAAGATTTTTTATGAGAACGCAGCAACGCGCGTCGGGCCAGCTAGTAAGGAATAATATGACATACTTTTTATTTCAATCCAACTAAATAGCTTTTTCAAAATAATTTTTTGAAAATTGAAATTTTTTACAGATTAATTTTATTAATTGTTAATAATAAAATTAATTCTTTGGTTTGAGTGAAAAATATGTCATTTTATTCCTGGAGGTGTCGTTTAGTTACAGAAAATATATTAATTTTCATTAGATGAATAAATTGGGGCTGTATGATTTGTTTTGGTTATCACCTGTATTTTGATTTTTCGAAAAATTATTCAAATTTTACCATTGTATTTTTTTTTAAGAAGCATTATTATTGCAATTATCTTCACTTATTTTTGTCTTGTTTCGTTTCGTTTGTCGCATTTGTATTGCTTTGCTCTTTACTGTTTGCTTTATGAACTCACAGCTAGCGCACAAGTTTAACTTTGCTGGCTGTGCCAAATCATTTGGATCTATTTTAATTGTCATTTTTATTATGAAATTTGTATGTATTTAATTTTATATGTAATGTAAATGTAAAGTGTATGTAGTTATCATGCATGTTTTGTAATTTACTACAGTATCTAATTTTTTTTGGCGAATAAATAAAAAATAAAAAAAAATATTAAAAGTTCAAAATCACTCTTAGGTAAGATCCATTGCCCCCAAAACCCGAGAAATTTCAAATTTTAACCCCCATATTTCACAAAATAATTCATGAAAAATATTTCCTCACAGCACACAGCAATAGATAATAAGTTCTAACTACATACAATACAATAAACTTCGAAAAAAAATTATGAACAAATACCCTGCGTACAGCCTTAAGATGAGCAGTTCTGAAGATGAGGATTTGTTTAACTTCTGGATATTCAAGAACATTGATTGAGGAGCGAAAGCACCCGAAAGGTGGCGGCGCTCAGAGAAACGTTCCACCCCGACCGCACACTGCGAGCGCGCCGCGCCGCGCAGCCACAGACGAAAGATTCCACTCCGTATTCTCCCGAGAGTTCCAGCAGCGGAACAATTCCACGGCGTCCACGGCTGCGCGGCGCGACGTGCTTCCGGTGTGCGCGTTCTAAATTACTTAGATGCTAAGTATTCAACCGGAATATTTTTCGTTGGCGCGGCGCGGTCCCTGTGTGCGATGAGCTTTACTTCTTCACTCTCATGCCACTGGATCATATCTTCGTCAAGAACACTCCTTGTGGAACTCCTGCTTTAATATCTTTAAGTTCAGAGTAGGCTGCTTAATTTGCTTAGTAGCCCTTTATTCCACACTTTGACAAATGTCTGTGTGGCATCTAGAAATACTGAACTACAAATTTTCTTCTCTTCAAGTGCCATTTCATTTATATGATTGATTCTGTGAACTTGTTCAATAGTATAGTGCTTCTCTCTGAATCCAAGTTGGTGTTTTGGGATCAGTTCCTTCATCTCTATAATTGGTTTCAATTTTTTCAAGAGCAGCTTTTCAAAAAGTTTTGATATTATACTGGTAGCAGAGAGATTAGTCTACAGAAAGTGGCTTCATATGGCGTTTTTCGTGGCTTCAGAATGATGCTTTCCATCATAGAAGTTTTCCAATAGTCTGGGACATATTTCAGTCTAAATGCTGCATTTATCAGAAATGTAAGCTTTACAAGAGCTTTACTTGGCAACTGTTTCAATACTTCACCAGATATGAGATCAAACCCCGGTGCCTTCCTGGTATTGATGCTACTCTTGATTGTATTTTCCACTTCCATTACAGTTACAGGTATGATTTCTGCAGATTTCTGAACGGCAGAGTTTTATCTTCATCCAAGCTGTCATCAGATTTGTAGATGTTTTCCAGATGATTTGCAATCTTGACTTTTGGTTGTTATCTCTAGCCCAAGTCCCATCCACATTTCTAATAGGGACATTCTGACTCTGAGGCCTTTTTATGCACTTAGTAGCTTTCCAAAGAGAGTAGTCAGTACTCATCTCATTGGACAATTAATTGAGATATCTTGCAAATGTTTCATGTTTCAGCTTTTTTATTTCCCTACTAAGTTGCTGTGGTAGGTTGTCCAGTAAAGTCTTGTCTCTTGGATCTTTGGTGCTCTGCAATTACCTTCTTGCTCTTTTTTTCCAATAATAATTTTTTTTCTGCAGGATAATTATTGCCTTGAGTTCTCGCCCATGTTGCTTGCTGAATAGAGGTCACAAATTTCTCAATTTCTCTGTCAAGTTGATCTCTACTTCTAAGTGATACATTTAAAGTTATGTTTTCTTCTAGTAAGAGTCTGAATTGTACGCAATTTGTAAATCTATTGCTGAGAAATGGAGTTGGTTCACGTTCTGTCACACTCAATGTGAGTATGATTGGTGAATGATCTGATGTCAAGTCGCAGCTGTCTTAAATTTTTATGTAGTTCGTAGAAAACTCTTTGATGATGAAGAAATCTATCAGATGTGGTATTTTTCCTGGATCAGTTGGCCAGTAACATAAACAAGTAACAAGAACTATTATTAGTTTGATGAATTGAATAGATTCTGTAATCGTCCGTTACTGTAACACACATAAAAAAACAGGTACAATTTCAATTCATAGATTGACAATAGCTGAGTTCACAGGAGCCTTGCCGGTGGCAACTTGTTGGTCTATTCAAATTTTTTAACGTCTATCAATTTGAATAGACGCCACCGGTAACTTTTACCAATTACCAGTTACCGGTAAGGCTCCCATGAACTCAACCACTAGCTCACTTTATCGTAAAAAACATGCTTTCAAGCTATCTCTTTGAAGAAAAACATTGTTGTCTTTAATTATATTGTTCGTTGAGTAAAAATCACTCCCTACTCCATCATTGACTGAAATCCAAGAGAAGGTCGTTTTATTTTGAACTACTTCGCCCATCAACTGCATCTTGAAAGTAGCTTTCTGTTCAAGACTTTCTTTAATGCTTCTTTTCAAAATATTTACAAATTCTTATCACCTATTTACTTATTTCAAGGTTTCATTCAAGTGTTTCTGAATAATTTTCTTAAAATTCAATTCAAGTTGTTGAAGTCTCTTGTTGTCTTGTTGAAGTTTGATGACTTTATTCTGACTGAATTGACTTATTTTTAAAATTAAATGTTGTAAAACTGGCGATGCCTACTGCAAACTTGTTTTATTCAATGACCAATAAAGATATTTTATTTTTGTATTCTCATTCATAGCAATTCATTGAATCAACTTTTTCATAAGTGTTTAGCATTGTGAGTCTTAATGGAATCAATGCTATTCATACACATTGATTTTTTTAAAAATTCAATTGCTGATGATGCCCACATGAGTCCGAGACTTGTGTGTGGGTAATAAGATGAATGATAACACATACAGATGCCAGACGGAGGAGCGGGATTCGAACCCGCTATTCGAATAACCACTGAAGCGACAGTAAGCTGAAGCTGCGACGCCTCAACCAACTGCGCTAAGCGGCAGTTCAACTAATATTAACTGATTAATAACCGTAATTCACATGCAAATCTATTCATTAAAAAATGGATATTGAAGACGTAGTTTTTGAGGGGTTTGATCAATCTATTTGAAATATTAGATCTAGTTCTCAAGTTGTTTTGATTCAACCTTCCAGGCCATAGATTATTCACATACATACTTATATTGAGTCAACTTTTATTACTCCCATGAAACAGCTGTCTTTAGCAGCCTTAAGAAGTAATTTATATTGATATGAAGCTGAGTTCTCTACTTACTATTTGAAGATGATTATTTGAGAGTATATTCATTTGTGCAGGTTGTTGTAGTGGAGCCAGGTGGAGAAGAGTCTAATGCGCCGCCACCGTCACACCCGGCTCCAAGTTTACCACAAAGTGGCGATTTCGGTCTCGGAGTGGCTCAGATTGTGATAACAGCAGCAACGCCAATGGCAGAGGAGCCCGAAAAGCCTTTCCCGCCCCCGCCACCACCTGAACCCGAGCCGGAAGAGCCGCCGCCTGCTGAGGAGGAAGTGCCAGAGCCGGAAGAGCTGCCGGTCGTTGAGGAGGAAGAAAAGCATCCTCCTCCTGAGCCCGAAGACCCGATTGACGATCAACCCACAGATTCGGCTCCTTTCCCGATCAGCAGCAGCACAGGAAGCGAGGAAGACACCTACACGGGACCGAGCACAGCCGAAAACTCTCAAAGTCATCCCGTTATTGTCAAAAAACAAATCGAAACCCAGCGAGGCGACAGTATACCCGACGAGCTAGAGCCTCACCAACTAGCACGACTTCAAGATTTAAAAGAGTCTGATGCCTGAGTATTCTTCTCAGTGCTGCACATACACGCTAATCAGTGTTAGGAAAACGAACTATGAATTGCCTTCTTTAGAAATAATAATTGAAACGTTCATTCCTGTTAATTTGTAAATAAATAATAATTGTTGTAGATCCCAATCATGGACAAATTCTAAAGTTATAGGAGAAAAGATTCCTTGCAAGAAATGCTAAGTCATGTGCTGTAGATAATGTAACCAAAGTTTATCTTGGCTGTTTTGCGGAATTCAAAATTATCCATTACGGTAACACGTTTTCGTAGAAGAAAAATTCAGGTGCATTTCAAGTGCATTAAGTTTCGAGTCTCCCCGTTTTAGAATATTTCATTAGTTGATGTTTTTCGAGTCTGTTCCCCTCATTTTAGAATACTCCATAAGTTGATGCAGTTACATCTTCTCCCCTCTAATTACGTCAAAATAACAACTTTAATGTGAGAATAAACAATTTTCATGTGTCACGGTTGTTCTAATTAATGTGTAAGAGCATCACCAGACACTTCTGGCAAGTGACATCGAATTTTGAGTTGAGTGTCAGGTACCAACAGTGTCTGATTATGTTCTTACATTAGAGGAAAATTATCTCCAGAACAAACTATACAAATTTGTTTATATCCACTTTGAAGTCGTTTTATCTTAGTTCAATAACTTCATAATTGCAGCTTACTGTAGAACTGATACCATAGTCCACTGATTTCCAGAATTGGGCTATTGTATTTGATGTTAAACTTACTTTCTAATACACTCACCTTTAATTATTTCTCCATACAAACCATAAACACTCGTGAGCTCAGATATATTGCAATAATTTCACCCTACTGGAAGACCTACGGTACTTGAAAAATATGGCTTGTTTTATTAGAGATGACAATTTCTCAAATACTGTAGGTCTTTGTGCTGCACTTGTTTATAGAGCAATAATTAATTTCCAAATGTGTTCAAATGCATAATTATTATACAATAGAGTACAAAGATTAATTTCTCCTGAAATCAATTTATACCTCATTATAATATTATATTTCTAATAATATTCAACCAATATTTTTCTCAACGTTATGTAACTTATTAACTTATATATTTTATTCGTATAAAATATCTTAATTGTATTTCACTTTTAATCTAGGCCTAATTGACCGGAAAGTAGGACTTGAAATTTTAGTTTTGTTCTACATATTTGTTGTTGGGTAGAATTCCTCATAAGGGATTGGATATGCTTTGTTTGTGCTCAATTAGGATTCAAACTAGCGAATGCAATGAATGCGGTTTCAGTTGATAAGCACCTCTAATACTTGAATTAGTGTGCAGGACAAATGGATGGTTGTAACGAAATGTGTTTCTTCTTCATCTGTATAAACATATTGGATTATTTGTACTTGGTAGTTGTTCTCAAGTTTTAATGTGTTCTTGAAATGGAGAATCGACATCGCGTATTTGAAAAAAACTCGATCTCAATCTAAATCTTATTAGTCTCTGTACTAAAACTTTTCATTTTTCAAAATTTATGAAGCAATTTTCAAATAATAAAAACTGATTTTTGTGTGTCAATACTTCCAACTACTGTCATTTCTTGACCACCAAGGCTTCACAACTTGGTGAAAATAAATGTTGCCTATTACCTATTGTTAATACTACTGTATTTCATGTGTTCTTCATCATATGTGTTAAAATGTGAATGCGACATACAGAAATTGTACCAGAAGAAAGATAGAGTTACTATTTGTTTAAAAATGTAAGGGAGTTGATATTGTTGAATATAAATTATTTATAGTTTTTATTATTATTGAAATATCTACTCAGTAATAATGTTATTTGATACGTAAAATCGATCAACTTGTTAATTTTGTTAAGTATTTGAAACTATTGTAAGTAGCTCTTTATCTTTGAAATGTTAATTACAAATAATATTGATTGTTACCATTTTCCTGTTATTGATTTTAAATCCTACCTCATGCCGTAATTTATATATGTTTGCACAAAATTGAGAATCTAATTTTTTTCAATCATGATATAGTTAATTATTATCTATTTGTTATGTTTTTAATGCAATCATTTTCTTGTGTATGTGTGTGTGTGTGTACGGTACTATATAGCTTCAAAAACAAACAAACAAACACTTTGAAACCCGTACAAAATTGACGGAGAAGCTTGTTGATACGGTATTTTATAAGTCTTGAATTGTTGTTAAAATTGAGAATTTTCTTGTTTTAGTACAACAAATTATAAATGTTTGATATAGAAATTAAATAATTTTCTAATGCCAATCTGAAATTTTAAAGTATATGATTAATGAAATTAGTTTCTTGTAAATATTTCAAAAAAAGTTGAATACAATAAATAGATTCATTGAAATGAAGGCCAACATGATGATAGAAATTGAATGGCTTAGGAACTGTAGCTTGGAAAATGTAAATTCTTTGTCAAATGTTGAATATTAGACCTGTTTTGTAATTTTAATTGTAAATATGTAACTAATTACATAGACTGGTAAAGTATTGCAGTATGTAATCAAAGTTTCAAAGTATATCTAGTGATAGGTAAGTAAATGAACAGTTGCTTGAAACAAATAAAATGAGTTCTTCTGAAAGTTATGTTGAAAATGATTTGGCATCCTCAAACTTATGAGCTAGTTTTAGTTTCTTGGTGGAAGGCATTCCTTGACTCATAATATTTATTTGATAATTTCTCTAATCATGGCTTAAAACTAGGTTTTCATCCTTTTTTCAAGAATTCAAAACCCCTAAGATCCCTAAAAAATCAACGAATTTTGATTAGAAACTCCTGTAAAATTCTGATTAAAGACGTTATAATATAAAGTGTTATACAGTATACACTTATGCAATAAATAAAAATCTAGATGTCCTAATATAGATGGTATTGAGTAACTCAATTGAAATACCGCAATAATTAATATCATGCAAATAATGATAATAATAAATTTATTTTAGCAAAAACTCTCAATAGTTTTTGTGTTTAAAAATCAGAGAGATAAGATTAATGATGCATCAGAATGTCTCATGGATAATAATAAGAAAAATTATTTATTGAATTGATAATTCAATTTATATAATAATATCATATTTTAATATACTATAGCTTCTTCAATTAATTAAATTTTCACCTTTTTTTATGAACGTGGTTTTTAATTGTCTGTACTTGTGAGACTTCTTTTGAAATGAATCCAGTTTTAAAGTATACTTATTTCTAAGAGAATTTAAACGTTAATATTTCGCCGTGGCATGACTGAGGGGGCGGCGGATTTTGAAAGGTTTTCTGTTAAATTTAAATTAGATCAAAAAATTTTAATAAAGGAAGTTAATGTTGAAGAAAGAGATTTACAAGACCGTTGCGTGCCCTCAAGTATTATTTATTTTGGTAACTAATGTTCCTCCATAGGGCGGCTCTATAATTGCAAGTACCACTGTGGCTTCATACAACCGTGTAACTGTAGCTCTATGATGGTAGTACACCTATACCTGAATTTTACTCAAGTCGATAGAAAACAATTTTAAAACACAAAATTTATATGTTTTAAAATTAATAAATTACCTACAACTCTCTAGTTGTTGCATTATTCCTTTTTCAGAGAAAACGTTCCTTTGGTTTTAGGACAGATTTGTGAAGATAAATAAATGCATCAATCACACTTTAAAAACGTAAATAAACCTGATTATACGTTAGCGGGGATTTCAATGATATTTTTGAAAAATCATATTACAAAAGAATGGTGTGTGTAAACTAGTCTTTTCAGTAGCTTAACTACTATGGGTGAAGATCAAAGACATAGAATAGATCTCCCTCAGAGTAAGAAAGAAAAAATAAATTTTGGAGTTGGAGCTTTGAGAAACGAAGTTTTTGACATGTCGAGAAGAAGTCGGGAATTTAAAAAAAATTAGAATCATTGAAAAGTTTCCGGGGTAGTATCCCCGAATCCCCTTTTGAAAGAAAATTTTAAATACGGTATTCCAATCAGGTGAGGTGTTAAAAAAAATGGTGAAAATATTTTTAATTAGCTTTATTTTAATACTACTTTAATTTTTTTACTAAATCAATGAGGGTCTGGATTGACGAAAAAGATAAAGTTTACTGTGACTCATAGGCTGAAATATTGAAAAGGATTAATTCATGTCTAGAATCACAAAAAGTGTGGTTTTAGGGAGATTATTTTTCAGAAACTTTCCGGAAGAGTACCCCCGAACCCACTTTCAGAAAAAAGCTGTATAACCTTCATACAATTGTTAGAGGAATCTTCCTTCTTCACTTTTGCTATAAACAGTAGTGGATGGAGTCTACAACCCCCCCCCCCCCTCCCTAGGCCACACCACTACTATAATGGTAGGGCGACAGATTGCTGCCAGCCCCTAGGCGGCAAAAGTGTAAATCTGCCTCTGGTCATTCCACCAATTTTGTTTTGTTCTCAAGGTTGAACTCGTGTAATTCTCATATGGATTGTGTGATAGATAGAAAAATTCGGCCTGACCAGGAATTATACTGCATGTTGAAAAAGGTTTTGAAAGTTACATGTATTTAAAATCGACTATAATGTTTAAATTAATTCTTGATCTGTGCCTTCTATATAAATATTGGGTGTTTTTGTTTTAACGAATTAAATGTCACTGAAATTTGTTTGACAATGACATGGTACAATTAATTTTGTGTTTGTCAATCCAGAAACTCTCCTTATCACGCAATCAATTTGCACAAATAGACCAATCATATTTATGGAGTGAAAGCCTAGTACTGTGAAAACTTCAACTGAATGGAAAGCAAGATGAGAAGTTTCATTTGAGAAATCACAAAATCAGTCATAGTTTAGCTATCAAAACTTATTTTCGAGTAGCCTATATTACAGTATTGAATTTTTTTTTAAATGTTCTTTCGGTAAGTTACATTTAATATCAAATAATGCTAAATATTTGAGAAATCACGTTCTATAGTGTTATAAGAGAAAAATATTATCAAGTAACACGTATATGAACGAATTATATTCCATGTCGCCAAGAATCAAATTCATGGTCCTCATGTTTAGTACCTTAAAAATAATCTATTCTCACTCAACCAGCACAATAATTGTCATAATTTTCACACTTTCATTGAACAAAAAAACCTATATTCCAAAAATTCTTTGCTCCTAGCATATTTTCAAAACGTGCAAAAATTATTTTCAACTTGAAAACTCTACCTAATATAATATAATGTGCTATCATTACTTCTTCTATCTTCTGTGTTCTTGTCGGTGAAATTGAACCTGTGAATCGAATGTTTAAAACTTTTAAACTCAGACAAGTCAAGCTCATATCTGTATTATTTGACAATAATAGTTTTTTATAATTATTTATTCATGTAGACAAATTGAAATTTCAATAAACTCTTATTCTGTTATAATTGTTTTTTCAGCTGATGTTAGGACTGCTCTATAAATGTTACTGTGAAGAGCCTTGTATTCTGTATATCTACGTAGCGGCTTTGACTTTTATAGGCTTTAGCCTATGAGAAAATGAAATTGCTGATTGATAAGTTTCTCAAAAGTTACACGCATGTAATCTAAGCTTCATGCTATGTAGCTACCGTACTCTATAATCTATAACAACTGCTACCAAATGTATATCATTATTAATACTTATGTAAATAAGAATTATTAATCCACTAGCTGAAAATCATATCGGTTACTTTAGTGATGAGAACTATAAAGCGTTGAAAATATCTTGTGCTGGAACCACTCCTCTATTTTTTTAACGATTAAATTACTATATTTAGAACTGAATCTAATGATTTATTTTATTATGAAAATGCTGCGTTTCGCAAGATAATTAAAATTATGATTTAATTAATGAATATTGTATTAGAATCTTATAATTTTTGTAAGCTTACATTCTAGGCACCGGAGAAATTAAGGTAGACCTAAGTTATATGTTGTACGGTACCGTATCTGCCAGGAACTGTTGATGAAACTCATTAAAAATATTATATTAAATTATGATTTTGATGGATAATTGAGAAAATTCACGCTCTATAATCTGATCTAACTCCTACAAACAGCTAGAAGCATCGTTTCATTATCAATGATTTACCTTGGATGAACCTTGTAGTAACCCTTTCAAAAACTGAGCATTCAACCTTCAGTCTCACTTTAAAACTTTTGAATGTTGATGAGCCCTTCATTGTTACAGGATGTTTCAAATAGAATAACTGTCAACTTGAAAAATCTTGTTTACTTACGGGAAAGGTAAATGTTAATACAGTGTACATCAAAGTTTGTTCTATTAACTAGACTTCATTTTTTAAATATTTTTATCCTATATAGTATTTTGAAACAGTATGGAGGCTACTATAGATTACAGAGCCATGGCTCAAAATTTAGAAATGTGTAAGTTTATTCTTTAAAATGCATTAAATTAGTCTATTCTTATTATGAGTGAGTTCCAGTTCTTATATAGTTATTATACAAAATTGAATAGCTTTCCATTTGAACGATAGACATTGATAGAAGAGGATGTTAAAAGTTTCTAAATTTGTACCATGCTTGAAATTAATGTACATATTACTATTTATAATTCGTTGAAAATAATTGAAGCTGTAAACATAACCTTTATTTATGGAGAACATAGATTTGGAGTGGAATGTATAAAAAAGTAATTTGAACGGCTAAGCCAGTAAATGTAAAATTAGAAACAAATTATGTGTATAAAAATAAAATAGGCTCAAGGTATTAGGCTTACTATTTATTTTCTTCCGCATTTTCATATTTTGTAATAATAGATTTTCTTGAAATCATCGGTTGAAACAGTGACGAGCTAACAGCGAAGAGCAATTCTGCATTAAAGAATGCTTTTAGGCAGTGTAAAAAATCAGATTACTGAAATGTTGAATGATTATATAATTATGTGTCTGTAGACCTATAAATTACTTTTAATAACTAGTACGGTAATTTCCATATCAGAAGTATTTTTTGTAAAAACAAATTCATTGCCGTTTTCTACAAGGAAATAAAATAATTATTATTGAATTCAGAATTGCATTGGATATTTTCCTATGCTACAGCATTTTGCACACTCTCAACACTCACAGATCCATTTTCACATTTCTATCAATTATAAAATAGGCCTACATCAGTTCTTCTATTCATTATCAGCATTCTATTACAAAGATTACAAGAATATTTGGCCTAAAAACTTTTCTTATTTTTGATATTGAAACGCTATGTATATACTTTATTAGGTATTAATATTCATTAAAATTATATAAACGCATAAGAGACAAGAAAGATTAAGGCTCATAACTTGGAGATTTCCTCATCTTGAGCAAGCCATAGAAAGCATTCTATAGGCTTCTTGAGTATCCCTTGAGTTCAGAAAACCTTGAAATAAGTTCATAAATACGAGACTAACTCTTTCAACTCATGATAAAAATCTTATGATATCATTTCATATTCACATTTTTACATCGTGATTATTATTTAGGTTTAGCGGCTCACGACCTTTTGAAGGGGTGAGTCAGAATCATTTTAAAAAGTCAAGATTAATTCATTGATTAATTATAACTGCCAATATCAAGAGCAGAGTTAGGACTCAAGTTCCTCTCTCCCACTTAACCCTCAAGATGAGAGATAAGTTTTTCTAGACTTGTTGTTTTTATAATTAGAATGAAAGCTGTGGAAAAGATATTCTATTGTTCATTTCACCTTTCGATTGATACATATTGAAAGACCAATCAAGATGAAGTTGAAGTGTTGATAAACATATATGGAATATGAAATGAAATTTATTCCTCCACAATTGTAATACATAATTCTCAATTTTACAACACAGGATTTTTTTGGCCACATTTCCCAGTAATCGTGGTCAAAGCAAAAATGAAACTAAATAAACAAAAACCATGGCTACCTTACTGTTAACAATCAACAAGTCTTAGGTGAAATCCAAACCCCTGGATGCCTGAAACATAATTTGGCTGAATGGTTCCTGTGATAGTGAACTATCTGTAGATCTGTCTATGACTGAACTCGGAGCAGCCTGCTCCGAGATAATATTTTTATTGAGTGCTAAGGCCCTAAATTGAAATTGCTAGTAGGCTAAACAATACGAACAACCACTGAAAAAGTCATCTACCAAACAAGACTTTTGCGCAAGCCATCGCCTATAGTTCAGCACACTGCAATCGTGTTGTCAAGGGCCTTCAACAATGACAGAGCTTCTGCAATCATGCATCGTGCAAGTTAATAAAAAAGTTGTCGACTGACACCAAGAGTGTAAATAAGCTTTCTCTATGTCTATTCGCACCCGTCGCGTATTAGCAACAGTTTCTGTAGTGGGTAGAATACTCATCAGTTCACATTACATTAGTTGTATCTAAAATTAGCTTAAAGTCCTATAATATTAAACTTAAAAAATAGTTCAGGTGATTTATTTATTCTTCACTCAACATGAACCAGGTGAGTCTAGATTGAATCTTAAAACTGTGATGAAATTTATTTCTTTAGGTTTTCAAATTAAATTAACGTTAACTTTTTCTGTGATGTTTTCCATGACGAAATACTTAATGAACAATCTAATATCAAAACTGACAATGTATTTCACTTTTACATATTGTTTTTACTCACTGGAGATGCTAGAAGGATGCATTTCACTTATGAAAAGAAGCTTCGTCAGGCACCCTCTAGAATCTCCAATATAAAGTGAGTAAAAACAATATATAAAAGTGGAATACAGTGTCAGTTTTGGTATTAGATTGTTAATTTTTTGTTGTAAATTCAACGACTTTCAGTCAGTTGCAGTCATTTATTAGTGCCCGTGCTTTGTAACGGATTCTTGTAAATGTAAATATTTGGGAAATGAAGGATTAATTCATTGATTCAAAAATAGAATGTCGTTAAATTTACAACTAAAAGTTAATATTAACTTTCTTAAAAGTAAACTAAAAAGTTAATATTAACTTTTTGTTGTAATTTTAACGACTTGTAGTCAGTTTAAGATTGTGAATGTATAAAAAATGTTCTCACACGTGGCCGAACATTTTCGAGTTGTTGAAACCTATCTTCAAGGCCCTTTTTACATTTTTTATATAGGTATTCACAATCTAAAACTGACTGCAAAAGTCGTTAAATTTACAACAAAAAGTTAATATTAACAACGCAGATCTTTATGGAACAAGAAATCCAAGAATTAAATTAACGGAACTGTATTCACAAGTAGTCCTCAAGAAATAAAGGAGAAAATTCTTATTTTTATTCTTCCACATATTCTGGTACACTAAATTTGGCACAAAGCTTCTTGTTCTTCACTATATTATAAAAATACAATATCTTTCGAGTTTCGACGGTCCATAAAATAATATTTTGCTTAAATGAAGACTCCCTATTTGAATCAATGAATTAATCCTTCATTTACCAAATATTTACATTTACAAGAATCCATTGCAAAAAACGGGTAAACCACTAATAAGTATTGTAATATTTAAAATCATCATCCGTTTACAAAAACGAAATTAATAGAGGCTACCTGCTGCGACAAGAGCAGATTGATATATGAGGGAGCCCTACAACTCATAAAAGAGTTCAGCGTCTGTAATTTTGAGTAGTGCAAGCAATTTAGTCAATCAGCACACAAGGATGCCACTGAGATGAGTGGAGCAGAGCGATTCCTCCAATCGACAACGTCCATCACAGCCGCGTCTCGAGAGGAGAGAATCAACCTCCGCTCATCCTCCTCGTCGTGGCCAACAGAGGAAGTAAGAGAAAAATTTCGTACTTGTCAAGATCATGGCCAGCAAAGAAGCACCGGATAGCTCAATTTAGGTTTGATTGAGAAGTGTGTGTTTTAAGGGATTCGATCGAACAATATGTCGTGTGAACCATCCTGTCTTGTGAGTAAAAACAAAATTGATTTTTTTTTATAATATAGACTAGGCCTGCTATGAAAACGGCATTGCAGATTGCAACCACGGAATGTATGATTCGTTTTTGTTTACACAGAGTAAATCCTAAAGTTTTTTTTCAATCGTTAGATTAATATAGAAATTAATTGGGATAAAATAAATTAAATTTTCTTTTTTTATGAAAAATCTATAAAATTTTGGGTTTAAACTAGGATTAGATACCCTATTATATATTTAAAATGAATATTAAAACAAAATATGAAACAAAATATTGTAATAATTAATAAAAAGAAATTTCATAAAAGAATCTATGTGTCAACCTGCGACGTTTTCTTTTGAGGGTGTGTAAAAAAATTTTAATACTAAAAAAAATAATGACCTCCCTCTCTTAAAGAAGGATTAATGAAACAATGGCAACCGTCAACCAAGATACATTGAATAATGAGTAATAAGACGAAATTTTCTCAACCACAACTCTGAGATTGATAATGGTATAACAGCCGAAACTAGTTTCTCAATATTTTTAATAAATGTTATTGTGACAATTTCGTCTTATTAATCATTATGGACACCTTCCACAATATCACCTTTGCCACTATAAAGAAAACATTAAATATTGTTTGAAATAAAATTGAGTACCGTATCGAGATTGGACATTTGCTATTGGACTGACGGAGAACGACATGATGTTGAAGATCCATCTTGTTTCCACTTATGCAATATAAACTTTAAAAAACACTTTTAAATGGAAATTAACTCACGTTATGGCGTGACGGCTGTTTCGCTCTGTTGTCTAGATTTGAATCTAGATTTGTCTAGATTGTTGTCTTTATTTGAATCATATTCAGCCCCGTTATTTCTTTAAGAGAGCTGTTTATTTAATTTCAATTATATGGGGCAAACAAATCTAATCAGATTTTTATGACAACCGATTAGTACAGGATCGTAGTCATGGTAACTTATTCACTGTAGTACGGAAACCTTTAGTAGCCTTGATTATATGATACTACATAGATCTACATATTAATGTAGTAGTACTATCATACAAGAGGTATAAAATATTTCACTATTCTTCCTTTAATTAATTATGCGAGGAAGTACATCGCGTGAGAACAGCTTCGATCAACTTCATAATAATTATTATAGCGTATATTTTTATTGAATATGAACAACATTAATTTTCAAACATAAATAGAATAGAATAATAATTTATTTCTGCAACACAACATCATAATAAATAATAAACACAGTAACTTCAATTATGACATCATATAAATGAAAAAGTAAACTTGTTTCAATAAATTTCAAGCGAAAAAATTAATAACACAAATACAATTGACAAATTATGATGTTGAAGATCCATCTTGTTTCCACTAATATGTAATATAAACTTAATAAAACAACTTTTGAATGGAAATTAACTCACGTTATGGCGTGACGGCCGTTTCGCTCTGTTGTCTAGAGCATCGTCAGACGACCCACAGTACACTTATGTACACTTATGTACTGACTGTGGGTCGTCTGACGATGCTCTAGACAACAGAGCGAAACGGCCGTCACGCCATAACGTGAGTTAATTTTCATTCAAAAGTTGTTTTATTAAGTTTATATTACAATTGACAAAAACAGATTTGATAAGGATAAGATTTTAGAGTACTGTGGTGCAGAAATATAAGGCACCCCTGTAAAAAATTGTGTTGGGGTTACCTTATTGTATACATTTAACAAAAGCGAATTTATATAATAGGCCTAATTATTGCAAAATTTACTAGTGAATCAAACACTTACAAATTCGTGTGATACTACCATTATCTACTAAATAACTACTGAGTAGGCCTCCAGCCGTTTCTGAGGAAGCATTCCAACAATACGAAATTGCCATCACACGAATAAGTAAGTGTTGAATTCGCTAGTAAAGTTCATTTTTAATAATTTAGTATGTTTAGATAGGCCTATCAAGCGAAAACGTACTATGAAACTAAATCAAATTAATTTCTTGAATGAAAAGTTGATAGTGTCTACTTCAATTTCACCTAGAATTAAGTTGCACAATTTTTGAAGTTGGAACAATGCATCGTTGTTATCGAACAGTATCTGGCAGTGGAACACAATAGGCCTCTACAGCCTCCTTATTGCAGTCACTAGACACTATTGTACAATCCCAAATTTAATCTTTCTCAACATGATCCTATTTGGAGGTGATCAATGATATCTCATTGGGGAGTACTGTATGTATAGGCCTACCATACTATCAATCATATGATATGACAAAGTTAATCACTTTATTCATGCAATATATTATATAGAAACAAAGAGCTATTATTCAATTTCACAATTGAGAGTGATCATCAGATTTTAAAAAAGAGAGATTTTTTCATATTGAAAAAAATTGTTGACCGAAATACGAGAGGTCTTCGTTTCAAGTCAACTGTTTTGCATTTGTGGCTAAACACGTGGTCCTAATTCTATGAAATTCTGCTTGGATCTTCCTTTAAGGAATGCCCAGCGATATGTATGTGTAAGGTTTTTCAAAATTCGCTTGCGTTTAAAGGATATTTAGAAGGGGGGGAATGACGTTCAGGCCTTGTTCTATAGAAGACATATGATTTCTAAAATGAGCTATATTCCATCACAATGGAATCAGATTTCAATATAGCCCACGGGCTCTCTCTTATTCATGTGATTGAGCCTTCTTATGAATTAATAAGATATCATTAATAAAAATAACATATCTGCAACAAATCATTTCAATTATGCAAGTAAATGTTAATAATACATATTTCATTTTTGATAATATTGTTCAATGAATTCATTCATAGGACATGTAAAATGTGTTGGTGGTGATTGGTCATGCGGTGAGCGTGGTGTTCAAGTGGTCGTGATGTTCAGTCACGACCGCTCAAGACTGCGCTTCGATGGGTGACCGTGCTTCAATGACTTGATGTTACAAGCGTTATTATCACTTACCCGGTGGTTCGGAACCCACCTAAAATAGTAGGTCCACCATGTTCCCCGTAACATGGCACAAACGGCGAGGTGGAGCAACCCGTAAGGTCTCCCCACCATTAAAAGCCATACGCTTATTATTATTAATATGTTCTGATTTACTTATCTTTCATTAACTGGATGAACTATTACAGATATTTGTTCTGCGACAGCTTGCTAGATTACGGTAAATGACAAAAAGTTACTTTTTACAGCTTACCATGGGCTCTTACTGTCACATATACAGGGTGTTTCAGGAGGAAAGGTTCAAACTTTGGCATGTGATTCTAGATCTAAAAATAAGGAAGAAATTCATAATTAACATAATGTCCGGAAACGCTTTGTTAGCGAGCTATACAGAGTGAAAGATTTCGCCCAGAACTCAGTACCCTCGGTAAAAGAAAGTCATACTGAAATTCCGGGAACGTAAATTAAGGACCAAATACAGTTATTTCTTATGGTTTTTGATCTGAAATAACGAATAAAATAGGTACCAGAACTCTATCTTCAGTAGTTTTTATGATATTATGATGTAAAACAGAAAATTCTGTGCCTAAAAGCACGTTTTTCAGCTTTGAAGAACAATAACTTTGTTAAATGAATAATAAATGCATGAAATTTGAATACAAAACTTGTAAAGAATTTAATTCTAAAAAATTTGATGTAAATAAACCCAACAACAAACAAATACTTCTTTCAAATATTCGTCTCTGATGAAAACTAAACAATGGTTATAATTGAACTGAAAACTTCTGTCAGAATAATTAAAATGTAAATTGAGACAATAAAAAATAGCAACTTTTACTTATATTTCATTCAAAATGCACTCAAGTGGTTTGAAGCACAATAATAAATGTTAATTTCTTAACTTTTCATGTGAAATTTAACGACTTGCAGTCAAATATTTGTTAAGAATAAGTATAATAACTCACTTAATCTGGCCGAGTACTTTCGAATCTATGAGATCCATCTTCAGAGGCTCTGAAGATGGATCTCATAGATTCGAAAGTACTCGGCCAGATTAAGTGAGTTATTATACTTATTCTTAACAAATATTTGACTGCAAGTCGTTAAATTTCACATGAAAAGTTAATATTAACAACGCAGTTCGTCATGGAACAAGAAATCCAGGAAGTTAATTTCTTCTTAACGCGGGTGTTCAAAAATCCCTAAATTATATTCCATGCACCATAAAACTCTTTCCTGAATTGCTGTAGTTGCCCGACGAACAGCATCTTTCCGTTCTTTAGTACGGTAGCAGCAATGAAAATACGATCTCTCAATAATTCGTCTCTTGAATTAACTTTTAGCATATAAACTTCATTTTTCATCATTCACCCCCACAAGAAATAGTCCGCAGGTGTGAAATCCGGATACCTTGGTAAATAACCAATTAATAGCCAACTAACCATCTTCGACCAATCCATCTGTTATCAAACTTCTCATTTAAGAATTCTATTACACGATTTGCACAGTGGGTTAGAGCTCCGTCATGCTGAGAGAACTAGCCCAGGCAATGAATGTTTTGTGTCGTAACAAATTAGGGGAAAGCTGAATTTTTGCAGGATGTTAGTATACATAGTACTTACTCAAAAAAACCAAAGTCCCGACCCCCACCCCGCTTGCTTCCCCCACCACCCCCCTATCAACATTGCAAGAGCAGTACTTCAGTTAAAGGCTTATAACTCGGAAACTAATTAAGGTATCGTTGTGATTCTCATCTCATTTAGTACTTAAAACTATTCTCTAAACAATATGTCATATACATTTTCTATGTAGATAGCCTAGTTTTTCAGTAAAAATATAGTTTATAGAAAAAAATGTCACCACGAACCACTAAAATCAACTTCAACTGATCATATCTTTTTTAATATCGCGTTATTGGTTGTGCCGTTCCTTACAAAACTTATAGATAATTTAATAAGCTTTAAAATGATGTGTCTATTGATTACTATAGTTCAAGTTATGGCGTCATAGTGAGTGATGAAATAGTAGCGGACACCGCGTCGCCGAACCCTACAGCACTGTGTATTGCATGGCGCTTGGCTATCCAGCCCAATCCAATAAATAATTATTGTCAGACAAGCAAGACTATATATGCCAATCAATAGTACATGTTTAAAAGTACATTTTCCGAAAAGTCCCCAAAAATCCCCCCTCAACTTTTCCCCCAAGCCCACTCAAAGTTGAAAATGTTTCTAATTATTGGAAATTCGATATCTCTGTAACTAACTATCGAACAGAGTTGATTCTTCTTCCATAATATCAGTCATATAATGTTCTGCAATAAATGTTCTATTCACTTTGCCGGTAAACCTGATAGTATCTTTTATAAAAATTGAAATATCTTCAAAAGAGAATTCTATCAACTAGATTTTTCATTATTTAGGGGGACATTTTTGTACGTCAATTTACAGAAAATAGCGTTAAATAGAAGTTATAGAACTTATTTTTATGAATCCAAAGATGTGCATACTGACGATTAGAGATGATGATTTGTTCGATGAGAGATGTAGCGAGGAGGGGGGTACCCCTTGGCTAACATCTGTCGCACTCCACCTTTATGTTCTCAGCTCTTCGAGGCTATTTCAATTCATATGTAGAATGTCATATTTGACCGATAATTTGGAATTCTACTTGAAAGGGTAGTATAGGCTTCCCTTATACTACATTATTTTGTAAAATGATTATTTATCATTATAAATAGTTATAACTTGTAAACTACTGAAGAATAAATCGCAAAATTTGTCTCAAACTGTAGGTATCATCTTTTTCTTTCATACCCTCAGGAAGAGAACTGCTGAAAACACGTTTTAAATCAAGCTAAACAATTTTATATGTAGTAAAAATTTTGGTAATTTTCCAGGTTTTCCGATATTACAGCCACACCAAGTGTCGAACATGAAATAAACATGATTCCTTTCTTGTGGACAATACAATTACCCAAAACTGTGTACCAACGGCAGGCTTGTAGCATGAATAGAAAGTTATAATCATTCATAAAGTTGAAATTTCAATTTTTTCATAATCTTTCAACATTTTGAATTACAATAACTCATAATTCATGCATGATACAAAGATGCCACTGGTTTCAGGGAATTGTATTGTCTAAAATAACTGTGTCCTATACATTTTTTGTGCAACACATTGTATGACTGTACTATCGGGAAAACTACATACAGAATTGTTTAGTTTGTTTTCAGTGGTTCTCTTACTAAGGATATGACAGAAAAAGGTGTTACCTACAATTTGAGACGAATTTTGCAATTCGATCTTCAGTAGTTTACGAGTTATAAACTATTTATAATGAAAATCGTCATTTTCCAAGTACACTTTAGGGCGGTAATGGGCAAGCTACGGCTCGTGAGCTAGTCCGGAACATGATTTCGAGTGAAGACTAAAATCACACATGCAAATTAAGTTATATGAAATATAATGTAAAATATATATTTTTCTTTGCTAAATTAGGATAACGGTTATTTATTCATTTATCTTCTCGATTTCGCAGTACAATATTATCGCATCTCAGTTTGCTCTCAGTGTTTAGATATGAGTTAACTTACTAAAGAGTTGAGCTACCGCTTACAACGTAAAATCGACAGGGAAGGAAGAAAGACTCAAATTGCAATTACTGTATTATGACGATATAGGCCTAATTCTTGTTCATTCAAGAGGTTTCCTGCCTCTGTTGTCATTGGATGAAGTTTTCATATGTTGAAACGAATAGATGCTTGAAATTGGTCATCAGTTACAAAATAAAGAAACTACTGTAGTTTCGTTAATGATTATCAATGCCAAAAGGTCCACACATTAAAAAAGGTCCAACTGGAATGTTTAGTCTCTGACATCACAAAGAATGACATCACTTTTACCCAGAACAAAAAAGAAGTTGAGCTTTTAGAGTAAATAGTGAAAAATACCAGACATAAGTATAACTACCGAAACATTAAAAAAACTTTACTTGTTTTCAAACTGAATATAAAAGTGAAATTAAATGTAAAAGGCCATCTATAAATAGCATGATTGTTAGTGAGACATTCAAATGATATGAGCACTAAATGAACTTCATACTCTAATGTGCGTCAAAATGAGTGAAATGATGTCTAGAGCTGCTTAAATTACTACTTTTAAACGCTAATTTACCAAAACCATTGTGGAGACGTACCCCCTGACACCTTTTGCTTTGATAAGATAGGTTAAAAATCAGATTGCTTCTAAAGCTAATCTCAGTTGGATTACTGCATCCCTTCGTGAGTTAAACAAGAGTCTTTCTACTACATCTTTAATTATTTAGGATAATATTCATTGAGACTTGAATTTTTATTTGATGATTGAATTGTAAAAAATGAGTACTAATCAATTTTTTGACCCGCCCACATAATTTCCCATTTCATCTAGCCCCCTCCTTCAAAAGTGTGCCCATGTCTGATAAAGGGGGGAGCCTATACTGCCCTTTCAAGTAGAATTCCAAATTATCTGTCAAATGTGGCCTCAAAGAGCTGAGAAAATAAAGGTATGGAGTGCGACAAACCGTTCCTGAGAGAAGGGCCCAACAATGTTAGCAAAGGGGCACCCCCCCCCCCTCTACAACACTCATCCTATCAAATCGTCATCTCTAATCGTCAGTATGCTGTTATACACATCTTTGGATTCATAAAAATAAGTTCTATAACTTCTATTTAACGCTATTTTCTGTAAATTGACGTACAAAAATGTCCCCCTAAATAATGAAAAATCAAGTTGATAGAATTCTCTTTTGAAGATATTTCAATTTTTATAAAAGATACTATCAGGTTTACTGGCAAAGTGAATAGAACATTTATTGCAGAACATTATATGACTGATATTATGGAAGAAGAATCAACTCTGTTCGATAGTTAGTTACAGAGATATCGAATTTCCAATAATTAGAAACATTTTCAACTTTGAGTGGGCTTGGGGGAAAAGTTGAGGGGGGATTTTGGGGACTTTTCGGAAAATGTACTTTTAAACATGTACTATTGATTGGCATATATAGTCTTGCTTGTCTGACAATAATTATTTATTGGATTGGGCTGGATAGCCAAGCGCCATGCAATACACAGTGCTGTAGGGTTCGGCGACGCGGTGTCCGCTACTATTTCATCACTCACTATGACGCCATAACTTGAACTATAGTAATCAATAGACACATCATTTTAAAGCTTATTAAATTATCTATAAGTTTTGTAAGGAACGGCACAACCAATAACGCGATATTAAAAAAGATATGATCAGTTGAAGTTGATTTTAGTGGTTCGTGGTGACATTTTTTTCTATAAACTATATTTTTACTGAAAAACTAGGCTATCTACATAGAAAATGTATATGACATATTGTTTAGAGAATAGTTTTAAGTACTAAATGAGATGAGAATCACAACGATACCTTAATTAGTTTCCGAGTTATAAGCCTTTAACTGAAGTACTGCTCTTGCAATGTTGATAGGGGGGTGGTGGGGGAAGCAAGCGGGGTGGGGGTCGGGACTTTGGTTTTTTTGAGTAAGTACTATGTATACTAACATCCTGCAAAAATTCAGCTTTCCCCTAATTTGTTACGACAATGGCCATTTTTTTGCATTCATTGCCTGGGCTAAACATTATTGTCATACGTTTTGAAAGTGAGACGTCTTCCAACAATTGAACAAACAAATTGTTTTGTAAAAAGTCTAAATAGCTTTCTGCATTAATACGGTTTTCTAAAATAAATGGGCCAATCAAAATATCATCAATGAGGCCACACCAAACATTTACCGAAGAGCGATTCTGAAAATTACTTTCCACAATAGAAAGCGGATTCTCTTTTGACAGTTCATGAAAGTTACAGGAGTTGGTAATTCCGTCTCTGTTGAACGTTGCTTCAAAACAGAAGTTTTCAGTTCAATTAACCTTTGTTTAGTTTTCATTAGAGAGAAGTATTTGTTTGTTGTTGGATTTATTTACATCAGATTTTTCAGAATTAAATTCTCTACAAGTTTAATTTGTATCCAAACTTCATGCATTTATTATTCATTTAACAAAGATATTGTTCTTCAAAGCTGAAAAAACGTGTTTTTAGGCACAGAATTTTCTTTTTTACATCATAATATCATAAAAACTACTGAATATAGAGTTCTGGGACCTATTTTATTCGTTTTTTCAGATCAAAAGCCATAAGAGATAACTATATTTGGTCCTTAATTTACCTTCCCGGAATTTTAATATGACTTTATTTTACCGAGGGTACTGAGTTCTGGGCGAAATCTTTCACTCTGTATAACTCGCTAATGAAGCTTTTCCGGACGCTTATTATAATTTTTTTCTTTTTTTAAATTCTAGAATCAGTTGCCGAAGTTTGAACCTTTCCTCCTGAAACACTCTGTATAGTATATGCTATCTTAGTATGGGGTAATTCATAAAAAAAAACCTTGATAAGGTGTTTAAGATCCAAAAGAAAGCTGGTAGGTCCATGGAAAGAGTAAATAGATTAGATTCATGTAGGCCGTTGTTCAAGAGACTTGGTCTTCTAACTGTATACCCTGCTTATATGTGTATGAAGCTACTTTATATGTAAAAAAGAGTGATATTAACCAAAATCTTGATGTACACGATTATAATAAAAGAAGCCAAGCAGATTATCACTTGGTGAGTCACAATATTAGCAATCTAATATTAAAACTGACACTGTATTTCACTTTTAAATAATGTTTTACTCAGTGAGTAAAACATTATTTAAAAGTGAAATACAGTGTCAGTTTTAATATTAGATTGTTCATTAAGTATTTCGTCATGGAAAACATCACAGATACAATATTAGCTTATTTAAACAAAAACCTAGCTATATTGGTAGGACGTACTAGTAACAGTACGTTATATTAGATAAAAATTACATAAAAAAATATATATTAGTGGGAAACTTACCTAGAACAAGCTACCGCAGTTTTTAAAAGAGTCTTCAAAATATAGAAATATTTTAAAAAACAATTGAAAAAATATTCAGTTGATAAAGCTTTTTATAGAGTGTACAAGAGTTCCTTTCACATAAAAATCAAGTCTCACCTCAACTGATTGATATAGTAATATTGTGGTAACTAGTGTATAAGATTGTATAATTGTTGTTCTGACTTATACTCCTCAACTGGAGTCTCCAAGAAGTAATCTACAAAAAAAGTGAAAATTTGAGTAATTCTGACTAGAAAATATAGAATATGAGAATAATCTAATATTAAAACTGACACTGTATTTCACTTTTAAATAATGTTTTACTCACATATATTGGAGATGCTTGAGGAATGCATTTCACTTCTGAAAAGAAGCTTCGTCAGCCTCCAAGCATCTCCAATATATGTGAGTAAAACATTATTTAAAAGTGAAATACAGTGTCAGTTTTAATATTAGATTGTTCATTAAGTATTTCGTCATGGAAAACATCACAGATATGAGAATACTTAGTGTTCTATAGGAAACTAGAGGGGAACAGAGAATACGATACGGTACCTTACATATTTCAAGTACCGTACAAGAAAATCTAAAACAATAGGAGGCAGTTTGTTCAAGGACTCTTATTATTAATAATGACAGAACTCATAAAATAAAAGTAAAATAACGATTCGAAATTATTAGAAGAAATTTAAATGATTTACTTGTAATGTAGATTAACAAATGGGAAGCAATTTGTTCAAGAACTCATATAAATTGATGACAAAACTCATAATATGAAACCTTGAATATCTGGTCTAACTTACTAGGCTGATAGAAAAACTTTTAATTTCTCTATTTTAAAATGTATGGTATCCGTACCTACTTCATTTTACAGCTATAAGAAAATGTCCTTGCTGAAATTCCAGTCAATGGAGGTCTCACAATAATTAGCTACCATATCCAACTGTCTTTTCAGAAGTGAAATGCATTCCTCCATTATCTCCAGTAAAAGTGAGTTGAAGGTGATTTTCTATTAATACTCGAGATCGTGTTGTTGTCTGAGTTTTAGTTAAACAACTATTTTAGATGACTTGTTTGGACTCATTTTCCTAGCTAAAATTTTTATGAATTAATTCAAGTAAAATGTTTAATTGAGTATTACTTAATTTATTATGATTGCCAACTTGAGACTATTTAATTACAAGAAAATTTATCAATATTGGTACCATACACCTAACCTCAAAAACAGAATTTGGCTTTTTATTAAGATACTTCAACTTATACTAGACAAATTAATAATACTGAAATTATTAAGATATTATAAATACTAATAATAAAAAATAAAAATACTACTTATCTGTTTGAATTAATATTTAATTCTTCAAAATACTCAGAGCCTATAACCTGTTCTATCAATGCTACCTAGATTCCCATTTACAGGGTTTGCCTATATAGAAGATATCAATTGAGAAAAATGGTATGTCTATATCAGGAACAAGAAATGCGAGCCACACTCTTGTCTTTGATGAAATAATGAATGATTTTATCTCTGCGGTCAGCTTTGAATCCGGTGTTTCATGGAGTGGAGAAGATAATGCTTTTTTAGTGTCAAACTAGTGGTGTCTTGCATGCTCCTCTAATTTTGTTCTATAGGCTGCACTAGTTTGTTTGGCTATATTTTAATCAGATACCGTACCTTATTGAGTTTATAACAACTCATTTTGTGAGAGTCCTAATATTAACTATTCTGTGACAAACTTCCATTGCATTAGAATACTAATTAATTAGTCAGTGTTATTATCAGGAAGCTTCAGTACGAACGAGGATATTCGGTTGTTGCTGATTTACTTCAAGTTTATAGATTTTAAAACAAATCTTATTCATTGACTATCCGAGATAGGTACTTTTCATCTTGACTACCAGTCATACCAACACACATCACTTTTCTCTTAATGACTAAGCAAATTTCAAGCTTGCTCTTCTCAGTGTTCATATGGAAGAAAATTTCATATTTTAAATTATTCTATTGGAGAAGACATACTTTTGTAATAGTCCAGACAAATTTGTGGCTAAGCCTATGAAGCTCACTGTTTTGAAACAGTTATTCCATATGGTGCAGTGGACATGCCTTCCTATGCGTTGAACTCTACCAAACAGCTAACTTACCTATTTGACTTCTCCTCAAATCCTTCCAATCCCCTCAAATACCCACCCACCTAGCCACTATATATAAATAACAGACTCTTCCAGTCAGAGTCTGTGTCAGCGTTGCCAGTTTGTTTTCGGTATAAATGAAAAGGCGCGAAAAGAGAGGCAAATAAAAGGTGCCAAAAGAGAGGAAAATAAAAGGCGCCAATATTCAAACCACCTTTCATCTATTGTATTCCACTTCCATTGCATTGTAAAAATAATGTACTACCAGCAAAACTCTATTAAGTTCGAAAGATTTAAAAAAATAATTTTATTTTCTTCTTAATTTTAATTTTATTGGGAGGGCTCCGTGTCCTAGAGTCTTCAAGGGCCAGCCGCTACTGCTATAGAGACTAACAAGCAATAATATTATTCTGCAAACCTGGGGGGTGTCAAAAGTAAGAGCGTGAAGTTTTTCCAGAAGAGCTTCGGTATTTTCATCTATCCTACCTACAGTGCTGAACCACAGCAAGCATTAGCCACCTACTAGTATCCACAAAACAAAATCGCACGGGATAGTGCCTAGGGTCCAAGGACACGTAATTAAATAAGGATGACTTGATTAGGAGATGCTAGGAGATGGCGGTCAAGGCAACCTACAGATATGCGAAAACTCATGAAGATGATGGTAGCCCAGTAGATAGGAATGAAAACTGGTTTGCTAAATTATTAATTCACTATTAATTGAGCATAAGGCGACCTTGTTCTATAATTTTATGGTAAATAAAATGCAGTGGTGGGGTTTTGTTTAAAAAGCCACTTTTTGCATGAATGGATTGGTGGAATACTTTATTGATAATGATTACCGGTGACATTCACAGGCTAAACGGAGTGCTATCTGATAGACTAATAAACTGAGTCGGGCATGAAGGTTGTGCCAATCTAGAAGGCCGTCGCAGCTAAATGACTGCTGACCAGAGCTGTACGCTCTCTTGTGGAAAAAGACAGTGCTATTATTATGTTTATCAACACTCGGCTCAGTAGTTAGGTAGTTGTCTGTGATAATGGATCGGAATAAAGAGGTAAGTTGACTATCTGAATAGCCTGTCAACCGAGCCGTCAGTTAATCGTATCAATAACAAATTACTGCTTGCTAGAAAGACTTTTGAGTTTTCTTAGTGCGTTAAAGAAATTATATTGATATTTAATATAACTTATGTAAAATTTTCAAGTTGTGGGAAATGTATGAACTAGAAGAATGTTAATATATTCATTTATTTATAAAAAAGAAATACAACCATGTGAAAGCAACAGATACAAGGGTCCTTTTTTCTTTCGTAACACAAAAATATATGTACAATATTGCTTTAAAATAACGACAGTATAAAAATACATGAAAAACCATACTGGGACTACCGCCGTACCTAAAGTAGGAAAAAATTATGCATAAAAATGGCATACGTAATCATTAATTCCAGATATTCAACAATCGAACTGAAATAATAATAATATGATAATGGAAAATAAAATATAAAAAATAAAAATGAAGAAGTAAATTTTAAAGGATTTTAAGATGATAACAGATAAAAAATATGAAAAATATGTAGCTTAATGTGAATATAGTTTCGTAATATCGTTCCATCCAAGACGATTAAATCCATCTTAAGAAATAAAACAATAATAAATTATTATTAACTTTTCAAGTGAATCCAACGACTTGCAGTCAAATTTTTATTAAAAATAAGTAGTATTTCACTTACTTTGTAAGCCTACAAAGTTATTCACTTGAAAAGTTAATATTAACAACGCAGTTCGTCATGGAACAAGAAATCCAGGAATAATTTATTGTTCTATTAATTTACTATGAAAAGCATTGCAGTAATAACAGTCATTGATCAAATCATTTTGACTGTTGGTAAACTTCTAAAAGCAAAACATGCATTTTAAAATTACATTATTTTCGCAAAAGATGTGTTGGGCGTAAAATCTAATATGGTGAATCACCGTTTCGATTCATAAAAAAATTCAAATCCAGCGCAAAAGAATTATCTACGTTTTTCAATTAAGAATACTTCTTGCTATCCACATTGGAGCCATAGACCTGAGTAATTTAGAATATTATTCTATTACAGTAATGAAAAGTGATTTGCAGGCCTTATTGTAATAAAAATAATGAATCAGGAAATTACATTTCCAATTTGATTTTGGTCACCATACTGAGATGCTTTTAAAGGTAGAATCTTCTTCTAATTTTTCCGTCAACTTGATAATAATTTTGTTTTTGATGAATCACTAATTCTTATCTTAACATTTTACAGAATATTACCAATGAGAGCTACAAGAATGAATTGAACAAGAGCGTCACAACTGATTCAGGCTCTAATCTGTGAGTAAAAAAAAACAAGAGGCAAGGTAATTCAATCAATCAATGACAATAAATAAATTAAGCTGGTAGAAGAATGAAATCATTTTACTTTTATCAAGATTTGAGTGAATCACATAGGTCTCTTCAATTATTCTCAAATAAATATTCTAAACAAGATGAAATCAAGTACGAAAAAATGACATAAAGACTGTTCCTACTAATATGATTCTAAATTATTTTGATTAGATGAGAGGACTGATGATGAAGTTTTTAGAAAATTATTGTCTGTTTATCCCGTATTTTGAAAACAATAATGTTGAACCGGATAATTACATCAATAATATCACAACGGAGTACCCAAGGATCAAGTTAATTTACATAAAATAAATTATTATTATTATTATCATCATCAGTTGTGCTAAAAGGCATATGCACCATTCAACTGCTTTGATTTTCTGTAAACATAATGCTCCCTATTAACAAATAAGCAAATTTTTAAACAAGGAAAAGAAAAAAAAATGCACATCGGCTCTTGTTGAACAGTTCTCAAAAAATATATCATGCCTTAATATTATTATTATTATTATTTTTGTTGCGTAGAACCACAAGTTTTGAGCAGAGCTCAAGTAGCATGCAACAATCAAATCAAATCAAATCAAAGTTTATTGCCATCAGAAAACAATATAGATACCAAAAAAAAAAAAAAAAAAAACAGTACATACTGTACTTAAAATTAGAACATAAAATTACAAAGTAGAAAATTAAATCCTTTTATATTAATTATTAGGCGTTACCAGCAAAACCTTGCGGTTTGTGTGCTGGCGACGAGTAACAAAACAGAAAACGATAGTTATTACATCTCAAAATTAAAATATTACATCATATCAAATAGGTACTACATCAATGGCAACTAGGCAACTAGGTACTAGGCAATTTGAGTCGAGGTGAACATATAATATAAATGCCCTTTCACATTATAAATACAAAAGATTTATGATTACGATGGCAATATTAAAGTTCAAAATCAATTATGTATTAGGTGGAAAACATTTGTCGATCTAATCCATTCTATTATATTTTTAATATTTGATTTCGTGATGTTATTTATGATAAAATGTTCAGGTAGGAGGTTGATCAATTTATTACTTATATATGGGAACTGTCTACGGCATACTGTTAGGTCTGTTCTAGACACTTGGTAATGGGATGGCGATCGGAAATTGTAAAATGGAATGTATGGAGTGAAAGAGTTTTTGAATTTATTAATATAATGTATTAAATTTTTTATATAGAGCTGTCTTACTGTCAGGACTGGGAAATCGACATAGAGTAAATGGCTGGGATAACGTCTCGGTTTTCGAAGGGCCGCTTTTATTATATGTCTCTGAATTATAGCAATTTTATTGAAATGGGTGTCCAGAGCACCCCCCAAACCCTTATACCGTACTGAAATATTGACTGCGCATAGGCTGAATAGACCATCATCCGCAAATTTAGATCGCCAACAGTACTCATTTTATAAAATTTGTAAATAATATGTTTCATTTTTTACACATATTATTAATATGTGCGTTCCATTTGAGATGTGGATCAATTAAAAACGGTACAGTTAAAAACTTCACGAAAGCCAAGAAAATTATGTGGAAATGCGATTCTTGCAAAGATGAAAATGCATCGACTGTGAACTGCGACGAAATCTCAGAGGATAGACCAATTATTTTAGCAGCGCTGGCTTCGATGAAAAGTGAATTGATAAACTGTATAGATAGCAAAATAGGTAATGTACAGTGCGCTATAGACTCTATGACCGAAGAGTTTAAGACTTTGAACAATAAATATGTAGTTTTGGAAAAAATCCAACAAGAATTGAATGTGCGGTGCAACGTGCTGGAGGGTGTCACAGAAAGCTCTAAGACTGAGGTGCGCGAACTAAAACAGCGAGTTCTTGATTTGGAGCAGCACTCACGCTGCCATAATATTGAAATACAGGGACTACCCTCCACCCCAAAAGAGGACATTTACTTTCTTATCATGAAAATATCTGAGAAACTTGGCTTACCCTGCCCAAGAAATGACATTTCTATAGCTCACCGATTGCGACTCTATTCAAATAAACATTCGTATCCTCCTACAATAGTTCAGTTTGTCTCGCGATCTGTTAGGGAGCAATGGTTGACTGCCGCCAGGAAAAGAAAAGGTCTGAACGCATCGGAGGTGTCAACGTACATGCCAAGCGGCCCAGTGTACATAAACGAACACCTGACGGCCAACAACAAGGCGTTGCTGGGCCACGCCAGGCGATTGCTGCGCGAGAAAAAAATTCACTTTGCTGCCTACAACAACGGCAAGATTCTTGTCAAGGGCAAGGAAGGCGATGACACTCAAAGGGTGCTGTTCAAAGAGGACCTGGACAAATACGACTCCTGATAAGTAGAAATAAAGATATATATCAGCGCAACTGCTATAACATTAATTACCTTTTAATAAATTAACACAAAACGTTCAGACTGAAAATGATTATTATGTTGAATTTTATTAAGGAAAATCTAATGAAAAATACTGGTTCATGAATAATTTATAACAAATAAAGAAAACAGTTTACTAATAATTTAATTCACATTATTTAGCTTGAGGGATTTCATCTACTACTCTAGCATTAATAGAGAAAATAATATTGATAGGAGCGATAAAGATTTTATAGTTTTTTCACAGATAATTCTATACATAGATTAAATTCCTTCAGTCAGATAAGATGTAGGATGTCGGTACTGATAATTAATCACCACTTATATCACCACAATAACGATCAATGTTCATAAATAATTTCTTATTGTTCAATTACAGTAAATTAATCGAAACTTTTAGTAATAATAACTATAACGCAACGCTATGCTAACCTTGACTATCATTGAAATAATATTTTTAAAATTTACATGAAATTTCACGTTTCATGTTATGAACTTTATTAATCAATTCTTTATATTACAGTAATTCCTCATTCATTATTCAGGTTACTTCCATTTTATTAGCAAGACATGACTAAAAGTATTTTATAATGATTAGAATATGAATTTTGTGATCGATTTTATATTATGACAATCAGAAAATAGTAAACTATGTTGATAACTAGCATGGAATGTTGATAGATAACAAGCAAAAATTAATAATAGATGATCTGTATTGTAAGTAATAAATAGTGGATAATATGGATATTGTAAGTTTTGAATATTGGTAAGAGAATGTATGGATGAAAAAAAAAGGAATTCAAGCTGATTGAAATTTTTATTGGACAATTGTGACTTGTTTTGTGAAGGAAATACTTAAATATTGCAATACTTCTATTATATTTGCATTAAAATATGATGAACTTTTATCAGGCACTGTTTATAATATTATAACTACGCATATGGAGTATCGGCCACTAGCAGCAAATTGGTCATTAATGAATCCATATTATATTATACCAATTTCGCATCGTTTTTACATTTCTTTATCAACATCGATAATAATTATTGAGAATTTAGAGTTCTATTCAATTGCAGTTTTTAATTTATTTTCATGAAATTTATATCTTTTATTGAAATATTTATATTAGGATGATTTTCATATCATATTATTCGACATTCTTAGGAGCAATATTTGTTTTATTTATTTAATTTTTCCTCTATATGGTAGATACTACTGCACAACGCTCGAATTTTTTCTTATTGAATCTTAACACTGTTAATAGATGATTAATTTCTCTCTACTCCTTCTGAATTCCATTATTAATTTACACCACGTCGTGAATAATTTTTATTTTTATCTCCTGTTTTACACTATCCAATAGAACATCAATGTTAGATGCGGTAATAATATATCAGTTTCAGTAGAACATCTCTACATTGCTCATAATAGAGTACTCATTATTAATAGTTGCATTTTGATTTTTTATCACTGAGTTTGTGAAAGTGTGCTTATTATTGTTAAGCGTTTTTACAATGCATTAGAGCTTATAATCTTATTTTATTTATGTTTTGTGATGTTTTGTTTCATGATAGTTAGGCTTATTATTATTATTTCATTACGATATTTAGCTTTGCTGGGCGGGTTGGTTTTTGTGAGCTATGGATCCATTAGAGCGGGACGTTGACAATGCTATGACTGTTTTGAATCCATGTTTAATAATTCCAACTTTTTCACAATCTTTTAATTTTTATGTTGATAATGGTGGGGGGAATGAGAGGTTGAAAGTATTGCATTGTAATATAAGAAGTTTTTCAAAGAATATTGACGAATTACTTGTCTATTTAAATGATTTGAACTTAACATTGGACATAATAGTTTTGACTGAATGCTGGCTTGGTGATGGAGAGGAGGGGCTGAATATTGACGGCTTCAACGTTTACATGACTGACAAACAACGCAACAAAAATGACGGAACTTTGGTATATGCTAACAAACGACTTACTTCTACTGCGACAACGATAACACTGGGTGACGTTTATGGCATTAGTTTGAACTTTACTTACCATAACGAAAAATTTAACCTCTTAGCAATTTATAGAACATTTGATAGCGACATTGACAATTTTATAGAAGAACTAGGCAATTTTTATTATAATGGAATTCATAGAAACAGAAGCTGTATTTTGATGGGGGATATTAACATTGATCTACTTAAACTGAATGCGACAACTGACAAATACTTGAATTGCTTACTTGGGGCGGGACTTATAATGTGTATTGACAAACCTACAAGAGAAGCAGGGAACAGTTCTTCATGTTTGGATCACGTTTTTGTTAAGCACAATGATATGAACAGAGTGAGAAGCGCTGTGATCCAGACAAGCCTGACCGACCATTACTTTACTGCTTTGACAATTATGGCAGCTGGGACAACGAATACTACTACTTCGACTGATACTGACACTTACATAGACCGCAATTTGCTTGCCACAAGTCTTGCTCAATCCGACTGGGGGGCGGTTCTTAGTTCTCAGCAGGTTGATGTCTGTTCTAGCATTTTCAATGAAATAGTTGCACACTCTTTGAATAATTCATCAAAACTAAAAAGACCCACTTCTGGCAGATGCAGGAAACTGAAACCCTGGATATCTGCTGGTTTAATAAATTCGATTCGAGAACGAGACAGACTAAGTAGAAAATTAAAAAAACAACCCTTCAATTTAATATTAAGAAATCAATTTCATAGTTATAGACAAGTTCTAGGAAATTCCTTAAAGCAAGCTAAAAAAGATTATTACCGCTCAAAAATTGTAGAGACTAAAAAGAATCCAAAAATGTTTTGGGGAGTAATAAATGAATTGGCGGGAAGGATCAAATCTAAAGATTCATTTCCATTGGATAAGTTTCTTCCAGATGAGACAAACATTAACAGTGATGTAATCAAGAATGTGGCTGATGATTTCAATAATTTTTTTGCTTCGGTTGGGCAGGACTTGGCAGGTGCAATAGACTCGGGGGGCAATCCATTAGTTGAAGACAGTGACTATGCTCAAGATGCAACATTTACTATTCATACAGTAACCGAACGCGATGTTATACGTCACGTGACTAGTCTTCGGGGGGGTTCCGCCCCAGGCCATGATGGCTTCACAGCCCAGTTTCTCAAGGAAAACTTGAATATACTCCTAAGACCACTGGTGCATCTCTTAAACTTAAGTATAACACAGGGTGTCTTCCCCGACCATTTCAAATTGGCCAAAGTCTTTCCTCTCTATAAATCAAATGCTTACACTGACAAGAATAATTTTCGTCCTATATCTCTCTTGAGTGTCTTCTCCAAGATTCTAGAAAGAATAGTCAAAGAGCAACTTGCTAAATTCCTGACAGACAATGGGATCCTTACTGAGTCACAGTACGGTTTCAGAGAGGATCGAAATATTTCTGATGCACTTTTTGACATTAGTAGAGAACTAAATAGTGCAATTTCAGACAGTAAACGTTCGATGTTAGTGTTTCTAGATCTGAAGAAAGCTTTTGATTCAGTTGATAGGAGCAAGCTGTTGAAAAAGTTAGAACACACAGGAGTCAGAGGCACTGCCCTTGCTTGGTTCAAGAGCTATTTAGAGAATAGGCGACAGAGTGTATCAATACACAACACCATAAGTGGCATTAGTAATGTGGACTTTGGAGTGATCCAGGGAAGTACTCTTGGCCCAATCTTGTTCTTGATTTATATCAACAACATTTCAAAATTGAAACTGAAGGGACAACTGAAATTATTTGCTGATGACACACTTGTTTTTTTGAATGGTAACTCATGGGATGATGTAAGGAAAGATGCTCTGCACGATCTAATGGTATTGAAGAAGTGGTTTGATCAAAATGTCCTTTCCTTAAATATTTCTAAAACTAAATTTATGCCAATCTCTTTAAATCCACATTCAGATTTCAATCTTCCTGATTTGGTAATTCATAGTTGTGGAAACCACTTAAGTAACATGTGTGCATGTGAGGCGATCGAGAAAGTTAGTTCCTATAAGTACCTTGGTGTGATGTTTGATTCTCGCTTGAAATGGTCAGACCATATTGAATACCTTAAAGGCAAACTGCGTAAATATATATTTGCTTTTAAAAATCTAGGTGAAATTCTGGATGAGAGAGAATTGACAATTGCTTATTTTGCTTATGTTCAGTCACTCCTTGCGTTTGGAATCTTAGCTTGGGGAGGCGCCTTTAAAAGTATTATAGAACCTTTATTTATAATTCAGAAATCAATTTTAAAGGTTGCCTTCAAAAAGAGTAGGAGATATCCAACATCCATCCTATTTCAAGAAACCAAAATACTTTCTATACGTAAATTATTCACTAAGTTTCTACTATTGCACATGTTTAAACATTTCGATGATATTTTCAATAGAATTCAGCATAATTATTTTACACGTTATTCTAGAAATACAGAAATTACTTCACTTCAACTATATAAAACCTTTTCTACTACAAATTCCTATTATTTAGCCCATCAACTTTTAATAAATATTAGTAAGCAGTATCCACAAAATAGCTTTTTCTCAACAACATCTGTCAGTTGTTTTAAAAAGGAAGTTGACCAGTGGCTGTTTTCGTTGCCTTTGGATAGCACTGAGACGCTCCTGTCAACTGGCTACGGGCGGACCCTGTTAACCTGAATTGTACTTTTTCCTATTTTTTAATTTTTTTTACTGATCTTTGACTTCCTCTCCCATCTCAGGCTGGCGTCTGGTTTTGAACACCAAAGCTTCAAATTACATGTCTGGAATTCTCTTAAATTTGTTATTATTTTTGTCTGTGTAAGGTTTTTGCAATGCATTCTTTTTCATATTTCCATTTTTCAATACTTTTCTTTTTTATAATACGCTTTACTAAATTCAGTAGAGTAAAGTCGGATGAATCTTGATATGAGTCCATAGCTCTGGTAATAAATTTCAACTCTAGCTTGCGCACAGGCCATGGCCCATGCAAGCTAATTTCCTTAGGACACTATATATATATTTTTTTGTTTGTTTTTTGTTACATTTGTGTTTAGTCTTATTCTTTAATTTTATTTGAATTGCTACTGTGTAGTAAATATTTGTGCATTCTGTAACAAAGGATTTGTTGTTGTTTTATTTTAGCTACAATTTTATAATTTATTTGGAAATAAAAATTCATTCATTCATTCATTCATTAAAACCCCAAGGTACTTTACCTCATTAACATTTTTTAATGCTTGGCAGACACAGTCTCCAACTTCAAACTGTGAGTCTGGCCGCGCACTCCGATCAGCACAGTCACACGAATGAATCTTAATTCCACCATTTAAAATTTCTGTAGGAATAGAATTCATTGTAGGCGAGAACGCCATGTAGACGCTTTTTTTAGTGTTTAACGTGAGAGTGTGCCGATCAAGCCACGACTTAACCACTGTGAGTCCGCGTTCCGCAGAACGTTTCGCTTCCTCCCAACTGGAACCAGTGAAGACTAACGCCGTATCATCGGCAAAAGAGATAGAGTGACATTCATCTATATTAATCTTCAATAAATCATTAATGTATATTAGAAACAGTATCGGAGAGAGAACTGTCCCTTGAGGAAGGCCGAATTCAGACAGAGTCACTCTACTCGATTTTAAAATTTGTGATCATGTGAGTTCAAGACCGGAGTCCTGTGAATGCAGTGTAGCACTCCTCCATGGTATAGGGACATGCCTCTACCAGTGTCTTAGTTATCGTATCCTTGATAAAAACACTTTATAGCTACCGCACAACCTGATATCCTCTGGAATACAATTGAAACACTTGAGTCCTGAATAATATGGTCCTTTTTCAAGGAGAGTCAGTCTATGAATCGGGAGCTGAAACAATCCTGCATTTTTACCTCGTGTTTTGTATGCATGACTGATCCGGTTAACATTAAAAATATCTGCATTCTTGAACACAAACGCAACTACTTCTAGGAAATAAATCACGGGAATCGTAAGGAGATGGAGTCCTCTAAATATGGGCTTACAAGAAGAAGAAGGACACACCCCCTCAAGAACCCGTAGTGCTTTTTTTTGCATTCTGAAGCTTGTGCTCAAGTAATTTTTTCCTGACCCCCAAAACAAAATGCTATATCTAATCAGTGATAGAAAATACCCACGGTAAACCTTTAGAGCTGTCTTGAGGTCGAATTCAACTTGACAGTCCTCAGAGCAAAGAGAGCATGGTAGAGCCTTTTCTGGAGTTTCTCTATGTGGCTACCCCACTTCAAGTTTCCCTGCAACTCCATCCCTAAAAACCTTTTTATTGTTACATCAGAAGCAGGACACTCCCATCCCATCACTAATGGTTCATTCTCATTTCCTCTCACAGAAAACTTGACAAAATTTGTCTTACTTAAATTTAGCTTGAGTGAATTGTCATTAAACCACCTGTTGATTTGCTGCATAGCAATCTTAGCCTTCTCCATGACATTATGATAATTACTACCTTTCACTAAGATTGCTGTGTCATCGGCGTATAATACCAGTTTACCATCCACATTTTAGGACAAGTCGTTGATAAAGATATTAAACAAAGTAGGTCCAAGTATGAAGCCCTGCGGTACCCCCCGTCTCGCTCGTTGCCATGCAGAAACACCTGAGAGCCCTCACAATCATTTTTTACAGCCTGGCGGTATCTATCTCCAAAGTAGGATCTGAGAAACGTCTCTGCCCGACCACTAAATCCATAAAAGGAGTTCATGGTCAATCATCTCGAACGCCCTGGATAAGTCTCAGAAGACTCCCACAGCTCTCTGCGACCCATCCAGAGCATCCAATAAATCAGATATAACATCAAACGTCGCCGACTTGGTCGACGCACCCCTTCTAAAACCATATATTGCTTATTATAGATTTTTTTTCACTTTCCAAGTAAGCAGAAATCTGTTACAATACCACCTTTTCAAAAATCTTGGAAAAAGCTGTTAACAGTACAATAGGATGATAGTTCTTGACATATTTTCTACTTTCTTTCTTATGGATGGGTTTAATGACTACAAATTTTAGTTTCTGTGGGAAAACACCTTCCTTCAGACACAAATTGATTATATATGTGAGAGGCTGCAATATAATGGGGCATACCCACTTCACTACCCTAGAAGAAATCTCGTATTAATTTTCAATGTGAGGATTTAAAATAATTCAATAAAAGATCTCAACACAATCAAAACTGAAAACGTCAATGATTGCACTGTAAAAATGAAGTGTATAATTGGATTAATAAGCATCAGCCTTTGTGTTCTTCTTTAAATTTTGTATGCATTCTAAATGAACTAGCTATCTGATGTTTTGATTTTAACTAGCCGAAAGGAATTGGAGGCTGATAAGACAATGAAAAGTGATAGCAAAACAAAATCAAACTGAAAAAATTCAAGAAACATTGCAGTTCCTATGCTGGGAATGAGTCAAACAGAAAATAAATAAAATTCACTCAATTGCTTTTGTTGCTAATTTTGATGACAGAAAAAATTACTTTCTTTTAGAATCAGGAGCTTCAGCAGAATGACATAGAATTTTAAAAATTCAAATATTACAAATTTTATGTAATTTGGAATTTGATTGTGAAAAGGAATTAGTGATGAGTCATCCATTCTCGTATGGAAATGTGTTTCATCACACGTCAAACTTCAAATTCAAGTAAGGAATTTATCACAGATCTGTTCATCACTGATAAACCTCTGATCTCATTATTGCTGGGCATGTCTGAATGATATGGATAGGAAGCGTGGAGGGTAGAGTAATGCTGAGACTGGAGGGGCAAGAATTGAAACAGGTGGAGAGATTCAAGTATTTATTTGGGCTGGTGACTGCAAGTGGTAGCTGTTCTGAGGAAATAAAAGCTAGAATAAGTATGGGAACAGCAGCGTTTGTGAAGGTGAAAAATTTACTCATGGCAATAAGTATACCAATGAAGCTGAGGAAACATTTTACAAAATGTTATATCTGGAGTGTAGTGTTATATGGGTCTGAAACATGGACCTTGAGGAACCAGGAAGAAAGATATTTGAAGAGTTTTTTAATGTGTCTATGGAGAAGAATGAAAAATATGATGTGGTCAGATAGAATTATGAATGAAGAAGTATTAAGAAGAGTTGGAGAGGATAGGTGGAGAGGAAATAGTTTATTAAAATTCATTTGAAAGAGGAAAGCGAGATGGTTGGGACACATTCTAAGAAGGGATTTCTTGCAGAGAAGGATAATTGAAGAAAGGAGGGGCAGAGGCAGAAGGAGATTCTGAATTTTGACAGATATATTGCAGGGAAAATCGTGTGAGTTGAAAGGAATATTGCGCAGGATCATGAAACGTTGAGAGGTTTGTTTTGATACCTGTCTCAGGACAGTTTTACAATATATATACCTTTAACACGTTCACTGCGGCGGGAGTTACCGGTGACGCCCGCCTGCCTCGCCACTGGTGCGGCAGTGTAAAGCCGCTACCTCCCAATTTTGCGGAAGCGACCATTTGGACACCACTCGGTATTTTCACATGCTGATTTCACTCCATGGAATGGTTTTTGAATACGGACTCACAGTTTTTTTATTTTTGCGGGAGTCACCGGTGACTCCCGCCGCAGCTGACTAATCATTTTCATTATATGCGGTAGGAGTCACCGGTGACTCCCGCGAAAATAAGATGCGGTACAGTCGTTGTTCAGTGCTGATTGAACCTCATAAAATATGCTTTTAGTCTAGTTGAGACCTCTCTTTTTCCCAATGTTCTTAATTTTAATGGCAGAGAGTTCAGGAAATGAGGCATTTTACATGCTGGAACTCTTCTGTCATAATTTTGATTGTATAAAAATAATTACATCCATTCTTTTATTATTTCTCAGAGACCCAGTTCTATGACAGATCAAATAACCATATATAATTCTCTTAATCGGTGATTCATTATATAGACTATTATTTTTACTGGTTAATCCCTTACCGCCCACCACCCAACAGTTCAATGAATCTCCTGCCTGACAAAAGTATTCTCTAAATAGTATAATGCAATATGCTTGTGTTGATTCTTCTGGGTTTATACCTATCCATTTTTAGGGCATTAGCATACCTACCGGTTTTCTTTTTTTTGCCGATGATGCCCACATGAGTCTGAGACTTGTGCTTTGGTGTTGAGGTAAATGATAATGAGCCAGCACAACCATGACAGGCTAAACGGGAATCGCCGGAGTAACAGCTAGTAATAAGTATTATAATGCATAAAAAGGGATTCATTGTTCTATTTTCGATACCAGCTGAATTAATGCTCGATTCAGTTCAGCTTTTGTTTCATAAATCAAACTGGGAATAATGTTATATTTAAATCTTGAACGATATATTATCGAAAAATCAGATCATTACTTTTGTAATATTATTTTGACCATTATTTTATCAATCAAACTAGTTTCATGTTGGAAACTGAACCTTGAGAGTTTAAGAAAGTCTGAGAAATATATACTTTTTGTTAGTGCTGAAAGATTTTTTTTATCTACACGAATTCAATGGAATATGAATGGCATAAACCAATCAATACTCTCACTTTGTTTAACCTTGTTTTATAAATGAAATTATTATTTATGATGAAGTTCCATGCATACTCCTTGTGTAATGATATACTGCTTAGCCATTTTAAGATTCGCTTTCAAAACATAAGGACTCCACAACTTCTTTGACAGTAAGTTGTTGTATTTGGTAGTTGTAATACTTATACTTCAGAATAAGGGATTAACCAGTAAAAATAATAGTCTATATTCTACACAATGAATCACCCCTAAATTAAATTCTGATATAAGATGATGATTCAGTTGTTAGTTATTACTTTTTATAAAGTTAGCCTGTTATGAGTCATTTACAGTGTGTTAACAGAGTTGATGATAAAATTCACATGTCTCTGAATTGAGTTGCATATTTTAAGGTCAAGAAGATACAATCAAAAATTTTAAAACAGATATGTTATTTTGTAAAATATTCTTGAATTTCATTATCCAGGGGTGGGGTGGTTCACCCGTGACTAACAAAGTATTAAAAAACGACTTTTTTTGGAGGATGAAGCCCACATAGGTCTGAAACCTGTGCTTGAGTAATGGGGTGAATGATGGTGATAATGAGTTGTACCTAAAGTTCTAGGTGGGTTCTGACCCACTGGAAAGTGATTTAAAGCAGATAAGGGAGTCATTGCGGCTGATCAAACCAAAGTGGTATCAAAGTGGTCACGAAAACAATGAAAAACATGGCATGTTATAAGAAAACAAATGTTTGTATTACTTGTATGCGGCGGGAGTCACCGGTGACTCCCGGCCATATGATAATTGTAGAATACGATTTATCCTCTGAAAAGTAGAGGTCCAAGTAGTTATAAAAATTTCTCATAGAGCGTTCTACTGTAGCTCTCCACTCCAATAAAATTCACTGAAGTTCATCTCTGTCGGGAGGCACCGGTGATGCCCGCCGCACACAAGTAATACACTTGACGTTAGCCAAAGACCTGCTCCTCTCCTCAGCGCATTCAAGCGGCAGATAAAACAACTAAATGGAGCCAATCACGGTATATTTTTATAGTAAACACTAAGTTGTTGAGGTTATGAGATATCGTAAAATTTCTAACAAAATTATCGTAAAACAAATAACAAAATTTTAACTTTTACTTGTTTTGTCATGCTTTTTGAAGTGGTAGTTCCGACAATTCGATAATATTAGATCGAATTAAATCAAATAAAATTGGGGTAATTATATAGAAACGTTACTTGTTTAATTTTTTGGTGATTTTTTTGTGACATCTACTAACGACAGCAATAATATACACATATTTTTAATACACACCCCAGGAAGCAATAATCCGTTGAAATGTTTTGGGGGTCGCGATTATTTCACAGAAAAATTGAAATTTTCGAAAAAAACATTTTTTATGAAAATTTATATTTTCATTTGAAAAATTCATAATTTGCAAACATGTGAGGAGTTCCAAATTTTAAAACAATGTAAACCAAGTGAATATAACATTTCAAAAACACTACCGCCCCCAAATGCAGTGCGCGCGAAGCGCGCATAACCAAACCTAACCTAACCTGGCTAGATGTGACTGAACCACCTCATACCTTTATTTTGATGCATAAAAAACATACGTCAAGCTAATTTACCATTAAACGACATAGATCAAGTGAATTATGACATTGGCCTGTAAAGTTACCAGAAAAGAATAATTGAAAAGAAAAATAAGAATTGCAATCGAGCATCCGTCAGCGGCAGGAAAAAAGCTACTTATTTTGTCTGCCACGAGGTGGCGCTGAGTAGCGGAGCAGGTCTATGGCTTCGGCTAACGTCAAAACTCAGACGCAGCCGACGCAGGAAAAAAGCTACTTCTTTAGTCTGCCGCTTGGAGGCGCTGAGGGGAGGAGCAGGTCTTTGGCTAAGGTCTAGTCAAGTAATACATACCGGGAGTCACCGGTGACTCCCACAGCAATGAGGGCAACTTATTGAAAAAGCACGACGCAGTGAACGTGTTAAAAGTCGATTCACTCATATCCATGCCATATATTGATCCATGACATACCAGGATGTGATGTGTAGTGATAAAAAGGAATTGTAAGCTGATAAGAGAATGTAAAGAGATAGCAACTGAACCCATTTTAGTATTCAGAGAGTGAAGAAATATTTGGAAAACTATACTTTTACGCTAATTTTAAATTTTATTGAAAATATTGAACGTTTTATTAAACTTTATCATTTTTTTGTGCAAGGATTAAACATGTCGGGAATGCAATTTCACAGTGATCTATATGTCAGGTTAGGTTGAAGGTTAGATCATATATCAAATTACAGATTTTTTGAAATAAAAATTTTTCCCCATCTGGCAATGAGGATTTTTGGTCAGTGGAGGGCTCAACTTTCAACTCCTTTTATTCAGACCATAATTAATTTGTTTTCAATGGATGAAATTCATTAATCTAACTATAGTGAGATGCGTTCTGGTATCCATCAAGAAAGAGAACATTTCTTGAGCTCAAGCCAATAATATAAGTAGTAGTTGATGGAATACAATAATTATTGACCATTTTTTTACAACCATACTAATCATCTGCTAAGAACAGGCTTGATAACTTATTATTAACTACGCAGAAGAAGACTAAGAAATATTGTTATGTGTTCTATCTCTAAAATAATGCTGGCAACACTTATTTAAAATTAACACTCGCACTTTATTCACACAAATTAAGTTACTGACAACCCGTACTAATCACTAGTCACACAAAATTTAAATCAATCAGAAACGAATAAATCAATATTGCTCAGCTAATAAAGAATTTGCTATATTACTGTTCCAAAATCAATCACTAACTGTTAAAAGGCTAATCAAAATTTTAAATAATAACTGTTCAATAATTCAGAAAGAAACGTCTAAAACATAACACTTGAAACACTATGAAGCACTTACGAGTCACTGTATAAATGGCTGAATAAGCTAAGAATGGATAATAATCGGTCACAATATACTGCGTTTATCACATTAACACATTAAACATTTGCATAGCACAGTCTGTATTAGCGCTCACTGGTAATATGGTTTGTATGAGCGGAAACGGAAACTGTCACTCTACCACATTATCACATTAACGTTCGAATCACAACTGAACTAATGTTTATGGGAGGTTCCACTTTATTGACGTTTTAAACATTCCAGAAAGAATGCGAAAATTAATTGCCTTTCAAGATCATTCATTTCGGGATGTTTTTTTCTTTTATTCATCTAAGGAAAAGAATCTTGTCCTTATTACGATTTTTATTGTTTTTTTTTTTTATGTATTACATAGCTTGTGTTTTTTTATATAGCAGAGTTTTATGTGTTATCTATATGGTATATAGATCTTTTTCATTGTGATAAGAGACTGTTTTTCTGTTTATTGTAAATTGTTGTGGATGAATAAAATTTATTTAATTTATTTCCACAAAACTCTAATGTACACAGATGGGAACTGACCAGAACTTTCTAGATGGATTGCATGGCAAGGGGTGAACAGGGGGAGCAAACAAAACATGCTTGCTTATCACCAACTGGAAGACAACATTGACACAGCAATAACTATACTTCTGTCTTCTTCCTAAAATTTCATAACAATATTATTTATTGTTTACTATCTAATTTATTAATTCATTCAATTTTGATTTGCTAGTCTCTATATCTTATTTATTTGTTCAACTTCTTTGTTTCAGGAATATTTTCGTGATAAGCAATGATGTAAAGAATGAAAATGGATCATCTTTAAAGCTAGTTGAAAAATCAAAGGAGAAATTAAACAAAGAAGAATATGACCCATTTAGTTTTAGACAAGTTCAACATCCAACTACGTTAGTACTGTATATCTCTAACATTGAATTCGATAAACTTTAAGTCATCAATTGGTCTTTCTATTGTATGTAGAATTTTATTTAAAAAATTTAAATGTGGTAAAAATAATGTTTTATAACTTATAACATCAAATTGAATGCCGCGTGTCCCAAGTTTGATTAGAGAGATCGTCTTTCAAAAATCAAATCTTTCAATTAATTTTTTTAATCTATGTGAAAAATATGATGCTTAGCCAATAGCATCATTTCATGTTCAGTATAAATTATGCTTCTCTGTACTTTAGTTTTTAGTTTTTTGATTGAGATTGATAATGGTATAACAACCGAAACTAGTTTCTCAAAGTTTAAATAAATGTGGTTGTGACAATTTCGTCTTATTATTCATTATGAAAAATATTATTTTAAGTTTTAGATTAAAAAATTGAACAACATTGAATTGATTAGAAAGATTAACATTGAATTGAATACTATTTTCTTTAACGTTTTTTTTTAGGGTGACTTGATGTGAAAACACCTCTCAAGTATCACAAAACTTTATATTCTTGAATTTCTTGTTCCATAACGATCTGCGTTGTTAATATTGACTTTTTGTTGTAAATTTAACATTTTAAATTGTGAAAATTTAATAATAACTCTAAAACTTTCGGCCAAGTGTGAGTACAATATTATTATATTTTATTTAGTGTGAGTACAATATTATTATATTTTAATAATAAAAAAAATTTATATATTTGTAATTTAAAACTGTCTGCAAACAAAAAGTTAACAAAACTTTATTTAAAAGAATTCATTTAAGTATGAAAAATATTTTCTGTTTCAGATATGGCGAAACTCTAGTCAACTTTTTAAAGTCTTTGGTTGGTACAGGGGTACTGGCAATGCCATATGGATTCCAAAATACGGGAATGATTATTGGAATTCTAGGAACATGTATCATAGGATTCATCAGCGCATACTGTGGTAATACATTGGTAAGTATAAGATACCGGTAGTTTGATAGTATCTATTGTGATCCATAATTATTTTACTTTTCTTTGCACTCAAGCTTTGAGCATTACCTTTTGATAATACTATTTGCCATAAACCATAAGGTTTGGCAGACACCCCACCCCCCCAAATAACAAGAAATAAAATAATAAAGCCATCAGAACTACTTTTCAAAATTAAATATATTTTACCACTTTTCTTTTCAAATCGGAAAGAGAAATTTAATCAATCAAATCACTTCCTATGCGAGTAGAGCACACACAATTTTGCTGACATAGTATTCAAAATACTCGATGCAGCTCGAATTGTGCAGCGATCTTGTCCCCCCCCCCCCCCCCCCCCACTAGCCACAGCCACAGAGTGGAAGAGCGTTTACCCAAAAAAAATGCTGTTGGCATTCGTTCACCGCCTCCCTCCTGAGACAGATGACTTCCTCCTGGAATTACTGAATGGTTGGATCCTGGACATCCCTCTGACTCTACAATCAAGACCATGGTGACTAAGGATAGACCATCAAAATTTTGGGTATCTTAATATACCAAATTCTATTTTATTTTAATTAGACATAAGAAGGTTAATCATAAATAATTAATTTTTATGAGATATCGAATCAGTACGATTATCGCTTTTATTAAAACATTTAAAAAAACCAAATACTTAAATAAATAATTTCATTTGGGAATAATTGCATAACAAATTGAAATAATTATAAGAAGTGATAAATAGCTTTGTATAACCTTGATCATTCTTATTTGGAAATATTAAAAATTATATCAATAAAATATTGAATTTATTTAAAAAAAATCTCATTTCATTTGAAAAACCATAAGTATTTAAATAAAAAAGGTGCGAATTTAGAGAAGGAAATAATTGTAACTTTTTAAGTAAATTCAACGACTTTCAGTCGAATTTTAATTTTTTTCAAAGTCACCACTCTGATATGAAGTAACTTAATCTATCTATATATATATATATATAAAAATGAATGTCTGTCTGTATGTATGTATGTATGTATGTAGGTATCGATTTGGGTAATAGGGTACCGCTTCGTACCCCGTATCAATTCATACCATTTTGTACCGCGCTCTCATTGGTCGACCAACAAGCGCTGCCAACCTTGTACTGAACGTGAAAGGACACCTGTTGCCAACTGCGCTGAAATCTAGTACTACTCATATAATTCTTTGCTCAAGTGATGTTTATTGACAAGTTAATAATATTGCTTATCTGATTTTATATCTCATGCTGAAATTGACATACATTGACAAGTTAATAATATTGCTTATCTGATTTTATATCTCATGCTGAAATTGACATACAATGACATACATACATATGTATGTATGTATGTATGTATGTATGTTCCCTATAGACTTCAAAACCACTTGACAGATTAGCATGAAACTTTGGGAATATGTTGTGTGAATATTGAGGATGATTTCTGACCATAAATTTTAATAGAAGAGCTAATAATTACTATTAATTAATCCATTTTATAGACCTAACCTACTGAACTTGCCGGCCAAACAGCTTAAAAGAACAGCTGATAGAAGTCAACAGTTTTTAATCATATGGCAGGCCCCTTAGCGGCGTTATTTACGCTGTCTTTGAACAGCAAAAGACTTTGCGCTTTGCATATAGGCTACCGTGCAGTCGGAGCCTTGCAATATGTAGGAAACATACGACTGGGTATGATGAAATGTAATTATGCCAGGTTGATGACATTTGTTAACCAATGAAGTGCTAGCTAGAAATTTGAAATGCAGCCTCAGCGGAAGGTGGCGAATAATAAAATAAAAAACTAGCTTCTACCCTTATAGTCGTAGGAGGTTTAAATTTGAAATGTTTCTTCATTCAGAGGTGGTGATTAAGAATACAACGAAGCCTCTATGATCAGCTGGAAGAGCCCTAAGACTAACTTCTTTCCTAATTTGAAATGTAACCTCAGCGGGAGGTGGCGAATAATAAAATCAAGGAGAATTTTTATGAGAACGCAGCAACGCGTGTCGAGCCTGCTAGTATGATATAAATTCAAATGGTGGATGGTGATATTATAAATAATGCGAAGTTAAAAAATAGGTAATATTACATTATTCATGATTCTGTTACTGTGGTACTGAAAACTTATTTTGATAAGAGGAAAAACATGTTTATTTTCTCTGATATGATAGATGTATTTTTATCATTAAGTTCGATGGCAGCTTAATTTGATGAGTAACTCGCCTTGATATAAATTAACTCAGCAATTCTATGGAAACGTCACATTTACCGATAAGCTAGATAATATATGTGTGATGAAGTAGCATGGTTTCTTAATAGCATTCATTCACAGTTCTGATACAGAATTTTTATAACTCGAAAATTTCTACAACAAAATACAGAGATGCTTTGTGATTTTTTAGTCGAATTCAGGTAGAAAATTTATGAAATTGTGAAAAACCAAAGACAAAACAAAAACTGAACTAGAAGCATCCAAAATAAAGTTCATTTTTGAGATTATAACAATGAATTGATGATATAATAATATTGTTTGCCAGGCAGGGCTTTATTTAAAACAATGACTGAGAAGGCCTGCAGTTCAATGGGGTAATATATAACTTGGAAAGTATGCATGATTTCACAGATTTTTATAGAAGTTCCATAATTTTCTTTGTAGTGGTGAAGGTGATATTGTGGAAGATATCCATAATGAATAATTGATAATGGAGTAACATCCGAAACTAGTTTCTCTATATTTTTAATAAATGTGGTTGAGACAATTTAGTCTTAGTATTCATTGAGTTCCATGATAATCTACTTATATCTATACATTTTTTTACAGGTTAGATGTTCTCACATTCTTCTTAAACGCAGAAAAATTCCAATTTTGGATTTCGCAGGTGTTGCTGAACATGCTTTTCTATCAGGGCCTGTGCATTTCAGAAAGTATTCTATGTTCATTGGGTGAGAAGTACTCCAAATCAATTTCAAACTTACATCAAACATGATTATAGATTGATTTTATTAGAATGATTCAGTTATTCCACTTATAGTTTTATTCTGTAGTTCAATACAAAATGATGTCTATTGTATCAAGCACACTATACCGACCAAGAATGTTACACCTAAAATGCTAAAATATGTAAAAGAAGGTATTTTAAAAGGCCTTCATTGTAGATATGGGTATTTTGTTCTCAATAAAGAGCACATTTTAGTGATTTCTCTATTCTCAGATGGTCTGCAAATACATAAGTCGTCAACTCATTTCTACAGGTACATGCCTTAAGACTCAGAATGAGACGTCTCAAGTCAACACTACAATACCAATAAACACAATACAATAATCTATTTATAGTTTCAGTTTTATAGTTGCTGATGTATCCTAAGATCGATTTCTTAGACCCTTTCGAAGTTGATAAATCCTTTTGGGTTGAACATCCAGTCCAAACTTTTTATAACACAAAAAATAAACTGAATTTGTACTTCAATAGCTTCTAAGTTATATAAAAAGAAATAGAAAACTTTTGCTTAGAATTTTCCGATGTTCACAGAGATCTAATACTTTCCAGGAAATTTATAGATCTGTTTATTGTACTGGGTACAATAGGTGGTAATGGCTGTTACATTGTCTTCATAGCATCAAATCTAAAACAAGTAAGTTACAAATCATGAGCATATTTTGAACAAAAACGTTTTTTAACAAGTTTTTTTAAAATGAAAATATCTAGGGTATGAGCTCTGATAGGGTAATGTTGTGTACGGTAAGTATACCGTCACCGTTGACTAACATTTCTTAAAATTGCTTCACTGAAAGTTGTTCAGTTTGGTTGGCTCATCAGTTTCATTTTAAATGATAAAAAATCATTTCTTATGAAATAATTTCAAAAAAGGTTTACTATTATTCCTGATTGATGTTATGGGGGAAAAAATTAGTAGGCTAAGTAGTTGGACTATTACTCTCTTATAAGCACTATATGTTATGTTATAATTCATTATGGTATACGGCAATCATTATGGTTACCGTATGGTAGGTAGCTTACCGTCAATTACTGCCAAACAATAAAATTCATGGGACTATTAAAACTGATATCTTGAAGCAAGTTCTTCAACAAATCCAAATATCAGTTTGCTAGAAATCCAAAATAGATTTCAAATTATAATCTTAAGAGTTTATTAGCTTTATAATAGCTAAGAGAAAAGCTTCAAGCATTGAAGTTACTCACTGAAATTTAGCTTTCTTGTATTATGTAGTTAACAACCAAAACCAGCCATAAAAAGATGAGGAAAAGATGGATCGTTGTAAAATATATATTTTATTCAATTAATAATGCAATCTATTTTTACGGAAAATGGCTGGAAGCTCAATATATTATCATCATGGTATTGCTTTATATTTGAAGTAAGTTTGATCTTATTAATAATAAAAATAATTTAGAAGTTGGAAACTATGGACTTCCCCACTTAATTATTTCACAAAATATAACTTTTCAGCTGTAATTTTACAATTTTGGTTGAAAAAGAGCATTTTATTCAATGAAATTATTTATCAAACTGAAAATTTTTGTTCATAAGAGACTTTGCAACTGATAATTCTTTGAAAAATACAGTTTACCTTATACACCTTTTATGGCACCTTCCTATAAAATCTGCTACGGTACTCAGTACCGGTACCGGTACTGATCACCTCGATGAGCATTGAAAAACGTTAGTTTTTTATGCCAACCAAAAAGGTTTTGATCAGCTAAATCAAAAAATACAATTTAGCAAATCTAACAATGCCTACTCTAATTTAACGGGTCTATTCATCTCTAGTGTAGGTAACCAATGGTGTATCAATGCAAAAGAAGATAAAGCTGCTCTAACATTCTAATATTATATTTTTAAGCTTTATAAATATTATAGTCTTTATAAATGGTGTATATTTATAAATAGTAGTGTTGCAATAGTTTTATTCTAATAATTTGTAAAATATTCATGAAGCATACTCCAATTTATTCATAAATAAATGTTCTGGTGCTTTTTCTCTTATTAGAAGACTTTTGATTGTTGTAGAACTCCATAATAAGATTGAACAGAGATGATGATTTGTCAATTCCAAGTTTTATTGGAGCCTAAGTTGTTTCGTGACTTAGCTTGCCACATTTTAAGTACCCTACGGTAATATTTTTTGTGTTTTCAAGTTACTGGACCCGATGGTGGGAGAACATAGCTCAAGAATCTACATGATCGCCATGCTACCTCTGATTCTATCCATAAATCTGGTGCGGAATCTCAAGTACATAGCTCCGTTTTCAATGTTCGCCAACGTCGTGCTGGGCTCTGGACTAGTGATTATCTTTCACTACATAGTACAAGACTTGCCACCAGTCAGCTCCATGCCATTGTATGCTAGTGCATCACAGCTGCCTCTGTTTTTTGGGACAGCAGTCTTCGCTTATGGTATGATTGGAGTGGTTAGTGTTTTACATGAAATAAATAATTTATCAATAATAGTAACGAAGTATATTAATGGAGATATTTGTTCAAGTTGGTGATATTTTCGATGGACAAACAAAAAAATCTTGATCAAATGTAGCAACAAATTTCAGGTTTTAATTGATCGAAATTAAATAGCCTTCACAACATAATATAGCTTGCACAATCTATAGACTTTACTATAGCTTTAACAAGTTTATTGAAACCCAAATTAATCTTCGTTATGAATAGAATATTTTTAACATATCAGTGACTTGGGGTACTTGCACAGTGTAACATCCAATACGGTACTTATAATGATATTCAGCATCGGAAAATCAAACACTTGCTGTGGAATAAGGAGTGTAAGACGGATTTGAGGTTACCCACTATTCCACACATTGCACAGCATTTGTTTGAATTTGCGATGGTGATTATTATCGAGTATTGGATGTGTAAGGGATAGAGACATTTTTTGGGAGTTCTTTGTGTTAGAAATCAAGCGCACATTCCTTTAAAGTCACGTAAGATTTTCTGGATTCGCACATCCAGGGTGCGGCTGGGAATGTATGCTTATGATGACACACTCCTTTATGTTCAAGATGTACTCCACATATATGCAACTGAGATTCAGAGCCGCCATGACAGTTAAAGAAATACTACTCTCTCATTGACTGTAACATTATGAGCCCTGCTCTCAGAAGCACACTCTCACGATCCAGATGCTTGAGACACCGGCACACTTTAGTCGCTTCCTCGCTGCCCAATGGCAAAAAAATCCGGTCTTTTACGCAGGTTCTGACTTCAATCAATCTTCACTGGTAGGTGCTGATACTAACTCTGTCATGTATTACAAAAGGGAAAAAACAACCAATCCAAAGCTCTTCTCTCAGTACCGCTATGTCGTAAATCTTCTCAAAATTGAACCCAATCCTAAAGCCTGGCCCCATTGTGTCCGCTGCAGATGCTTTATTGTGGCTTATGGATTGTGATGAAATGAGCATATCGAAGCCGAGAAATGAATTTCTAGAGCTTCAAGTTCTCACAGTGTTAAGTATTGAGCTGATACCTATTGTGAGTTTTCCCAAAGTTATGAAGCAGAGATTATTAAAGTTGACATGAGTTCCGCATAGTTTTTGTTGCTGTGGAATTCACTGGTAATGTAAAAAAGGCACTTCTCAAACTGATCATGGTTGATTGATTATCCTCGACATCCGAAACATGATTTCATACTCTCAACTAATACTCTTATATTAACCAATAAACATTTGAAATAAAATTGAACATATCTCCAGTTTTGTATTGGTAATGTGTGCAGTATCAATAACAATAACTTAAAGATGTTCATGATATTTTCTCTTTCGACTGACATAAGGAACTGTCTAAAAATAATAAAAATTAAGTATTTCTTACATTAGGCAGAACATGATGGGCTTTCATAACATTTTAAACTTTTCTGCATGTCAGTCGAAAGTGAAAATATCTACTATTCAACTGGAAGTCATCATCATGTCATGGATCAACCAATACCAACTGTTTAAAAATATAACTTATTTAAAATTTAGGAATCACAGAGAGGAAGCTCCAGCACATCTTTAATATTTTATTGATAAACCAATTCACTGTTAAGAACATTAAAAATATCTAGAATTATTTATGAATTCTGCATCAACATTCAAGAGAACACTATTTTTTCAGGTGTTGCCACTGGAGAATGACATGAAAAGGCCGACACAATTTCTGGGTGTTGGAGGAGTACTGAGCATAGGTGTGTGCTTCACGGCCGTTCTGTACACAACTATTGGATTTCTTGGGTACTTGAAGTATGGAGAAAAAACCGAAGCCAGTATAACTCTGAACCTCCCCCTGAATGAACCGATTGCTAAATCAGTGAAACTGCTGTATTCAGTGGCAGTACTATTCACTTACCCAATGCAAAGTTATCCAGCCATGCAGATACTTCAGTCATACTCATCGAAGAGGAGTAAATCACTATCAGTGCTCTATTTCTTCAGAGTGTTGATGGATATATTGACAGGTAATTATGACACTAGTCTGATTATCAAATACTGGGTGGGGCAGAGTAATGAGCGTTTTTGATAAGGTTGAGTAAAAAACCCACAAGCAATTTTTCAACATTTTATATTTACTATCTTACATTACATAAAAAACCATTAATGAATTAAGTAATGTTGTCTAAGTTTTAAAAATAGCACTAGTAAAATGATGTCCGTACAGGTGTTCACATTCTTCCAAGCAAGACTTCAAGTTGTTCATCACGTCCTGCAGCATTACCAGCGGGATTTGAATGGCTTCCTGTCGGATCCGTTCTTTCAGTACTTAAACTGTTTGTGGTGGGTTATTCTGATACACTTTACTCGTCAGGCAACCCCACAAGAAAAAGTCGCATGTTGTTAGGTTATATAATATAATACGCGTATATCCACTTAAGTCTTGTATATTTTGGCCTACCAGCTAATTTATTATTGTGAAGAGAATGTTTAAATGCCTGATCCAATTAAAAAGATAATCAATTTCACTCAAATATGGGAAGCAGATCGGCCATGCTTATTTTTGTAGCAAAGGAAGTGTAACTTAAAAATGATTATTGTATTTTTCAGAATTGATGGATTTTAACTGTAGATTTGCACAACCTCTCTAATATGTCTGATTTTGAAATGCTCTGCTTAAATCTTTAAAACTATCAAAATAACAGTTGAATTGATGAGATATCTGTCTATATTTAGGATATTATATAGTAAAAAGTATGTGATGTTCTGGATTACTACCTAAAATAGTTACATAGCAATATTGTTTTTTTACAGTTTTTATGGCAATCCTTATTCCTAATTTGGGAGCATTTGTTTCATTGGTGGGTGCAGTGTCATCATGCTTGTTCGGCTTGATATTTCCACCACTCATCGAACTATTGACTTATTATGAAGATTTCAACTATGGCAAATTCTATTGGAGGATATGGAAGAACATCCTCATAATTATCTTTGGGGCACTTGGATTTGTAACAGGAACCTACTTCAGTATTGTAGATATAATTAATTTTCATAAATAATAATTAATAATTTTATTTGTAATGCATTGACTCTTATTCATTGGATTTTCCCTTTGAGTTCTGATTTTCTAGTAATAGTGGATGTTATAATACCAACAAGCAACAAATTACATTTCTGGATTTCTTGTTCCATGACGAATTGTGTTGTTAATATTAACCTTTTAGGCGAATTTAACGACTTGCAGTCAATTAACAGTTATTTTTTTCAATTGACTGCAAGTCGTTAAATTCACCTAAAAAGTTAACAGATTACAGATTTATTAAATTCTATTTTTTCACTGACGTTAATTATCTGTGTATCTTCTTAAACCAGATCAATAATTCCAGTTTTCCAGTAAACTAGTGTAAAATAAGAATAAAAAAGAATTCTAAACTGTAGACATTAACTAGAACTAAAACAAAAAGTGCGCTATAATAAAGCAAGATATCAACGTTGAGAAATTATTTTGTTCATTGCTAAACTTTATATACTCTTTGCAAAAATACTCTTCTCAAATAAAATAACATCGACCAGGTGGTAACTTACTTGAGATTCTTAATGGGGAATATAATAAAAACGAAAGAGTCTTTCAGAAATATTTACTAACACAGTCTTAAAAACCTAACTCATTCGCTAATGATGCAGACACACAAGTTTCACTATTCCGCCGATTCATTCAACGCAATTAATTATCTATCCAAGTTTTATACCTTAAACGTGGTTTTTTACTCAATCCGGTTAACAGTATGCAGGATAGTCCATCCTAGTTGTACAGTAGAAACAATTAGTCTGGGCGCGCGGCCGTTTGGTAGTCAGCCTTGGCGCGGGGTGGAGAGGGGAGTGTTTATCGCTCATTTCTTAAAACATACGGCATTTCAGCAGTCAGTGGAGCGGTAGAAAGCAGTGGAGTGAGCGAGCCAACTTTCATAGGACGGCCAGTAGTGACAGAGCCATGCGTCCAGAGTAACTGTTTCCACTGTACAGCAAAGGCCAGCAACATCAACTAGCCATGTAGGCGAGGTTTGCAGGTTATCAAATAGAAAAAAAATATACGCCCTTCTGAATACTAGATCACTCTACATACTAGAAAATAAAGAGAAATATTATTTTCCTGGATTTCTTGTTACATGACGAACTGCGTTGTTAATATTAAATTTTTAAGTGAATTCAACAACTTGCAGTCAAATTTTTATCAAGAATAAGTAGAATTTACTTACTATGTAGGCCGAACGTTTTCAAATCTTGGAAAATGGATCTCCAAGATTTGAAAACGTTCGGCCTACAGAGCAAGTAAATTCTACTTATTCTTAATAAAAATTTGACTGCAAGTCGATGAATTCACATAAAAATAAATATTATACTTTTTAGATAAGGACATAAAGTTTATTAAGTCCGACATAACCTCACATAAGGTTTTTCACATACTAATGACAATACATTTTTAAGCTGAGTGATGTAGAAGTTATGTCAGACATCATCCAGCACAATCAGAAAAGAGGAGCAGCACAAAAAGGAAACCTACGGCCCCAATCTAAACTTTCATAAGAGAAGGAGCACACTCATTAATTAAATCAAACAGTATAGATTCATAATTGCAATCGATGCATGACAAATAAGACAGGATTGTAAAGAAAGTGGGGTCTGACCAAGAAATAGTGAAACATACAAGTCACAACAGGAAATTATGAAGCAAGATAGCAATATCAAAACTCAATTGGTGTTTTCCCTCTTTATATCGCAAAGACAAATCCAGATGAGAAAATTACATATATACATCTTATATATTGGTATAAAAATCAATGCTAAATAGCTTGAAGACAGCAAAACCCTCCAAAATAACCAATCTTCTTAGAAATTAGGACCTGGTCCAATGTAAAGTTATAAATTAAACCCCACAACTTCATATTAAACCATGATAATTGAGAATCACAGAACAGTTAGGATAAAACAACAGTCGGCTTCAAATAAAGCAATCTAAAGCAAAAATAACGTCCGAAAATAGTACAGATTTGGGAAAAAATGGTGCAACGCTAGCAGTCACTTGGTTTGTCACCGCAGACAGTTGTTAGTTTTTTACAACCCCTCAGTTTGTTCCGATATGAAATTTCATTTTTTTGTAGTATATGGCGGATATTCTATTGGAGTAACGGTATAACAGAAAAATACAAATACAATAAATGAATGTGATTTATTACCATAACAGAGATATTAACATAATCATAGTGTATTATATACATAGGTACTAGAATCTTAAACCATTCTACGAAATACAAAATTATGCTCTATTTAAATCCTTAAATTAATTCATTTGAAGCTAAATTATGACAGATTCATTATAAATATATCAATACAAAGATTCTATTTTTTCAAACATAGATAGTTTCTCAATAGTTCAACTATGTACAATGGTTTTCTCACTAAATATTATAGTTTTCTTTTAGTAATTAAGCGTTATACAATCCACTGATCACATCATGTAACAGGGTTCACGTAATTGGAATGGAAAATATTACTTGGTCATGTATGACATGCTACTTTTGCATATTATATTATCTTTGTAGAAAAGTTGAAATAAATTATTCAGCCTAAGCTAATTGACACCATTTTGCTCTTTTGAAATGAATATAATTCGATAAATATTTAATATAAAATAAACCTTAGATTACAAATTGAATAGAACCAAAGCAATTAAAAAATAAAAAGACTAGAGTTAATATTTGTGAATGAAGTAAGACGACAATAAGTTAATTAATATAACCAATACTTTTCGTTTAAGAAATTGAACAAATAATGATATTTATCACCAACCCAACAACCTTACTTCCAAAGAGTAACATTCAAACATGGCTCAGATTTTAGGTACAAAGAGAAAATGAATAATTACAGCTAGTATGTTTGGTAACAGTGATTAGTTTCAACTACTTATCAATGAATGTTATCTTTGGTATGTTATCAATAGAATGAGAATGAAAGAAATTTATTTTACTGAAGTTATGAACAATTTAAAATTCACTAAAAGGAATATTTGGGACAATAGTTATGTAAAGATGGAAAAAATGTAACGAAAATGAAATTTTGTGCAGTCAATTTATACAATATATTGTATTTTAATATGAGCTGGAGAAAAACACTTTTAGACAATTAGTCTTGCAAGTTGCATATTTTCACCAAAGTCTAATCTCAATACATGTTTACAGTCACATCAACTGATTTTGAACAGTAAGATTTATATTTTCAAGGTATCGCCTTATACACTTAAAACTAAGAGCAATAATGTAGTACACAAAGTCCATACTGAATTTTTAATAAATACAATAAAGCCAAACGTTGTTTGATACAGTTGTGAATCACACTTAACACAAGTATGTATTCAGATTTAAATAATTAATTAATGTTTGCAAATAAATAGATAGTCATTCAAAACATGGAGGTAAGACATGGAAGGTGCACACGTTTCAGCCCTGATATTGGAGAGAAGCCGATTAGCTGGTTGGTCAGCTCAAGACTTACTCAATTCCAATGGTAGAATGGAGAAGGTAATAGAGTAGACTGGAGAAGACATATTGGTTGTGATCCCACCACTCCCACCTACCAAAATGCTTCAAGCTATATCATTTTTTTGACACAACCAGAATAATTAAAGCACTTTAAAGAGAACTGTAAATGAAAAAGACGAAGGAATCCTACTATTTGAAGTTGATCATTGAAAATGGCTGAATACTGACACTAGTTCTAGTCTGACACATATGCCAGGGATCAAGAAAGATTGACTATCCTTTACAATAATCAGTAAATACGAACCAAAAATTGAAAATTGGTCTGAATAAAGACGTATTAATCAAAGAATTAGGATGGAGTTGCATTAGAATTAGAGGAGAAAAAAGAAGGCCAACATGAATTAAATGATGAATAAATGCGGTCCGTAGTAGTCATATACAAAGGGGAAAAACCAGTAAATAAATCACGGTGGGTTATGCATGACATATTATGTGATGTGTTTAACATCCAACTAATTTTGTTACAATTCTTAATTATTGAGAATTAATGATTAGCATAAGAAACCCGCATTCGGTTAGAAACATTTGAGTATTCTAATTTTTTCACGTGAAATCGTCATCTTCGTTTTCAATTCATAAACTTCATTTTCTTATTCATTAAAAACAATCAATCAATTGGTTTTATCTACAATAAAAAATTATAAATGTGATCCTATGTCAACTGCTAAAAAGACTAGACACGATGTGGAATGCAATTAAGCCGAAATTAAAGAGTAACAAAGAATTGATTATGATAAAAGTTTAATTGAATAAGGAATGCTCGATTATTAATAATTGGAAAAAGGTTAAGACTGAATAATCTATAACAACCGTATTAAATAAATTAACTGCTACTTGAAATCTAGTAGTCAATTATACGATAGAAAATATGGAAAAGTATAAAAATACAATGCTATCAAATCACCTACAACTTTGGTTCATTATAGTATGATTTGCGATAGCTATTAACAAATTCTTAAAAAGTTTATTAAGAAAGCATAAGTGTAGCCTAGTCCAAATTTGAATTATTCTGTATACTTACTTTGGCACTTATTCCACCATAGATAAGTTCTAAAACTCGATTTTTTCATAACTACTGAAGCATTTTAATATTTTATGGAGGTCTTCAATGGAAAGATTAATAATATTTGTCATAGTAATGTCTTATATATTTATGTTCCTGATTCGTTTTATAAAAATACTATTGTTTTGTAATTATTACTGAAAAGGAAGAATACAGAAACAAATTGAATTACAATTTGGAGTTCTTAGAGCCTCCTTTATGCAATAATTCGTCTAGTTTAAGTAGTAAGAAGTACCTTGCATCAGAAATCAACGGTAAACTTCCAAGAATAAGAGTGGTTTTTGAGGTTTAAATGTGATCGGAAAAAATTCTAAAAATTTAAGAAGCAGTTATGAAGGAATGAACTACCATTTAATCATTCAAATAGAGATAATTCAATCACATTTTCAGTGAGATTTTTTTATTTTTCTCAAAAATTTCATTAAACTTGTCATTAGCACCTACAACTTCCCTATGGAAAAACATAATAAGAATGAGTAGCTTTCGGTGAATAGATTATTTCAACACAATCTACTAATTTTATTAATCACTGCATTGTCAATGTGTGTGAATATCTCTATCATGAATGTTGAATAATCGCAGTTTGTCATGTCATGATTATTGAAATAAAGGAATGTTATTATACAATTTATCAAAAATTTTCAAATGAATTATAAAATTAATGAATTGTTAAACTTGAAAACTACACTCGATGTAATATGAAATTGGTCAAGATTTTTCAATCGGACATTTTTTGGAAAGTTTAGTTAAGTAGTAATTTGGAAATGTGCTGAATTTCAATAAAGTAAAATACACAATCTACGTTTGACAGGACGTCAAAATTGGCACGATTTTATTGAATGTCAAAATGTCTAGAAAGTTGGAAAACTCATTTCAAGTATTCTGAATGTATTTTTACTAACAATACTGCAAAACTGATAAAAGTGACACAAATATGCAAAGGGAAGAAGGAAGACATAGAAAAAGTGAGATGGGGACGAAAATGAAAGAAGGAATTAGGAAATGGTGAGGGGGGGGGAAATTATATTGAAAATAGTAGAAGCAGTTCTGAGTTTGAAGCCTGCTGTTTCACTACGTTCTGTTGTGTATTTATAGAAAAAGATTAAAGAAAAGGCTGAAGCTTTTCAAGAATATCTATGATAGAGTTCGCAAAAGTTGTTCAAATAATAATCCTTTAAGGATAAACTATAAATAGTGTTCAATAATACACATATAAAAATTAAAATGATATAAATATGATCATCAGCTCTTGTACTATTGGAGCAACAAGACCTAACTAATGTATAATACTTCGGTGAAAAATTCGAATACATTTGTACATAGAAAATTTGTGTAATCAAATTACACTTTGACACATTGTAAATATCTTGCACATGGTTTCTACCGGTACATAAGCAGAAACCAGAAATTAATAAAAATAAATGTTAGGTTACACCAAATTTATACAATCGTTGATTGTTCTTAATGAAATGTTGATTATGATGTATGAAAACATGAGTATGAAAAAATAAATGTGATGAATGAAAACATCAGCAATTGACACAATCGTAGTGATAATATGAAACCATAGTGCAGAAGTGTAGATGGCAAATGTAAATGTCTGGAGAATTGTTTAATAATAATTATTGAAAATAGAATTATAATACAATATGGTAGAGGAATTTCAGTTTTTATACATTATTGTTTAATTCTGATGCCAATAATCTGGATAGTTGTATAATGTTCCACAGCAACTTTTATAACTACTTACGTCATGCTGAATAGAGACAAACTAAAAAAATGATATTCATTTTAAATTAATCAAAAATTGAATTGAAAAAGTGATTAATTTGGTGGTAGTTAAGTATGTTATCAAGTGACTAGAATTCAAGTAATATACTAACAGACCGGTAGCTATTTCTACCACAAAGAAGTAGAGCAATTTTTCTCAATTTAAAAATTACATTGCATCAGATTCAGATCGTAAATATATTCCAATAACGTTCCAATTAAATTATATGCCTACAAAAAATACAATAATAATTACCGAATTAGAATTACTTTCAAAAGTGATTGCAATGTAATGCAACTTGATTGTGTCAACAGTTTCTGGCACACTTGTTAAAATTTAAAAAATCACTAAAAATTTAATTTATTTCCAATTTAAATTGAAAGTTGTGCACTTTGACAAAGCTCATTGAACGATTTAAGATTCTAAAAACTGTTACATTCCTTCTTTCACAACAAAATTTGGACAATCTCAACTATAATGCATTTTTAGAGCATTTCCAGTTTTAGCCAATTTTAATAACATAATAAAATTCGCTGATGGACTATGTTTTACTTTGGACACATCGAAAAAGAACTAATTCAAAGATCAAATTCAGTTGAAATGCTTTAAAAAATCCATATAGTTTTATAATAGTAGCCACACCAAATTGGACTCATGACCATGGTTTTGTGGAACAGAACTTTGGACTTCTCCATAAATCATCGTCCAATAAGGATTGAATTTAAAACTTTGAGTCTTCTAAAATCAGAGGTTACGAGATCCCATTTTATTTTATGTTGAAGCAGTGAAACAGGGAAAGATATTAATTTATATGAAATATTGTAGCCATTATTTGAAAAAAATTGCAATAAAATCCTCAAATTGCATCCTCTACTCATCTATTGTCAAAAACTCAATCGATCAGTTCAGAATTTTATCACACTTGAAAGCAACTTTAAAATTGCTATTTCATAAATTTTTCAACTTATGCTAAATAAAAAAATTGATAACGCAAATGCTACTTTCCAGATTTAATTGGAAAATTCGAAAGAGAAACATTATCTTAAGATGTTACAATATTCAAGTTTAACTTTGGACATTATGCTGATGTTTTCCAATTGTTCCACATGCATTACATTATACAGATTAATCCGAATTCCAATAGAAAACAGAATTGATACAACATTTTAGATAAAAAGAGGTAAGTAATTTTCATCGCTCAATAAAATGAGCTGAAATTAATAATGGTAAATGGCTTGAGTTAAACCACCTTTTTACTAGAATTTTAGTGAAAAGATTGTAAAATGAATCAACATTTAGAAATAAAGATCATGTTGAAAACTAGATTAGAGTTATCTTTCAGGTCAATTTGAAAGTTTTCAACAGAACTATTAGTTATGAATAGATGCCAGAAAAATGATTTGAACAGATTTTAGTAACATATAAAGATTTTTACGCTTAAATGATGAATATTTGATCATGGTGCATTAAGACAAAGTCTGTGAACATGTTGATCGGGCCAAATGATGAGAGATTGATTTGTCTTCGGTTTGGCGACCAAACAAGATTCGGTCCGAAAACGACAGCCAGATTTGAAGATGTCATCTTATTTAAATCACATCTATCCATCACCTGTAATAAAAATACTGATAGAAATTCAAGTTTTAACTTTCCTACTATGTAATTTAACTTTCCTAATATAGAATTAAGTAATTTAAGTCTTCACTCCGTCACATATACTTATTTTATTACTGAGCGTGTTTAAAAATATTATTCGACATGCTTCATAAGACACTGGGGACATTTCTTGAAAAAAATACTTCAAGAGTACCAATTCAGATTCATTCAAGTGAAACTACTGGTGAGCGCTGTTCATAATGAGAAAAATAGCAGAAAACTTCAATAAATACAATGTAAGATTTTTTTCAACTTTCTTAAGATTTTTTAAGATTCTTTTTGTCAACTTTGACGATGATGTAGACAGACTGGAATCGGTAAAAGTGCTCAAAATGAAAAAAATTCTGGCAGAGCTCAGGCAGGATGACATTAGACAAAGCAAAAGTCACAGTGAAAATCACATGTTCATGACTTCATCCTTTAGTGTTTGTAAGGGAGAGAAATGGGGAGATGGATTGCAAATTAAGTTACTGAAAAGCAATGCTGTTGAGTGAATATTGTAATTTAATATTATAGGAATAAAAAGTATCATTAAGTGATGATTAACTGATAATTAAGCTGAACCCCAATATTATTTTTGTTGAAATTTCAATGTTGTGATGAAAAGCTGGAGACTCATTTAAGAATATTGAACGACATTACAACAATTATACGATTTCCGATAAAATTATAACTCTAATGTGATAGGAATAATGAGTAGACAAGAATTATAGACAAAAATACAAATAAGCAGCACTTTACCCACCTTTGAAAGGAATAATACAATATATTTCAAAACTTGATAATTATCTTCGGGTAGTTTTTCTAATATTAGAATTTTCACTTGACGAGGTCGCTCATCTTTTGCTATACCTGAAATTGAAATAAAATAATTCCATTTAGATAGATTATTGGTTTATAATCAAACTACACAACAATTACCAATAAAAATTTCCAAAATATTGAAAGTTATCAAAAATTAGTATCAATTATTCTAAAATGAATTTAGAATGATTCTTTGAATCAAAACATAAGCTTCAATTAAAAAGAGATTTGATGCTGCAGTTCCTGAAGCCTGATTTAGTAGGCCTCCAGCCGTGTCTGAGGAAGCATTAACAACAATGCAAAATGGTCATTGCACGGATGTGTTAAATTCACTAGTAAAGTTCATTTTCAATTATTACTTATGTTTAAAAAGGAATATATTAATGATTTTCAGCAAATTAACCGATAAAAATCGAATACAAGCTTATCAAAGGTAAGCTTTTTGTGTACTATACTGTTTTATGAAATAACTACTGTTCCTACTTCTTTGGGATAAAACAAACTTGAAAACAAATAAGTTCTTGGATTATGTTAACAAATAAGTTCTTGGATTAGAAAAATGGACATGTGGAAGCACCGTTGAATTAAGATCAAAGAGTAAAAAATATGATCTGAAAGACAAGGACAAAAAATGTTGTGGGAAGATGATCAACCAAACCAACTAACAACTGAAATACAATTAATTACATACATAATTAATTGTGTCTGATACATAAAGTTATGTATCAGAACTCAATTCAATAGATATTAATTGAAAAGAAAACTTACTTTGAAATTGAGTTATTTCGTCATACAGTTCAAAAGTGAGTAGCGGTTCTTCTAGCTCTCTTAGAAACGTTTTCAACAAGACAGCTGCGATATGTACATCTTCGGCAAAGTCAACTGACAAGCCCTGATTTATTCTGATTTTGAACTCCTTAACTACAGCGACGTTTGCTGATCTTCTAAATAACCCTTCCGTTTCCAACGCTAAAATTGAAAATAAAAATCTATTATTCGTCACATTAGAAAGATAATTTACTTGTTCAAATAGAGGAATATGGATAAATTTGTCAAAAAATTGACCAATCTGTAATAATTACAAAGAATGATAAAATTAAGCCAGTTTTGATTGCGTTGTGTCATGAATAGTGACTAGATTTTTTGGATTAGTATTAGTATAACTGTCGAATCTTACTGAGAATTTTCTAGATGTTGTAAAAGCTCTACAAATAATGAATATTTACAAGGTCATCAAGGTTGCCTATTTGGATTTGGTTAGACTGGGAAATTCCAAAAATGGAAGAGCCAGTAATGTCTATTCTAGAAATAATAATTAAAATCTAGAAATAACAACTCAGTACTCAAAAAGTAATTTTTCTTGCCATCATTTCTTCAAGGACGAATGTGCAGGATGTTTCAAGGTATGAGAACTGTATGAGATTTGAATATGATTATTGCAGGAAGTGATACTGGTACTCTTTACATTATTTTTCCTTTTCTCCTCTTTCTTTCTTTTCTCACCACCAATTCTCTTCTGACATGATCGTATAGACGTTATTCAAAAATTGTTCATTTCTCAATCTCACGTCTATTTCACTATCTTTCTAAATTACATCTTCATTCATTTATTCATTCTATGAATTTAAAAATTAGAATTTTTATTTATAAATTTCATCTTCATTCATTTATTTATTCTCTTTTAATTCGATTATCATGTGAAACTATTATTAATCCATTATTTTGTTAACCAGTTGATAAAATAACGAATTTGATGAATTTTCTGTATTCTGATAGGTAAAAGGTTCATTTTTTGCATATTTTATTCACTAGAATACCTTATATGATTATCATAATTATATTTAAATTCGTAGAAAGTCGTAGAAATATGGGAGAGGGCTCAAATTGAAGGCCTCTATTCCGTGATGGCGGGAAAACTACTGGAATTTCCAAAATGTTAACACAAAATTAAATATAACGTAAAATGTTCTCCATAAAAATAGCATTGGAAGTCAAAAACGTCTGATTTGTTTACATCAATACATGTGATAGCGCTTCATCTTCAAGTCAGTGCTCAATATTAACATGTGGGCTACTTGGGATAGTATAATCTAAAATTAGACAGACATATGTTCTAAAAATGTTTTGTTTTGTTTACATTTCTTCACATTGAAGAAGACTGAAGCTAATAATTTATTTCAACAATAATTGGTGATATCGGATGCAGAGAGGCTAATAAGATCTGTAGCCTTAAAGAACTACTGGCAAAAGAAAAGAAAAGCACAAGAAGAACTGTATAACCGCTTCACATCTGGAAGACGCGAAAGAATTAGCCATGTCAGAACTTAAAGTGGTCCCCTGTGGCCGTAAAAGCATAATAATAATAATAATAATAATTGAGAGAAAAGAAACCACATAACCTAAAAATTGTATAGAACCAATGCCATCTGGAGTATTGACTAACAAGTAGACTTTAAAAATACTCTCATGTTTGTCCACCTGAATTTATAATAAAAAATCTAAGTATTAACATTTATTCCATTTTTTAACTCTTTCTCGAATCAATATGAGTTTTATGATGCAATCCGAATAGATTTGACGTTAGGAAAGTTATAGTGAACATGATATTCATAAGTTGAGTTGGGTACTGTGGTGATGTCACAGTGTCTGATGTTTGCTCGATTTTCTAGGGTAATTTTGTTTATTGAGTATTACGGAGTTCCTAAAAGTTTTCAGATTTTAAAAACGTTTGATATTAAATTCAAAGAGAGTATTATCGAATTATCGTCACCATCATTAGATGCTACTGTGTTTTGACACAGATAGTTTGATTGTTAGTTCGTTTGATTTAATAGTAGTATAGTATAGTTTGTTTTATGTATCAGTGTTTTTCTCTAGGAGCTTTTGCCCCTACAAACCACTAGTAATTTTTAATTGTGTTAATATATTCATTATTAATTGTTTTTTTGTGATTGTCATGGGTCTTTTAAGAACTGGTAACGTATCAATAAAAAACAATCAATCAATAAAATTCTAGAATGATTATACAGACTGAAAACAAAGATATTATGAGAGCGTGTGGAAAAAGCACAATATCCGGAGTTACATAGCGCTGTAACCGAATCTGAGTTGTACGTGATGATATTTATGGGATCTGGCCAGTAATTTTTTAAGACAGCCAATTAAGCGTTATATCTATAGTCGACTGTAATATTGATGGGGATGTTCTCCAAGGTAACTCACCATCGGGAGTGCTTAGAAATTCAACGCACTGCTGTACAATTGGCGGTATTACTTGGCCACCATTGTGCTCTTTGATGAACTGCAGCGAGACGCCAAACTGCTGAGTGGCCAAAGGCGTTTCTGCCTGGGCACTGGGAGTCGACTGAGCATTAACAGCAGCCGCATTCGTTTTGCTACTCACTTTCGACATAATCCTCTCATCATGCCTAAAATTGATAAATAGGGATAAAAGATAATTTGACATAATAAAAAATATACGTCCATACACTTACACATACGTCCTTACAAATAATCGTCATAATGTTTGTATTATACAGATGCAATGCCTAGTCTAGTAAAAATAGGAAAATTTCAGGAACTAAATCATTTAGTTCTAATTCCCTTCAGATAGTGTAGTACTGTGTACTGGAAATATTGGTAGTACTTGATACCAAGAGGCCCTTCCTCGCTCCACCCCCTGACTACACATTGGACCAGAAAGATGAATGTTGCCATTACTATGGCAAATTAAATTAATGAATAAAAATTAATAGTACATCTTACAGAGCATAAATACGAAATAAGGAGGCGTACAGTTTTCTGTATTGTGAACTTTACCTGAATCACAAAAAAATGTGGATACCATCAAGTTATTTATAAACACGATAACTTATCTATTTATCATGGGAGTTGTAAAACACCAGAAAGATAAAGAGCATAAAATAAATGATTATCAGAAACGTGATGAAATTTCAAGGATTTTTAGGAGAGAAATGAAGATTCATGAGTAAATAAGAACGATGGTGAGTAATTGGAAAAGTAGAGCTTCTGAAGGATGTGGAAAAGAAACACAATCGTTTATGTAAAGATTTATTGGAAAATTTATTTACAAGTAAACTTTTCAACGACGTTATATCTTAGGAAGGAGAACTAAAAATCTAAAATATCGTAGCCTATCTTAATATGTTTACTCACTCTAGAACAGGAGAAGGAATATTCATTTGATCCAAATTCAGGTGCTGCCTGAGTTCATGGAGGTAGTTGATATACATTACTTTACGACCAAATTTTGCACTGTAAAAACAACAAATCATGGATTAAGAAGTTGAAATTATAATTGAATCTCATTACACCAAGCATGTTATAGGCTAATCATACTCTGTTCCAGAATCAACAAATTTTCATTAATTGAATACCGTACAAACTAAAAATTTAGTGATCTTTTGTTTTGATGAGATTTATTATTTCTCCAAGAGGGTTTAAAGTCAATACTATTTTAAAGTTGAGAAAATGAAAGAATTATTCATTTAATACAGTTAATTCAATGAAAACTGAATGGAAGAAATTTGGCATAATAATTTTGAAATTGACTGAGCTGGCCTTGAATCATACCAGACCAATGGACCTTACCAATGACCTGTATTCATGAACGTACCTTGGGGCTTCCTTAATTCAAGGGAGACTTGAAGAGCCTTCACTCCAACGTTTTCTCTCGAGCTGAATAAGCTACAAGGTAGGTTCATGAATACGGGCCCAAGTCTTATTAACAATAGTTGTATAACTATTCACTAGATCAAGATCTTAGCCTTATGCTATAGGCCTACTAGTTTTATAGAACTATATTATATTATGATATCTCAACTAGCCTACTCTTCTGTTAGTCACATTATTTGATAAGTATAAGGCAAATTTGAAACAAAATTCAATTACAATTTTTCCACTAATTGGCACATATAAATTTAAAGATTAAAGATCTCCAATTGTAATTATTCGATAAACATGTAAATACACACAAATTCAACTTTGAACACAGATATTCTCACCTGATTGCAGCTCGGAATATTTGCCACACAACTCTAATAAAATTCGTTGGATGAACAAGATATAACGCTTTTAAATTCTTCTTATATTTCCTATCAAAAGCTTTGTATGCCTGCCATAGCCATGAGAATGCCGGTTTATTCTTGCTCGTCAGTCCATAGTGGAAATAAACTAATGTGTAATCTTGTTCAACGAATTTGTCCAAAGTGAACATAAGGTACCTACAACAGACAAAACCAAAACACTGAATGCAAGACACGAACAATTGGACTCATAATTTACCTGAAAAACTATAATATTGAACTACTGGTCTTCTATAAACACTCAATATATATTTCAATAATTGAAATTTTGAATGAAAACACTAATTTTATATGGCTACATTATAGATATAAGAGGTTAGAAGGGTTATAAAGCTTATTTTATACCACACCTTATTTAAATAATGCTTTAATGGAGCTATCTTAACACTACTGTCACTTTTCTGTACAGGAGTCTAGACCAATCAGAACTCAGAATTTCTTTAAAACAGTGTCGAAATGAATGTTATGTAATACTCAATCTTATCAACTGATTTAAACATTTCGAAATCAAACTGGATTTTAAAATGGAACTGTCGAAAACAATCACGCATTGTACGTTGACATATTTTCGGCATGTTATCGGATTCATTTGTAAGTTAAATTAAACGTAGTTTATTGGTAGAAGGAGACAAAATAGTGTAAGCAACGGTTGTACTTTGTCTTAAAGCAACTTATGACATATTTAGAACACTCGTGATCTCATTCGTTGCTTACAGGCAGTCATAATACAATCGTCGCATAACTATATTGTGTACACCTATAAAATAACATTACAAAGTACTTATAAACAATGACAAAAAAATTGCACAGCAACAGTAGAAAACGTTTTTATGTGATTTGGACCCAATTTTTCAAGCTAAAAATGATAAGCTGAACTTGATAAACAAAGAATAAATAATTCAAGGTATCTGATTGTAAATTGTATGCACAATATTTCTAAGAATTACTTATAATAATATTGTTCCTTGTATAGTCCGCTCTACAAAAGAAAATATAAACATATAAAGTAATGAACTTCAATTCATTAAAATGCAGTGTTCCCGTACACAAACATTTACTGAATTAATATTACTAAATTTAATTTTCAATGTAGAATCATGTATGCAGCATCATTTACTAAATCTTCGGAGTATTAGTGATTGTGATATTGTGGTGGGTAGGCCTATTCGTGATGTATAAGATGATGTTGTAACAAGCACATATATAACTTTGTTTGAAATTGAAAGACGAGACATTCAAATCGGTATCTCATTCTTTATAACTTATAAAAATGGTTATAAAGTACTTTATAACTTATAATTAATAAAAGTGGTGTGACAACACTAGTTTTATTTTCCTGGATTTCTTGTTCCATGACGAACTGCGTTGTTAATATTAACTTTTCATGTGACTGCAAGTCGCTAAATTTCACATGAAAAGTTAATAGTTTTATTTATTAATAATTGTTTGAAAGTTATGCACTAGTTAAATAAGTGCATTTTTTAAACTATTATTGATAAGATACTGTTGTTAAATTATAAAAACAACTAACTCGTTAATAGAAATGGCTTGAGAACGCTTACCTAAGTAATCGTTTATGATCAAGCTCTTTATTTGATGGTAGTCTACAGGCAGAAACAACGATAATCCTTCTTCCAGCCGTGTCATCGCCGACTACCTCAACAATTCCATGCCGAGAAACATCACGGAAATCTTCTTCAGTCTCCTCATCTTCAAGAAACGGATACGTTAAACTATCTGCACCGAATGGCGCATCAACTAGTTCTTCTTCAAAATTCTCTTCAATCGTGCCATCAGATACTGGCGACTCTAGGTAATCAAATCCACCACTTAGGACTTCCGACTTGTCTTCCAATGCTGGAAGTATTACAAAACAAAAACAAAATATGAATTGAAGCTGGATTGTAATATATTTCATACACATGATTAAGTATGCAATGTCACAGATTAGAGAATGTGCATCATTATGATATATGCCTATAGATTATATTACCAAATCTGTGATGCCGTGTAACAACCTTGCTTCCAATAACAAGGTTGACTGTTTCATTTTCTATTCGAAACGTATTCTTAAAAACATATTGATCTTGAAGACAGGGTAGACCACATGCGAGATGGCTAGATGATGCCCAGGATGGCCTACTCATAAAGAGAGAATGTAAGAGAAGATGGAGAGATTCGTGGTTCTCTCTCCAATGGAGGCCAAAACTCAAGGTAGGCAGTAGTACCGATTGGTGAGGTAAGGAAAGGATCAATCTATAACGTGCAGGTGCCTCAAAGAAGACTTGAAAGTATATTATGCATCATTCCCGCACTAAATGCGTTCAAAGCGAGTTAAGGAAGCCTAAAGTTAGGTTCATAAATACGGACTCTCTGTTTTAATTGAACATCACAAGAAACACTTCAGAAACCTTCTAGGAAAGGCTCACAAAGTAGTTATGGAGCTCATAATTGTAGTGTCAGGAAGATATTGACAAAAAAAAAATAAGATTGTAAAGCATCAGCGAAATCATCAACTCTCCAACTTGTTATGAAAAATGTCACGATGAAGAAGAATAGAAGCAATAAAGTTGGATCTTATTCGAATAGTAATAATCGAAAACAAGTCAACATATTCTCTTCTAATAGCTGTGTTGTTTGTTACGTATTATATATTCATCTAAACTAAATGCGATCAATACGCTTTACAGGTCAGTATTGCTTCCTTTACAAAATATCAGACAAAAAAAGTTAAACGTCTAAATTGTAAATATGCAACTTACCAGTTTCTCCTGTGGCATTCTGAAGTTCTGTATCATCGAATTCAAGATTTGGTTCATAGTCATGGTAATCTGATAGACTTGGATAAGGGTCTTCGTGCTCATTTGGAGGACCAGAATGACCTGCAACATGGGAGAATGTTACTTTCCTGTTTTAAAAGAAAGACCCATAGCATCATATCGAGCATCTGAAGAAAAATATCTAAAAAAGGAACAGTCGACAGCAACATAGATAGGGCATAGTTGTAGAGGTGCACCACAATAGTGATAAGTAAGTTAAGGAAAAGTAATTTTAGTATTTGAAAAAGTAAACCGGTACTTAATTCTCAAACTCTAGAGATGTATTTATTGTTTGTAGGAATGTCGTCTTCATCTGCTATCTAGGTTGAAAATTTACAGCAAATGTTTCGTAACCAGAGATTGTTTCTCAAACGACTAAATTTTCACATCCTCAATCATTTAGATTATACCAAGACTCACACAGTAATTAACCTATTTTTAAGTTTTGTGAATCATTTTTCAAGTTGGCTTTTGTTCATGATGAATGGCAACGAACTGGTCAATGTAGAGCAAAGTAGAGCACTTGAAAAATTCAATGAATCATTGATTACAATGGGATAAATCCCGTATTCAACAAAAGTTCTCAGCAACTGTTCAATTCTTATCAGTCAATTCACAATAAGATTTAAGGGGAAATTTAAATTATGAAATTTGACCGACATAAGTTAAGGAACTTCTAGACATAAACTAACCTATTGATTATAAGAAATTATATTTAGCCGCCTCACAAATTGAGGTTCAAAACACATAAGATCGTTATAAGCCTAGTATTATTAAAAATTGTTTGATGAAAACCCCATCAATGATGTAAACAACTTCTATTACCTGTCAAATTTTTCGTTGGTGTGCAAGTTGGCTGACAGTTAGCCTCCATGTTTTGGGCTATTTAAATACGGAATAATATCCAATTCAACGTTTTACAAACATAATTGCTGAAAAATAAACTTGACATATTGTAGAACTATCTCTTTCTTCTAAAATGGACAATTTATCTTCAGCAGTTAATAATATTGGAAACAATAACATTCAACACAACCCACAACCATCGCCTTCGAGATACACGACGGATTTTAACAGCTGTGCAAACTTGTACCACAGCCTACTGTTAATTCAACTAATCAACAAAGTAGTATCAAAAATTTATTCATGAGAGGTTTTTCATTATCAGTTTCAAGGAAAACTTTCAATTGAAACTTTTTCAAGCAAATATTAAATAAAAAATATATATCAATAAATAAACAATGTGTTTTATTTGCGATTTTCCATATTATTTTCCAGTATTATTCAAGTCAGTATTATACAGCTCAAGTATCAAGTAGCTTCAGCACGAATGGTGACGTAATCAAGTCATCAGTGTTCCAAATCTAAATACTGTAAATGAGAAATAAATTTCTGGTGCACCGAGTGAGAATGGAGAAATTTGCTGTGGACCTTGAAAAAGTTTTAGACGAGTTTGAATTTAACGAAGGTATTTTGAAGTAATTATTAAATCCTTTACATTTAATTTATCGCGAGTTTATTGTGTGTCCAAGGTTTTCGTAATGTTTTTTTAATTTTGATATTTGTTTGTTTTTTTAGAACGCGAAGAGCGAGTTCCTCCGTCTGTCATTAATAACCAGTCTTTGTCCTACATTTGTCACGTAAGTTGACTTAATTTTTACCTAATATTTCACATTTCCACTACTTTTTCAACGTTTGCTACTACCGACTTTAAAATATAGTTGTGTTTCTGTATTGCAGCCAGATCTTATTGTAAGGTTATTTATTATCTTGACTAGGCACTTGAAACTTTGTTCATGTGACGCATTTAAGTACCCATTCAAACGTAATTCTGGAAAGTTGGAGTTCTTCTCCATAATTTAGAGATATTAGTCTTTTATTGGAATGGTTATTGTTTAATAATCTATGATGATAGTTACATCTTGATTCGCTATGTGGTACTTGAGTTTGATGATTCACTTGTTTCCAACGACTTCATTTACAAAAAGGCATGAAGCACGTGTGTCACTAGAGCTTAATGCTCCAATTCTCGGCGGCAAGTGCGTATTAAATTGATAGAATGACTTCATTAGTTAAATAAAGCAATACTTTCAACTTGGGATACAGTCAAATATTTCCCCCCACGAGAATCGAGGGTCGATATGAAGGGACCGGGTTTAGTACAGTTATCGGAATTTTCATTTAGATTGTTTCGTGGGGTAGATATGGGACTGCAACTTTAACTTACAACTTAGGTAAGCTTACGTCGCCCTTCTGCTAAGAACAATAGAATGTAGAAAGTCTATATTACTGTCCTTAAGACACAAGTCTCTTGAGTCTCTTCTTGTTTCTTGAAAGATTCCAACCGTTGCACATTGAATTATTATTATTATCATTATTAAGTCCATAAGTCGAGTACACCCATGGGTGCACTCACACAAGGACACGCCAAGGAGTGAAAAATTACCATAACCAAGATGGCAGCACACAAAAAACACAGAAAGAAATAAAAACCCATAAGCGGGCACACACATACCAAATCCGGAAGCAAGCAAACAGCAGAAAAACAAACTTTAAACAGCCGAGAAGTAGCCATGCACCAAGCTGTCATCCAATGCCAAAAACTCATGCACGGAGTACAAAGGTTTGTCCAACAGTAATTTTTTTAAGTTGCGACGGAATTGGGCCACAGACTGGCCTCTAGCTGAAATTGGTATTTTATTATACAGCCTCTTGGACAAATATGCAGAGCTGGATTGAGTCCTGCTGAGCCTATGATATGGCAAGTCCAATCTCATTCTCCCTCTGGTGTTGTGGGTGTGAAAATTCTCCCTAGTGGGGAGAGCCACTATCCTTTCATGAGTTGAAATCAGAAGGTGCAGAATATAGAGACAGAAAACTGTGAGCAGTCTCTCTCTGATGAACAAGGGACGACAGTGAGATATTCTGTCTGCCCCGCAAATAACTCTAAGTGCCTTCTTCTGAATTAACAGGATACGTTGAACATCGGTGGCTCCACCCCACATAGTGAGTCCATATACGATGACACTGAAAAAAAGCAAAATAACTCATTCTCAGACAATCAGGTGGCACACAACATCTAAGTCTCCTCAGGAGAAAAACCACCCTACTCAGCCTACCACAGACATTCTCAATGTGCTCCCTCCAGGATAGTTTCCTATCTAGGGTGAAGCCAAGTAGTTTAACAGGAGAGGAATTGTAGATATCACCATTCCTCAAACTGAAGACAATCGTCTGGGTCTTGTCATTGTTGAGTAGAAAGTGATTAGCAGAAAACCAATCAGCTGCCATCTCTTTGGTCTCCATCATAGAAGCACCAAGTGCTCCAACATCCTTGTCTGCATCTAAAAATGAAGTATCATCTGCATAGCATACAACACTCTTATTACACATGTGGACCACATCATTGATCATAATAAGAAACAGAAGTGGACCCAAGATCGTACCCTGTGGCACCCCACAGTCATCACAGTCTCTAACCTGAGATAGCACACCATTTGCCAGAACGGCCTGCCGTCGGCACCCCAGGTATGAGCAGATACGCCGGAGAGGAGAACCATCCACCCCATAAAACTTGAGCTTATCAATAAGGATACCATGATCCAGAGTATCAAAGGCCTTGCTGAGATCACATAGTGTCATTCCAGCAAGACCCCGGGACTCAAAAATCTCATAAATCTTGCTGAGCAAAAAATCTACAGCACCAACAGTGGACCTCCCCCCCCCCCCCCCGAATCCAAACTGGGTGGCCGAGAACAAGCCGTTCCGCTCACAATATTCATAGAGCTGATCCGCTATTACCATTTCAAATATCTTGGATATTATAGGAAGAATAGAGACTGGCCTATAATTACCAGGATCAGACCTTCTTTATCACCCTTCTTAAAAATAGGTACAGTTTTGGCAAGCTTAAGTTGACTAGGAAAAACAGCCTATTCGAGACACTGATTAATGCAGACTGTCAGAGGCTCAACAATTACATTTATAATGTCCTTAATAAAACAACTAGACATGTAATAAAAGTCCTTACTTGAAGAGCTCTTCATTCTTGCCACTATCTTCAAGATATCCTGACAGGAGACACCATGACAGGCAAGACGACAGGCTGGAGGCTGCCCAGAGTCTGCCAGAAGATCAAGAGCTGATGCTGAAGAGGCCGGTATACTCAAGTGTCATACCAGCTGGTCATTCCAAGTGTCATTCCAGAATGACAGCTGGAACAGAGAAATTATTTAAACGAAATACAATTCGCTTTCAGTCATTGACTAGCATTTTATGAACAGATTTCGTCAGATGTGATCCTTAAATTAATTTATATCAATCCAGGTGTAGGCTATAATAATGTTTCGATGATAATAATATACAGTATCGCCTACTTGATATTTTATCCTCGCATTCGCTAGGAATAATGGAGTTAAGTTGCTGAACATGGTGATATCAATCACTGTATGTCTTGAAGTCTACTTTCATTGTAACAAATGAGCTTGGAAAATCCGAGTAAGATTGTTACTAATTGGTAATAATTAATGTGTGATGAAGATATAAGAGGAGAGGTAGTAGCAAAGTTGTATGGAAATCGATGAATGCCATTATACAAAGATATTTTGTCAACACCGGGAATCAAACCTACACCTTCTCATTGCCGGTAAGGTGCTCGGGACCACTAAGCCTCACTGACATCTCTGTACAACAGCATTCACCTCATACTAAGCCCTAGGACATTGGGATATGGTGAAGCTGAGAGTAATGAATGTAACACCCATTCTCTTTGTTATTTAATTCCTCATCCATGACCAACGGACTGGATAGATGACGAAAAAAAAATTAAAACATGGACTTCAAATAACTTTTTACACTATGTATTACAAGATGGCCGAGTCAAACTAAAGGGTGCTTTTTTAGAGGCGGAGAAGTTTAAGTTGAAAAAAGACATAAAAATGTTTTCAATATCCAATAAATTGGTTTTATTTTACAGTAAATTTTATGGCATTAATGTTTAAATATGATATTACCGATATACCTCGGCTGGCGCGTACATTGCGTAATCTGGAGGTTCAATTTGCACACACTCTTGGCAGTAAATCAGGCTGTATTTCGGCGATAATGCTTCGAATGTTGGCTTCCAATTGCTCAATTGTTTCTGGTTTGTCAGCGTACACATATCCCCAGAGAAAATAATCTAAAGGCGTCAAATCGCATGAACGAGGTGGCCAGTTGACAGGTGAAATTAATCGTTCGCCAAATGTTTGTTTCAGTAAATGAATTGTGCACGCTGTGTGGCATGTGGCACCATCTTGCTCAAAACAACATGTCTGCAACATTAATGCCGTCCAATTGAGGCACGAAAAAGTTAGTAATCATGTCTCTGTATCGCTCACCGTTGACTGTAACGTTCTGACCATGGGCATTTTTAAAGACATATGGACCAATAATTCCACCAGCCCATAGAGCACACCAAATTGTGACTTTATGTGGATGTAATGTGGTGTTTCAACAATGGCATGTGGATTACTATTGCTCCAAATGCGGCAATTATGCTTATTCACATAGCCATTTAACCAAAAGTGAGCAGATGTCTTCAGTGTGACTTGTATAATTAAAGGGATCTCGAAAATTGATAAATTGAATTTATTTCGTAATTAAATAAAACTTAGGCTTTTTCATAATACTAATAATACTGTTAGGCTATTGAACAACCAATTTTCAATGATTTTCTGAAGAATAATTAGCTCTACATTTTATTATTGGTTTTATTGGTTGATGAACGAAAGTGCTAGGTTTTCCCATGTCCACATGTGAATTATTATTGATTGTGAGGTCAAACTCGTCGTCGGTTAATCAACGAAATTTCTATTAGTTGTATGGTATCCTTATAGTCTTGAGGTAAATTTCTTGGGTATTTTATGGTAATTCTGGAGTTGAAGGGATATACTTTGAGGAGATGAAATAAACAAATAAATAGACTATCAAAACTTCCATCAAAGTATTCTACCGTTGTAAAACGTCATGGCATGTACTACTTTTATTCTGAGCAATCGCATATTTTCATTTAATTAATTGGTTGAAGTGTGAAATTTAATATTGTTCAAATTGTTGATGGCCAGAGGACTATAATATTCTATTTATTGTCTGCATGAAAACTCAAATATTGAGTCACTTTCGAATAATAATTTTTTTTTTCATATGCCTGGCACATTATCTTGTTTTTACATAATTTAAAAACTTCATTCATCACCTAACCTAAACCTCAAACTGTGCTTGATTGTTTTTGACCCAATGCAGTACTGCAAAATGTTCTAGACAATAGATTATTATTGCACCATTCATTTGAAATTGTAAGACTCAACAAATAAAGTATACAGTAAAAGTATGAGGAAAGAAAAACTGAAAATAATTTTCATACAAGAAATGAAGAGCATCAGTTAAATAATTTGTATGATAAGTTATTTCTATGAATTTCTTAAACGCCTATACAACCAGTTGATATATTTTTAGATATCTACTCTGACCAGCTTGAATCTTACTCTGACCAGAGATTGAATTTAATAAAATCATGACTGAAATTGAGCACAAAATCTCTCTGTGTTAAAATCAATTCCAGACATTTCCCCCCTCAAAACTAGCCTAGTTTGTATTTACTTTGGTCAATCTCTGGGTGCATGATTCAGATGATTGTTCTCTATAACAGTGTGCATGAGTTTTTAAACGCTGGTTCGTCTCTACGAGAAGATTCTGCTGTTGAAAAATTTGACACATGACCTTTCTATTAACAAACTCTTATCTGTTCTGTTTTGTTCTGCTACTAAATTTAAACTGTTTACAGTATGAGGCGTTAACATTATTAAGTACTGACAGATATTATCTGCTCAGAAAATATATCTATTTTGTCATTTTGACAAGTTTTTTTTTTGTATTGCAGGTGAAATGTGAGAGCTCTAGTTAGTTTTTCAACTCTTATGTTTGTTGCTTTGCAATATCCTGATTATAAATAGTAATTAAATATAAAATTTAAGTTAAAAATTCAAGCCATTATCTTTTTGGCTTAAGTGTTTGCAATTTATAAAATGAACTTATAAAACTAATTATATTATACGCTAGACAACGGTCTCCATTTTTTGTATTTTTGAAGATATTGAACCTCTTTTAAGGACTAATTCATGTAAGCTTTTCTTACAAAATATTTGTATTATGGATCAGGCAGTTTGTCTTTATATTGAATGTTTTCTGTCGTGTATCTAATAAATTCATTTAATGGTCCACTCTTAATTTTCTTATCATTAAGATCAATTTTAGTTCTTAGCCTCCACCCACCCAGCTTTTCATGTATTTCATGATCTTTTAATCTTTGTTATATGCCTTATGCAATAACATTGGCGTGATTCATAACTTAAATTTGGCGTGATTCTGTAAAAATATTAACTTAGTAAAAATTAATATAATCCCACGTAATCATTAATTAACTTCTTTAGGGGAAGCTTTGAGAAGTCATAACTACATATTCAAAGACTGCTATTAAGATATTAGTAAATCAAAATTAGACATATTTTCTTGAACAGTTCGCAATAATTATGTACTATTTTATTGTCCAAAATCATGATTATAAGATTTTATCTATCGTACTTAGAATTTTATTGCAGTTTTCAGAGTGATTGAAAAAGAAATATTTTAGTGATTATTTTGTAAATTGGATTTTTTGTTTACAAATAGGTTGAAGCTTATTGATGTGGAAATCACTTCTTCAAATTCAAATTTATTTCAGTAATTGATATAATTTGGTATAGATAATTTCGATGATATCACCTTCACTGATGCCGTCATGATCTAATGAATACGTGGTCATCACTACAGTTTCAAATGGTTATGTTTGATTCGAAGTTATAGCTCACTATCATAAATGAATGTTTAGTCTCGGCAGAGCAGAAAATGATTGTTGATATAAAAAAGATAATTGAAAAATATTTGATTGAATGATTTTTTTGCAATCACAATCGTCAGGCTGAATGAGTACGGGATGACTTCTTATCACTCTATAATTTATTATCAACAATGGGTTCAGTTCCAAAAAATTTTTTAAAATAATACGGCTATTTATCGAGTAAAATGGCTATTTATCGAGTAAACTAATCACCTTTATTTGCCATTGTTGATCATTCAAACAGGCATTAAACTTAATGCATAAACCAATTTAATGCATCAGCTCCAACACATCGGTTGTTAGCTTTGAGGTTGGTTTCTGAGTGGCTAGTGACTTCTTATAATTTTAATTCTCACTTTTTTATTTAAATTGTCACTCATTATTATTGTTATTTGATCTGGTTCTTTATTAGCGTCACTTTAATGCAATTGTTTCATCGTTGCTTAAGTTCAATAATTTTACTTGAATATCATGTATTTTATTAGAATTAACGAATTTTGTGATAGTGTCATGCTTTAGGGCTTCTTGATAAACAACCATGAATTTTGCTGTGAGTCATTATTATTACATGCTTCTTATTAATTAAATAAGCCTATAAAATTCGAAATTTTCCAAGTCCAATTTTACAATTTTTTTTCTTTTCTAAATGACACCGTATCTTTTCAAACTTCTCTTAGAAATTTATACCAGAATTTTAGAAATAAATTTTTGCGTGCTACGATTAAATCTCAAGTGCTGTGATTAAATATTCGCCTTTCAAGTACCTATATTATAAACCACTATTCAAACTATTTCTTTAACAAAAATTTGATTAGGTACAAACACTTGAAATGATGACTGCTTTTTTTCGAATAATTTCTTCAAATTCAAGCCCCGTTTGATTACAGATTGTGCAAAAGTGTAATATTTAGTGCGAATTTCAATGTTATTGAAATAATCTCTGAGCTGGCGGAAAGCATAGTTCATTTTTTTCTGAGTCGGCTATTCAAATAAGCAACATGTGCTGACCAATTCAATCTATTTTCAACGTACACTCCCAGATATTTGTATGAGACCATTCTCGCGAAAGACAGTATATTTTAGAGTTTGTATATCCTATTATTGTTGTTGATTATTGATTCTATGCTTACTATGCTTGTCTGTTCACAGGCTTCGCCAGTGCGACCGGTAAGCTATAGACGGCCATCATTTGAGCCAATCAACCTTGCTGATGCAGACTTTGCTGCATCCCCCCCTGCGCCTCGCTTCTCCTTGCTGTCCTCATCATCTTCAGTCAAACAGCATGGCGCCTCTCTGCCCCCCGCCGACACCGGAAGCACACATGCCAGCGTCCAGCTGCAGTCTTCGTCTAAGACACACGTGGCGACTTCTCTGATCAACAGTAGACACCTTCCAAGCAGTGAGAAAGCGCTTGCATCCGCCGACTTGCTAAAACAGCGTTCACTGCTCCCTGCAGCTCACTCACTAGGCATATCGCCCTGTGACTCGCTACAAGACAGCTGGTCCGAAGAAGAAGCTCTGTCTTTAAGCGAAGAAAAGCCCGACCTCATTGATTGTGACAAAGTGAAACAAGCCGAAAACAGTTCCATTACATCCGAATGTGGTGTTTCTAATCGTCTACCCGATGTCACCACTTCCATTAACAACACTGTGGTCCATAATTTGTCAGATGACTCTAATAAACATCTAGAAACAGCCATTAACCCCGTATTTGATCTTATTGATTCCAGCACTGCATCCATAGACTACATTAATAACGGCATCAACCAGTGCAACAATATAAATTCATCTATCAATATCAACAATATTAACAATAAAGTTAATAGCAGCTTTGTAGTTGAGAAACTAGTAACTGATGATTATAATAATAGTGTAGTAGAAATAGAGGATAATAGATTTAGTAATGAGGCAACAAATTCAGTCAGCGAACTGATCCAAAAGGACGTTGAACCGTCAAGTGGAGAAAGATATTTCCCTAGTCTTGCAGCAGAAGTCTATTCTGCTAATAAAATTGCTAGCGACTTATCAACAACAGTAGATCAGCAAATTGGTGCTCTTAGAATAGATAATAATAATGGTGATGATTACATTTCAGATCCGTCTTGTGTAGAAATTAGTTTTGTTGAAGAGAGTGAGCAAATAGAAAAGGAAAAAGAAGAAGAAAAAAGCCCCCCTGTTGACTTTGTTGAAATTGAAAATTATGAAAGTCGACAACAGAAACAAGTAGAAAATTTGTCAAACGAATGTTTGAATGTTGAAAAAGAACAGATTAGTGCACTTGCAGTGAATGAGTTTAAAAAGGAATCTTCAAGCTTGAATGAAAAAGAAATAATTAAACCAATTGAAGAGGGACAGAATTTGGTTGTTGATGAGTCTGTGCCAGTTTGTGAAATAAAATCAGAGGACATCCAATTGAAAGAAGATAATTTAGAGCCAACTGATAAGTTTGAAATTGATTCAAATGAATGCGAACCTGATGAGCGACCTGAAACACTTGTTCGGTTTAAACCGTTTAGTGAACCTTGCAAAGACGAAGAATTGGCCAAATATTTAGAAGAGCTTGAGATCTTGGAAAAAGAAGAGAAAGAACAGGCTTTGTCAGAGCAGTCAAAAGTTGAAGAAACTCAATCTGTTTCAAAGCATGATTCTGCACAAGACACCACATCTGAAGAACCATCCACCTGTTCAGATAGTGAAGAAACAACAGCGGAAATTCAGGATCCAATTGAATCTCAACAGAATTTAGAGAAAAGCGAGGAACCTGCTTCTAAAAATATTACCAGGTCTTTGAGTGACTTTATTGAGAAAGATATTGCTGACGAAATCAAAGAGGAATCTACAAAAGAACTGCAAGTGGAAATTGGTAAAGAGAATGCTCTTTTGGATTATTGCAACAGCAATAGGCAGCATCTGAGTTCTGTGGGAGAGGAGTCCCAATTTGCATTTTCGGTTTCGTCCGTTGAGTGCGGGGGAAACAGTTCCAAATTGAATTCAGTTTGTTGTTCGTCGGGTTCGGAAAGCTTTAATGGCATTAAACCATTGGAGTGTCAGGTAGCTGTGGTTCAGTGTAGTGAGATAGTCGATAAACAAGAGTTTTCTTCGAATTTGCCTGCAAATAGTCTTGAAAACGCAATTATTTCTGATAAATCTGAGTCACTAGCGGTTGATTCTATTGCCGATAGTGAATCTTCAACCGATAGCAGTAGTTCTGAGTCTGATACCATGGGCAACACTACTGAAAAAATCACTTCGTCGTCTGCTGCAGCCTCAGAGACTATGGTCTCACAATCTGCAGCTGTTGGAGACGAAGGGGGATGGTCATCAAGCTCAGAAGATGTCAAGACTGATGAAGCACGTCTGGCTCCAGCTCACCCTGAAATAACTGAGGACTCTGATAAACCTTCAAGACCGAATTTTTTGGAACTTCCAGCCAGAATCACCATTGACAATAATATTGTCACAAGTCCTGCGCCTTCAGCTACGCCAAGTAAGTTGATAGTCGTTCACATTAATTTTGCAGCGATAATAATTTTAGTCAATTTAACATGTAATAATCAGAAAAACGTCTATAAAAAATTCGATGTAGTAGAATAACTAAAACTTTAAATTAACTATAAAATTACTGGAACTATAAGTTATTACTTGTTACATCGTTGAGCACTATAACCCAGGGTTAGTAGAGTCAGTTCTCTACTAACCTTCAATCCTCTACCTCCTCACATTCCTCTACTACTATCATCAAGATCCAACATCAAAATCACATCGATTGTGGTAGTTATATAGATCATGATTGTGTGTGTGTTATGTATGCATCATCATCTAGATTGTAACTATAACTATTTGACTAAAAACATTACTATCTAACTTATTATGTAGGCTACATTCGTTTATACGTTTTTATTGAGGACCCGACAGAGTCTTATTGAAATCGTGCCGTTGTCCGTCCTTCCGTCTTTGTCCTAGCGCATAAAAGGAATATTCTAGACTCTTGAAACGTGATATATAGCGTCCTTATAGTTCAAGTAAGATTGCTCTCAATTTTGGAGTTTGGGGTTGAATGTAGAAATAATTATGATGTAAAACAGATTTCCACTATATGCTCTAGGTTAGTTTTGGCTAGTGAAAATCAAAGCATTGGGCAGCTGGTTCATTTCGAATACAAAAAAATAGTTGAATATTGCGAAGGTTGCTTCTTAGCACAATTATGGTCCACTTTATTTTTACAGTGCAAGCAATGACGTTTTCAGTTTTGATTGTGTTGAAATCTTTATTATATAAGATTAAGTTGATATTAACATTTAAGATTATCGTATAGATTTCATCTTTATTATCTTGAATTATTTTAAATCGTCGAATCGAAAAAAAATACAGAGAAGAGCGATAATATTGAGGCATGATGATCTTTTAGTTTTCACATTGCACTAGCCAATTAAAATTATCTCATTGTAAATGTAGTTGTGTATTGTAAATATTTAAGATTATTCTAATAATAATGAAGTTTTCTTTAAATTATAAATAGCCAAAAAGTTATCAATAAACGGTTAGATTATTACCCAGCTAACTTGTTAGAATACAGTAGTATTTTGGTACAAGTACAACGAATGATTACGTAAAAGGTTACATGAAGCTGTCCGATGAACCTTGACAGCAATGAATTGTATAAATAATTTGATACTTATAATCGTAGTCGTTTTAATTTTTGAAGAACTCGGTCGCTGCTTCCTCTTGAATGAATAAGAATCTGTATTTGCCATTAAACAATAAAAAACATTTCAATAGGCTTCGTCAATACGATAGTAACATAGTTTAAAATGTTGATTCTCAGCTTATACAAATGGATAATTGTTATTTTCCCTTGAACTAAAAATTTTCAACAATTCATGTACACTAAAATACACCTCAAGTTTGAACACAAATTAAAGCCATACTTTCAAGTCACTAATATCACAATCCATGTATTCATTCAAATTATAGAACGGCCTTTTTCTTAACCATTTGTTAATTACTGATTTAAAGCTTTTTTCTGGTAACATTATTATTTCAAGAAGAAGCTTATTAAATATTACACATCTCTGGTATAGATGGCTCTTATGAGTCTGACAATCTTATATATGGAGTAAGAAGATCAGAGTTAGTTTTAGTGTTATAATTATGATTATTATTTTGAGTAAAATTATTAAAATTATGAATGATGGATTCAGACTTTGTTCTTTGCGATACTGTATTGTATTGTGTGTTTTTGTATTTTGGGAAATAAATTTCATTTCATTTCAGATTAATTTGAAATTAAATAAGCTGTCTTTTCTTCGTAAACTTGTATCAGCGACTGCAATATCAATAATATTTTACTGTCTAACCATCGGATTTGTTCAAGTAGAAGTAGGAAAGTCAACTACTGCGATTTAATCTAATGAACCATTTAATAGCGCTATTTCATTTTAATACATATTCATGCTAGTTGCAGTCCTTTTTCAATTCACAGTCTGATTTAATTTGCTAGGTATTGAGGAAAGTGAAGATGGATCATCGGAACCCTCTGGCGGCTTGAGACAGAGCTCGGCTGTAGCTGCAGTACAACATCAAGATGGCGACGGTGCTACTTCGATTATCACTGATGATCAGATTGGAAAAGTGAAGCCGTTATGGGTTCCAGATATTGACGCACCCAACTGTATGCAATGTCAGTTGAAATTTGGACTAATAAAAAGAAGGCATCATTGTCGTGCTTGTGGAAAGGTAGATAAAAATTGTGATAATTCATTCAGAAAGTATTATGTACATAACATTACAAACATATTTTAGAAATAAGTCAAAAGTTTAATGCTCTCTAAATTAACTATAACCACCTGTCGTCAATATTAGTTTTCTGAAATGATCTTGATCTAGTTTTCACTTGAAATATGTTTTATTAAGGTTATTGCTAAATCGCAAATATATTCGTCAAGAAAACAGATCATACAATATTCAAGATCATTGGATGATGTGAGTATAATAATTAAGCTTGTACAGTACCCTTATTTGTAAGTGGAGTTACTTGGTTCAATGTACATAATTCGTCTTGTAATTTGATAGACCTGCAAGTGTACAGTTAATTAATGTTTGGGATCTCTTATCCACAAAATGGTTATTAAAATTTTCACTGGATTCGCTGTAAAACCTTGTCACAGCTATTTAATACACTGTTGTTCTATTACAACTCCCATTTTCTCTTTTTGTTCATTGTAATCTCTCTCTTATTCTTCATTTCATGTTGATCATAACCAGTATTAATCATTTAGTTGGTAGAATATTATATAACTTTAGATTTTTATTGATATTTCATCCATTTGAATATCAATCTAAATACCTAGGTTAATGCACGATACCTTAATTGTGGATCTCAATTTACAATACAGAATAAATCAACAGCTAATCTTCATTTCTACTTCAACAAAATTTAAATTTTTGCAGGTTTTGTGCTCAAAATGTTGTTCAATGAAAGCAAAACTTCTTTTCATGGAAGGCGAAGAAGCAAGAGTTTGCCAGCGCTGCTACAGCGTTCTAGAAAGAGGTATAGTAGTCCAGTTAATGCATACATTATGGAATGCATAAAATGTATAACAATGTTTTACTTTGGGATTAGGGTAGGAGTAGTTGAGAGGTAAAATACTAAGTTTCCAACCCCAGGAGGCGAGCATGTGGGGGGGGGGAAGTACTTTTTTAGGAGTTTCGATTATATCTTGAAAACGGGTAGCTTTAGAAATAAAAAGTAGAGCTACCTAAATTTACGTCAAAAATTAGTCCATTACATATTTGTATGTTCCACGGTTTTGAGATATATTATATGCTATCGAAAATCGATAATTTTCTAAAAAATCCTCTCCACCCTACTTTTTTGTTAGGCATTTGCTTAACTTGGTGGTCCTCATGATCGTTTTACGCAAAATAAGTCAATATAGAATTTGTGTCAAATTGCCTTCAATTTCATGTAACTTAAGCTTACTTATCCCAAGAAGTAGTTTCATGATAATAATAATAAGCGTATGGCTTTTAATGGTGGGGAGACCCTTACGGGTAGTTCCACCTCGCCGTTTGTGCCATGTTACGGGGAACATGGTGGACCTACTATTTTAGGTGGGTTCCGAACCACCGGGTAAGTGATAATAAAGTTTCATGATGATATTTTACAATGATCGGGATGTGTGATGATATTTTACTTTGAGGCATTCTAAAGAGTAGTTAGAAGTTGAAAAACTGAGTATCCTCAATTTTGCTAAGTGTGATTGGTTGTGGAAGGGGTTACATTTATTTTTTGGTTTTTCGATCCGATCTCGGAAACTGATTCTTCTACAAAAATATGTTTCATATAAAAATGGGAGATATTTAAGTTTACTTTAAAATTAGTTCACTACGTATTTTTTGAGAATATAACGGTTTTCGAGACATACGCTATTGATATACCGATAATTCCTGGACAAATCTTTTCCACCTCCAAGTTTTGCATATACAACCTATAATATAATAGTGATGGTAGGCCAAGGCTCTTAACTGGATTTGAATATTGTGGATTCCAAATGCCAATATGATTCGAGGAAAAATAAAAACAATAGTAACTGCTTCTTATTTTTGTACAAATGGTAGACTTCCTACTCTCCTTCATCCCCATCACCATCTAATGAGAGAATCAGAGAAGAAATTGAAATGTGTACAAACATTGTAATTGAACACTATCTTTAGAGTAAACAAAACCCTTTTAATGTTCATTCAATTATACCGTGAAAGACAAACAATGAAATCAATAACGTAGATTTATTTTAATTGTTAGGAGTAAAATGAGGTTTATACGGAATAATAAGAGGTGTAATAGTCGCTTGTGAACGTTCGTGAATTGCAGATCAAGAAGTCTTCGGGTCATCAGTGTAACGTTGTATTCTTTTTCAAGCAGCCTATGGTCTGGAATTTGCGGCCGATGAACACCAGATCTTGTTTGCCCAACGTTTCTAGAAAATTTTGCAACTTCCAAATGGCAAGTAATGAAGTAGCAAATATAGAAAATTGAAGCAATTTAATGCTCTGCAATTCTCCTTATTGGCGTATATTCCTTGAAAAATTGAGTCTCTAGCCTCCTGAGACCTGAAGCTGAATATGGTTTAAATTAATTAGAGGCCGGAGTGACTAATACTAGTACATCGGCAAAGACCAGCTAGAGGCCCAACATTCTTTGTCACCAGACTAGAAGTAAGACCGAAGTGCCTAGTATTAGTCACTCAACTTCAAAATTCATTAACACACGTTATGTTTGGAGGAGCGAGCGCTAGGTAGCACACTGGGTAACTACTTGATCATAAAAATACGCCAAAAAATGTCAAGTTCTCAAGGGTAATTTTTGCAAGTGACTAGTATTAGACACTTCGGTCTTAATTCCTAAATATCCGAAAAAATCCAGGTCTCAATTAATTAGTATAAGCCATAGTAGCTAGTATTAGGCTCTTGGGTCTCAGGAGGCTAGAGATAAATGATGAACAGAAAAGGAGAGGAATTATCAATCTTCGATAGCGTATATCTTGAAAACTATTGAAATCTTGACAAATATGTAGAGGACTAATTTTATAGTGAATTTAATTAGCTTCCATTTTCATCAGAAACAAATTTTTATAGAGTTACTGTTTCCAAGATATGATCAAAAAATAAAAAAAAACTGTAACCCCTTATGTTATTTGTAACTTTTGTTTCTAAAGCTGCCCGTTTTTTAGATTGTAATCGAAACTCCTGAAAATGGAATATTCCCCGTCCCAACTTATGCTCACCTAGGGTTGGAGACTTCGTATGTTCACCTTCTAATTACTCTTAACAAAATCTTAAAAGTAAATAATTGTTGCATCTTTCATATATTCTATACCCTTCTTTTAAGAATTCATTGGCTACCTTGTAGTTGTATAAAACTATTCATTATTTTAACCCGTGTACTCGTTTGAAATGACCAAAATATTTCCTAGTTAATGGAATAATAGTGATGATAAGTATCACCGTGAAGTTATTTCGAGGTTCATTCAGAATAAAACAATTCCAAACGGAAATTTATCTTAAATTATTTGATAAATTTTACTTCAGCGACAGTTTCGTCGGCTTAAATTATGTTAATCTACTTTCATTGATGAATTTGTTATATTTTATCACTTTTTGGATTATAGATGGCTCTACTGACAGCACAAGAAGTCCACTAGGCCGGCAACCAAACCCTAATAATCCGATGGAGTACTGTTCCACTATTCCTCCTTTGCAACAAGTTGCTGGTTCTTTGCCACAATCTCCGCCTTCTGTGCTTGTTCCTGTCGGTGTCCTCAAAAGAGAAGGTAATCAATCATATTCAATTAATCAATGACAATCTAATATTAAAACTGACACTGTATTTCACTTTTAAATAATGTTTTACTCACATATATTGGAGATGCTTGAGGAATGCATTTCACTTCTGAAAAGAAGCTTCGTCAGGCTGACGTGAAATGCATTCCTCAAGCATCTCCAATATATGTGAGTAAAACATTATTTAAAAGTGAAATACAGTGTCAGTTTTAATATTAGATTGTTCATTAAGTATTTCGTCATGGAAAACATCACAGATAATCAATGACCTTATGAAAATGTATTGGTAATTTAAAAATCTATAATTAAGTAGATTGTGATTTTTTGTGTTTATGAAACAGGAATTTACAACTATGGGTTGAGTATAGTTTCAATTACTATAGTATGTAATTTTCTTATAAGCTATTTAAATAGTGAATCAATCTCTTTCTCTGAAATTTAATATTACCAATGCATAATATTTAATATAAATCCATAGCTTCCGTTTTGTATTTATTTATTACAAAAACACAATCAAGTACAGATATAATAAATTATAACACACGACTGCTTTCTTCACAAATTTTCAACTGATGAATCCAAATTATATATTTCAAGTTTAACTTCAGTACAATTACCCATTCTTTTAAAAATAAGAATATTAGTTTAGAAGTTTAAAGCACTAAACAATTATCATATCGTATTGGTGTGAAAAACTTTTGTTAGTAATATAACATGACCGTTATAATAAATGAATTTTAATAAAAAATTAGCAATTAAACTCGAGTATACGAGTAAGGAGATATTCCCTTGTTACAATAAAGATCACCGTGAGACAACATGTAATGAATAATAAGACAAAATTGTCACAACCACATTTATTTAAACATTGAGAAACTAGTTTCGGTTGTTACACCATTATCAATCTCAATCAAACTAAAACTAAAGTACAGAGAAGCTTAATATATACTGAACATGGAATGATACTATTGGCTAAGCGGGAAAGAGGCTGACCTTCATCGGACGTTGTGATTGGCTGTCAAATCACGCCCCCTGGTGGGAGGAGTAACAAGCAAAGATACGAATCAAATCAATAACTAAACACTGAACATCAAGAAAGCAACAAAGAAGAAATATACGAAATAAGGCAAGAATTGAATCAAATGAAACTATGTTTCTTCCTTGTTGCTTTCTTGATGTTCACAGTGTTTAGCTATTGATTTGACTCGTATTTTTGCTTGTTACTCCTCCCACCAGGGGGCGTGACTTGACAGCCAATCACAACGTCCGATGAAGGTCAGCCTCTTTCCTGCTTAGCCAATAATATCATTCTATGTTCAGTATATATTAAGCTTCTCTGTACTTTAGTTTTAGTTTGATTGAGATTGATAATGGTGTAACAACCGAAACTAATTTCTCAAAGTTTTAATAAATGTGGTTGTGACAATTTCGTCTTATTATTCATTATGGATTCCTTCCACAATATCACCTTCGCCACTGCAAAGAGAGACAACATGTACCTGAGCTTGGAGCCCAAGGCTCCTGAATAAGAAACATAGGTTGAACGCATAATCATCTTCACATGAATCATTCTAATCATACATCGCGGATCATTCATGTAATACATCTGAACATACATACATGCAAAAATGATTGTATGTTTGATCAATCAAGATCATAAAACCTTATCTTTTTTCGTCTTTGAGTTAATTAAGAAACTTCTTGACACAGGACGTGCCAAATCGGAAGTAACCAAGCAAGTGATGTTCAGTGATGGCATTAGGCCGGGAGGAGACCTCACTGAGTTGGATGGGTCAACGGAAACCAAACTTCCTTTCAGACGGCCTGGACGGATGATGAAGAGAGTCGGCACTCCACCTGGTAAATTGAATTATTCACATACTGTATTTTTAATATTTGAATGTATGTATGCGTATGGTTTATTGGCCATTACATTCAAATATCTTATTACATTTCTTATTCAGGATAATTGAAAGTATATCATTCATTCACGAGCTTTGAGGGCTAGTTGGGCCAATTCGACCGGGAGACCGCGTCCGGTCAGCAGAGTAGATAATACCTCAGAATCCGCTCAAATATCAGAATGACAACCTGCAATTCACATAACACATTATATCACTTTAGTTCTTTAAATTAACGATTCAACTTGAAAAAAAAAATGTTATTTGATTATAAAAACAATAAATTATAAATTTAGAATTGTTGAGAATGACCGAAAAAGAGCGAAAATATTGAATATAGTTGAAAAACTAGAGACCAAAAGTGTTCATGTTTGCTGTACTACGTGACAACATTGTGAACAATCATCAAGATGACAATAATTTACAAAATGAACTTTTGAAGTCATGGGTCGTTACATGGTAACTACTTGACAAACTGGAAAACCTTGTGTTAATGGATTTTGTACGTTATAGGTTGTTTTTATCATTGAAAATTTGTCCCGTTATACAAAACACAAAATATTGTAACAAAGAATAAATTCATTCCAGAATTTAAAATTAAAAAAATCAAGGTATAGCCCAGGCAAATCAAACGTGGTGCACAAAAATTGGTACAGAGCTGGATTTATTTTTAATCATCCACTTTAGGCATCCCAGAAATGATTACATCAAGTTTGCGAAAAATCTGGCTGCTGCAAAACTTTTGGGGGGCTAGAAAACCCCCCAAATTTGACACTTCAGTTTTTCGCCTAAAACTCGAAAACTATCTACCACGTTGTAAACATTTTTCAATTCGAAATTAAAGAATATGAAATTGTATGTCAATTGAGGTATAGCAATATCATCAAATCGGTTCAGTTGTTCATTCACAATCAATTTTCAAAAAACAGGTAGTTTTACCCTCTTTTGTGAAACATGCGTCACCTCCATCTATCGATGCATTTATTTTGTAAATGCTCACTCCAAAGCATAAAAGTTATAGGAAATAAGTTTTAAATCATTGAATTTACTTCCAGATAGTCCTCAGTTTGAAAATTTTGCCAATTTGTTTCTAAGATATGCAAAAAAAAACCTTAACCACTGTATAGTGCTATTAGGAAGATAACCAAGTTTCATAAGTGATATCAGGAAAAGCATTTAGTAGCTCTTTTCTCAACGGATTCTCTTGTATTTTTAGACGCTGGGTCTGAATCTGAACTTTGGAACTCCAAAATGTGGTCAGGGGTTGAAGGGGACCCTTATCCACAACTTTGGACCCCCTCCCCCTTTGAACGGTCAATCGTACCCCATTGAGTGATAGCTCATTCTTCTCAGCTCTTTGAGGCGGTCCAAATTCATATGTAACATGCCTGACCATAACTAACCATTTCACTTGAAAGTATACATAGGTAGGCATACATAGGTTATGCTGTTCTGTATAAGAAAATTAAATTGTTGATATTTTATGTAATAGGAGGACATTCGAGCAGATCTATGCGTAGGCCGATGGATCCAATCACTAACAGCTTCATACCAAGCGACGGCGAGAAGAATCTGCCGCCCACTGTTATCAAAAGTCATGGCGAAACCATCTACACTGAATTCGAGAATTCAGCCATCACTTCCAATCAGCCTGCGCTCAAGTTTGCCATCAATCGCAATCTTTTCGTTCACGTGAAAAGAGTTCTTTGTGAGTTATTTTCTCAATAGATTATTATTCTATAGTTGTATGTTACCTCTGTAATCGTGTAAACCTCTGTAATCGTGTAAACACGATGTTATTTTTCTTCATTGCTAAGGTCAGCCCAGACGTGCAACGTTGCATTGTAGCGTATCTCCGTCTCTTAACCTAACAAGGTTAAGTTTGAATGGACGAATTTTTGTCCAGACTTCACATCCACGATTTTCCAATTTTTGTCCAGAATTTTATTACGTAAATGCTTCACATGAAATCTCATTGTTAATATCCAAAATCTTTCTCAAATACAATCTATTGTGTTGTTAATAATATGCTCTTTAATCAGTCACAATTATATTTTGTAAATTTATGTAAATAAAGTAATTTTATTTTATCTTCTCTTATCTCTCAACATCACTTTTTAACAGCATCGTATCATCGTCTCGCACACCATAATCACAAAGATACGATGCTCCGCGATGGCGTCTTGTTGCAGCACAATTTGTTACAGAGTTACGTTGTGATGCGATTTTGCATGTCTCAACGGCCCTTTGTATTCAATTTATCTAGAAAAAAAATTAAATAACTCACTTCTGCTACATATTTAATTTGTTACGTGCAGTAAACTATTATACACAGTTGACTAGTATCTTGCTTTTGAAAGGTATATTTTCTATACATTACACATGCAACTCATTATTAAAGACCCGACAGGGCCTCATTGAAATCATGCATCCTTCCATCCATCTGCGCTCTAGCGCTTGAAAAGAAGATTCCAGACTCTCGAAACTTGGTATATAGCTTCCTTATAGTCCAAGTGTGTTCGCTATTGATTTTGAAGTTTGGGGGTCGAATACAAAAATAATTATGATGTAAAACAGATTTCCACTATAGACTCTTGAGTTAGTTTTAGCTAGTGAGAATCTAAACATTGGGCAGCTGGTTCGTTTCGAATAAAATAATTGAAGACTTGCGAAGGTTGCTTCTTAGCACAATTATCCACTTTATCTTTAGGGCGCCCGCGCACTAGGCAGCAAAAATTTTGAGCAGCCCATTTAGTCAGCTGGCTTCGGCAGCCAACCTTGAGTCAGTCGTTGCCACAGTCTAGTGTTGTCAAGTTGCGCGATGGATGTGCCAATTTGCTGACACAGCCAGCTGGCTGCCTGTGCAGAGCGACGTGTTCTGGTGGCTGCCGCAGCCAGAGAATCGTAGCGTGGCTGCTTAGGGCGCGGGTTACAATTGAACCGTATTGTTTTATTGGCTGCAGCAACTTGGCTTCCTTAGTGCACGCGTTAACAATTTCAGTTTTGATGTGCTGGAATGTTCTCTTAAATTATTCTAAAATGTCAAATTGAATAAAAAGAGAAAATATTGAGGCATGATGCATTATGATATCTGTTGAACAAGAAGAAGTAGAAACAAAACTCTTGTTCAAGAACTGCCAATGTGCCATTTTGGTGAATTGACGAGAATACGATGTTTATAGAATCCGGATTTATTTTTGGATTTTCACTGGCGGAAAATTCGCTGTGGGTCTTTCACAGTTCAATAATTCATTAAAATAATCTGCAAGTATTTTGCAGTTGTCAAATTGAATGTAGTTTCTTCACTTCTATCCCTGAAATGAAGACTTAGTGGATTGTATATGGTTAAATTTCTTTTAAAGTTAGAAAATCTGTTAATCTTTTGAGTTCGTCAGTTTTTATTAGGGAATTTATGTTGACTGTGACTATGTTGACCTTTTTCTGTTTTGCTTTTAACGTTTTCCCACTGGTCTTCAAGGCATTTGTAGGCGCCCCAGAATCCGTAAGCCTACATATACAACTCGTTTTGGTAGCAGTGGATTGGTTACCACCTGGGTAATTTCTCTTTATTTGTTGTGCCAGCATGCTTTGTTTGGTGAAAATTTACGGGTCCTCGCTTATTGAAGGAGTTCTCATACAACTATGGTTGTAAGTTCACCGAGGATTCAGTTTAATTCTCCAAAACCAGGTCTCCTTCCAGACTTGGATACCTGGAGGCGCTTCCAACTTTCATTGTAAAGATGTCAGTTTTGAGAAAACTTTCAAACTTGAAGAAACAGTTGCGTCTAAAGGTCTAAACAGATTTTTATTGTTCTCAATTTTTATTAAGGAATCCTCCTTAATTGTCTTATTCATTTTAGTTGATAAGCCCTTCAAAAATAGAGAATATCTGATTCAATTCAAGGTTATATGATTGAACATTGGCCGATTATGCTCAAATATGATTGTCTTATTCATCCTTGATTTTTTCTTATTTGATATGTTGTGTATATTACGAATACGTATTATGAAACTTGAAATAATGAAAATGTTCTTTCAATAAGCTTTTCTTTCTTTTTCAGTGGAGTGTTGTGTAAATAGAGACTGCTGGTGTATCACTAGCGAAGGATTGGCGTGCGTTGGCCAAGATGAGATAATTCTAGTCTTAGAGTGCCTGCCTGATGAGACGATTCCTCCAAAAGACGTATTTCTACTTATAAACAGTCTTTTCGAAGATGCATCTAAAGGTTAGTCGAAATTTCTCTAATTATTTAACGAAAATTTGGAAAATTCGTTTATAGCCTATTTCAGAGATGGGCAAACTTTCCAAGCAGAGGGCCAGTTGAAATGAGAAATTATGTGAGCGGGCCAGAAAAAAAATTGATCAATTATCATTAAACTCGTTTGTTTACATTTCAGTCATCAATTTTAATTTTTTACCTCAATGATGATTATCCTCATTCTTGAAAATATAGTAGGTACTCTTGTTTAGCTCACGAAAAGAGGCAATGATCCAACTGAGATCAGTTTTTCAGCAATGTAATTCTTAAACTCATTCTTATCAAAGTGGAGGGGGGTTGTTTTGGGGGTACTCCCCCAGGAAATGCTTGGAAAATTGACACTATATGAATTTACTCATTTTGACGTAGATTGGAATTTTAAATCTCACCCAAAGTGGATGAAATTAATTAATTGCTCATATTATATTGAATGTCTCACTAATAATCATGATAGTTATTTCAATAGATACATTTTTATATTTAGTTTGAAAACAAACCAATAAGATTGTTTTCGTTGTTTTGACTTTCACTGACGTCTGGTATTTTTTTTACTAAAAAATTTAAAAGCTTAATTACTTCCTTTTTTTTCTGGATAAGAATAATTCCACAATTCCATTCAGACCAAACAATCAAGTTGAACATTTTTTTATAAAAATAATAATGCTTATAATTTTCAATGTGAGGGCTTTTTCGTATTGAATGATCAATAATGAAACTAGTTTATGTTTGTAATTTTTGACCAATTTCAAGCATGTATTGGTTTCAACATATGACAACTTATCCACTGACAGCAGTGAACAGAGGCGCGAAACTTGTTATGACAACTATGACTCCGTCATCATAATTCAACAGCGAAAATTCAATTCAAATAAAATTTGAGTCCTTCTCCCTGTCGATTTTCCGTTGTATGCTGTACCTACCCCAATCCATTAATAACACATTTTAAACTCTCAACGCAAACACAGAAGCGATAATATATTTTCAATTCAGCAACGCAAAACGTATATCTCGCATTATATTATATATATTTTTTAATATATACATACGAGATTTTAGTGTGTACTCAAAAGCATGTTGCGGGCCGGATTAAACCAGCTCGCGGGCCGCACTTTGCCCATCACTGGCCTATGTGCTTTGAAATAGTACTTTTTTCCATGTTGCTTGTAAATCTGTTTTATGAGAGAAAGATTGAGATGGATGTCCAAATTTTGGAAGTTATCAGTACATATCATTTTGGATAAGTACATATCCATTCTGTGAACGGAAAAATATGGATTCAAGCGTCAATAAACCATTGCTTTTATTACTTGGAACTTGAATCTCAGCTTTTGTGCTTTAATTATTATTAATAATTTTTACTTCTTCAATTTTGATAAGTGTTTTTAGGGTAATGTAACTCTTATTCTAGGAAATACGGTGTCAGAGCTCTCATTCTCTCCAGCTTTCTCAAACAACCTGCTGGGCTCAAAAGATCATGGTGGCTTTCTTTACATTAGGCCGACTTACCAATGTACGGCTCAACTAATTCTACCGAATCCTCCTTACCTGGTTGCCTTACTCATCCACAGGTAATATGAAAATCTATTACACTATTTTATGCTCTAATATTATCTAAAAAAAATGGTAAATTGTTGAAAATTTGTTCATAATATTAATAAATTGAAATTGTTGTTACGTTAAAGATTTATTTTGTATTGTGAACATTCTCATCCATTCAACTCTTGCAGCTAGGCCTTTATTTATTAAGTCGATTTCTATTAAATAGCCTACTGCTACTACTTAGTGTAAGTTGCTTGTGAGAAAATTTTTATCGATTTAATAACCATTGTTTTTTGTTTTGGCTCAAATTCTAGACTAGTAGAACTAGTGCCAGCCGAAGTTAGTTCACTCAGTCGTAAATCTTCTCAGTCGTAAGTCAATCTCATATTATAAAAATATGAATTGTGTAGAAAAATATTGAATATGGACTATTCTAGGATTGTGTGAATTCCTATAAACGTCTATTGATTTTATCTCTTCTGTGGTTTACATCCTTACTTGAAATGCTTTATTATCGATGTTGATGATTATAATCACAAACTTGTTCTGTTTTAAATGCAATATTATCATCAATTCTATTAATTTCTTCTTCGTTTTCCACATTTTTTAGAACTTTTTTACTGATTTTCATTGTTTTAAATTAATTTTTTAATGGCGTAATTTTATTATTCACAAATCAGAATCTCTAGACTCTACAATAAACTGTACAACCTTAATCAGTAACTTTATCTATTCAAATTTGGTACCTCTTGCTCACAAAGTTGAGCTAGTTCCGATTTTGGCATTCGCTGGAGAAGATAGATATCTGACCGATTTTTAGTAAGGTAAATTTCCAAGAGAGCAATTTAAACTCCATGGTATACAGAGTACTATAATTTGTGAGGTGTTGATTATAGGTGGGAAACACCATGGGCAAGACTATTTCCAATTCGACTTGAGCTGAGACTTGGGGCGGAGTTCCGTTACTACCCGTGTCCTTTCGTGTCGGTAAGGCATAGGCCTTCCCTCTACACAGATATCGGACATACCATCATCAGTATATTGGCGGTCAGTACTTTCAAATTTTGTTATTAAACATGATTCAATAGAAGTTTATTCTGAAGTGATGTATTTAATGGAAAATATGATAAATGAGACTGTTGTGAAACATGGGGCTATATTCATAGTGTTCTTTGTTTGCTGTCCATTAGAGAAATAAAGAATGCACAGTCTAAAAATATCCGTAGTCCATACATTCAATAGTTTCATGTAATTTGCAACAATCCTTATTTTCATGTCAAGATTATTAGTATGTTAATTATCATTTTTAATCCTTTTCAACTGTCATCATTATAATGCAGGTTTTTTCTATGCGCAATAGAAGTGGAATGTTGCATATCATTTTTTTCGGAGGATGAAGCCCACATAGGTCTGAGACCTGTGCGTGGGTAATGAGTTGGATGATGATGAAGATTGATGAGTTGAACCTACAGTTTTAGGTGGGTTCATATAACGAGTCATACTAGGGCCTTAGTAATGCCAAGAGCAATTTATAAGGCCAGGATGGAGGGAAGAAGGCGACAGGGGCGGCCACGCAACAGATGGAGTGATGAAGTGGAGGAGGATCTCAGGAGGATGGGAGTTACAGCGTGGAGGCGAAGGGCTTGTGACCGGACCGTGTGGAGGGCTCTCGTGCGAGAGGCTAAAGCTCACATCGAGCTGTGATGCCAGAAGAAGAAGACGAGGGCCTTAGTTCATACGAGTTCCTCAGTAGTTGGAAATGGCTGACTTTCAAGCCATTTCTTGTACAATAAATTTTTTTATTACCAAATCTTAAAATATTTACAAACGAAGAGGCATGCTGACGTTTGGAACTGTTCTGCTCCATGGCAACACCCGCTCTCTCAATGCCAGTGTAATCCAGCTTATTTAACAATTTTAATGGAAACCTTACTGTCCCGACTAGCACCCAGCGACTCCCATCTTTCTCCTGAACTGAAGAAAAGCTAGCTTGGAGGTCAGCACATTCCCACTACTGAGGCGGCAACATGTTATGAAGAGAGTACAGTATTAAAAAGCGTGTCCATAGGTAAGACAAATTCCTAAATTTTCAAGGGGATTACGTTGAGAAGTAAACATAAGAGTACGTAAAATTCGTTAATAACATTTTTTTCAATGTATCCACAAACTTCATCTTGATAATCTTTTACAGGATTTCCGTCTATACAATTACACATTACCTATAGTTAGAGGACTAGTCGTGCATATGGAAGACAGGCAAACTACTATATTAATACCTCGCAACAGATATGATCAGGTATGTTACAAACGTCGTTAATATTACTATTTCTTATTATTAACTAAAATATCAATCATTTTTATAATTAATTCATGGTTACCTATTACTTAACTGTTCTGAATTAATGGCTCGTTTACTTGTTTACGTCTTCTGCACTTTATGGCCAAGCTGCTGTTAGATAATTGTACCATAGATACAATTTTTTCTTTGATTTTCCTACGTCATTTGAGTTGTTGGTTTGGATACAAAGCTATTTTTATATGGCTTCATATCATATTAAAAATTATAATGAATAGATGTTAGCATTTGATTGACAACTAACAGTTGATTGAAATTAATAATATTTAAACTTACCTTACAGTATTCAGTTTCGAGATGTGGGCTTTACCAATCTATTGAAGATTATAATAAAGAATGACGATTATGTTATGAAGACGAGTTGTTACACAGTCACTGTTCACGAATTTCTCAGCTTAGAACTAGATTCTAATTTCAAGATATCAATTTATAATCGGTTTTTGAGAAGATCGATTTGTATTTCATCATTTGATTCATGTAAAATAGATTTTTTGAGGGAAATAATTCATCATCTAAGAACACAGTACGCCAATTATTTATGTTTTTGTCTGGTGCACCACGCAGGTTGTGAGGGCACTGAACAATTCTAATGACAGTGTACTGCCGTTTGGTGCTAACTTCAGTTTGGCTGCCGACTCCCATCTTGTCTGTATGCAGTCAATGGAGGACGAAAATACTTACCACACACAAGCAATCAACATACAAAACAAACCACGAAAAGGTGAATCACTAATATTAATTATCAGTACTAGCAGTTCTTTGAACAGTAGACTTCTCTCGCCCAGCACTCCTCACTCAAAAGGGGATATTTTCGAAAAATTTTCAAGAGCATTTCTGACTATTTTCATTGCTTAATGTTCCATTGCTGATAGAAATATCAAAAATAAATATTTGAAAAGACCAAAATTTTTGACGCCCCTAGAAATTGCCCATTAAAGGGTTACTATACATTTTTAGCAGCTCTTAATATCAACCTCCAATCATAAAAAGCAAAAATTATCCATTACCAGTAAAGTTCAAAACTTGCTCATCCCTCCTATATGCTATATGTTTGGTCTTTCTTGCTTCAAATGTTTCTGGCCAGGATCTTCTTTCTGTTTCCTCCAGAACTGGCCTCTCCCCTCCAGACCAGAAATCACTGAAGTCTTCCACAGCACACCCTCCTTGGAATTTTCTCCATCGGACTCTTTTGAGAGAGCATCCACATTCCTATCACTGATTCCTGGTTGATGGATCTGTACCCTTCCTCCTGATCTGCATTTTCTTCTCACAAGTGAAATTAAGATTTCCGCCCCTAGCTTCAAACGGGATTATTTTTACAAATTTTTCAAATGGAAGTCTCCAGAGTTGTCATGCTATACCTCTTGAGAAGAATTTCCCCAATTATCAATATTTAGGTTTGTTAAATTCTGTTCACCCCCCCCCCCCCCCCTAATATTTAGAGTAGTCGAGAAATTTAGTGTCAACCTTCCTACACTCTTATCTTCCACCTTCAGTCGAAAAAAACAGAAATTATGTAGAAAATGTTGTTTTTTTTTTAAATAGATATACTAATTACATACAAGTTATAAATTATTTATGGTAAATCTTTATATCAGGCAAGTGTATCCTAGTGTATCATTAGTGTATAGAATCCTGTATAAAGACGTCTGTTTAAAGAAGGTGCTGGTACGAGAAGTTTTGTCAATTTGTGCATTGACATCTGTCAGCACAGCAATTTTTCAGAAATGCCTAATTTGGTGGCGTTAACTATAGGTTAGGTTTAGGCTAATCCAATTCACGACATTGCACAGCTGGTGCACTTTGAATACAACAAAAATTTTATATGAATCATATTGTGACGTTTGCTGTTCAGCTAAATTATTCCCTTTTATTTGTACAGTGCAAGAGTGGTCGTTTTTATTTTTGATTGTGTTGAAAAATGTTCTTGAATTTTAAATCGCCAAAATAAAAAAAGGATAAAATATTTATTAAATCTGTGAATAAAGAAGAATAAGAACTGCTGCTGTTCATTTTTTGTCAATCGGGAAGCATCATAAAAACCATGGAAGTTGAATGATGTATAGGCCTATCAGCACAACCAATAATAATAATTTCATGTAAATTCGTGGGGTCCTTGAATGCTTCGTTGTATTGAATTATTTTCCTTTTACCGAATGAAAACATGCTTGTTATAATATATTCTGTAATTTATTATTATACAAGTGTATTAACACTTGTAACAACCTATGCATGACATAAAATTATAACATTAACAAAATTTTGATGAGGTCTTATGTATCCTACAATCCTGCACACAAGTTGAAAACAAACAAGAGGCTTTCAACCCAAAGCTGCTTTTATTGCTAAATTTCAACTGAGTACACATAGTTATTGGTCATTTAAATGCATTATATGTGTATGCTTCTCATTATAGAATCTCTCTTTTGGAAACTAAATAACAAGCATAGGTGACAGATGGACTATTGCTTCTATTCACACTACCTGTTCATGGCTTGTCAACTTAACTTGTTACTGGTCTGGTCCATAACAGTTTTTTTTTTTAGTTTTTAGAGGATGAAGCCCACATAGGTCTGAGACCAGTGTGAGGGTAATGAGTTGGATGATTGTTATTGAAGTACTAGAGTTTTAGGTGGGTTCCGAACCACCGGGAAGTGATTTTACAGCAGAGAACAGTGTTTACAAACTAATAGCATTCACTTGTACTCACTCGCTTTATAATGTTATTTGTTGAGAGTTTGAAGCTTGTAAAGGAAGCTTTGAAAGACGTACAAATAGTTCTAGTTTTTGCATGAAGAAGCGCATCGAAACACAACAATTCTAGCTATATCTCATGGAAGTTTAATACTTTAAGCCTTCTCAACTTACATTCAATTTCATTGATTATGATGGGATGATTTATCATTAACTCTCCCCAACATTTTGCTGGTTTTCTTGCTATCGATTGTTGTGGAAATAAATTTTATTCTGTTTTCAGTGACTGGTGCTAGTTTTGTGGTGTTCAACGGTTCACTGAAGACAAGTGGTGTGGCTGGAAAGTCGAGCATAGTCGAAGATGGCCTCATGGTGCAGGTGTCCAGTGAAACTATGACTGCCCTCAGAAATTCCTTGAGAGATATGCACGATTATACTATCACTTGCGGTCCTCATGGCGAGGAGACAGTGCTGCTAAAATGGACTGTTGATGACACCAACTTCAATATTGGGTAATTCAATAATTTTGTTATAAATAATTGATTAACATTAAGTTTCACAATACTGTATCTCTATCATATTTATTCATTTTTTGTAATTAGATCATTGTTAGTAGTACAGGAGTTCAATGTACATTATTGCCAGCCACTAGTATAATTGAAATAGCATATAAATTATGAATACAATTATTTACATCCAGTCTTGAGATTTTATCAAATTGAACAATTCGATAATCAGGTTCTCTACTTCACTGTCAAAATAGTATAGCGAAATATAAAATCATGTACTGTTACTGTCTACAGTAGATGCAACATTAACTGCTTATTGTTTTTATACATACTACTCACTGTTCCTTTCACACACAGAAAATTGGAAAATGTGTAAATATGTTTTGCCATTCAAATTGGCCTAAAAACTTTATTGAAATGAACATGGTCATTAGTCATGTCAAAGTTTCGCTTTTTTACCATCATAAATGACAACACTTCTGGGTCGAAATGATCAATGACCTAGTAATTTGAGATTAGTCCACCAATGGTAATTTAGGCGTCGACCTCGATAAGATGACAGAGCGGCGCCGCTTGCCTCCTACATTGTTATATCAACATTATATTTCCCTGCTGCTTGCTGCTTACCGATCGCCGCTCCTGTCTTGGCTGAGGCCTCATGATAAATTGTATATTTTCTCAATGAATTTTTTATGGTGAAAAATTATACTGTGTTATGATGAAAATGATAATAAATTTGCGTTTTTTTCATACAGTCTGTTTATTTTCCTCTATAAACGTTATTTTTATATTTCAGTGTTAAAAGCATGATAGATGGACGTCCTCTGGATGGTGTGCCTTCAATGAGAGTCCATAGTGGAATTGATTTCTCGGGTAATCTAAGGATTATCAGGTGGACTGAGGTCTTCATACTTCAAGTGAGTTTCATTAACATAAATTCAAATCAAATTTATTCCTTTCCTTAAAATAATATACAGCATATTCAATTCTGACAATGTAAAAAAATACAAAATACAAATAAAAAAGAAATAAAATCTACAAATAAGAGTATGCTGAGATTGTACATGAATATACAGTATTATGCTATTATTAAATTATTGTATATGTTACGTATGTTAGATTTATTAGCAATTAGGTGATGTTAGCAAATTTTACAAATGTTTCTCTTGGCAGAAACATCCACCAGTTTACATAACTGTGTGCAAACAGTGGATAAAATTTGTTATCTAATTACTGGACTTTTAAAATGTTTGAATGTTGAGTATTTGTATCAATTTTTAATGGTGTGAAATTGTGTGTGTTGTCAGAGTGAGGAGAACAGTGGCAAAGCAGCTGGCGATCCAGTGGACATTAGCCGGCTATCGGAGTCTCTGGCACAGGCCACCTGTCTGGCGCTGGTTCCCTTTCTCGACCTGCTAGCAGCCGCCAATATCAACGCAGTTGCAGTGCGAGCCAACATTCATCCCGATAATGTGAGTAAAACCCGCAACCCGCTAAATATCATGAAAAATAATTAACAGATGTAAAATAACTGAACATTTAAAAAAACATTCATTTTTTCAGTGTTGTTTTTCATCATGGGTTACCAAAACCGGTGAGTTCTGTTTGTGCTTTAAAGCAGAACTTAAAGCTACTGTACTGAGCTAAATTGTTAGTTGTCGATACTATCAGGTCGTACCCAATTCATTTAAATCTGGATATCTAGAACGTGATACAACCTATTTACAAATTAAATTTAAGTAATTTCTTTGGGGTTTACTTCTTCCCCTTTTTTATCCCATTCTTCTTCTACTACTCTTTTCCTTCTCAATTTCATTCTCTTTTTTATTTCACTTGTTTTCCTATTCTATCTTTCCTCGCTCATTTTTCTTTGTTTTCTTATTCATTTTTCTCCTCATTCTTTAGCCCCTCCTTGATTTTCTCCTCATTCCTCATCCTCTTCTCCAATCCCTTATCCTCCCGCTTTCGAGTTTCGTGTACAGAGCACAGCATGTGGACGTTTACATATTATTATTATTTATTATTCGTGATAGTTCAGGCAAGGATAGAATAAATTATATTTACTCTGCAAAAACCAACCATGAGCTTGAAAGAAAATTAAAATCGGATCTCAAACACCTTCGCTTATAGATGGTGGTTCTGTGAAAATAAATTAGTCATCAACGCGGATAAATCTAATATTTTAAAATTTAACCGGCAAAACTCCGATCCGGATTTTGAAAATATTTATTTTCATACATTAGAATGTAGTCAGAAGGTAGATAATGCATGTAACTGTGAGATAATAAAGCAAACCCGTACGGTCAAGTATCTGGGCGTTGTATTGGATGATAGGCTTACTTGGTCAGATCATGTACAAAAGATAAAGAATGAGCTATTTGTGTACATCAGGAAATTTTATTTCCACAAACAGTTATGTCCAAAGGAGGTGTTGTTACAGCTATATCATGCACTTATTGGTTCTAGAATAAACTATGGATTGATATGTTATGGAAGTGCGTACAATGTTCATATTAAACCTGTGGTTGCTGGCCAGAAACATATAATCAAAATAATTTGTAATAAGCCTAAACAATTCAGTTCAATGACGCTTTTCAGAGAATTATCAATACTGCCAAGTTAGACACTCCTTCCTATACAAATCAATTCTGGATCTAACTGAAAATAATCAGATGAAGAGAAAAATAAACCTTAGAAATTCACTAGACATTAACCTACCAAAACCTAGATTAGAGCATTCCAGGCGCCACTTCAAATACATAGCGATAAAACTGTACAATTCAATTCCACTAACAGCAAGAGTAATAACGTCACGTCAGTCATTTAGGAGAAATATTAAAAAAGTCATCTTACAAATAGATAACGCAAATGACTTTTTTTCTAAATTAATTTTAAAATACATTAAGTATAAGGTACCCTACAAATAGATGAAACGAGTGACTTCATTTTTTTTCTAAATCAATGTAAAAGTTAGAATTACTTTCAATTTGTAAAAGACTGGTTAACAGCACTTGAGTATTTCGTTAAAAACGATAGCCAAATTTTAATAAACACAACTAATAAGGAAAAAAGCAGCCACCACTCCAGAGATATATCTAGTTTTTTTGTGTGAAAGAGTACGAGTGGACGTGTGAGTGTGTGAATTTGTGTGTGAGGATTCAGTAAGCTATTATGATTTAGTATGTATTTAAGTGTTCTCACATAGGTTTTCATATACACAGGGAAACACATATTTTAAGATAAGTTGATTTTGTTTTATTTTGTAATTGATTTGATTTTTTTTAAATAAATTTGATTTGATGGAAAAAAATTAAAGAAATAATATGTTTTGTGATTTTAGGTGGGATACGAAGCCGGAAGCAACGGTGAAAGACTGCCTCCAATCTACATGAAGACCTTGGACGACGAACTGGTGGCAGTGGTGCACGAAGCAGCGGTTGCCGCTCAAGACTCGCCCGCCATCTTAGAGCTGGTCTTCCGTGTCATGGAATCGTGATTTGTTGTCCACTGCTGAGCAAACAGCTCTGTGATTTTTGCAATGTCTCTATCAAGGGTGAATAATTAGTTATTAGTGATTAGGTGTATTGTTCCTCACCAAATTGAAAATCGAACTTGAAAATTTAGCATACAAATTAATTTAAAGCTAATGAAATTAGCTGATATCATTCTATTTATTGTAGTGCGAATTTTGCTCTCACTTACACGGCCATTCTTATAGCTGTCTAATTTTAGTTGCACCAGCATAGCCTATTCGTTTCTCCTAACTCCTAACTTTATGACTTAGATCTTCATTAAATAGATCTTGACATGATTCTATCAAAGTATTTACAATTTTTTCTACTCTTCTGGTTATCATATTACTTTGATTTAGCAGAGTAGCATATGACCTGCTCTTTTTATTCCTTAGAATTTTATTCAACTTATATACTTGTTCTCGTCTCACTTTTTTGTATTTTTACAATTTTTTATTGTTTATATGTCGACAAATATTTTCTAGGTAGATATGGGGAGTCCGGTCTCACGAATAAGTCAAATTATCTCTAGACAAACTGCTAAACTTGAATAAGTAACAACCAAACTTACTATATATCTATCTCTCTATCTCTAACCATAACATATTCTTTTGCATATTCAGCTAACAAAATCACATAACTCACACTGCATATTAAATTGATTCCATACAATTTTAATTGATCAACCACTGGTTTCAAGTATCTTGATTGACTAAAAGTATTTTTTCAATCAATCAATTACTGGTAGATTGGCACTGGTTTCAATTATTCAAGAATAGTAAATTTTACCAAAGAATGTAAATTTTAACCAACTTTGCATTGAAATCAGAAAGGTTCTGGTATCGTTTTGCGTTTGATAATAATGAATCAGTTAATTTATTTTCAGTAATGCCATTTCATTCATTTTAATGCAAATTATTGAAACACAATTCTCATGTTAGTTGAATTCATCACTATTCAGATAGCTGAAAAACATTGAACAGCAGAATAACTAATCCTTATCGAAAAAGTATATTATAATTATGACAAATTGAAAATTACATTCACATCTAAGTAAGTTGATATTTATTGGATAAATCCCTAAAATATATTTGAACCACTGAAGCAGCTGTAGAAAATGAATAGGCTCCTAGATTATTCTTGTATGAACTTGCCAGAAATATTACATTCATTAAATAATTATGAATACTAGAATTTAATCAATTACTTCAAACTTGCCATGCTTCAAATGTGGTATCGAACTTATCTTGACAACGATGCTAAAGAGAGCTGGGGCAACCTTATGGTTTCATTATTAATGCTAGTTTCAATTTAGGTTACATAATTAATTCTACTTTCATGTAAATTACCATATTAACAACCTTGCAATATTGTATTTGAACTTGTTGGTCAAACAATAGTGAGTATTGTTAATGAGTACCCAACAATATACAATGCTTTAATTTGCATCTTCGTTTCAAGTAACGTTTATAATAATCCATAAAACAAAAAACAAAAAATGTACAATGTAACTACCATTCAAACCTTGGTAATTTTATTTAGTTATTAATACCACATTTATTCATTTTCATGTGAAAATCAAATATGGCCTTCCGGAAAGGTAATCACATTTGCTGTGCAACTAAACAACGGTTCAAGTAATTTTCATAGACTATTCTTAGTTGAGGACTACACTTGATTGATAACAATGAACTTACTTCATAATTCAAATAGAGCACCCTTTGTAGATAAAAAATAAATTATATGTTCAATATTATAATATCTTAAAGATAAAAATAATTGATTTATTGATGGTAGTAAATTTATATAATTGTATTAAAAATATATATCAATAACATATTATGTAAATATTATGTGATTCAATTTGTTATTAATGTTAGTAACTCAGTATTTTAAGATATTGTTATTGTTTTTGTAAATTTTATTTCAACTTTATCTTCGCTTATTTTATTTTAAATTGAGTCAATTCTAATTTCTATTGGAATAATCAAATCATAATACCAAAAAATATACTCTAATATCGAATCTAGCTTACAAACTTTCCAATAAATTATTATTACTATTGGGGCATTACCTCTTCAATATCTATTGAAACAGAAACTTTAGAAAACGTTCTATAATCTGTTTGATAAACAATAACTATTTATTGTTATGAAATAATTGGTGGTAATGAATCTCTTAAAATGGTAATTATCTCTGCAAATATCAGTTTCTGAATCAACTTTAAGATTAGTACTATGGTTGGAAATGTGAATTGTTTCAAAATGAATGAGTTGAGGTTTCTAGACAACATATCAAAGGATTGAGTGTACTGTGCTCACAGTATTTACATTCTCCAAAAATCTTACAAACAAATTTATCGCGGAAATGGCCTCAGTTATTTTAGTAGCTGTGTGTTGTGCGTTCCAGGTGAATTAGAATATTATCTTATTGAACTAAGAATGAAAAATGTCCTCTAAATAAAAAAAAATCATACAGTTTTTCTTCTTTTTTTTAAAGGATTAAGCTCACAGGTCTCAGACCTGTGCGTGGGTAATGAGTTGAATGATGAATTGGACCTACAGTTTAAGGTGGGTTTCGAACCACCGGAAAGTGAATTATGTTGGAAACGCACTTAAACTATCAAATCATTTTTCAACTTGCACTTTATCAAGAGCTAACGCATTTTTTTAAAACATGTGTTAGTATGATTCTTGATTCATCCGTGCTGCTCAACTGTAAACTCTGAATTAATTTCTGTCCCATCATCATCAAACTTATACGACTATTATTATTTATCATGATATTTGTATTTTACTTTTTGTGTCATGTAAAAATGTAGATAATAATAAATAGCTCTTGGGAGATATTTGTATGGGATAGAAGAAAAGTTGAGCGTTTCTATTTTTTTGTACAATTCAAAGTATGGTAATGAAGCTAAGTAGAGTTAATCACAAGACACGAGTGTTGCCTAATCAATATAATTTACAATAATCATTTATTCTTTCACATTATTAATCTGTACAATATTGGGTTCATTATTTTATGTATAGAGTGGATACAGTAAAAAGCCTGTTCGCAAATTCAGTGTTGATATATTGTGATGCGTTGATGGACATTAGATGATTTGAAACTGAATTTAATAATAAACTTATTTTCGAAATAGTCGTACTTTAAATATTCAAGTCAGATCCCGTAATCTATTCACAAAGGTTTTTCTAAATTCGCAACAAGCTCAACCGGGATTGTACCATGATACCAAAATCAATGCACCATTGATTGAGGGATTTTAACATGGTTCTTCTACGCAATAACACCAGAGTACTGAACTTGTTGAACCTCTTGTTCTCCCCAGGTGTTTCAGATCATCAATGCACGTTCGTCGTGTACGCTTCCGACAGACAAAGTGACACACTGTTTAATACATACTCTATAGTAATATAGGTATAGTGCACATACTCAAGTGTGATGTACTGTGTCGTGGGACTACACTAGGACTCGTTCAGGTTCTCAGGTTAGATTCCCGATCTAGGCTTGGCATTTTCGTATAATTTACCTCAAAGCACACATCGCAGGCTCTTTTATGCATCACCAGCAAAAAAATCTTTGGATAGCGTTGGGTGATGAATTTTTATCGTTCTACTGTTCCAAAATTAGGATGCAATATTTATTGAATTTACAAAATGTATTGGTATGATTTTTTTAAAGATAAAAATGCTTTTCAGAGGTCAAAAATATCATTCTTCTTGTGCTTCTTGATTATGCGATAAAGCTTTTAATAAGTTGAAATACGAAAAAGCTGCCTGTAAGCACTGAAACATAAATTTGAATCATAAATTTGCAGTAATCATACTACAGTAAATCAAACTAAGATAACATCAAAGTAAAAAATCACATGAATATTATTAACTACGGTTTCTGCAACGTTTTTATTAAAATCAAACATGGCGTGATTTTAAAACTATGTAGGCTAGTTCTTCTTAAATCTGATGGTTGGATTCCATAGCGCTTCAATGAAGCTGATTTCTAATATGTCTATCTAAATTAGGAAACAAGCTTCAAAGTACAAATATTGCAACCATGAATGGAAAACCATATCATTCAATCTACATGACTACACTAATAATACAGCAATTATTTAATAAATGGACCACCTCCCATATTGCAAACTTGTATTGTAATCATATGAGACAAATATTTCATTATTAACTATGAAAATCTACAGAAAATTATGAACAATAAAAAAAAAATTACCGCTATATATGATGCAAGAGTCACAGGAATGATTTTTCCGGCCATAATAACAAACGGTTGCTTTGTTCTATATTGTATAATTGAGGTGGAACTTTTGAATTGAGCAGTGGTTTTATACCATTTTGAAAAATATATGGAATGGTGTAGTTTGGAGGTCTGAAACAAATATTAATGAAATTAAGTTTTAAATATAAATTACTGAAACAGTGCATTATACGTTTGCAATAAATGTAGTCTGTAGTGTATTGGTTAGAGCGACTTCCATTCCGATGGTCTGGGGATCAATTCCTGATCCAGCTTCTGGTTTATTTTTTATCATCAACCTTATCATTTTTCATACACAAATCTGGCTCATGTGGGCATTATCATCGTAAAAATCACTATTTCAGCAACTGTCCACAAATAGGACAATAGTGATTTGTGCATCTTGGGACTAAAGTGCAACTTTTTCTCCCTGAGGGAAACTGTTGTCGCCCGATTTCCCTGAGGGAGAAAATGTACTTTAGTCCCGTGATGCACACAAAATTTTTCCTCCACCTACACAATAACAATTTATAATTTCTGTGCAGACGTTCAGTTGTCTGTCATAGATGAACGCTCTCGTAGAGATGACGTTCGACCTCACAATCGAAATACAGCTACTTCTTTTCCTAGATCGAAATACAACTCTTTTAAATTTTCCTCGAACATGTACGACAATTCGACAGTGTTACAATATTCCTTTCTCTTCAATTGCGGCGTTGTCGGACTTCTTCCCATGTTATTCTTATGGGTTTACTTTTAGTCCCTAGGAAGAAAAACTAAGTAGGTTAGTCCCATGGGGTATAAAGTAGTATTTTAGTATTCGATTCCACAGAGTAAAATGCGACTTTAGATAGTAGGTGAAGGAAAAGTTCTTTAGTTACAACCAAAACTTCACATAAAACTATAAAAAAAAACAATGAGGTAATCTATGAATGAGATATTTCTAATATTTTCAGAGACTAGCCTAGTAATTATGTTGATAATTTGTTAATAGCAATAACGAAAGGATGCAGTGGCATATTCTCAAGGCTAGCTAGGCTAGCTGTGAAGCCTAACTAAGTTTTAAGAAATAAATATTTTTTCAGATATATATTTAAGAAGGTAAAAAGTGTTGAAAAACAGTAGTGGCGTTAAGTTTAACATCAAATCAAGCGCGCACGATGAGGCGCGACGAGGCCAAATACGCAAAGCTAGCTCGTTCACAGCGCTAGCCCAGCGGCCCATATCGGCAATGTTATTCTCGATGATGGAGTGTGGTGGGGTGGGGATGGGTTGGTTTTTCATTGCAGTGAACTGGACTCTGAGCTATCGCTCTGAGAGAGCAAGCCCTCGCCCGAACAGTGGCGAACACGGCCGGCTGTAGCCGAAGCGAGTTGATGGGTCAAGTCAGCGTTCATGTTATTGTTTGAAGTTATATGTTTCGATTTGGTCAATCTGTCGGCAGTTCGTTGTTTTTATAACTTTGTTTATATTTTTTTAAGTTCTTTAATTTTCATAAGATTGTTGTATGGTTGATTTGTTAAGTGTTTTCGGTTAATTTAATTGAACGTTGCATCTGTGTTGTTCTGGGCTTTAAACGCAACATAATTTTTTTTTTAATTGAAGGGTAATTTTTGGAAGGGAGGGGGGTTTAATTTCGAGGAGAGCTAGCCTAAGGTATGTTTTGAGACTACGTCCCTGAAAGGATGTATATTCCATCTTTATGGTAGTAATTAACAAACTTTGTTTTTGCTCTACCTACTTGTTGAGGTCTGAGAAGACCCATATACCACAAATCCATATATCACATGGTCAATTTAAACATCCCATTGCAAAGCGTGGGTGAACGACTATTATAAGTAATACAATATAGAAATTCTAAACCTGGCCCAAACATCCTATCATAATTATGCTTCTTTTATACCATTCAGTGTGAAAGTGTTCTATTATTTGAGCAATTATAGCTAAATTACAATGCAGCCAACAGAGCCAAATAAAAATTTCAAATTCCAAGATCATCTGAGCTTGAAATATAGTACCATATACACATTAGGCCTACTTAAATAATTTGTTATAAATTGAATAAATCATATTACTATATGGTATGGTTTGGAGAGTAATTTAGCTTTTAATACTAGTGACTAGTATTAGCCTTTAATATCAAGAAGACAGGAAAAATATGTCAATCCAATTGGTGTAGAAGATGGCGGCTCTAACATAACCTAACCTAGTAATTAGAACTAGAATACCTATGTTGGCAACTAATACCTAAGTTTGTTCACCAATAAACTTGACATCTTTTTCCAGTATTTTGGTAAAATCTTAATATCAAGCTTGTTTCAGGCTATGGCAGGTTGAGTTATAACAAGATGGTGCATGTGCTTGAATCATGGAACTATAGGTGGCGCACCACAATAATGGCCTTTGTACATTTTATACTAGGTATCTGTTCCACCAATCAAGATATGATACAGATCATATGAATGCTAGCATGTTTATAGGTATAGAATGTAACTTGGTATAAAAGTGGAATGGACAATGAACAATCATTATAATAGGACGTTTGTGCGACCAGGGGTAAGGCTGGTATCACTATGTAATATAGTGTTGCCAATTAGCCCTTGAAACATTTGACTTCAGTAAATATAACATTGAATGGATAGACCTATTTGTGATTTATCCACCTTATTAACAAGCTGTTGTCCATAGAAGAAGTATACAAACTCATGGAAAAGCAGAGCACAAAGCATGCAAATATTCGATTCCACAGAGTAAAATGCGACTTTAGATAGTAGGTGAAGGAAAAGTTCTTTAGTTACAACCAAAACTTCACATAAAACTATAAAAAAAAACAATGAGGTAATCTATGAATGAGATATTTCTAATATTTTCAGAGACTAGCCTAGTAATTATGTTGATAATTTGTTAATAGCAATAACGAAAGGATGCAGTGGCATATTCTCAAGGCTAGCTAGGCTAGCTGCGAAGCCTAACTAAGTTTTAAGAAATAAATATTTTTTCAGATATATATTTAAGAAGGTAAAAAGTGTTGAAAAACAGTAGTGGCGTTAAGTTTAACATCAAATCAAGCGCGCACGATGAGGCGCGACGAGGCCAAATACGCAAAGCTAGCTCATTCACAGCGCTAGCCCAGCGGCCCATATCGGCAATGTTATTCTCGATGATGGAGTGTGGTGGGGTGGGGATGGGTTGGTTTTTCATTGCAGTGAACTGGACTCTGAGCTATCGCTCTGAGAGAGCAAGCCCTCGCCCGAACAGTGGCGAACACGGCCGGCTGTAGCCGAAGCGAGTTGATGGGTCAAGTCAGCGTTCATGTTATTGTTTGAAGTTATATGTTTCGATTTGGTCAATCTGTCGGCAGTTCGTTGTTTTTATAACTTTGTTTATATTTTTTTAAGTTCTTTAATTTTCATAAGATTGTTGTATGGTTGATTTGTTAAGTGTTTTCGGTTAATTTAATTGAACGTTGCATCTGTGTTGTTCTGGGCTTTAAACGCAACATAATTTTTTTTTTAATTGAAGGGTAATTTTTGGAAGGGAGGGGGGTTTAATTTCGAGGAGAGCTAGCCTAAGGTATGTTTTGAGACTACGTCCCTGAAAGGATGTATATTCCATCTTTATGGTAGTAATTAACAAACTTTGTTTTTGCTCTACCTACTTGTTGAGGTCTGAGAAGACCCATATACCACAAATCCATATATCACATGGTCAATTTAAACATCCCATTGCAAAGCGTGGGTGAACGACTATTATAAGTAATACAATATAGAAATTCTAAACCTGGCCCAAACATCCTATCATAATTATGCTTCTTTTATACCATTCAGTGTGAAAGTGTTCTATTATTTGAGCAATTATAGCTAAATTACAATGCAGCCAACAGAGCCAAATAAAAATTTCAAATTCCAAGATCATCTGAGCTTGAAATATAGTACCATATACACATTAGGCCTACTTAAATAATTTGTTATAAATTGAATAAATCATATTACTATATGGTATGGTTTGGAGAGTAATTTAGCTTTTAATACTAGTGACTAGTATTAGCCTTTAATATCAAGAAGACAGGAAAAATATGTCAATCCAATTGGTGTAGAAGATGGCGGCTCTAACATAACCTAACCTAGTAATTAGAACTAGAATACCTATGTTGGCAACTAATACCTAAGTTTGTTCACCAATAAACTTGACATCTTTTTCCAGTATTTTGGTAAAATCTTAATATCAAGCTTGTTTCAGGCTATGGCAGGTTGAGTTATAACAAGATGGTGCATGTGCTTGAATCATGGAACTATAGGTGGCGCACCACAATAATGGCCTTTGTACATTTTATACTAGGTATCTGTTCCACCAATCAAGATATGATACAGATCATATGAATGCTAGCATGTTTATAGGTATAGAATGTAACTTGGTATAAAAGTGGAATGGACAATGAACAATCATTATAATAGGACGTTTGTGCGACCAGGGGTAAGGCTGGTATCACTATGTAATATAGTGTTGCCAATTAGCCCTTGAAACATTTGACTTCAGTAAATATAACATTGAATGGATAGACCTATTTGTGATTTATCCACCTTATTAACAAGCTGTTGTCCATAGAAGAAGTATACAAACTCATGGAAAAGCAGAGCACAAAGCATGCAAATATTCGATTCCACAGAGTAAAATGCGACTTTAGATAGTAGGTGAAGGAAAAGTTCTTTAGTTACAACCAAAACTTCACATAAAACTATTAAAAAAAACAATGAGGTAATCTATGAATGAGATATTTCTAATATTTTCAGAGACTAGCCTAGTAATTATGTTGATAATTTGTTAATAGCAATAACGAAAGGATGCAGTGGCATATTCTCAAGGCTAGCTAGGCTAGCTGCGAAGCCTAACTAAGTTTTAAGAAATAAATATTTTTTCAGATATATATTTAAGAAGGTAAAAAGTGTTGAAAAACAGTAGTGGCGTTAAGTTTAACATCAAATCAAGCGCGCACGATGAGGCGCGACGAGGCCAAATACGCAAAGCTAGCTCGTTCACAGCGCTAGCCCAGCGGCCCATATCGGCAATGTTATTCTCGATGATGGAGTGTGGTGGGGTGGGGATGGGTTGGTTTTTCATTGCAGTGAACTGGACTCTGAGCTATCGCTCTGAGAGAGCAAGCCCTCGCCCGAACAGTGGCGAACACGGCCGGCTGTAGCCGAAGCGAGTTGATGGGTCAAGTCAGCGTTCATGTTATTGTTTGAAGTTATATGTTTCGATTTGGTCAATCTGTCGGCAGTTCGTTGTTTTTATAACTTTGTTTATATTTTTTTAAGTTCTTTAATTTTCATAAGATTGTTGTATGGTTGATTTGTTAAGTGTTTTCGGTTAATTTAATTGAACGTTGCATCTGTGTTGTTCTGGGCTTTAAACGCAACATAATTTTTTTTTTAATTGAAGGGTAATTTTTGGAAGGGAGGGGGGTTTAATTTCGAGGAGAGCTAGCCTAAGGTATGTTTTGAGACTACGTCCCTGAAAGGATGTATATTCCATCTTTATGGTAGTAATTAACAAACTTTGTTTTTGCTCTACCTACTTGTTGAGGTCTGAGAAGACCCATATACCACAAATCCATATATCACATGGTCAATTTAAACATCCCATTGCAAAGCGTGGGTGAACGACTATTATAAGTAATACAATATAGAAATTCTAAACCTGGCCCAAACATCCTATCATAATTATGCTTCTTTTATACCATTCAGTGTGAAAGTGTTCTATTATTTGAGCAATTATAGCTAAATTACAATGCAGCCAACAGAGCCAAATAAAAATTTCAAATTCCAAGATCATCTGAGCTTGAAATATAGTACCATATACACATTAGGCCTACTTAAATAATTTGTTATAAATTGAATAAATCATATTACTATATGGTATGGTTTGGAGAGTAATTTAGCTTTTAATACTAGTGACTAGTATTAGCCTTTAATATCAAGAAGACAGGAAAAATATGTCAATCCAATTGGTGTAGAAGATGGCGGCTCTAACATAACCTAACCTAGTAATTAGAACTAGAATACCTATGTTGGCAACTAATACCTAAGTTTGTTCACCAATAAACTTGACATCTTTTTCCAGTATTTTGGTAAAATCTTAATATCAAGCTTGTTTCAGGCTATGGCAGGTTGAGTTATAACAAGATGGTGCATGTGCTTGAATCATGGAACTATAGGTGGCGCACCACAATAATGGCCTTTGTACATTTTATACTAGGTATCTGTTCCACCAATCAAGATATGATACAGATCATATGAATGCTAGCATGTTTATAGGTATAGAATGTAACTTGGTATAAAAGTGGAATGGACAATGAACAATCATTATAATAGGACGTTTGTGCGACCAGGGGTAAGGCTGGTATCACTATGTAATATAGTGTTGCCAATTAGCCCTTGAAACATTTGACTTCAGTAAATATAACATTGAATGGATAGACCTATTTGTGATTTATCCACCTTATTAACAAGCTGTTGTCCATAGAAGAAGTATACAAACTCATGGAAAAGCAGAGCACAAAGCATGCAAATATTCTTCCCCAAACTGGCTATAGTCATTGTTGCGTGCATCTGAAAAAATTCATATAGCTGTAATAATTGCACAAATTGTTGCACCTGAAAAATTAATTGGTTCAAGAATTTTATAAACGTAGATTCTGCATCCTTGTGAATATTTTGACATTACCAAACAGAATAAATGAATTTAGCCTAAAACAGTTATAAATGTTTAATTTATTTTTAACAAAGTCTATTGTTCTTCTTCAAGTTTAATTTGATTCAATCTTAATTAGTGCCAATCCCCAAAGAACACTAGCTTACTTGGATGGCTTACCTAGGTTACTAGGCTGAATGCGCTAGTCTTATATTAACAATGCAGTTATAGACCAAATCTTATCTTCAAGACAAAACCTAATCCCTACTACATTGCAATTCATTAAGAAATGAATAATATTGTGATATTTCTTCAGGATTTTTTATGGTCTTCTACTTCTGATTTTCAATGAACGGTCGAGGACATAGTGAACCTAAATTATTATTTGGTGTTCAGCAATCACATCCAGTAAGGAAGGCATCCTGCTTTGCTATTTTCGGCACATGTAAAGGATATTCTACTCCTGCAGAAGAAGGTTCTGAGAAATTTGACACACATATAGTGAATTCAATGCTCACTATCTTTCAACGGCTGAGCCTACATAGGTAGGCTACTGTCTTAGGATAGTATATATAGCATCGCTTCAGTATGTTAAAAGCCATTACTCCTTTATCACTAGGCACATATACCTACTCACAGCGCAAGAGGAATGGCAAATCCTGACATACCTTTTTTTCAAGGATGAAGCCCACATAGGTCAGAGACCTGTGCGTGGGCAATGAATTGGATGATTTTGATTGATGAGTTGGAACTACAGTTTTAGGTGGGTTCGGAACCACCGGGAAGTGATTTTATAGTAGAGAACAGTATTTTTTGCTGGCCAATCCAATCGGTCACCCTTATAAAGATGGCCCAGGAGTTTGGTAGCTTATCTCTGATTGAACAGATACCTGCTACGGCACTCGGCTATCACCTGGATGTAGGTTGTCAAAGTTGAGGTACACTGCATTCCTGTATTAGCATAGACCATAGCGGAATCATTTGTCAGATTCTCAAGATGGCCCAGTCAAGCAGATTTAAAGGCCTTTACACACCGGCGTACAGGACGTTTGGGACGTCCGGTACGCGCCCCTTTCACACCGCACAGCAACGTACCAAACGTCCACTATTGTCAAGGTGGCTGGTGGGGAGAATTTATTATACTGTGGAGGAGGTTTTTAGTGATGATCTTAAAGACCTGTCAGTTACATTGCCATCCAAAGTTTTAATTGTTGTCAATAGTCAGAGCATGAATACATTTTTTGTAGTGTTTATTATGATGTAATCTATCCAGGGATGTCTGGACACTGTAAAAAATGTTGGAAATTTCAAGTTGTTCAACTTTTATTTGAAATAAGTAGAAACCTTTCTAATTGAAGTAGATCAATGTTGTACGGTAGGTTATTGACTACGCTAAGCTTATCAAGGAATAGTAACACATTAATTAAAAATATAGAAGATAGAACTAGGATTAAGTATGAGGTCTGTTTAAATTAGTAATTTTTTATCATTCAAGTTGAAAGCCTGCCAGTCATTGAATTTTAAAACTAGAAATTTATTCTTAGCATACCATACCATAAAGTCTTTTACTTCATTAGTGTGTGGAAAAATTGTTGCTCAAAATTTTTGGTTCTCATAAAAACTCACAATTTGAGAACATTTTACTCACCTGATAAATTTGAAAGCTGCAAAGGCACAACATAAACTCGCACGAGATGAATATCAAAAATATATTCAGACTGAAAATGGACTGTATATTGTACATCAAACTGAAAAGTCAAATTTCAAAATGATATTAAATTAAATTTCGTCATATTACAGATCGATAGACAAGCTGATTTTAAAGCTTTGTAGAATCTATCTATTTTTAACAGAAGACATACTTCAGTGGTCTAGGTACTTCAGTCTTTACTGTAACATATAGTAGAATAATCCGTGGTCTAAAATATTCTAGGCTTCAATCGAGTACGCTATTTTCTGTAGTATATGGTTCAAGGCAATTAGAATATATTTCAATTACCTTGGTATGGTCTTTATAATATTAAATATAATAGAGCATGAATAACTTTAAAGTTGAGCCCTGAAAAAGCATCGATACCTACCAAATTGGGTAAAATTTCTATTTAGCACTTATTGAAACATGTGTAAGTAAGTGTTTGAATCCATGTGTATCCGGTGAAATTGGCATCAATGTTGGATAAAATCAATGTTATTTCACTGAATAACAGATATGAGACCAGGCGGGAAGTTCAGGGCTCAACTTATATAATACAGACCATATAGTCGCATATTACACAAGTAAGTAAGCATTAGAACTGGATTTACGAAAGTAAATTCTATGAGTTCAGTAGTTAGTACTCTACGGTACAGTACCAATTTTTTAATTAGGCAATTCACTGTGATAGCATTGACTATTATGAGAGGATGAATAAATACTTTGAAAACTTTGATTCATCTGTTAGAGGATTTTACTTTTAGAGAATAATTAATAACCAATAGGCAATAATAATTTAATAACCAACACTAAATAGGCTCGATTGATTTTGTACATTGAATTCAAGAATCGGAACTCGGAATAAAACAACTAAACGATTGGATTGAAATGGTTACTATACCTGATAAGAAAGCAGTGCTGCTTGACGCATGATTTGAGCTGTGGATTTTTATCATTAGAAATCAGAATCCTACCCAAAATTTCAGTTTCACCGCAAATAATATTGACAGAGCCGAGACCCATGGTAGCATCTGTCAAGCTTACAATACTAGAAATGAAGCATACTAGAATTTGATACAACAACACAACAATTGAAAGAAAAGTACTTGAATTTATTTCGTTATCCCAAGGACTTGTTATGGGGAAAAAGCGAAAGGATGATGCGTATGTTATAAACATTGACACAAACAGAGAAACCATCACAACAACAAATCTCAAAACAGAGTTATCACTCATTTGCTTAAAATTTGAAATTTCTTTTAAATTTTTCTTCTCAAAATCGTAAAAATTAGTTTCGCAAGCCAAAAGAAATCGATTAATTTTGTTCAAGTTTCTTCCGAGTGAATAATAATTTCCAATTACTCTTGCAAACAGAATGAAAAACATTAATGCTTCTGTGAAAGTGTTCAGATCGTTGATGAACCTCAAGCAGGATAATAAACACGTTGCACATCCTGAAGTTAGGAGAACCACGTTCACAATTATTAAAATCGTATTCAATTCTTCGATGTTTGACCATTTCCTCAATCCTGACACAATCAACAACAATTTCATTATTTTCAAAAACGAATTATATTGGTTGCGATCAACTATGTCTCCATGCAATTTTTTATAGATGAAATCCATCATGTTGAAGAACTAGCAGAAAGTAGTTTTATGAGTCTCCAACAATAATTAATCGACGCTAATGATTTTTTCAATCGATCTCCCAACTAAAGGGACCAGAAAATGGGAAGTAATTCATACTAAGAGCCTCATTCCACTAATAATGTCAATCTATTCAGTTTGGAATGAATCTGTTGCACCTTATAAATGAATGGAGTGAATTATGCAAATAGTTATTAATGAATAAATGATTAACCAACTTGGAATTTAAGTCCCTTTCTATTAGAGACAGATATCTGAAAACTATTAGTCCCTACAAACTGAAAACTATTAGAAGCAAATGAATTCAATTGCTTTGGTAATGGGAGACAATTCTAGCAACTCTATCAAACTTACAGACTATCAAAAAACTCTAGAACCCACCTATTACTAGATAACAACTAGCAAGATTCTTTTTCTATGAATTATTAAACCAGTTGGGCTATACTTTCATCGCCAAAAAACCTGAATTGATAAAAAATGTTCCCAATATATGATGCAAAAACAATCACTCGAAACAATGCTTTGAATTATAATATCTTGAAAGAAAGTTTAAGGACAAAACTTTTGGATAATTTAAGCCAAAAAAACTTGATGTTGGAAAAATTGAGAAGTTGATAACAGTGGTTAGAATGCCTGAGAAAAACTTGAAAAAATGCCGAAGTATATGTTATTATTGATTTAATAATAAATACATGTACTTAGTGTATCATGGGAGCGATTCCATGATTTTAATAGACATTTCAGTAGATTAACCAGTAAAAGTAAGTATCAACGATTTGCTGACTAACTATCGCCCGGTTGCACAAACGTCCTATCATAATGGTGGTTCATTATTCCGTCCACTTTTATACCAAGCCACTATGTGAAAGCGTATTATGATTATACCTATATACATGCTTGCATTTCTATGATCTATAGTATTTTGAATTATGGAACAGATACCTAGTATAAATTGTGTAAAGGTACTATTCACTTTCAAATCAGTAAATTATAAACTTATCACTGCTTACTTCAAAAAGAGTAATAAAACATTTTAAAACAAAAAAGAAACCGTCTTCAATAAAATAAAACTAAAAAAAATGAATAAAAGTAACTTTTTGATGTCAACGCCGAATTTTCCATAAACTTATAAAACATTACAGAGATTTTTTATAAACTTATAAAACTTTGGCGCCGACTTCAAAAGGTTACTTGCATTAAATTTTTAATTTTCTCAGTTTTTTTTCTAAAATTTTATTCCTCATAGAAAAAACATTAGAAAATACAATACAAGAAAATAAACATAAACACTGTCATATAAAAAAAAAAAAACAACTGAAAATGTAGGAATTACTCCCCCCGGAAGAGCAAGCTCGAGCAATTTTCCATATCAAAATATTCAGTTTAAAGTGAATATTTAAAACTTTTTAGTACGTATTCAATTTTTTCATATAATTTTATTGACGTCGGTTTCTTTTTGTTTCAAATTTTTTTATTTAAACTTTTTAGTTGAATATTTTAACTTTAAGAACATGAGAAATACCTTATACATTATGAAATAATTCGCAAAATATATATTAATGTAACTAAGAATCTAACTATAAGAACATTTAATAAACTATAAGCAGGCTATGTATGTATGTATGTATGTATACGTATGCTTTATTGGCCATTACAATCAAATATCACATTTCTAATTCAGGAAAACTGAAAGCCTTTTTCATTCACTAGCACTTTGGGCTAGGGCTCTATAATACTTTCCATAGAGCCTTACTTTGGGCTAGTTGGGCCAATTCGACTGAGAGACATAATGTGTCCGGTCAGCAGAGGTGAGCTTCAAGTAAAATTCTACAACTCTTTATTGAACGTAGAATATTGTATCTGAAAATTAAATTTAAATTTAAATATTTTCCACTCAAACTCAAGATTGAAACTAGATGACATTATTCCTACGACTCCATAGCATAAACTAAATGATTTACAATGCTCATATGAAAATAAATATTTGACCGAATGGAGTGAGGTCTATCCTGATGATCATAATTCTCTCTGTCTGTCTCACAATAATGTATGAAAGTTTAGACCAATTGTTATGATTTTTCATATAGATGTTCCTTATTCCTAAGCACAGCGATGTAAATATTTAATTCTTTCAAATTCAATATGGCCAATTTTTTCAAATAAAGCGAAATTGTATCAATATGAGCTTCCTTCTTATATTATACAGTTAATGGAATATAGGTACTGAATTTGTATCAATATGCGAGCTTCCTTCTTATATAAAATACTGTGCTGTATTCAAGCGATATAACAGCTGAACATAAATTGAAATTTTCCAGTTTGAATTAGTTCAATGAAAGCTGGAAGCTCTCAATTTCAGCTAACTTTTTCAAAAGAAATGACCAGTAAGGTAGTCTAATAACTGTGGTAGTATATTTCAAAGAAAAAATTGGTTATCTTTCCACTGATACTTTTTTTAGCTCTGGCTGGGGGAGTGAAATCAACAAAAATATAGTCGACACTGATTGCTTTCAGAAACTGGAGGTGTGATTGTGTTATGGACAATTCTTTTTACTGTTTGTCATTTTTTTACGAGTGAAGTATACTGTTCACAGAACTACTAGTATTCTTCTTATTGTTAATTCAAGTTAAGTTCACCTGATTGGCCAAAAAACGGGATATTACTGGCTTGTTTCACACATAACCGCTTTGAGTAACCGACGTCGTTTACCTGGTATAATTACATTGCATCATATGAATTCGAAAATCGGCTAGGTGTGAAGCGCTCCATATTATAGGCCTACAATGATTGGCCTGGTAGACGACACCAGTTACCCGATTACCGGTTATGTGTGAAACGCCTATTCGAACAAAACTGAAATGAAGACATTGATGAATCCTCCTTTTTGTTTAATATTGGGCTAAGTATCTTTCTGTAACTTGGATGGGACCACCACTGAATGAAGCTCTTTCACTTAAAAAAATTTCATCGAAATCCGTTTAATAGTGCTTGAGTAGTTGAAGTACAAACATAAAAAACACATCAAATTAAGAACCTTATACCATAGGCATATGTAGCATAATTTAACTGCTTCTATTTCTATAAACATCATATGCTTCCCAATTTACAAAAAAAATGCACATCGGCTGTTCTTGAAAAAGAGTATTTTTTCTTCTTATCGTTGTTCTCAAAAGATCTCATAAAATATCGTGCATCAATATGTTCTTCGTTTTTTCAAGTCGACGATTTTAAATAATTTAAGAAAAGATTTCGACACAATCAAAAACAAAAATGTCAATGCTTGCACTGTAAAAAATGTTGTGGATGATAGGGCTAAGCATCACCTTTTGTAATGTCCAATGTTTTGATTTTCAAATGTAAACAGCAACAGCTGCCAATGCTTTGATTTTCACCAGCCTAAACTAACCTAAAGCCTATAGTGGAAATCTTTTTTGCATCATAATTATTTTTATATTCGACCCCAAACTCCAAAATCAATAGCGATCTCACTTGGACTATGAGGAAGCTATATACCAAGTTTCAACAGTCTACAATCTTCCTTACTCTAGGGCACAAACGGACGGACAGACGGACAATGGCACGATTTCAATGAGGCTCATTAATAATGGCTCACTTTTATACTGAATGATAGTAGTCTCGTATAAAAGTGAAACGGACAATGAACCATCATTATGATAGGACATTGTGCAAACAAAGGAAGTGTGGTGATATCCAACATGTGCATACTAATGAGCAACCAGCTCATAGCAACGCGATTAATAAATAAACATTCAGTTCGATATTGCTCGTCACTGCCTATGCTACTACAGTTCTGTTTAGCTAATAAAAGCCTTGATTTCTAAAAGGTGTAATCATTCGTTCACTACAATTTTATTAGCTAAACATTAATCTCACTATGTCAAGGCGTAGACAAAAACCGCCTGAAGAAGACAAGGAGAATTTATGTGGCAACGGAAATGGAAATGTATTTCGTCCAACTATACTTGACTCTGACCCGAATTCTCCAGCAGCAGAATTGGAATGGAAACACTGGAAAATTACTTTCGAAAACTTCCTGGAATTGTCCAAAATAAGTGAAGACAAGAAACTAATGGTATTATTCAATTTTATATCTCCAGCTCTTTTCAATATAATAACGGAATGCGCTACTTATGCTGCAGCAATTAATTCACTAGAGGATTCATTTGTTAAAACAAAAAATGAGCTTCATTGCCGTTATCGCCTTGCCACTAGAAAACAACAAAAAGGAGAATCTATCAATCAATTCTTCTTAGATCTCAAAACACTAAGCTTAGACTGTAATTTTCGGGGTGTAACTGCAGAGGAAAATAGAAATGACTATATCAGAGATGCATTGATATCAGGACTACATTCTTCAGAGATTCGGCAACGATTATTAGAGAAACGATCACTATCATTGACAGAAGCTTTAGATCAATCACGTTTAATGGAAGCAGCCGAAATCTTCAATGAATCTTACGAACATAATGTTTTGGATGTTGATGCGCTTACAGATAAAGTAGTTGATGAAACTGAAATGAACTTTAAATCAGTAAAAATTAAATCCGACTCAGTAGCACCTATTAAACCACAGTGGTCGTGTTACTTCTGTGGAAATTCCAAGTGACATAATCGTGCTGATTGTCCAGCCAGATTAATTAATTCCAATAAATGTGGGAAAACAGGTCATTTTGCCAAACTTTGTCGATCAAGTCAATCTAATAATAAGAAAATTACTGCTCTATCCAATTTTATTTCTACACATGAATCACATAATCAACCCAACTTTGTATCAACTATAGCATCTGTATCAAACTCTCAAATAAAACTATTATCTCAATCCTTATCAATGGTAATGTTACTAATGCATTACTAGACACTGGAAGTACAGTAAGCTTTATTGACAAGGCTTTCGCTATCCGCTATGGCATGCCCTTAATTCCAGCAAAGACAGTTACTGTTGGCCTAACTTCGAAACTACACAGTACTGATATTACAACCTGCATAGTAACTACAATTCAACTAAATGAAGAAACTTATAAGGATGTGACATTGCTTGTTATGAAACAACTATGTACAGATATAATCCTGGGCATAGATATTAAAAAAAAAAAAACACTCAACAGTAAACACTGCTTTTGGGGGAGACAGGCCAGCACTTCAGATATGTGCTCTCCTTCCAGCCAAAGTAGAGCCTTGCTCTCTCTTTCATAATCTTACACCAAATTGTTCTCCAATAGCAACAACATCCAAACGAATTTCTCAGACTGATAAAATGTTTGTACAAAAAGAATTACAGAAACTCTTATCTGATGGAATAATAGAGCTGAGCAATTCTCCTTGGCATGCACAGGCTTTTGTTAACTGCAGGATCGATTAACTGCACTCTTGAAGTATCCAATTCCATCCAATGGAAAAACCCTAAAAAGAGCTCTCGGAATGCTAGCACATTACTCCAAGTGGGTTAAAAAGTTTTCACAAAAAATTCATCCACTCATTCATACATCCTCGTTCCCTCTAAGTCCAGATGCTGAAATCGCTTTTAAAAAAGAGATTGCTTCTTCGGTTCTATTACATGTAGATGAAGACAGTCCATTTACTGTTGAGACAGATGCATCAAATAATGCTATCGGAGGTACTCTGTCACAACATGGACAGCCTGTTGCATGTTTTTCATGAACCCTCAATCATAGTGAACTCAAATATTCTTCTATTGAAAAAGAAGCCCAAGCAATCATTGAATCAATACAAAAATGGCGACACTACCTGACAGGTCGCCATTTTACTCTAATCAAAAATCTATTTCTTTCATGTTCAGTTCCAAAGCATCAAGTAAAATAAAAAATGAAAAGATTTTGCGTTGGTGACTTGAACTATCCTGTTTTAAATTTGATATCATCTACCGACCTGGAAAGGATAACATTCCTGCTGATGCTTTATCGCGAATTTGTTCAGCTGTTGGCTGTAATAATCCAGGTATTACAAAACTGGAAACTTACCACAACCAACTTTGTCACCCAGGAGTCTCTAGACTATACCATTGGGTTAAAACAAAAAGCCTACCTTTCTCAGTAGATGATGTCCGTACTGTTCAAAGTGTACAATCTGCTCTGAATTGAAGCCACGTTTTTATCATTCTTCAGGATATAAGTTCTATAAAACAAATTTTACTTCAGGTAATATATTCCACAACATTTCGATAAACGGTGGTAGTAACTAAGACTCTTTTAGCGTGAATTAGTCTGCAATGTTGATTGCTTACTTATACAGGAGTGGATCCAGCAGCAGATGTTTTTGGTGGGGGGGGGGGGAAATACCTGAGTGGGTATGTATCACCAGGGTTGTTTTAAAATGAGGCCTAAAGTCGTGAATTTGAAGCAATTTAAGGTGAAATGAAACCAACTTTACAAATTTAATTGTTCACTTATTGCCTGTAATGATAAAATATTATACTGTTGATACAAAATTTCTTTCTTTGTAGTGGCGAAGGTGATATTGTGGAAGGTATCCATAATGAATAATAAGACGAAATTGTCATGATTAAATGCCTTTACAACGTCCTATACTGCCAAAAAACCAGAAACTAACTAAAGGGTGTAGAATATAAGTTATTTTCCGAGTGTAAATAGAGCAATGTAGCAAAAATTTCAAGTTCAACACATAATTTAATGTTTGTATCTCACATAAACATTAAGTGGGAATACCACAATGAAATGTTCATAATATGAACTTTTCTACAAAAAAATTATGTTATTGGTTAAGATAACAGCTATCAATTGAATTGAAAGATGATATTCTATGAATCCTGGGAGCTTACTAGATTTCACACAGAAAAAATATTTCTAAAAAATCTCTTCGTCCTCTTTTTAAATTTATCATTGGGCAGAGTTCTTGTTTCCAGGGACAACCATTGTTCACTTTTAGCCCTGCTTTATAATCACCCAGATAACACAATCATTGATCACCCTAAATCCTTAGTCCAAAAATGTGGGATTTTTGACTGTCTACTGTCTGCTATAAAACTATTGTTCACAATAGAGATTTATTCGAAAAATAATTACATTATGAGGTACTTGACCTGGAAAGTATTGTTGTGGAAGAATGAACAGTGATTTTCGGTGTTATCTGCTTGTGTCAACAAGTCTTCCGGTCTAAGCTAATTGTTTACTTTTCCTCCCGCACTCTCTTTACCTTGCAGTTTATCTAAATGTCATTAAAATGTTCAGTTAGAATTTCATAGAAATTCATCGACTTAATCAAATATTGTGGAAAATGCGAGCGTCATAACTGTTTATTTTGGAAGTTGATAGAAAGGTGGAGTGCCGTCTAGTCCTCTGGAATGTTGAAAGGTGTATAAATGTATAAATAGGAGAAACTTTCGTAAAAGTGAGTTCAGTTGTTGTTCTACATTGATAACAAGTGGCAGTGTACTGTGACAGTTCCTGTTTCCGTTAATACAGACAGTGCAATCCCGTTGGCGCTATAAAAAACTGTGTTAATGAACTTTCGTTGTCTGTAGTGTTAATTGCAGTATCTTGTGACAGATTATTCAGGCTTCCTTGACAGGAAAACAGTGACTCGAAAGTGCTTGCAGAGTTTCAAAAATCATGCATTAGACGCTTCTCCTTGAATTATTGAACAGTTAATTCAACAGTTATTATTTAATATTAGATCGGCCTTTTGACATTTAGTGATTGATTTTTGAACAGTAGTATAGTAAAATCTTTATTAGCTGAACATTATCAATTTATCTGATCTGATTTCATTATGTTGTGTAAGAAATAACTGAACAGTGTGAGTTGTGGATAATTTGTGTAAATAAAGTGCGAGTGATAATTTAGTGTTGCCAGCGTTATTTTAGAGATAGAACCCATAACAGTTCAAAAATTACGAAACACAAATTTTAATAACCTTCTTTTAATGTGTATCGTTACATTACACAAAGCAGTAGCATAACTACAGGGTCAGTCTAGGATGAAGGATGACCAATGATGTTGCTGGGAGAATTAGACTCTCGGTACAATAGTAACAAAAGTAATTTGTAATTTGGAGTAGTAGAACTCCAAAGATAAATTGAAGCAATATACATGGCTATTTATTCCAAAACGGGGGTACAGGGTAATCTACGAGAAATTTTTTGAAAATTACCTCTCTAAGGACACATTTCAAGTGATTCTTCTAACTCAACATTTCAACACACGTTATGGGTCAATGCAAATTTTATCTAATTTTTGTATTATTGTCAATGGGAGATCGGACATTACTTGAAGCTTCTACTTTTCTATACTTGATCCCTCACTGCTCCTGATTGGGGTACCGTAGAGTACCATAGGTATTTAAATAATAAAAAACATTTATTTCCAAAAAATTGAGGTGTACTCCTTGAAAACGCTTTTAAAATAACAATTCATACAAAACCACATTTTAGCGATTCCTGACATCTTCTTTGACTCTTACCAAAAATTTTCTTACAATGGCCTTCAAAAATTCCATTTTTTTGTCTGGGGGGGGGGAGTATTATACCCCTGATTCCTTCCCATAGTTACGCCACTGCACAAACTGTTAATGAAAAATTAAATTCACAAGAAAAATTAAGTATATTATTCGCAATTGAAAAATTATTTTGTAATCAGCCAAAATCTCCCAACAATTTTTTGAGGATCCAGGATCTGTGCTCTAGGGTGATTATCCGAGTGAATGTGAAGTAGTGCTAATAAAACAAGTCTGCTTTTTCTGCCATGGTAGTCCTCAGAACTGGCATCATTTTTAGACCAAGTACTGAAGTACACAATAATTTGCAATAGAAAATCAATTGTTGGTTAGGCATTGCTGTCTCATTTTCCTCCCTTGTCAGCAACTTTGAAAACTCTCCTTTATTTTCTTCTACTCTTTTATCCTTATTTTTTCTCATTTTACCCTTTTTCGTATTTTTTAATTTTTTGAAATTATTTCTATCCTTCAATCCTTCTATCTCTTTTCCACTTCTTCACTGTTTTTTATTATTTTCATTCGTTAATAATACTACTTTTTTCATTTTTCCTTCTTTTTTCTACTTTTCTCTTTCTCCCTTCCTCTTCTTCTTCTGCGTTTGGGGGGGGGGGGGCACTGCGTATACAAGAGGTCACTAATAATTAGATGATTGGAGCATTTCATTTGCTTTCTTTTTTTCACACAAAAAAATAGTAAAATCTTATAAAACACAACAAAAAAAAAAAATGTAAAAGCCACCTTTCGGGGGAATCGACCTGCCAATTAAAAGAAAATCACCCACTTCTGGGCAATGTAAGCTGATGATTCCATCAAAATAGCAAGTACTAGTACTACTAGTACTAGCTACTATTGTAATAGTAGCTACATACTGCAAGTTGTTGAGGAATGTTTTTCTAACATTAGTAGAGGGCAGTTTAGAAAATCAAGCCATTAAATAATTTACTTAGACCTTGTACTTAAGAAAATCGTTTAAAATTTTAATCTTCTAAATAACATTATTTTTGAACCCAGGGAGTTCTGAGCCCTTTCTATAAGTATCTTTGGTAAAATATCATCATTATCATCTGTAATAATTGCAGTAATCAAAGGTGTTAAAGGGCTATTTCACACAATTTGAGGTTGACTTATATTAAAAAAGGCATAGTTGGCTTTGTAATCATATTCATGTTTATAAAAAATTAAAGATAGCTTGAGACTGAACAGTTGCTTGCAAAAATGCTTTATACTTGTTTAAATAAACTAATTCAAGTTTTTACAACCTTGGACAAAAAATATATAAGGTCAAATAAATTGAACTAATGGTATGGAGAATCACAGTACAATAGCAAAACACACACTATGTACAAAATGGCATTTGATTATTTTATTGCAAAAATTTATTGACTAATTGTTCCCAGCTACATATCGAATTATTCTTGTTTCCTTTTTAGCCAATTTAATTATGCACTCATAACAAAAGTATGTCAAAATACGTGTTACAATCAATTTTCTCATTTTCCCGACCAAATAAAAAATCAAAATTCCCGACCTTTTCCCGGTTTTTCCCGACCTATTAGAATTCCCGACCTTTTCCCGACCAGTAGAACCCTGTAAGGGCTCTTCCAGCTGATCATAGAGGCTTCGTTGTTTTCTTAATCACCACCTCTGAATGAAGAAACTTTTCAAATTTAAACCTCCTACGACTACAAGGGTAGAAGCTAGATTTTTCTTTTATTATTCGCCACCTCCCGCTGAGGCTGCATTTCAAATTTTTAGCTAGCACTTCATTGGTTAACAGATGTCATCAACCTGGCACATTTTCATCAAACCCAGTCGTATGTTTCCTACATATTGCAAGGCTCCGACTGCACGGTAGCCTACATGCAGTCTGTCAAAGACAGCGTAAATAACGCCGCTAATGGGCCTGCCATATGATTAAAAACTGTTGACTTCTATCAGCTGTTCCTTTAAGCTGTTTGGCCGGCAAGTTCAGTAGGTTAGGTCTATAAAATGGATTAATTAATAGTAATTATTAGCTCTTCTATTAAAATTCATGGTCAGAAACCATCCTCAATATTCACACAACATATTCCCAAAGTTTCATGCTAATCTGTCAAGTGGTTTTGAAGTCTATATGGAACAAACATACATACATACATACAGACAGACATTCATTTTTATATGTATAGATATGCAGATAATAAAGTACTATTATGTGTCCAGCAACAACAAAGATTGTGGCTTGATTATGAAATCAAGCTTGAATTCTGAAATCAGCTGAGAATCTCACATTTAGAGATCAGAAGCATTTTTTTTTTTAGGATGAATCCCACATAGGTATGAGACCTGTGCGTGGGTAATGAGTTGGATGATGGTGATTTATGAGTTGGACCTACAGTTTTAGGTGGGTTCCGAACCACCGGGAAGTGATTTTCAGCAGAGAACAGAGTCTTTTTTGCTGGCCAATCTAATCGGTCACCGTTACAAACACATTTACACTGCACATAAATTAAAATCTCAAATTAAATGCTAATAGTTAGCATCAGTAAATGTTTACTGTGCAGACTAAATTAAATTCCCATTCAATATAACAGGATAAATAACCTGAAGAAACATGTTTAATGCTGGTATTTTTTATATGTCTACAAAACAATGTGAAGAAGTCCTCCCTTTCTATATCTTTGAGATGTCTTCCTGGTTTCCTCTCATGTTCAATTTAGTCCTTCAATCTTCCCACATGAATCAAATCAAAACAATTCCATTCTTGTGATCACACAAATTTATATTATGCAACTGAAGTTGCATTTTGGGAAGCCAAAGTTGCAATAAAGCGCATGAATAATGGAACCACTTTTATACATTTTATACTACGCATCTGTTCCACCATTCATATAGATCATATGAATGCAGCATGTATATGTCCTTTCAGATAGCAGCTTGGTATAAATATGAACCATTATTATGATAAGACGTTTGTGCAACCAGGGGTAAGTCTATTATATTAAAAGTCTGTGCTGTAGGAGAAGAAACAGTCCGCTAACTACCATATTCAAACGCAAAAATATAAGAGTTTTTGAAATAAAAGTGTATATATATATATATATATATATATATATATATATATATATATATATATATATATATATATATATATATATATATATATATATATATAAGTGATTGAAGCCTCCTTTTTGAAAAAGCAAAAGCTGAGCCTTATCAAGGTTGACAATCAAATTGTTGACAGACTTAGCACTACAGTATACACAAGACACCAAACAACAAATGAAAACTTTAACTACAGTTACTATTCATGAGTTTTGCTAATAAAATCTAGTTTATATATATTTCCTCACTTCAGTATACACAAGACACCAGACTACAAATGAAAACTTTCACTACAGTTACTATTCATGAGTTTTACTAATAAAAATCTAGTTTATCCAACAGTATTATTTCAATTTGTACATCGGTTTGACTAACTGCAATATCTAGCAATAAAAAAATAATTATCATTAAAATATTTAAAATATGCAGTGCCTTACCTCTCATATGTAACTAATATTCTAGTACAATGATCTATAGAATTGAAATACATCTTAGGTATGAAACCATTGCAGCATTAACGGATTTCCAATCACTCAGGTTTTCTAGCAACATTAGAGCATTTCACAGTTTTCACTACAACTTTGTTCAAGATTGGATTGACCACATTGAAAGGAAAGAACTGCATTCCATTGCAAGCAGCTCCATAGTCACCATTGACATTGGCTGCGATTAGAGCACCAGAAAAGTTAGGATAGTAATCGGCGATTCGTTCTATGGCTTTTTCGGCAGCCTCAGTCGGAGTTGAGCCTTTACGCATCTCTTCAACAGCATGGAAGCTGAAACAATAAAGCCTATTATTATAAGTGACGTCAGTTTTTAGATGTTTATGAGTGATTTTGGTGAGTAAGAGGGGTGTCAGTTACACACAAGGTTGAAGTTCTGCTCTTAGCTTATGCAGACGATATTGTCTTGCTCTGACTCCTACATTGGCATGAGAAAACCGCTTAAGCATTTTCATGAATACTGTCTGCCAACAATTTGATTGTCAACCTTGAGCTTTTGCTCAAAATTAGATGAATCTTGATATGAGTCCATAGCTCTGGTAATTAATTTCAACTCTAGCTTGCGCACAGGCCATGGCCCATGCAAGCTAATTTCTTTAGGACACTATATTTTTTTATACATTTGTGTTTAGTTTTATTTGAATTGCTACTGTGTAGTAACTATTTGAGCATACTGTAACACAAAATTTATTGTTGTTTTATTTTAGTTACAATGTTGTAATTTGGAAATAAAATTCATTCATTGAGAGCTATAGCAAATCAGTTCCCTATTGGTCCTACCATACTTGAAACTTAGCGAGGGCACACAGAATTACCTGAAGCTTAAACTACCGTTTCATCTATTTCAAATAACTGCACATCTGAGACTACTGAATATTAATAACTGTAGGCTGATTTTTAAGGAGAGGTATTCAAAATGGATAACAATGTCAGAGATGTAATAAAAGAAATAGTTTCCTCCACATGGTTAACAACGAATGTGAGTTGTTTGAAAATAGTAGGAAGAATTTATGTCTGCCATTGGTGAATAAAAAATTGGATCTGCAGGAACTGTTTGACAAGCCAGGTAAGAAATTATAAAATGAATTATCTAAACTTATAAAGAAAGTTATTTGTTTCGTTAAAGCGTGTTGATGAACTTGATGCTTGACATATTAGCCTTCAATGTAGCCTATAAGGAATTCTTAAGAAAGCATTGATTATTTGAAGCCATGTACTGCAATGAATTATTCTTGTAATATATTATTTACTATTATTATTGTTATTTTTGTTATATTAATTATTTCCTCATCAGTAACTAACTACCCAATAAGCCCTTTTTGTGCTACAAGACCTAATATGATGAAAATTTATTTTGTTGCTCAACTCCATGTTGTAATTATTTTCAAGATGAACAATAATAAATATATATATTACTTTTAAATTAAGGTAATTGTGCCGCAGATGTTAGCAAATAAAAAATCACTTGTAACCTTCACCAAATTGTAGTATTATGTCTCCTGATCACAATTATCAAGTTTTTAAGTGTCGGTCTCAATTAAATAATTAATTATTCAATATTAAAAACTCACCTTTTGAACATAAATACGGCTCTGAAAAGCCTTTATATAGTACCTTAAGCATAACATCATAGACGAACAGATAGTTAGAGCAATGGAGTGCCATCAAGGATTAGTGCCAATGGATTATATCAGTGCCATCTACATCAGAACATCAATGGAAACTGGAATGGAACTGCATAACCAAACCTTTCCTAACCTGGCTAGATGTGACTGAACCACCTCTGTAAATATTTAAAAGGTTTAAAGGTAAATATTTAAAGGTATTTCAAAGGTGGTTCAGTCACATCTAGCCAGGTTAGGAAAGGTTTGGTTAAGCAGGTCCATTCCAGTTTCCATTTCACTTCGTTCCATTCACGCAGACTACGCTTCTGCGCATGCGCGAAATGTTCGCACATCCAAAAGCAATGACAATGAGAGGATGTTTGAGCATATGAATGAATTTTATGCTTCATACATGCGTTTTCCTATCATCTACTAGTGTTCGGTGCACGATGGCTAGCACTCTGTCGTGGTTAAGTGGTAGAGTGGACATTACTGTCCAAACTTCGCCACGTCAACAAATGAAAAAGTCAAGTCATTCTATTGCTGGGATATGACTGCCTGTAACGGCAGTTAGTATAAGCTAAACGTCTACTGCGCCAATCTTTATAGCTCATGAGCTGCATGAGAACCTCCACTTGGTAAACACCCTAAAAAGATATTTTCATAAATATTTCAACCAACGTTTTTTCAAGATTTATCTTTGCTCTTTGGGTATCAAAAATTAAGGGATAACTTTCACTTGTACCAAATGTGCTCTAGATTTGAAGTACACAAAAGTACCCCAGTTTTTGCCATATCGAATATACGCATTAATCGATATTAAAATATCCGGACTTAAAATAAACATCTCAGCTAGGGTTTCCAACAATACGGATGCAGGACATTGAACAGCAGTCATAACAGAGTACATTACACTCTATGGTTTTGATATAGGCTAGGGCTGGAATTAACTGTTTTATAAGACTTTTAAAATTATTCTATGCAGTTTCATGTTTTAATAATTCAACTATTCTATGTTTTGTGCAATTGAGAAAGCATTTCACGATGTTTAAACCTACAAGCCTAAATACTTATTGGCCATTAAGTACAGTGTCATAATACAATAGGCTTTGTCAATATTGAGGAGGTCGCAATGCACAGACCAGTCACATGTTTTACAAATAACAGTCACAAAGTATTACATACATTGACTAGAGATACAATTCACTCTTGTATTAAACTAAATCAGATTCTTGTATTCAACACAGTTAAGCAATACAATTACTTCCTGTTTACAACTAATTCTTCTAAACCTAATATATATCACTAACATTTAACAACTAAACCAGCTATTTGAGTCATGGCTAAGGTACTCTTCTATTGTATAAAAAGCCTGTTGCTTAAGCCAACGTGATACTGTGAAAATAAATTTTTTGTGAGATAGATTTTTTATTCTCATGGGTAGTTTGTTGTAAAATAAATATTGCTGGTAATTATGGCTTTTGAAAGATCTATGCAGTCTGATGTATGGCGTAACTAGGTTATTTCTATTTCTGGTTCTATGGTCATGCTGATGATTATGTCTTTTAAATAGTTTTGAGTTTGTTTTTACATGAACTAAATTACAATAAATATACATTGAGGGAAGAGTCATGATTTCAAGTTCAATAAAAATATTTTTACAGCTTTCATCACTCTCCAAGCCAACAATACAGCGAATGGTCTTTTTCTGCCAAATGAAGGCTTTTCTCATGTCACTACAGTTACCCCATAGTTCAGCTGTGAATGAAATAGACCATAATAGGTCAGAATCAGTACCTCCTTGCTGACGCAACATTTTAATTTCCCAAGTAGGTACTGACTCTGGCTAATTTTTTGCATACGTACTCAATGTGACTACTCCAGCTCAATCTGCTGTCTAGTACCATTCCTAACAATTTAACCGGCTTCAGGTACTCCTGGTGTTCATTGCTTAGATTATTCTTAAGTGAAAATAATATATTTTCTGTTTTGCCTTCATTGAGAGCTAAACAATTTGCACCATACCACTCTTTGCAGTGTTCAACTGAGGAGTCAAGCTTAGGAATCACAGCATCAACACTTGTATTTATATCTAGGATAGTAGTGTCATCAGCATAAAGCACGGAGAAACATGGTACATTAACATTAAAGTCGTTTACAAATGCCAAGAATAGAAAGGGTCCCAGGACTGATCCTTGAGGAACACCAGCCAATACTTCTTTTAGTTTTGAATATTTGTTATTTAGTCTCACTATTTGTATTCTGTCATTGAGGTAACTTCTAATCAATTCTAATTCCCTATCTTTAATGCCATACTGCTCAAGCTTTCTGCAGAGGATCTTGTATGAGATTGTATCAAACGCTTTACTCAGATCCAGCATTTTACCCCCAACAACCATTTTTTTCTCAAAACCATCAAGAATGAAATTCACAATTTTTTCGACAGCCATGGTAGTCAAGCAATTGGGCCTGAACCCAAATTGGTTAACATCTAAAATGGAGTTTACTGTAAAGTACTCATACATTTGCTGGAATATACAGGTTTCTATTATATTGCTAATAATTGGGACAATTGCTATTGGCCTGAAGTTTTCAGGCAAGTCACGATCACCCTTTTTGAAAATTGGATTAAGTAGTGACAGCTTCAAACTGTCAGGAAAATGTCCAGTAAGTAAAACCAAATTTATTATTAAGGTCAATGGTGCCAAAATAGGTTCAATTATGTTTTTAGTATGTAGTTAAACAGGTCAAAACAGTCTTCACTTCGTGAGGAACGCAATCGACTTACAATCGATCTCACGGTATCCATTTGTACCATTCTCCAAGACAGTTTCAGTGTATTACTATAAATACCCTCCGCAAATTTGAAATCATTTAAAAGATCAGCATAGGTGGCCATGAAAGAAAAAGAGTGCTGATCTTGAGCCGCAATATTTGATACATTTATGAAGTAGTCATTAAGGGTATCAGGTGCAAGACTAATTTTTGGAGGAGCCAAGCCCTGCCCTGTTTCATTTTTTCAATTTTCCAGGCTGTTCTGCATTTGTTAGCTGACTTGGAGATACATCTATCATTGACTGCTATTTTTGCTAGATTTATTGCAGTATTGTAAATTTGTTTATAACGCCTTAGCACTACTAGTATCATTAAGTTTTCAGACATTATACAACAACATCAGATGTTCCCTCATTCCGTTAATTTCTGGAGTGAACCAGTTTTTATGACTAGATTTAGGCCTAGGTCTACAATTGATCATTGGACATGTAACATCGAGATAAAAAGTTAAGACATTGAGAAACATAGAGATCACTGTATCACTGTAATATCACAGGCATTGAAATCACAGGCATTGAATATGTTGGCATTGTATACTTTAAGATATAAAAAGTACGAAGAGTTTGTATACTCTTAGAATACATCGACTAAGAGGTTTTTTGTAGAATATATTCCAAACTCTTTGATGGTGTAGTAGTATATCCGGCCTTGTCCGATGCATGTTGTCCCATTTCCGAGTTAGAAACCACAGCTTAACAAAATATTCTCTCTCGCCTACAGACTGTTGCCAAGATAGATTAATATTCAAACAGAAGGGTTTGGGTAGTAGTTGATGTGAAGTAATAATAAGAATAAATTGATCAAGTGAATAAATGAATAAATTTACCTGGGTAGGAATCGCATCATGACGTCACCATCGCCTGTAGCGGCGGCAGCGCCCACCTTGGAATCAGCAAAACCACCCGCGCCCACAATCGGTGCATCACCCACACGACTACCAACATAATAGACTAATATTATTTATTATACTGATTTGAACCATTCCATAAATATATTATAAGCACAGTGAGTGTTATCAATTTATATACTGAATATGAATGGCAAATCTAATATACAATGTCTTGATGCTGTCCTCTATCGATGTAACTCTAACGCTGGATGATAATGGATTGATGAGGTGGATGCGTAGGAGGAGGAGTAGGAGGAGGAGGAGGAGGAGGAGGAGGAGGAGGAGGAGGAGGAGGAGGAGGAGGAGGAGGAGGAGGAGGAGGAGGAGAATAGGAAAAGGAGAATAGAGGGTGCAGTAGAAAAATATGCAGAAGAAGAACAAAAAGAAGAAAACTGAAGAATAAGAATAAGAAATCGATGGAGAAAATGTAGAGGAAACCGATGAAGATTAATAGGAAGAAAAAGGAGAAGATGAAGAGAATAGAGGAGGAAAAAAAGAGGAGAGAAAAAAGTGAAGAAGATTGATTGATTTATTACAATGGCAGGTCCTAAAAACCTATTTCATGTTACTGCAAGATATACACTTTACTGTGTTGACACTTTATTCAGCAGAACATCCAACGCCTCTGCATGGTGAACTTGTAAATTTGAATGAAGAATGTTTTAATAATGGTATTTCATAGTACAATCACTGTTCTGTGTTGACAAAAGTCTTTATATCTAACAACAAATTGTGTTCGAGAAGTACAAATCCAAATTAATTTTATCCAAAGGCTTAAGTTACATTACAAGCCTACCTACAAGCCCATCTAATATGTAGGCTAAAGCTCAGGCTGTACATCTATAGTTGAAAGACGCTCATTTATAATAAAAACATAAATGTTATAAGACAATAAAATTTCAACTACTGAATAACCTAGTAAGCCTAACTCGCATATTATACGTTTTCAGTAACTTACGGTAATAGAATTTCCATCAACATAATACGTTTAGTTATAGATAGGTGTCATAGTACAAGATGTACGTCCAAAAAAAAAAAAAAAAAAAAAAAAAAAAAAATAAGTCCATATTATATAAAAATAGCTTTAAAAATGAAAACATTATAAATATATACTATTTATATGAGTCAAAATGAAGTGAGAGCTATATAATAAAATTTCGAGCCAATCTAGGTTCCAAATAGAGAGCAGAATAAATCTGAGTATTACTACACGGCTACGGTGTCTAGAGTAGAAAGCTTACTTGCAAATCTTATCAAACCTAACGTTGAAGCCCAGTGTGTTATTTTATTCTAATTTCAGAATTTATTGAGATTGGCGCTAATTCAATGATTTAGGTCACTTGATGAGAGCTAATGATGACAATTTCATTTCAAGCAACAATATAACTCATATATGAGAAGCTTGGGGGGCCACCATCTGTCCGACTATCCATTTCTCCGAATATACCATTTGTCCGACTTTCTTACGACTTGTAATTAAATAAGAAAAGTACGTGTTACCACTTGACCGAAAATCCATTTGTCCGAATATACCACTTGTCCGACTATCACATGACATCTTATAAGTTCAGAAACCACTTCACCGAATATACCACTTGTCCGAATCTACCATTTGTCCGACTCGACTGTAGCGCATTCTGGCGGCGTAGTTTATCACGCCTAACCAAAAATATCGTTTTTTTATTTTTTCACACACTATCAAATGTTTACTTTTCGTTATAATAATTTGATAACTAGAAACTGCTGTAATAGTGTCAAATAGGATTAATGAGTATATTGTGACTGTGGTGACATGAACACTAGATGGCATTGAGTTATTGGCATGACGCATCGAGAAATCAGCCAATTACCAATCAGCATGAGTTTGCCGTTAAATTTGAAATATTGGAATTGTTCAGATTGAAGTTTTTTTTCATGTTTTGATCACAAAAATCAAACCTTTGCTGCTTTGAATTCTGAGTAGAGTATCAGACCATACTTGTATACATTTTTAGGATAGTGAGCAGTGAATTCGTTGGATCCTACTTCGAAGTACATAAAAAAAACGATAGTTCTGGACGCAGACTCCATAGTTCTATAGTTCTGACCGGTTAGAGCAATAGTGAATACTTTCTATTCCTCAAACAAGCCTACCTCATAGTCTAGGTCTAGATACCTTGAAGAAAGTATATCATAGAAATCTCTGTTTGCAAGGTTCATTTTCTTTCTATTCCCACACTTAGTAAAAAATAATTTGGTGTAATGTTATTGGGGAAAAGACTACTTGGCATTGAAATTGAAGTTTTTCATTGGTACTGTTCTTTGTTGGCGTAATATAATGAATGTGATGGCATTCAGTAGCATAGCATAATACTAGTCTCAAAGAGATTTATATCAATAATTTATTTGCCGAATCTGAGTCGAATATCACTAACTCTTAATTTATTGGCTAATAGACAAATATCTAATCTAATGGCTGAACAACAGAGCTAACCTCAAAAGGTGAAAACTATTTTTATTCAATTTTCTAGCTTAGCAAACAGAGATAGGCGATAGATAATGCAGAAGTATCTCTAGAAGGCGTTGATTAAAGGCTAGAGTACCTAGTGCCTGGGACATGGTAATTCTGCCGCTAAATGCGCTACAGTCGAGTCGGACAAGTGGTAGATTCGGACAAGTGGTATATTCGGAGAAGTTGTTTCTGGCCTTATAACGCGTCATGAAGAAGTCGGACAAGTGGTATATTCGTGCAAATGGTTATTCGGACAAGTGGAAATACTAAGTTGAATTAATTTTTGTGATTTTTGACAACAGGTACAAAAGTCGGACAAATGGTATATTCGGAGAGATGGAAAGTCGGACAGAAGGTAGTGACCCGAGAAGCTTATCTCAAGGAAAATATGAACCAATGTTTAATAATAATTATAATGATAATAATAATAATAAATAATAATATAATAGTAATAACAATGATGAGTTGCAAGAAATTATGGATATGAAAATAGTGAGGAACTCACCCCGGAATCTTGTGATTCTTTCCATTAGAAGAAGTTCCCACTGCTGTTCTCCCATCTTCATTAATAGCAATCATTGTTATTGTATCATGGTTTTTTTCACCAATATTTGAAGTTTGTTTAATAGTATTTTCTAGATAATCATTTGACGGTTTATACGGACCGCATGATTGTCTCGGATCAGGCTTTACATCCTGAAATAAGTGAGGTTGAGAGTTAGATTGGAATATTGGTATGGAGTTGAACATCATCGAAAAACGGAGAAGAGCATCACTTTATAATAACCTCATTCATAATAATATTCGTCTAGGATTTTTGGAGAATCTAATGAGTGGAACTTAATAGCAATGGAGGACATGTAAGTTAATCTAATGATAAGCAATGACTGGAGAGGTTGAATATGAAGAAAACCAAGGGATCTACAAGAATGCAGACGCATACAAGGATGAGAGAACTACGAATTTAATAACATGAAATAAGGAATAATGATAACAGTATAATGAGAAGTGAAGGGAATTCGAGAGGTATTGAGAAAAAGAGCAGTAAAAAGAGTAAAATTTGAATTTCATCGAGTACGGTGGGGCACCTTTAGAATTTCATATAAAATTAATAGGGAAAATTACTTCCAATGTAATACTACCCAACAACCAGACTATTGAAACGAATTCAACATTTTGTATTCCTTTAACATGATCAAAAATTATACTCACTGTCCATGAGTTGGGCTGACATTTAGATTCTTTCCATTCCTTCCACTTTCTGGTTGAACTCATAGTCGATAAAGACTCTTCTTTGAATCCAACCATTTTAGCGAATTCAGTCGCCAATTCACCAGCAAGTATTGAGTGTTCAGTGTTTTCTAGTACTTTTCTAGCTACTCCGATGGCATTTTTTATTCTTCTCAGGCCACACACAGCACCCATATCCATTGTTGTCCTGTTGAAAGATGCATTAGGGCAATTAGAATAATCTCAACAGGGATCTAATTATTATTCTATCTAAATATAAGTTACTATTATTTTTAATCGCATTTACAATGTATGGATGTATGCAAAGCATACATTATAAACATTTAAAGTAGCGATGAAAAAATACACACAACTTGACAGTGTTAACATTGGTTGAGTTCATGACAGCATTACCAGTTACCAGTAAATCGTTAGTTACTGGAAACTACGGCATCTGATTGGTCTATTAAAATTCGTAGACGACCATGAGACAATAGACCAATTAGTTTGATATTAGTTATCGTGAAAGGCTCCCATTAAATCAACAATCTCAACAACATCCATCTACAATTTTAAAAGAAAAGTTAACCAGTGGCTGTTTGCGTTGTCCTTCGGAGGGTTTGAGGCGCTACTGTCAACTGACTATGGGCGGGCTGTGTGACGGGCCTTCAACTTCCTCACCTACCTCAGGCCTGTGTCTGGTTTGAACCTCAAGGGTTTTTACATTGTATCTATTGTACTGGTATTACTTAATATTTCCAAATTTTCTTGAATGTAAATGGGGTTTTGACAATGCATATATATTTATTTATATATATGTATGTATATGTATGTGTAAATTGATATAGTAAATAACCATTCAATTTACTTGTTTCTTTTTTCAATTAAAATTCGAAATGTTTTTTATTAAATGTCCATAGCTCATTCGTATAAATTGTCAACTCTAGCTTGCGCATATGCAAGCTAATTTCCTCAGAACAACAACTTATACTACTTAGTTTTTTTTCTCTTTCATTGTTAATATTATTTTTTACTTTATCATGTAATAAGATTGTAAAAGATTTTGTTGTAGTTAATCAATTATCATGTAATTGAAATGAAAATAAATTCTTTCATTCATATTTCATCTCACCCATCTATAATCATCGCATCCAAAGTGGTTTCGCCCTTCTCATCAGGACTGCCCCCAAATCCAACAGTAAAATCACATTGCTCCTCTTCACAAACAGTGCATCCATTTTCGACAGCATCCAAAACAGACTTTTTGTTTTTTAAAGTTTCCCAAGCTGGAAATAATAACAATTAGAGTGAATTACACACGAAGAGGTTACGAATCTATTTTCAACTTAAAAAAAAAAATAAGTAAGAAAGTGTTTGTATTAACAAAAAACAAAATTTCAAAGTATTGATAAGCCTTGTTTCAGCTTTACTTTGGCATTATCAAGAATTTTTTATAAGCAACCACCACTCAACTTGGTTGATCAATAAGTTGATTATTGTTCCTACTGTAATAAATAAAAGGAAATCAAGAAATCAAATACAAATTGAAATATTTTATTGACCATTCATGTACATTATGCCTCATCCAAAATTACATTAAGATACAATCTGAAAACACTTAATTCTAAATACTAAACATATTAAGATACTCAATGATATGATAATGTAACAGTTTTCAAACGTGGGTTCTAGGATTATTTGTAATAAAAACGACTATTACAAGATGAGGCTGAAATTTATTGAATAACACCAATAAATTACACACAGAAGTTCAATCTCACAAAAACTGCTTAGGTCCACTTCAGTTCTCGTTTTTATAGGGGGTTACCTCTTCTCGAAGATTCGGTACACTTCTGCCAGAATCGATGAATGACAGGTAATCATAATAACTATTTCCCACAAGAACCTTCTAGACGTGTGCTAATTTGTGGGTTGGCAAGTTGGAGCCAATAGCTTTTGTTGGACTGGCTGGTGGAGATGATTGGGACGAGCGGGGTAGAAAGAGTGAGGGGGTGAGGGCGGGCCACCTCTTTCCATGAATAGCCGCTTCTCTTCCAGCTTTCTCTCCACCTAGAATGTTCTAGATTCAAACTCCCCTTGGCTCCTTGTCACAATACAATATCCAGTAACATCAACTTAAAAATAACTGTTTATTGAACTGAGAGACAACTTCCTCAAATACTACATCAAGGATGAGGTTGAGTTTCTTTAAAGGTTTCGTTTTGATATAACTTGGAGGTTTTAGATTTAAGGTTTATACAAGTTATACGGTTTAATAGTTTACAGTTATAAGGTTTAATAGTTATACTAGTCATGCTAGTCTAAAATATAAAAAAGGATAAACTTTGAGCAAGTACAACAGGCATCATCAAACATAACCTCAAAATCCATCACAGTAGTAGAATACTAAAAATTCTTATGAGATCAGCTGTTTTTCCATATTCTGAGTCCACTGGAATGCGGTAATATCCATTACCACACTGAAAATCACTGTAATGAAAATCAGCTGTTCTTTCTGTAAACAGGAATTTACAGGTTCTACTATGATACACAACCCGGTGTCAAGTTGGGATCATCCCAGCATAATGATCATCCCATGACGTCATAGCCGGCTGATGTGTGTGATGGTGTGTGTAGGTGCACGTGCGTACAAGAGCGGTTCCCCTCCCATTAAAGTGGGACGTCATCACAGTGATGTGTTAGCATGGATTTTCATTTTCAGGCTACACGTGTTGTCTTCAGTGCTTCTTCAGTCAATTCAGTGTTATGAGTCGTGAGCAAGCATTTTGTCTTCCGATTTCTATCAAAATGATTTCTAATTAAGTTGTTATGTGGGTGGCTTTATAGTACAGCCTTCTATCCATCTACTCATCTACACACGCTCTACTGTTGAAAACAAAAGGTTAGTACTTAGTTAATACATTAATTTTAATATCTGAATTCCTGGTAATTCACCTCTAACCTCCATTTCTATTCTATTTGAATCCTGTTTCCAAAATCAAAGTGTCATTGACAATGACAAAGTATTTATAGAACGATATAGGCTAACTTATTCTTACCGTATATCAATAGTTTGGTATTTATTGAGTATCCAAACTTTTCGAATTTTTCAACAATTTTTTCCCTACACACTCAAAACACACTAGTAAGTAATAATACACTGATATTTTGCGGGGGCAATGCTTATTTGGCATTTAAATTAGAGTTTTCTGATGGAACTATTTTTCTTCCGCGTATGAATACTTCCATCTGTCAAATATTATACCATATGTGTTGTATTTCCAGTTGACCAACCAAAACAAACTTTACAAAAGAAGTAAAGCATATATTGTGTAACACTGCCAGACTAGGCAAGGTTAGGTTAGGTTTGGTTAGGTGGAATCATCTAGTTTTCTTTGGTCGGTCAACTGGTAGATTTGAGCAACTGAAAAGTAGGTTAATTAACCAACCAATCTAAAATTATAATAGTTCGAAAACATATGTTTTCTTTGAAATGCTATAATTTGTGTTTTTGGTGAGATCGACGGTTACTGTTGTTTTAATTTTGTTTTTATTGTTTTAATTTATTCATTACGTGAAACGCCTCAAATTTTTAGAATCAGTACGCCTTAGCAAAAAGGAGGTGATCGAATTTTTGTTCAGGCATGATATTTTTAAAGAGATTACTGTGTGTTTGAAGTGTGGTGCAGAATTAGTTGTTAATAAGTCGAATCTTCAATTTTGCTGTCAAAAAAAAGTGCAACAGGCCGCGGTTTGTGGGTTTACTGGCTCGGCAAGGGTGGGCTCATTCTTGGACAATTGTAGACTCCCAATAGAAAAATATTTCAATTTGATGTCAATACTTTTGTGCCTAAAGTCACCCCGACAAACATTTATTTGTGAAGAGCTGGGAATTTCGACAACAACAATGGTTGGCTGGTATTCATTCCACCAAAGTATTGAAAGGTTAGTAAGCTTAGTTTTCTCTGGATATGTTATTATTCATTTGATTTATATCGTTTTATGGTTTGGAGTTCATAATATGTTTGCAAATTATGAATTTTTCAAATAAAAAATTAAATTTTCATTAAATATTTTTTTTTTAAATTTAAATTTTTGTGTGCAAAAAAATGTGGTAATTATTGAGTATCCAAACTTTTCGAATTTTCCAACAATTTTTGTGACATCTACACACCCCATGAAGCAATAATCCGTTGAAATTTTTTGGGGGTCGCGTTTTTTCACAAAAAAAAAAAAATTTTGGGAATTTTTTTTTTATTTAATTTTTTATTTGAATAATTCATAATTTGCAAACATATGAGGAGCTCCGAACCACAAAACGATATCAATCAAGTGAATATAACATTCTCGAAGCACTACCGCCCCCAAACACTGCGCGCCTAACCAAACCTTCCCTGGGTGGCTAACAAGGCTAGATGTGACTGAACCACCTCAGAGATTTAGTACTTTAATGCAGAAAACAACACAAATCAAGCTAATTTACCATTAAACAACATCGATCAAGTTAATATAACACTGCCACAATACTACCACCCCCTAACACAATTTGCGCTCTGTGCACCTAACCAAACATTCCCTAGTGGCTAACAAGGCTAGTAGGCTATGATGGAACCACCTTGTACCTTCAGTTCTTCCATGCATTAAACAATGAAAAAACTAAGCTCACTAACCTTTCAATACTTCAAAATCCTAAAAATTTCAGGCTGCACTCCATATCACAAATCTCTACTTACAAACAGCGTCTCACATAATGGATAAATTCAAACAATCAACTCTCGCCGAAAATAAAAAATCATAGCATTTCCAAAAAAAGCTATATTTTCCAAATACTATCTATCATCATGTGATCTAACAATAATCCACTCTCTGGCCGAAAATACAAAATTATAGCATTTCAAAGAAAACTAATGTTTTCAACTTCTCTCTCACATGTGTAGATTGGTTAGTTTCCCTACCTTTCAGTTCCCCAATCCTACCAGTTGGCCGACAAAGAAAACTAAATGATTCCACCTAACCAAACCAAATCTAACCTTGCCTAGTCTGGCAATGTTACACGATATACGCTTTACTTTTTTCGTTTTGTTTCGTTTTCGTGAAGTTTGTTTTGGTCTGTCAACTAGAAACCCATCACATATGGTATAATATTCAACAGATGCAAATATTCATACGCGAAAAAAAAAATAGTTCCATTAGAAAACTCTGATTTAAATGTCAAATAAGCCTCGCCCCCACAAAATATCAGTGTATTATTACTTACTAGTGTGTGTTGAGTCTGTAGGGGAAAAATTGTTGGAAAATTCGAAAAGTTTGGTTACTCAATAAATACCAAAAATTTCGGTATAAAATATTTTTATTCAGATATACCTAAAAATTTAGGTATAGCCTAAAAATTATATCTAGTATTTATACTGAATATGGTTCACAATATAATGGTTAGTGACAATATAATTTTAGTCTTATTAATTATGGATATCTGCCATAACATCACTATCGCCAATACAAAGAGGATTATTATATGAGGATATCAAAGAAAAATGATGGGTTAGAGCTACTTGATAGATTAGATGTGTGAAGTAAAACTAATTTAATATAAAATCATAGATTCTGTATTCCTTTAATCTTACATGAGATTTTAGATACTAATTTAATTCACTGGACATTAAAAAATGAGAAATAAATTGGCAAATGCAGTGGGGATGAAATAATTTGATAGATTTCACTAATATAGCTAGAGTATTAAAAGCACGGTTTGTTTAAAACGAAAGTGGTCTTAAAATAAGTGTCAAAATGTATAAAATTATGTGCATTGTTGAATAAAAGAAGCTACTCCACAAACATGCAAAAGTAGAGTGGGAAAGTAGTAGTGAACCGAACCACTTTTCAATTATAACATAAAACAAAATATACAGGGCAAGATAGAAAATAATAAAACGGGTTCAGCGTTGTTCTTCTAAGAAGGTTTTCGATTTTAAGCAAATTAATACTTTATTTTAAAATAGTTTTTCACTAGTATTAGCCATAAAAAATATCTTCACATCGCCTCAAGGGAGTGGAGGGGGGGGGGCGCGCAGATAATTTTCTGTTTGTTTTATTATATTATATTTTATCATATTATATCCATAACAATAATTTTACTTTATTCCAGAATCTGCAAGAAAATGGCTGTTTCCATCAGATGATAGGATTATTCCTGAAAAAGTGTGTGACTGACTGTTGCATAACAAAGTGAGTAACTGGTTAATTCAATTCAATTCATTAACATTAAATTATTATTTATTATGAAAATATACATCCATCTCTCGATTTACCATGATAGCCTAATAATGGGGAGTGTGATTGCAGATAAAGCAAAATTGCGGTTAAGCCAAAAAAAGCTAAAAATCGCCTGCTGTATATTACTTTACTGTACTTTAAAAACTAATTTGGTAGTTATTTCCCCTCTTGAAGGCATCGCGGTTAGGCTGCAAAGTGGTAAATCTGCTCATGGTAAATTGAGAGTTGGCTGTATCAATATTATTTCACAATAAGTATCATAAATATTTCCCATGACAGATGTTTCTACAATTAGATTTTTTGCATGCTGATTATGTCCACATTAGTCTAAGACTTGTGCGTGGGTGATGATTCTAATAATGTTATTGATGGTGAACCTACAGTTTTAGGTGGGCTCCGAACCACTAGATATGTGATTATAAAGCAGATAACGTAATGTTATTTTTGCTGATCAAGTGCAGTCTCAAACACTCATGACTGAACATCGTGATCGCCTGGACACAGCTCTTGGCAAGCAGCCAATCCCTCCATGTGATTCAAATGAAGGCTTTCATTCCAAAAGTGACTGCAGAAATGGAATTTTCCAAACTAATTTGTAATCTTTAAGTTGTTGAAGAAATCCATAATGAATAATAAGACTTGAAGTTGTTGCAACCACATATTTATTGTAAACTGAGAAACTAGTTTCGGTTGTTACACCATTATCAATCTCAATCAAACTCAGTTAGTATCTCACTGTTTTCAATGAATGTTGTTGTGACAACTTCAAGTCTTATCTAACTCCATTTGTTTGAAATTTATAATGCTGTAACAACCGAAACTAGTATATATCACTGTTTTCAATAAATGTGGTTGTGATAACCTCGTCTTTTAATTAATTAAATTTTCCAGAAGTGTGAGAGAACTGTAAATCATTTATTCTGCCATATATTTGTTGATTTTTTATCTTAGTTATACAAAATCTAGATGCATTGAACTGCATTCACTCACTCACTCATTAAGTGGCATCAGTTCTATCCCACTTGCCAATATCTAGGTAGCTATTTGACCATGCCATCATACTTTTAAAGTGCCCTGATCAATCAGAAAACATTAAAACCCCAGCTTGCCAAAATATGCGGATTTGTCGCATCAAATTTCTACCAGACTCTGTACCTCTTCAAAATAGCAAAATGATAGTAAAATGAAAGAATTGCACAAATAGGGAATGAGGTAGGTTCAAATTGTTTTCCTCACTGAGCTGACAGAATCATATCAGTATTTTTAGCCTCTTAAAACTCTGCAGTTTCATAACTTAGTAAAAATTAATCTTGGTATTCCAATTGCTTGGTAAATTTCAAAGAGCTGTTATCATTCATTGTTTCAGGTTAACTATTTCTGCATTGAGAATGTCGAAGTCATGGATGCAATAGTAGTATTTCAAAAGTATCAGACGGAAAATTCTGCAAACCCTGAGAGAAGGCATCGCTTCCTCCACTATTTAACCACTGTATTCAGTGATGGAAATAATTACATCAGTGCATTTCTAGTTTAATTCCGTTTGATGTTTGATGACAGAACTTGTGGAAATATTGACATTAAATAAGTATCTCGTGTGTTTATAATTTAAGGGCTTGTGACATCAGTTTGTCTTGTGGCACCAGTTTGTCTTTGATCTTAGATCTTTCTTATGAAAGATGAATGAAAGTTTGAGATCAGGTATTCATATTTTGAATTTATCTTTTTGATTTTGGTCATTGAGATATTATGTTAGATACTGTCAGGGCGCATTCTCTGATCCTCATAATGTGAACGAAATCAATAGATTTGAAACAAAACATTGTAATAAAGTGTCACACTCATACCTCTGATACAAAAAATGAGCAACAGCACTATCAAAAATAGAATAATTAATTAGAAGAAACTGGTTTTATAAAAGAAAATAGTAGAAAAAATTAATTCATTATTAAAAAACTAGAAGAACAAACCAAGAGCAAAGGCAGTAGTATGTTCAAAAGAACTGCCCATTGTTTACATTTATTTGTCAAAACTAGGTTATGATACTCTTTATGGCTGTCAGCTGTGACTGACACTTTTTGCGCCAAATTCAGCCCAGCATAGAGCTGGCTAATAAATAAATACAATTTGCAATTAAAAAGAACTATTATTTGTGATAAGGACTGCTCACAACACCTAGCCCTCCCACAAATTGATGAATTGGAGCATTTCAACTAATTTATTAAATTCAACTCATGACATAGGGGTGTGTTGTTCTATATCAACGAATTGGGGTAGTATGGCCTGTATTTATGAATTTAACTCATGTAGATCTAAGCACGACTTATCTAAGTTTGACTTGGAAAGGCTCTTATAACATTGAATGTGGTCACAAGCTAACCTAAAATTGTTTTGTATTATCAGGAGTATAAGACAAGTCAGATCAACAATATTATATACTAGATACCATAATTACTTCAATTAGTTGAGGTGAGGCTTAATTTTGATGTGAAAGGAACTCTTGTACACTATAAAAAGCTTTATCAACTAAATATTTCTTCAATTATTGTTTTTTAAATATTTCTATATTTTCAAGACTTTTCAAAAACTGTGGTAGCTTGTTGTAGAATTTCCTACCAATATAACTAGGTTTTTGTTTGAATAAGCTACTATTGTGACTCACCAAGTGATAATCTCCTCGGCTTCTTGTATTATAATCATGTACATCAAGATTTTGGTTAATATCATTCGTTTTTACATATAAAGTAGCTTCATACACATATAAGCAGGGTACAGTTAGGAGACCAAGTCTCTTGAACAACGGCCTACATGAATCTAATCTATTTACTCTTTCTATACACCTAACCGCTTTATTTTGGATCTTAAACACCCTATCAAGATTTTGTTTTGATGAATTACCCCATACTAAGATAGCATACTTAATATGTGACAGTAAGAGCCCATGGTAAGCTGTGAAAAGTAACTTTTTGTCATTCAATCTAGCGAGCTGTCACACAACAAATACCCCAGATGAAATTTTACTACATATTTTCTCAATGTATGGAGTCCAGGTCAATCGTCTATCCAACATAACTCCTAGAAATGCAATTTTTTCTTCCTGGTCTAATTGATTATCGTTTACAAACACGTTTATAGCCCTATCTTCATTTAAATTATGTTTGTTTTTGAATTGAAGGTATTGGCATTTTTTACTATTTATAGTTAATTTCAACTGATTTGAAAATTGGACAATGGACTGCACACCTATATGGGCACTTATTTCTAAATTATCTAGAATGGAATTGCTGAAAATGATTGATGTATCATCAGCAAATAAGAGGGCTCTACCACTAATTAATTCTTTAGGTAAACGGTTGACATATAACAAAAAAAGCAATGGACCTAGTATTGTCCCCTGAGGCACTCCAGCTTGCACCTCTAATTTATTAGATTTATTCTTTACTATACTATTACCAACTACTGTAGTTAGTTCTACACATTGTTTTCTCCCAATAAGATATGATTCAAACCATTTCAGTTCAACCCCATTCACACCTACATTTTGCAGTATTTCCAATAAAGTTCTATGATTAACACAATCAAATGCCTTTGACAGATCTAAGAAGATTGCAGTAGCTTTATCCCCTGAATCTATTATATCTATTAGTTTTTCAACTAGAGAAACTATGACTGTTTTTGTTGATCTCCCTTTCTGGAAGCCATGCTGTTCATCACAGATAAAGTTAGCTTCTTGAAGGTGCAGAAGTAACCTATTTAGAACTACTCTTTCAAAAATTTTACTTATTACATTTAAAATACTAATGGGCCTATAGTTTTCTACCTTTTCTCTATCACCACTTTTGAAGATTGGCAAGATCTTCCCCTCTTTTAAGTTATCTGGAAAAACACCTTGTTCTAATGAATGATTAATCAGATGAATCAAAGGGTCTAACAATTGATCTTTACATTCTTTCAGAATTTTACTGGATACCCCATCCATTCCTACAGTTTTTTTATTATTTAAACTATCAATGATATTTGACAACTCGTCTTGGCATACTGGGTGGAATTTTAATTCGTTCTGAATCCCCTCAGTATTCCTCATGTTTGCATCACTAATACCTGTATTAAGAGATTTTTGAAGATCCTTAGCAACCAGTTGATAATATCTGTTAAAGAAATTACAAATGTCTACAATATCATCAATATATTTGTTATTTTCGTTAATTATTCTGGGGACACTAGTATAAGCATCTACATGAGCTACTTGCCTATTTTTGTTTATTACATCCCACACTGCTGTGTTAAAGTACACACTATTATTCAAAATTTCAGCTGTTTTCTTACATTTCGCTCTTTTCACTTCTCTTGTATAATTTTTCTCTAGAGCTTTGTAATTATCTTCACTCAACATATTTCTAGATAGTTTGAATTCATCATATGCATCTTTAACCCTATTTCTTTCTGCAAGGATATCATCAGTTATCCACTCTTCAATCTTGTCTAATTTGTTCTTTACAGGGACTTTTTTAACTGGACAACTCATAGTAATATGAAACCTTAAAATATTAATGAAACTATCATATTTGTCATTTAAACTATTGCTATTGTAAACCCTACTCCAGTTTTCTTGTAGCAGATTCTGCTTCAAACAATCGATATACCCCTGTTCACATTGTTGAATTTCTTTCATTACTCTACTCTTTTTAATTGATTTATGACCTTGCAACCCCACCTCTAAGATTTGATAGTCATGATCAGATAGTTCCGAGCCGCCTAATCTTGTTTTAGAGTAATCTATATTAGTAAGGATGTTATCAATTATTGTTTGTGATGTTCTTGTGACTCTGGTATATTCATGAACTTTTATTTCCAAGTTATTCATGTATATAATATCCTTTAAATCTTCTTTCATTTTATTCTGTGTTGCAAAGTTTGTATTGAAATCTCCCGCTACAATAACGTTTGTAAAACGAGTACCTCTAATAGCCTATTGAATAGTTCACAAAAATTGTTCCATTCCCCATTTGGTGACCTGTAAATACCTAACACCGCTACTTCGAAATTATTGTCGATTTTTACTCTCAAACCAGTAACTTCTAAATCCATTTCCACAGCAAATTTCTCTACATATTCTAGATTAAATGTTTGCATATTCTTAGCATTTTTAGTGAAGATAGCTACTCCCCCACTTTGATGAGATGTCCTGCAATACGACGTTTTCAATGAATAGTTTGGAATATTAAGTTGTGACAATTCATCTTCTTTTAAACCATGCTCTGTGAAAATAGCTATATCAGAAGCCTCTTCTTTAAAAAATACTTCGATTCTATCTATTTTGTTACGAATGTATTGAATATTCTGATGGAACACAGTGAGTACTGGTACTTCCCTATCATCCCTTATTACTTTATCGTTGCTTTTGCATATTGAAGTAGATTTACTTAATCTCTTAGAATCTTGAGAGCCTATCAGATTGCTACAAGAGTTCCTTCCACTAATGCTATCCTGATTTTTTGATCGATTAACGTCTTTTAATACAATTGAAGATATGAATTTATCATCTGAAACTAGTTTCCCTTCCCGGTTTTGAGCCACTTTACTAAAAAAGGTTCGTTAGATGATTGTTTAGGAGAATTATTGACAGTAGATTGCAAACGACTTTCAATCAGCTCTGCCAGCCTATTACAAAATATTACTTTGCCAGATTGATTTAGATGTAGACCATGATTAGTGAAGTTTTGTTTTTTCAGCCTTTCATTTAGAAAACAAATCCCCAACTGCTTAGAATTCTTATTTTTTAGGCTGTTGATTGTATTATGAATTGATTTATTTGTTGACTTAATGGCTTCATTTAGCTCTGGCCTATCAAACCTATACGGAATTGTACTTATTATTACATTAGTTTTTAGGCTGAGTGGCACAAAATCTCTTTAATTTTTTCATTTATTTCTGGAAGATGTTTTAGATTAGGTTCATTTATATTGTTTGAGCCACCCAGTACTATTAGAAAATCGCTTTTTCCAAAATCTTTAGTTTGTTCCTGTGCTGACTCTACGATTGCGTTTATAGGGGCACTTGGTTTGAAAAAGCTCTGAACTTCATACTTATTTTTTAATCTTTTATTTAGTAGGTCACTACAGTCTCGTCCATGACTGGATGTCAAGAGCAGTACTCTACCTTTCCTATCATTATTTGCCCTTACTTTAGTTTTGGTTGCTGTTTGCAAAACCTGACTATACGTTTTTGTTTGTCCATTTCTATTAATTTTTTTCCCATTTGATTTAGGTTCTACATTTTTTGTATTGATCAGAGGTTCAGATCTTACATTAGCCAAGTTTATTTTTGATTTTAATATTTCGATTTCCTCTGACATAGACCTACATTGACTCGTGAGATTTAGTATTTCAGTTTTATGGTCTTCCTGCTGCAATTTTACAATAACTTCCAGAGATTTTATGTGATCCACTAACCCTATTCGTTCTTCCTCAGAATTTTTTAGTGATGTTTCTAATTTTGTTTTCAATTTGGTGTGATCACTCAATAGTTTAGCAACCTTTTCTTCTACATCTACAGTAGCTTTAAGAGCTGTTGGAGATTTTTTGTTAATAATTGCTGAGATCGCGTAGCTACCTGAGTTTTAGTTGAACAATTAGATTTAGATGCCTTGTTTGGACTCATTTTCCTATGAAAGGGTAAAGATACTGCACTGCATGTAAATTTACAGTTACTGTTACATAATAATTACCATGCCAACATCTTTCAAATCATTATTTTCTGTTTTCTGAATTTGAAAAATGAGCATTTGAGGCAGTGTAGTGGATGCTACCTGCCAGCAGACCTAAGAACTTCATCCATTCTATTTCATAGAAAGAGAATTCTATCCTAGTGCCAAAAAAATGTATAGGTTAGAACCAGATTTATATAAAATAAGTAGAAATAATTTCAATAAGTCAAATATACAGTGTATTACATTGCAATGATGCAAAAATTGCATAATTATGATGATTTTATTTTATTATTATGAGCCACTGCCTTACTAAAAAATTAAGCCAAAATATGATGCAGCACAACAATCTAAGAATGGCTTCAAGTCAGCTCTGTACCTAGCTTGGCTAACAACGGATTTGAGACTCCAATTATAAGCACAACTTAAGTTTTAAGTTAAGAAGTTGTTTAAGTGAGTTTCATGAATACGAACTTTAGTCTAAGCTTTATTTATTCTGGGTGAGTTTACTAGCTGAAAAGTGAGGTTATAAGCCAACTCAGTTGTCCATGCAACATTTATGTAGAGTAAATTCTTATAATAGTGTAAATTAGAGTTGTTTAATGTAAATTACTGATGTTAGATTATTTATCAGGAGTCAGATCTTTGTTATGGGAGCTGGGTTGGCTTTCAACCCACTTTGTTGCTTGCTGGCTTTCATGTCATGAACATGGAAGTGTAAGTACGACTTATTGCCTCTAAGTCTGACTTATCCAAGTCGATCTTTGATAAGTCACATTCATAAATACAAGCATATATCTCTGTGGCCTGGGAAGCTGCTTAGGAAAAAGTAATTGAACAGCACTTGCTGAAAAAATCCTGCCTGAGGACGTCAAACTCTTTTCGAGTCCCAAAAAGTTTAATTCTTCTATTCATTGTTTATGTTTTAAAATTTATTTCAAACTTACCAGTTTTACGTTTAAATGTCCCTGAAATATGGAATCTGTTTATAGGAAAGAATTAATGTGATACACCAATTTTATAAGAACTTTGCCAAATAACGAGAGGCAGTCTACGATCCTGTCAGCCTAATCTAATTCAAGTTGCCAAAGGACAAAAACCAAGTGGCAAAAACCACTCATCGACTGGAACACATGATGTGATGGAACATCAAATGTTATTAAATATAAATTGGCCAATTTTACAGTGAAAATGTGCTTTGAAAAAATATATTAAATACAACAGAATTCCATGGCCGCATGGTGAAGTAAATTTTGTATCAAAGTGTAAAGATTTCATCTTTCTCTTACTGCACTTGCCCTTAGGTTGGCTCAACAAAATTATTATTTATCAATTCATGAACTTTTCAAAAAATATTCTCATTAAAAATAAGCCTGAAAAAAGGACAAACTTTTTTTCCTATTCTAATCTCTTTGCCAACATTTCAATCTATCTCTTGCATGGGTTATTATTTTTTTCTTAATTTTAATAAATTCCGCAATATTGTTATTTAAAAATGTGCCTGACTGCGTTGCCCTCCTCGACTATTGGTAATTGTTAGGAATTAGTTTTATTATTTTTTACTGTGGGTGATCTTTGTTGAGGGTCATACTGTACAATGTATTCTGTATGATATTTGAGTCGCCGGTGAGACATTATATAGCTGCTCAAGAATATATTGGTGAATCTTTGAGAGACCAAATTCGACAGAGATCAGCTCCCAAAGTGAACTTTACAGCAGTACTAAGCGTAGCAGCGGTCATCAGCATAGTAGGTATAGGGATTCGACAACTTACAATGGTTGATTCCTGGATATCGTACCTGGAATAAATATTTCAGGGAAGATGGAAAGGACTTTTCCGTTTTTCGTTGTGGGATTGCCCCATCACCCTTGCAATCATCCCGGAGCTGAATAGGAGCTCAATACCTGAGTGATTCTGGCAGCAAGGACAACAATTAATTTTATTTCGGGTACTTGCAGAGGGAGGTGGAAGCAGTTCCCACAATACCCATAACGAATAGTACTGATGTCAAAACCACTTGTACTATTAAGTGGATACTATAGTTGGGCTGTCAATTCATTTTCAATTAACCGTTTGAGATTGAAAATGACATGACAGTTGGAACTATAGTATCTCATGTACTAATCATTTAAGTAGTTGAGACATTAGTATTATTCATTATGGATATCTATGAAAATCACCAAAACCAGAAAGAACAATAATTCACAAAATAATAAAGATAAACAAATGTAAATCCCTGCTTTCAGACATCAGATTTTTCAATTGCACTTTAAATATGGAAACCATCGACATGATTTCAGAACCTATTTCATTCAATCTAAAGGCGTGACCAACAAGAATGAATAAAGTGAATTTAACAAGAGAATATTTTTTATGTGAGTTATTTCATCATAGTCTCCAGACTTTCCATTCTCATAATTTCTATTCAAGCCTTTTTCTATTATATTATAATCATATATATTGCAGTGCCACCCTTTTTACAATAGGTTATACTAATGTGCAGGTTGGCTTATGAAACACTGTACCTAAAGATTCAGCAATCGGCACCTCAATTCTGTTATGATATTGGATAAGATGAAAGGGTTCCACAATTCATGAACAAATAAACGAAAATTTTGAAAATACATACACTTTTAATCTGTGGTCAACTTACCACCTAAATTCTAACGATACAAAAGATATGAAAAAAGTACTATTCCATTAATTACTAAGTTGATTCAAAACAAACTTTACGTTCATATAAAAAAAATCAAATAATAATAGAGTTCTTTTAAAAAATAATAAGTCCATTCTGTCAAGTAAACTTGACAATATTATTTCCATTGATGGTGTATTCGCGTGTTTTCTATCACGGTTTGATAGTCCCAATTACATATCGCGATTGACTGTCTTTCCATGGGGGGGGGGGGTATTGAAGATTTAGGGGCCCCCGTGGGTCTGGGGGGTATGGAATACCCCCCAGGGTGAGGGGTGGCCGCGGGGTCCTCCTCCGGGAAAATTTTGATAAATAGTCCCTCTAAAGTTGTATTCCAAGAGATTGTAGGTAGATCCATGTCTAGAAAAGCTTAAATCCATTCATTTTAGTCCACATTATGGGGAAATTTTTGAATGTTCGATGTTGAGAGCTTGATTAGAGGCTTTCAAACAGTAAATTTATACAAGTATTCATTAAATTGAAGTTTATAAATTGGGTAAAGTGAAAGCTTAAATTCAATAAATTATTGCTTTTATGAATCGTTTGCCTAAGAGCTTGAACCCACTCTTCGTATATTGTCAGTTCATAAACCAGTTTTGAACAAATTTTAATGTATAAAATCCAAAAAAATTACTTTTATGAAGCTAATTCAACAATCTATAGTGGTTTAAAATTATTATTACAATCAGGGCCACTCAGAGACATTTTAGTGGCCCGGGGCAGAGTTGTGGCTGGAGGCTCCCTCACCCTAAACACAAATTTTCAATAATTGTAAATTACTAAATAATTTTATACTATAGTTGAATAATTTAATTATTAATGACTCAATTTCCCAACTATAGCATTGAATATGTATTCCATCTGTGCCAAGTTGCCTACTGTACTCAAAAGAATCTGTGTACAACTAATTTTAATTGTGTTTTTTTTAATTTAAAGATAAAATTCGAGTGTAGGCCAACTGAAAACCATTTCTTGAAAAAGTTGTGGAAGCTAGGGAAAAGGGCAATGAGTGGAACCAGAGAGAGCAATAAACTTCTCTCCTTTTTTTGTGTATCTCTTGAATTCGCATCGAACTATTCACTAATAGGGGAGACCGAGGCACAATGGGTCATTTTTTACAAATAATTTTTTTGCGGAAAAAGGTTGAAGGTGTTAAGTCTGAAAAATATATATACTTACTATAGCACTTCTCAGGTACTTAAATAATTTTTTTTGTGATCATATTTCTATAATAAAAGGCCTCATAATAATAATAAAAAACCCTTGCATGCTGACCCACTGTGCCCCGGCCCGGGGTACAGTGGGTCGCGGTCTGGGGTACAATGGGTCATATAGAAATAAAACTTTAATTTAATTTTAATAATTGTTTATTAAAATTCAAACTTGTCAGAAATAGTTAAAATAGTTACATGGGACTAATGTACGTTATACTTGGTAAGATTCACCTGGAAAGAAAGCTTTTGCAAGGTTCTTTCTGTCCCAGCATGAACAATCGGAGTTGGCAGTTTCTTCACTACATCAGTTGAAAGAGCGAAATACAACTCTTCACTCACAAACACAAAGTTGTATGAAGGGGAAAGTCTTTTCATGTATTTAATTTCATAGCCATTTTCTTCAACTTCCATCACCTCAGCAACAAAGTGGTTGACGTTGCCTTTCTTTTTACCGCGAACTTCAACTAGCAGAAAGTCTCCAATGTTCACCTCCATGCTTAGGTCGTTGTCATCGCCGCTTCCCTCAGTTTCTGCTCCAGACAACTCCATCTCAAGATCGCTGTCAGATGACTCTTTCCATTCTTCTTCCTCGGAACTAGTTACATCTTGATAGAGTTTTTTGCAAATAGGCCTACTTTTTTTTACTTTTTCAGGATTATGTGGTTTAGGTCGTTGTTTTAGTGACTTATTTTTTGTTTTGTCATTTCTTTTAGATTTTTTGGGATTTTTTCCCTTTCTAGCGTCTCCATCTCAATGCGGTTCTTCACTGGTGTATCTGTCAAAACCTCAGATTTGACAATCTTCCTCTTTGTTACTTTTGTCGTCCTTTTGCTGGCTTTCGGAAAGGGTCGTACCATTTCAGGTGTCAAACTTGAAGTGATGTTTACATTCGAGTTTGGAGGAGACTGAACAATTGAGGTTGAGCAGCATGGGATAGGCTGGTATTCTTCTGTTGCTGTTGCTGTATCATCTGTGGTTGTTGTGACAGTTGTGGTTGTTGTGTCAGTTGTGGTTGTTGTGTGAATTGTGGTTGTTGTGTGAATTGTGGTTGTTGTGTCGGTAGCGCTGGGGTCAGCTGGTGGATCTGGCTGCTGAAGGTCTGTAACACATGCAGCTGCAAAGTCATCTTCAGTAAAAATGTTAGAGTTGAACGGATAAATGCCCACTTTGGAAAAGCCTGACAAGATGTTGTTTGTCGAAAAGGCAAAAGGGAATGCTTGTCCAACTAATCCTGCTATTTCATGTATTGATATCCGTCTTCCTGGGTGGTTGATCAACCAGTTGCGACAAGCTTGATTATAATATCTTTTTAGGGGGCCAAATACAGCCTTGTCCAACGGTTGGATTTTGTGGCTGCAATGTGGTGGTAGAGTAAGCAGAATGACTCCATTCTCTTTGGCCAGTTTGATGACTGCTATGCTCACATGAGATTCATGATTGTCATATATTAAGAGCGTTTTGTTGGTAGGAGAAGATTTAGAATATTTAATGAAATGATTCATCACCATTGAAAATGTTTCTGTATTCATCCACCCAGAGGACGTAGCAGAACCTCCAGATCCCAAGGGTGCCCCATTGAGCATGGACTCACGAAAATTCACTCGAGGGAAGACAAAGAATGGTGGTATAGTATTACCAATAGCATTAATAGTACAACATAATGTCACAAGTTGTCCTCTCTCTGCTGAGGTAATTTGGCCAATTTGTTTGATTCCTTTTGGGGCCAAAATCTTCCCAGGTGTTTGGACTGAAGTTAAACCAGTTTCATCTAAATTATATATATTTTCTGGGCCAAATTTGTGTTTGACCAAAAGCTCTTGTAAAGTTTTGTAGAATTTGTCAATAACAGGCTTATTGAAGCCCATGGCTCTAGCTAATGAGGTGGCCTCAGGTTTTCTTAAAGATATTGTGTTACACCTTTTAATGAAGCCTGAAAGCCAGTCTTCACCAGCACATTCATTTTTTTCCCATGACGGTGGAATTTTATCTTTCTTCAGGCCTACAGCAAATTCATAGGCTAATTTTCTGGCTTCTTTAGGTGGCAGGCCATGGTGCATAGCACTAGCTTGTGTTAGATAGTTTTTCAAGTCATTTTCTTCTTTAGTAGTAAATATTTTATTTATTCCATAGTTTGGCTTGAACATTAAGTCACTTTCATCTTCGTTTTCTTCAAGGTTAACATTACTAAACTTTTTTACATACCGCTGCAGAGTCGTATTCTTAATATTGTAATGCTGAGCAGCTCCACGAACGGACATTTCTTTTTTCTGCACAGCCATTACTGCTTCTCTCATCATCTCCTCATCCACCAGACCTCTCTCAGTTTTCCGTTTGTGTGATCGCACCATTGTAGAATCTGCAAAACAGAAAAACAATAATAATTAAAAAAATATTGGCTTCTACCTGTATAATGATTATGTTGCTTTCCATGTAGCCTACTATAGAAAAAGGATAGCCAATAAGTATTCTTAATGCCCTGTGTAGGCCTAGGCTGTTGCTGTAGGCTAAGGCATAAGGTTAAAAGAAAAGTAAGCCTATTTAACATCCTTCTGTTGGCTTGGTTTATCAATCATGTAGCCCACCACAGACCAAAAGGCTTTATATGTTTCGTACCGTAAGTTTATTGTACTTACATTTTTATGTACAACTAGCCAACACCTAATAAATTTGATATTTTGTTTTTTTAACTGTTGAAAATATCTTAAAATATAATTTAAATACCAAATAAATGGTTGCATGGCATATACATGCTTTAAAAGTACATATGTTAATGCGATAACTAATATCAAAGTGCTGGGGCACAATGGGTCAGTGACCCATTGTGCCCCAATGTTCTTGACCCATTGTACCCCAGAGCATATGTGTTTTTAAATTGTAGAAATATTATTTTCTTGTTTAGTGTTGACCCATTATAATATTATGTGCTTGTAGAGGAATAATTATACCATATCTTGATATATAAATCATTCAAAACAAGATTAAATTTACAGTGGTAATTAAAAAATTAATACTAACCTCAAATTTACGTGAGATGATCCAAAACACAAAATGGCTGCTTTCTTCCTTCACTGAGATGTCAGCTGAATGATTTTTTCGTCAAACTTGGGCATCAGTGGTGCCAACCCATAGCTCATTTTCAATCTTACTTAAATTCCCTTAAAATGAGAAAAAATTCCCTGACCCATTGTACCCCATGACCCATTGTACCCCGGTCTCCCCTACTGGAATATGTAAAAATATAAAAATTATTATGTCTTTGAAAGGAACTTGATTCAACTTGCAAAGAGAGAATGAATTAATTTCCAATTCCAAACTTTAACTTATAGTAATTTCGCATTTACATATACAGTGACGGAACCCCATAACATTGGGGATTCTGAGGGTCCTCCACCACAGATAAAAATTGTTTTCCAGGTCTTGAAAGTGCAACTCTAGGCTTTTTTGTGGTCATCAGTCTCTCCTCATATTATTTACTGATTGTTTCATGGCATGACAAATTTCACAATCACAATAGGGGGTATCAGTTCTGAACAGTAACAGAAATGAGTATTTGAAGCCCGTCTGCAAAATTATTTAAGATACCTTTTCTCTTTTCAAGCCTACTGTGTCAATTTCATTCAAGAGATCTGGGGGACCTTCAAACCCATGTTTGGGGGCTCCGAAAATACTGGGACATACCAGCATTTTGGAACCATGAAGGCCCAAAGTCGAGTCAATTAAAGGACCCTGGTGTACAAACGTTGAAATTCAAAATATTCTAGATGAAGCCTACTTCAATCTCTACTTCATATGAATATACTGTCAATAAAAACGGGCCCGTGTCGTCATTGGCCTCAAGCTCAAGGGGTCTGTTAGGCTTTTAAGGGGCATCTAGAGGTCTAAACTGGAGAGAAAAGGGACCCTGGAGGCCCCTAACTGGACAATTTGGGGCCCGTTATTTTATTTTTGTTTTGTCACTTGCTTACCTTTTTAAAATGATGTGGCCCCTTGACGTAAAGGCCAAAGGAAACTTGCCTTGTTCGCCTCATCCCTCTGTAACTTCAATTGAATTTTTTCTCAGTTAATTTAAGTATTTAAAATATTATAATTATAGTATTTTCTAGCTGTAACATTATTTAGGCTTCTCTTCGCGTATGATAATTTTTTCACCTCCATTAACCGATATTATCATAATTTTAATATTGCCTTCCTAATCGTTTTAGGGGCCTCTTTTACAGGCTCAAAGGGGGGTTGTAACCCGGAACCCCCCCCCCCGTCACTACGCCACTGTCTGGTTCTTCATTTCTTAATAGAATTTTGAAATAAATACATCTGTTATAAGTTATAATGGCTCAGCTTGTCAACTATCAATTTAAAAAACTATTAAACTCGACTCAGTGCACATTAAAGCCCAATTTTTTATTTTCCTTTCAGACTTTTCAAAATTAATGTTCAAATTATTTTCACTTACGGGCACTATTACTGTTTCAAACTGTGTTTAGACACTCCAAACTGGAATCCCAAGCAAGACTTTGTAGAATGCCAGTAATGATTACATCCATAGTTCTTATATTTTTAATTTGTGATATAACTCAATTACATTTTTCTTGGGCTAAAACGGGAGTTTGAAGAAGTTCCCCTATTCCCTATTGATATAAAAATAAAAAATTATAATAATTGAATATTTAAGAAACAATTGCATAACAGAAATCCCATTGCACAGCATAGGAACCACTATTATTGTAATATTTATTTGAATTACATAATGAAACATATTCATGCACCAACGATTGATACCATTCCTGGATTTCTTGTTCCATGACGAACTGCGTTGTTAATATTAACTTTTTATGTAAATTCAACGACTTGCAGTCAAATATCAGATTGATACCATTCTCGACTTCGTGTCTCAATTTTTTCAAACAGGGGGTGGTGACCACCTGAAGTTTTTCACTTACGGTATATCTCAAGCTGATAAATGTATAAAAATAATAGGTTTTATATAATTAAACGAATATATTATCATATTATATAATTATAAACTATATTTTGAATTAAAACTATATTTGATAATAGGTTTTATATAATTAAACGAATATATTATCATATTATATAATTATAAACTATATTTTGAAAGCAAATTGAGTTTATAAATAAATTGTAGTGTCCTCGTCCGCTGTCCACTTAGCCTAGTTCAAATCTGAGTTCTAGGAAACTGAAGCTTCAGAGACTCATGGAATAGTAACATTTTCATCATGCCTAAGAATATAACTGAAACTTGCAAATTCAAATTGCAATATCATAAGGGTTTAATTCACAAATTATTAAAGCTTAGACGAAACCCGTTTCATATCATTAATATCCCACAAAATCTCAACTCAACTTAACTCAAAAATTCTTTATTCCTCATTTCGTTCACAATAACAAAATAAATAATGATTTCTATCAGTTCAACATCAACTTAAAAAATATAAATTTATTCATTTATTTTCAGATGAAACAGTTATTTACTTAACATTTAGAATAAATTCATAAACAGTTCAATAGTAATAGTAACTTAAATATAGAGATAGTCAAAGAAAAATATGACACTCAGATTATTTCAATAATATATGGAACTTAAAACAATTGATACATTAAGATAGCTCCAAAAAGAGTAAAGAAAGTGATATAACTAGGAATGTGAACTGACAGGCCTTAGTTCAGGAATTAATCTTCACATGGACCTATAAAGGTCTGTGAGTGAAGATGAGTTCACAATCAGTTTGTCTACATATTTGAGAAAAAAAAAAGGTTGAGGGTGTAAAATGAGTAGGTACCAATAACATTGAAATTTAGTAATATATAAAAGTAATATTAGTATTTGAAGAAGATGACAAAAGCAGACTCCAATAGGAACAGGCGCGAACCTTGATAGAAATTGACTACTTTAAAAGGAATGGAGAAAAAAAAATCAAGAGAAAGTTAATCTGTAATAAGAATTTTATATAATTATCAAGAAATAGGCTAAAAGTTTAGTAAAATAATTGACTGTAAGTTGTGAGATTGACTGAAGGTTATAAAAAATTGACAGAAATATCGTGTAAAATAATGTGTGAGAGTTCTTCTTACACATACGTCGCTTGGCTAGAAGGGTCGAGTCATTCGTGCAACATTCTATGACAATCGGTCCAGGCGAAGAGAAGCCGATAAACAATATGGGGAAATGGAAGATTAGTCAGAAGGATGATGACAGAGAAGAATGAAAAGATATTACGAAGGAATGAGGGGAGTGAGTGAGTGTGTGAGAAAAATGGAAGAGAACGCGCACAATGACTTTTGGTTAGCAGCAAGTGACTCATAAAATGTCTGGGAAGAATCTCATGGCTGAGACTGATTAATTGTGTGACGTCATATCAGCTATGAGACGTCATATCAGCTATGACGTCATGGGATGAATATCACAAGGATTATTAATATGTTACACCGGCTTCAACCGGGGTCTCAAGTAAACGTTTTTGAAAACTGTGACGAATCAGTGGAATTTAAATTATATAGTTCATAATTAATTATTTTGTATACCCTAGAAGGGGGGTATACAAGACATCAAAACATCCTTGCCCGGGTGAGGACTTTTCCTTGAGCCGGCCCTGATGGTTATTGAATACGGTAATAGCCTAGCCTGAATAGTAATGTCATGAAATTGTAATGAATTTAACCATGATGTAATGAATTTAAACCATCATGAATTTATAATTGCCAAACATTAAAAAATGTTTGAATACGATAGTGGTGTAAGATACTCACCTTTATTAGTAGCATTAGTAAATTTCCAAGTAGTTACAACAAGAGGTAGAGCACTGTTCTCTTTTGAGGCAATTCGGTCTGAGTTACCGGTAACTATGAATAACGAACAAATCAAGATAAAATAAGAACTTGACGTCTTGCACAAAGCACTCATGATGAAAATTATTCTGATAAGATGGTAACAGTAAAATTAACCAGTTTCAAACATCAAACTAAACGGGTGTAGCCCACACTAGACCTTAGCCAAAGACCTGCTCCTCTCCTCAGCGCCTCCAAGCGGCAGACTAAAGAAGTAGCTTTTTTCCTGCGTCTGACTTTTGACGTTAGCCGAAGCCATAGACCTGCTCCGCTACTCAGCGCCACCTAGTGGCAGACAAAATAAGTAGCTTTTTTCCTGCCGCTGACGGATGCTCGATTGCAATTCTTATTTTTCTTTTCAATTATTCTTTTCTGGTAACTTTACAGGCCAATGTCATAATTCACTTGATCTATGTCGTTTAATGGTAAATTAGCTTGACGTATGTTTTTTATGCATCAAAATAAAGGTATGAGGTGGTTCAGTCACATCTAGCCAGGTTAGGTTAGGTTTGGTTATGCGCGCTTCGCGCGAACTGCATTTGGGGGCGGTAGTGTTTTTAAAATTTTATATTCACTTGGTTTACATTGTTTTAAAATTTGGAACTCCTCACATGTTTGCAAATTATGAATTTTTCAAATGAATATATACATTTTCATGAAAAATGTTTTTTTCGAAAATTTCAATTTTTCTGTGAAATAATTGCGAGCCCCAAAAAATTTCAACAGATTATTGTTTCCTGGGGTGTGTAGATGTCACGAAAAAAATCACCACAAAATTAAACAAGTAACGTTTCTATATAATTACCCCAATTTTATTTGATTTAATTCGATCTAATATTATCGAATTGTCGGAACTACCACTTCATAAAGCATGACAGAACAAGTAAAAGTTAAAATTTTGTTATTTGTTTTACGATAATGTTGTTAGAAATTTTACGATATCTCATAACCTCAACAACTTAGTGTTTACTATAAAAATATACCGTGATTGGCTCCATTTAGTTGTTTTATCTGCCGCTTGAATGCGCTGAGGAGAGGAGCAGGTCTTTGGCTAACGTCAAGTGTAGGCCACTAGACCGAAAAACGAAAAGACCGAAAATGATATTGTGACGTCATATGATCTAGGTAGCTTTCGAAGTGTCGTCTGCTGCTACCACCAGTAGACCTTGTTTGCAAGTAAATTGTTTAAACTTATATTGTCTACATTGGGTTTTTACGAATAAGTGATCTGTATTACTCTACTTTCTGTTAATTGTATGTGATTAATAAGAATATATTCTAAATCTGTGTTTGATGAAACGTTTTATCGTTTTAATGGCGCTATATTTGCACATTTCAACTTTATCAGTATTATCTTACCCAACTACAATCGATAAATGATTTCTGTGGTTAATAGTAGCCTATTATTATCGTCGATTATTATTTTAGAAATCTCTGATGTCTACTATGTTGGCAGCCTGCTTGTGTCGGACGAATGTTGATGCATCTGAATGTTGAATGTTGGAGTCATCTCGAAGGTTCTTGCTTTTAAGTCAGTGTCAGTCTGTGATGTATTCAATAAATGCGTGCTATATTAAGTCATTTTATTCAACAACCTTAATCATAGTATCTGGCAATGTTGATTATGAAAATACTGAAAATTATTCCTGGTTGGGAGCTCCAGTGATGGGAACTTGTCGCTTGGAGTAGGCTACAGCGTTGCCTTTGAGGAATATTCTTTGAAGACAACGGCTACAGTGACTTTCAATTGTTGTGTACTGTCGTGTCCAGTAACGTATACTTACTTACTTGTAACTTACTTAGTATGACGCTTTTTTTCTTATTACTTTTGATACTGTCAGTATTTCGTCGTCATGTCTAAACCGCCCATGTTCAACCCTGATGTCGAGAATTTTGATTTGAACGCCTTAAATTGTTTCTCATATTAACAGTATGGATGATGGTTTGCAAAAAAGGCATTTCTGTGTCAATCTGCAGCCTTCTGTGTATGCCAACTTAAAGTCAAACTAAGTTTGTCGGCTCCAATCGACTAACTTTCAGTCAGGCAAGCCATAACCAAACTTTGAGGTCAAGTCAAGTTATCCTGGAGCATATAAACAAATGAAGTCATCCTCCACATAGGCAATCATTCAACATCAGGAAATCAGTATCGCTCATCATCATCATCATGCAAGCACTATCATTCAACATCAGGCGATCGTTATTGCTCACAATCACCTACCCGTAGTCAAGGTCCAAGTCAAATTGTGAATTGTGTTGTGTCACAGTGTATATCAGCAGTGTCAAGTGAAGATTGTGTCAGTGTCACAGAAAATTCAATTCCAAATTCTGGTTCATTATTGGTAAATTTAATGATCAATGGTCAGCCTATTAAATTCCTTGTTGATACAGGTAGTTCAGTTTCGATTTTGAGCTCTGATAACTATAGCTAGTAAGCTGCAGCTAATGTCTCTGCTGGTACAATATTTTATTGTGATAAGAGGTGTGAATAATACCTTGCTCAATGTTCTTGTTAAGTGCGAAGTCATAGTTAATTAGTCATTTTTATGCAAGATTGTCAGCAGTTATAATTAGTAATGTATCATGTCAAGCTATTCTAGGTAGAGATCGGTTATCAGTTGTCTCACCGAAATGGGCCAACACTATTTTGCCAAAGTCAACTCAAATTAGTGATAACTCTTGACTGACAATTTCAAAAAATGAGTATATAGATTCATTTTGTCATAACTCAGAGTATTTTCACAAAATGATAAAAATAACTTGTAGACTAACAAATATTTAAGTTCATCTGAATTTAAAAGCAGATGACATTCAGCCTATTTTCCATAAAGCTTATACTGCACCCTGTGCATTACGGGATGAGGTCAGTAATAATAATAATAAGCGTATGGCTTTTAATGGTGGGGAGACCCTTATGGGCAGTTCCACCTCGCCGCTTGTGCCATGTTACGGGGAACATGGTTGACCTACTATTTTAGGTGGGTTCCGAACCACCGGGTAAGTGATAATAAAGCTTGTAACATCAAGTCATTGAAGTACGGTCACCCATCCAGGTCAGTAATGAATTAGATAGATTAGAGAAAAGAAGTATATTATAAGTAAAGTAAGAACATCTGATTGGGCCAGTCTCATGGTACTTGAGCCCAAACCCAAAGGTAAAATTAGAATGTGTGCTGATTTCAAGGTGATTTGAACAAATATTTAGCTGTAGATCAACACCCTATGCCAGTTAATAATTTGCAATTGGAAGTTCATGAATCTAGTAAAAATTTATTAGTAATGAATATGAAAGGATTATGATGTTGAAGATCCATCTTGTTTCCACTAATATGTAATATAAACTTAAAAAATACTTACATAAAAGGATTGTATAACTTAGATATAATTGTATGTGTTTTGGTCTGTCATGTGCTTGTGTGTTTTTTCAGTCAGTAATAGAATCTATTCTAGTTGGAATAAATCATGCTTCTCCATATTTAGATGATATTTGAGTCGGAGGTAGAGACATGTAAAAAATGTAATGTCATGTAAAAAGTTGAATAGTCATGAGTCGATTAGAAGAATACATTGTCAAGTTAAATGTACAAAGGTTGGAAGTTTTTGTTAAATCTTTAGTATTTCTTGGGTTTGAATTGTCAGCTAGAGGTGGAATTCCATCATCTACAAAGATTGAAAAAATTTTGTCAATGCCTCAACCAGAAAATTTAACACAATTAATTGAACGCTTTTCATGTGAAATACACATTCAATTCAACAAAAACTGTCATTTTGTTCAAAGCACTCTCAGCACAGTCCTGCAGATACATGGAGCTCCAGGTCTCTTTCATTAGAGCTAATGAAAGTTTATTATAATCAATACTGTCATAATAGAACTTCTTTCTGTTGTAGTTTTGTTCGGTAGCATCATATTTAATTCCCAAAATAGTCATGAAATGATCGGTTATAGAGTTTGGAAAAATTATTGGTATTACATGTTTTTTGAAGTTTATCAGAATATGATCCAGACATGAAGCGGAATGGTTTCCAATACGTGTAGCCTGTTTTATACAATGTTGGAATCCATATTCACTGAGTAGGTTATCATAATCTTCTAGTTGTCTGTGATGATTTGGTTCCATTGTGTTGATGTTCAAATCTCCTAGAATAATGTGAGAATATTTTCCATTCTCTTCCAATATTTGCCTCAGATCAATCAGAAATTCTGTCAAATCCAAGTGTGATGGAGATCTATATAGCGCTGTTATAACAAAAATATCTCTTCCAATTTTTATGTGTACATTTAAACAATTGGCTTGCTTAACTACTGGCTCTTTTATTTCGACAAAGTAGTCGGATTTAACATAGATTATAACTCCATCATTCTGTAGCATATTGTTTTCTGTTCTGTGAGAGATATAATTATTAATTGCTCTCGGGTAAACTCCACCAGGAATCCAGCATTCTGTTAAAACTATCACATCGAAATCCACTTGTAGGTCTTCCAGCTGAATCAGAAATTCCTCAAAGTTTTTATTGTAGCTTCTGATGTTGAAATTGATGATTTTTAAGTTGAAAGGTTGTATATTATTGTTGACATCGTGTGAATCAGGAATCAAATGGTCTTCGATATCTAATGAATCTATATCCTCCATAAGATCATTCATTGTTACTCTTGTATTTGTAATTATTTTTATGCCAATTTTGAATATAGCTGTCCTCAACATACTGCAATTTTCTTATTAGTGACGTCATCAGATCCTCTTCTCCTATTGCTAAATATCTGAAGGAGTGAGTATGCCTACTAAGTGCAACTATCACATGCTGGACACTATTGTAAATATTCAACTGTTTTGTATTTTTTCTCACTAGTACAACATCTTTAAACGTTAGTCCCTGGGCTTCATGTATTGTTAGTATTGTTAATGAACCGACGGGAGCCTTGTTTTTAACTGCTTCCAGCACCATTTGTTTCTCAGCTTGTGTGAATGTGAGAATTAAAGTTTGTGGACCTAGTTGGTGATATGATTACTGATTGTTGGTCTGATTGATCATACTGTTTGATTTGTAGTGCAGATGTCTTCATAGTAGTTTGATAGCAAACAACACACATCCATTGGACACCTGTTGGTTACTGATTGGTAATAGTCTGGTTCCGAGAAGGCAGAGATATTTTTCCATACTGCCGGTATACCACTTCTCTCGATGTAGGAAATCTGTCTTGAATCACCGAACAGAATTATTTCGTCCACGCCCGTCAACTCAGAGACAAATGCCACGAAGCCTGCGTGCATCAGAACAGCCTCATCAATGAACACACGATTATATTTTTTGTTATGTGATCCATTTATCAAAAATGATGATACAGTTCTATAATTTGAATTAATGATTGCGTTATATTCATTTCCATATTTCTCCTGTATTATTAATCTTATTCCTCTAATTGAGGCTCTTGTTTGAGTTAATACGAGGTCTTCCTTTGGCTGATGCTTGTTGACAATTAAATGTGTTTTCCCGCTTCCTGGAACTCCATCAATCCACCTGATTTTCGGTATTTTGCATCTGGTTATGTCAATTTTCGAAATAGCACCCAGCAATTCATCATTGAGCATTACTTGAGTGTCTCTACTAACAATAATGTATTTCTCATTAGTTTTGAATTTGCGAGATTTATTATCAAAGGTCACATACGTTCCACCCCCTTACAAACTGAAGCCCATTCTGTATTTTGAAGTATTTGGTAGCAGAAATAATCCTAATTTGTTATCATAAACATTCATTCCCTTTAAATAAATTTCTCTGAAGACTGCCGACGAAGCATGAATATTTCTACTTTGAAGTGTTAACAGAGCTTCCTTAAAAATATCTGCATTTAATTTATCATATTTCTGTAGAAGATTCTTCAATTCAATCATGCAATTTAGAAATTTATTGTGTGTGCTATCTTCTGATAGATAACCATTTGGGCATTCTTTTTCTTCTGGTCGATCTGGTTCGGGAATATTCAGAAAATTCATGCTGCCAGTGCCCCGATGATAAAATATATATTTCAAATGCTTAGTTGATAAGGTGAAGCTGAGCAAATCAACCGAGGATAAATCTGTTAGCTGACTGAATTCATCTATGCCCACAACAAGTGGATAATTGTTTGATGCCCATTCATTGATTTCTAATAATACTTTTTTAGTTTCTTCTAAACCGTTATAATTATTCACTGGCAACAAGAAATTCCAAATTAATTGTTTATTGTCTGGTGTGTTTATTGTTTTGAATAAGATCCATGAGCTTCTATTTTCTAGACTAATCGGCTCAAGGCTATTCCACTCTTCTATTGTCAGCGATTTCAATTGTAGTATGTGCGAGAATCCATCTGACACTCGAATTTTATTTTCTCCTACTTAAGCAAAAGCTAAATTTATGTCAGAGTATTCTCCATAATTATGAATTATCGATACTCTACTCTTTGCTGTTTGTTTAGTTTGTTTATTTACATGTAATCTGTTTATTTTCCTTAATGACTGTTCAATTGTTGTTGGCTCTCTCTTATTAATATTAAGCATACTTCTAGTTTCATGTTTCAAGATCCTATTTTTTAATTTTTTAAGCAATCCCATAATTAGTTCTATCGATTACTTGTTGCAGGGCCTTTGTATAACATGGGCATTTGATATCATTGGCTTCATGATTAGCTGGCTTGTTTTTCTTCTTACAATTGATGCAAGTTGGGCTCTCCTTGGTGGAAGGACAGTTTTTGGCAATATGGCCTGAAACGGCACAGTGCCCACAGACCTCCTGTTCCTTCTTACAGTGCTTCATGACATGCCCAAAACCTTGACACTTGAAGCATCTTTGAGCTGCAATATAGTCGCTAGCTTTGCAACTTGTGAAGTCAATAAATAACTTCACCTTATTTATGATGAGTTCCCTTATTTCAGGATCGCATTCTAGCACCCAATGGAGCGTATCTTTGTTTTCAGGGCCTAACTTGAAGGATGGGACGCAACCTCTGATAAAATCTGCTTTAGGGATCCCCAAGTGACTGAAATTCTTATCATAAATGATCTCTGTTAGCTCTTCCTTATCCATATCAGATGGGACATCATACAAGATTATTTTTGGCTTTTTGTTAGCGGGTTCTGTCATTTTGATTGCTTCTGTTTGTAACCGTTTATTCTGTAGTATTTTCTTCTTATCATCTAATGTATCTAAAACTATGAGGAGGCCTCCTCCTCGAACATTGACAGTTTTCTTTACCCTAATATTTTCTTTTTTTGGGATGCTTTCTTTTAGAGTTTTCCTTATTTTTCCACTACTCTGCTTCTCATTTCCTTTCAATTCCAATGGTTTCAATAGGACTACATGCTCTTTCGGTTGAATTTTCCTAACATTTGTTGATTTATCTACTGATGATACTATATTTTTTGGTAATTTAATTACTTCTGCGAAACTCGCAGGCTTCTTGATTTCTTGCATTGTTTTTTTTAGGTTGACTATTGATTCTTCCAATTTTGGCCCTCCTGAATTTAGAGTTGATGCTATCTGGCTGATTGTAGTAGCCCGTGTTTCTATTTTAATTACTGACTCTGTTGTTTTACTAATCAGTTCTGAAAATCTATTGTAGTCTGCTTGACAGATTTTCTTTTTTTCAAATTCTGCTGTAGCCCATTGCTTAAATTCCGAAAGTCTATTATTTATATCAAGTATGTCCTTTTTGAACTCATTGTCCATAACTGTGGTAATATTTTCATTCATTTTACCTTGAAGTTGTTGATCCTTCACCTCCTGCTCCTCTTCCTTCTCCTGCGGGTTGATGTCCTTTTCCTGCTCCTTTTCCTCTTCTTCTTCTTCCTCCTCTTCTTCGTATTCTGCTAATACTCCATATGGTGGCTTTACAGGTGAACGCATTGATGTTATAATACTAATAATGAAAACTAATACTTCTATCCACTGACCTACTTTTCACTACTGCTATTGAACTACTCTACTTTCTAGTTGAGATGTTTACTTCTCGACTGCTCGACTACGACTATACACAGTATTCAGATAATCTGCCCAATCTGCCGGAACACCAATAGACACCCGGCTGCCGTGACCGTAGCCACAGCGTTTTATATAATTCGGCTGGGTAAGCTGAGCTGCTGTAGCATGGTTGGACTGTAACATTCCTACTCGCTACTCGCTTAGCGAGTAACTATCCCAATGTAATCGACCTTTAGTCGATTCACACCTGTTCCTTCCAGGAATTCCTCGAAGGCAACGTTCACACATATCAGTTACGGCGCATCACAGTCCAGTCACGGTCACGGTAACAATCAGTCACCTGACGCGTCGGCGCCGGACGAGTGTAGATAGCGTAACCGGAAACTCAGATAAAAATATATTTCATGACTGTGACGAGACAGATAGCCCGGAACTGAGACGCGCCATGACTTATATGTGTGAGTCGACCTTTAATCAAAGTCTCGGCCAGTCATCAATGGTTGTGCTCATGGGAGACTTAAGGGAACCTATAAATGCAGGGGTGCCCTCCCCACAAGCCTCATGACGCACCCCGCCCCCTGAATTGAGCACCAGCTCCCCCCCCCCCCCCCATAAATTAGGCAACCTCCCAAAAAATGCGGAAAAAAAAGCCCCCCATATTCTTTCTAAAACTAAAAGAAGATTTATATAGGTATTGAAAAAATTCAAACCTAGTCAATAATATACAAAATCTATGTATATTTCTTGAGATTCTTTACATAGGTAAAAAATTTTTTTAAAGGTAAAAAAGAAATACCAATGAAATGAATATATGAACTTCTGCTCAATAAACTTAATAGAAAAATAGCTAAATAGCAGAATGTGAATCTGAATGGTTTTTAAACAATCGAGTATTATCACAAATACATAATGGTTCTATAAAAATCAAATACTTTTAAATTTATGTTTGGTGTACATATTGAGTACCAATTACATTAAGGTTGAATAATTCTACAATATAAATTGATTTTCATTAATTGACATTCTATCTGGTGACTTCATTTTTGGTGACATTCATTCTGGTGACTTTATGTTTGAATGTCGTCACATTAAACATGGTTTCAATCAACTTTACCCCCCCCCCTTGAAACTTTTTTGGGACCCTCCAAGAATTATTTCAATGACATGTCTGCGTCATAGCCCTCTTTGGGCACCCCTGAAATGGTTGAATTCTTATGAGCTTAACCAGTAACCATTAGTTTTTAATATAAACTTAAAAAACAACTTTTGAATGGAAATTAACTCACGTTATGGCGTGACGGCCGTTTCGCTCTGTTGTCTAGAGCATCGTCAGACGACCCACAGTACACTCTGAGTGTACTTTGGGTCGTTCTGACGATGCTCTAGACAACAGAGCGAAACGGCCGTCACGCCATAACGTGAGTTAATTTCCATTCAAAAGTTGTTTTTTAAGTTTATATTACATATTAGTGGAAACAAGATGGATCTTCAACATTACATTAGTTTTTATTTTTAGACATTGAGAAATTTGAATAGGCCAATCAGATACCACCAGAAACTTTTACTGGTTACTGGTAAAGCTTGCATGAACCCAATCTGTTATTACCAGAGGCGTCTGATTGATCTATTCAAATTTTTCAACATATTTAAATTTGAATAAACCAAATCAGATGCCACCAGTACCGGTAACATTAATCAGTTACCGATAAAGCTCCCAGGTACTCAATCATTACAAGATTATCACAGATCATGATATTTTGTTGCCGATGGGAACAAAAGGCCTCAGGACTGGTTGAGTTCCTGGGAGCTTCACCAGTAATGGTGAATGTTACCGGTAGCTTCTGATTGATCTATTCAATTTCATAGTTGTTAAAAAATCTGAATAGACCAATTAGACACCCCTGGTAACATCTACTGGTGAATGAGATGGCTCCCATGAACTCAACCATTGACATCATTATTTTATCATAGGCCAACTATCTTGATTTCCTTATTTTAAGAGGAATCCAAAGAATGAAAGAAGTTATAATAATATCTTTGATAAAATTGATCAGCTGAGCAATACCGGTAGGTACCTTATTCCCACTTTCCATGTTAGTATGGGTTCTATCACTAAAATAATCTTGACAAGTTGGCACCCCTGCAACACTGCAATTTGTCCTAGCTGCCTAATTTGGTTCAACTTAACCATGAAATTTCATTTTTAAATTTTAATTATTCATATTCATTGGTGAATTAGTGATTAAATTTGATTCCAAGAGCTGTCTTCTCTTACAAGCCAAAAGGGGAAATAAGTACTGGTAGACCAAGGAAAAGATGGGAGAATGTTTGAATTCGGTACAGGTATTATTGCCCAATCCTTGAAAAAAGTGATAAAGACACATGGGGTTGAGTTCTTCTGATTAATGATGAAATTAGATGAAAGCTCAACATTAGCAATAGGGTTTTACAAATATATTGCATTTTATTCGAGGACAATACAAAACAATTCTTATTGAGATTATATTGGTCTATAAGATTCTGCTATCAATAACAATATTGGAACTCTAGTCAATTGGTCTGATTCCATTCCTACTGATTCTGTTCTTGCTGTTCTGCTAGTTCTTCAAAATTCACAGATTTAATCCATCCCATCAAAATTTCTTTCATTTTCTCTCTTCCTTCTGTAAGACCTGGCGGATCGTTTGAATTTTCCTGATTCTGATCTTGAACGTGACTTGCATCTAGAAAATAGATGTGCTTGAATAAATATTGAACATTTATAATGCACTTACATTTTGTATTGTGAATATAAATAAATATACTCACATTCGGCAAAACGTTTATTTAAAAGTCATTAGATTTGCAACAAAAAGTTAATATTAACAACGCAGATCGTTATAGAACAAGAAATACAAGAATAGTTTCAAGTAACCAGGCCTGCTTTTAATTTTTTCCCATTTAACCAATAATGCTCTAGACTTCCCATTGACACAAGAGTCGACAACAGAATTTACTTTGACTCATATAATAGGGGTTGAAATGTTTAAAACGGATGAATTTATGTCTAGAATCGCTTAAATGATAGGTTCAGAGGGATTATTTTTCAAAAACTCACCAGGGGAGTACCCCAAACCCCACTTTTAAAAGAAATTAGTCGTATCCTGTTTCATCTTTTTAAATTATATTAGAGTACTCTTCCTTCTTTCTCTTTTCTGTAGTTTGTAGTGTCTATATTCTACTCGCCCCACTGAACACTTAGTTAATCCATGGGTGGGGGGGGGGGGGGGGAGCAACTCAGAGTATCCTTGCCTGAATGAAGAGATTTTTTCTCAAGCTGGCCCGGATTAGCCTAGATCTAGCATTTTGAATCATCATCTGTGACCGTTCAACCTTTTATCTAATTACCTTGCCACTTTAAAATGTGGTCAGGAGGTAGAGGGGAGCCCCACTTGGTCATCAATGTTGGACCCACAGAACATAGAATTAGGTCTTCTGAACGAATCATCTCATCATCTCCATGCTACAGTAACAAAACCTGAAGAAGTCCTAAACTACATTTTTGAATATAAATATAATTTGAACATAATCTTGAAATGAGTCTCCTAACATTTGTGTAGCCCTTCGAATTTTGTTTACTTTGTCACTTTCCATACCTAGTGCTGAACGAAGTTTTACAAAACTTTAAAACCTACCTAGTACTAGCAAAGTATAATGTGCCAGGGGTTTGGGGACAATTTCTATAGAAAGGGAGTTAGCATGACAGACTCAAAAGCCCTCATAAAAGATTATTTGCTAAGCAAAAAGCAAGAGAAGTACCATTAGGACTTTGGTATTTATATATGTTTCTGAAGGTGACTGGATACTGTACTGTATTATATTATATGTGAGTTTTATGTAAAATTGACTTTCGTTTTATTTACTTATCCCAGTAATTAATCAAAGGTTATAACAATTATTAACAAAAACACATTTCCAAAGGTCCATAAGCATCAAAGGTACATACATGTGTCATAAATGACATTTTTAATAAAAATTAGATTCATTATAGAAACGAGAGCCGAGGTGTTTCACTTCAGGCTTTCAAGGTAAATAATGTTATATTACAGGCTTTTAATGTAAATAATGTATTAAACAGTGATGACGTTCATGAGATCGACAAGTCTGATAGTGGCACGTTCATGCGAATTGTTTGGATGTGTTAGTAAATATTAAAGGTATGTAAGAACATGTCACTATTCAATCTTGTGAATATTAGGCCTCTTTTCTGGCATTGAAAGGAGTGTATGGACCACTTAAATAGAGCATCAAAATTTAGGAAAGGGGAGTTCAACTCGAGAAGCCAAGGAGAACGCTTCTTTCGACCAGTGGAGTGTTAGGCTTGCAAAACCAAGATCTTCGAAAACTTAATGAGTCTGTCACAGTCCGGGCAGTTTAAAACTTATTGGGTGATCGAAATTTTGGAGTGTTAGCCGGCAATTTCTACTTGGTGACAAGGGCATGTTCGGTTGGGTTTGAGAGTTGTTTGAAGTGAAAGTGGCCATAGACTCCTGGAGATCAAGGAAGGGAGAGCCAGGAATACCAGGTTAGTTTTAAATATAAGTTCCAACTCATAATTGAGGCGGTATACGGAAAAAGGGCACATAGAACTATGTGCCCTTTTTTCGGAGATTGCTTTATTAGATCGGCCATCTTGTTTTGCATATAACCTGAAAATCTGAAACAAAAATCTTGAAAACTGATGTTGGTACAACTGTTTATAAACAGCTGTGTCAAGGAGGGATTTGGTGGTCTAAAAACTTTAAATGCGATTTTCTCAAAACGCCATTCTGCTCTATGTGCCCTTTTTCCGTATACCGCCTCAATTATACACACATCTTAAATAGCAAGCCAAGCGAGTAAAAATAATATGTAAATTTAAATATGTTGTAATATTATAATATATAATATTATAAATAAACAAACTTGTTGAAATTAGAAATATCTTGTGTCTATGAGTTATGACCCCAAAGTAATCATTCAGACAAATTGTTGCTATTAAGAATATCAGGGTTACATAATTGGTGGAGGCTTATGCTGGTGTATTCATGTGGCACTAACTGTCAGACTTTCATGGTATCCTCAATTAGGACGTGTGTAGGGTTATGAGTCTTGTTGATATTAGAAATATTAGAATAAAATAATTAAATTTGCACGAGGCTCTTGGTATAGCTACCCAATACAAGCTCTTTTTACCAGCAAACGCTGATTTAGACTTTATTAGATCTCAAATAAGAATTTTAAAGTTAAATCTAATCAACCCACAAGAGTACATTATTGAACAAGAAAGGGCGTTGAATCATATAATTCAGGGAGTTAAATTATCTGAAGAATTGAAGAATAAGTGTCCCAACTTAGCTTTTTTAGAAACAACGCTAAGAAGAAAATTTTCGATAGGAGAACCATCAATTGAGGAGTTTGGTGCAAGAAAGACCTCAGACACAAAACATAGTTTTGAGAAAATTGCATGTAAAGATTTACTCATACTCTTTTTCTTACTATCATACTTAATCTCTATAAGTCTTTATATTAATGGAAAATTCAATATTTTCTCTTTATTTTGTTATTGAAATGATGAATGGATAGTTTCATATTACTTTGATATTTCTCATAGAAAATAGGTCCACTGAGGTCTTTTTCGTATCCATCAACAGTTTCAAGGCAAAAAGTCATTTCTCTCAAATATATTCAATGTGTTTATTGATCTATTCTGTAAAATACAAACATATTCAATGCAATATTGTGTCAGATTTGATAAGAAATCAAATTTTTGTCAGATAAGATGAAAAAACTATAAAAAAATATAGGCAAAAGTTGTTCATAATAAAAAGTTCAAGTTGACAAAAAAGATACTCATTTTACACAGTACTTTGGTCATTATTGTTCTCTTCAATAGATAATATTTTACACAGTACTTTAGTCATTATTGTTCTCTTCAATAGAAAATATGTCTTCAAACGATTGGATTTCTTCCGGCTGCAAAAAAATGTACAAACTTTGGACATCTTTGACTTTATCTGGATTCACTTGAACTTTGTCAGCTGCAGGTAGATTATCTGCAAGTCCATCTGGGAAACATGCTGGTTTAATCAGGAATGAGAATGGAGTGTACATTCCATTATATGACGTTGCTGTCAGTATATTGCCTTGTGGTGTGTATTGCAATCTGCAGTATTTCTGGATTTTGAATGGAATTCCTCTGGATGTAGGCTTCTTTGAAAAGTATGGTTGGAGAGAGTTCCACTGCTTCATGATGCCACTGCCATGGATGACTTGTGCACTCTTGGAGATGATTTCTTCATACTGATGTTGTGTTGTGATACGTTCTTCACGTTTTATTTCATTCCCATAGATGCCGAAATTCCGGTCACATTGATTATAGGAGTGTCCTCTCACTGGAAAAATCTGTGTCACTTTTATCTTAAATGTGTATGAAAGATATGAGCAGAAAGAAGATATCATAGAATTTTTATTTTGTCCTCCAGCATTGTCAGATAGAAGATATACTTCTTTGAATGGATGTATTTTCATTTTCTCTTGAAGACAGTAGTAGATGAATGAGGCCACACTGTCGGCATTTTTCTTGGCTTCACTCTCTAAAAAACAGTACATGAAATTCTTATTGTCATTGCGTGAGTAAATATTGAAAATATAGTACCACAGTAGTCTCTTGTAGAACTGATTATTCACATTCAACTTGGGCAGGGGCAGATTTTGTGCATAGTCGAATTCAAGAACTAAACATGTAGTAGAATCTTTGCTCATTTCAATCAGGTTATTCTTGAGGGTCTTGTAGGCTTCAAACTTTCTAAGATGTACATCAAGCATTATTTTTGTTTGAACATCATTAGGGTCACTCTGAATCATTATTTTAGATTTCTCACAAAAATCACACACATCAGATCTGGGTTTTCTTATTGAGTAGGGTGAATGTGTACGAAAGAATACTATTTAAAATAGGTGTTATACTTCATGTTATTGAGCACTGAATGGGTTTTCTCATAGAAATATTCCTTGAAAAGTTCATAGAGGTGGACGATGGTGAGGTTAGGATTTTCAAAATAGAGTCGGCTGCTTTTGTTGGCTGTGTAGTGAGATTTGCTATGGGGGATTGTTGCCCAATGCTGCTTCACAAGCTCCCATACATTATCAGTTATCTTCTTGGGACGATTATCATGCTTCCCTCTTCTTTCAGCAAAACTGATGGATCCTGATTTTAATTTGTTTTGGATGGTACGAATTCGTCTTGGTGTCTTCATTTGAAATAGTTGTAGAAGTAATTTCCTGCAAACTAGACGCCGTTCACCATTGACTTTCAAATTATATTCCCACAATGTATCTACATGCCTTGTTCCAGGACCTTCGTTTCGTGATTTGATCTCTTTTGTGAGCATGCATGATGAAAGAAAGAGATCTTGAGAGGTTTTGTCCTCCAAACAATGAAACTCCTCAAATAGCTCCTGTTGATTATGTTGGCTGATGTTGGCTGCACATTTTTTAGGGCAGCATCCTTCCACTTTTTTGAAAACTTTCTCTTCAACTTTCTCATTATTATTATTTATATACATACGCCTTACCTTGAACACGTCTTCTTTTTTGAGTATTCCTTTTCCAAATCTGCTCTGCTCTTACCTTCTTACGTCCAAGATTTCTTTTCTTCTCTTCCACATGATTTTCGTCTAGTTGATCTTCACTGGAGCTCATATTGAAAAATCTTTTTAATAATTACTGGTGCTGTATTCTTTGAATATCAAAACTTCGATGTTTAATAAGCTAATAAACTATTATGATTGATACATAACATAACCTAGCAAATGGTAGATTCAAAGTTGCAATGCCATCCGAGTTGATGTTCAACACTGATCATCTGAAAGTGAAAAGTCTGCCAACATGCTGACAGAAAATATTCTGTAACTCTGTCAGTTTTCAAGATAGAGCTACTGTTGGAGACTGGCAACTTGACCCCCGAAAGGAATTCGCAGTGAATATTGATGAATACAGCACATTTGAGAGCGACTCAACTGGCTCACTATAACAGCAGTGATGTATATAACACAAGTAGCCTACCACTGGCTCCGATTTGTGCTCTATTTAGCGCAAGGCATAGTGGAGCTATTACGCTATTACACCTTCCTTCACCTCTCCCCTTCAGGCGTCAGGGGTCATGTTGTCAGTCCGCAGCAGTATGAGATTTTGATGGCTTATGCTTGAAATGATAGAGAATAATATGAACCGTTTGATGCAAAAACGACCTCAGCCGCCTGAGTTACTTTTTGCACCCAGCTCCTCAATTACAGAATCTGCTTCTCCAGTTAAGCAATACAGGGATTCAGAAAGTCAAACAGTGAAAAACATGGCAGAAAAGAAGAGACCGTTTTTGGCACCAAAAACCTTTAGTGCAAAGAAAGATGAAGATATATTGGAATTTTTTGAGTATCTTGATAGAGTATCTTTGGCAAATTCTTGGGATGAAAAAGATAAAGTTTTATACCTTCCATTTTATTTAGAGGGCAGTCCTTTAAAATATTTCGAGACAGTGAAATTAATATTAAAAGAAAAGAAAAATTTGGATTATGAGGCTTTAAAGAATGAATTAATTAGATATTTCCAACCAATACAGTTAGATAGGTATGAGATGGAGTTGGGGAATTGTAGAATGAAACCTTATGAGAGTATTAGAGAGTATATGGCCCAAATTTTGTTTTTATGCTCAAAAGTAGATCCTAAAATGTCAGAGTCTAGGAAAGTAAAATATGTACTTAAGGGATTATTACCACATATTTTAGATAAGGTGGTGATGTTAAAAAATGAATCAATAGAGAAAAAGAGTAGATAGATAGATAGATAAATGACTTTTATTTGTGCACTTTACAAGTAATAAAAGTGCTGTGGGCGAAGTTGAGGCATAAGAGCCCCCTCTCGGATCAGAGGATCATGCATATAAGTAGGAATATTGATAAGTTGATAGAAAATCAGCAGAAGTCAACACAAGAGTGTAAGGCAGTAACATTTTTTGGAGGCCACGACACAAGACATAATAATTATCGAAATAATAATGACAATTATAACAGGAGGGATTTCCGTTATAGCAATAGTGGTAGGAATGATGATAGAAGAAGATAGAATAAAGGAAGTTAGCCCAGGACCTTGGAACAGAGATGAAAAGAAAGGAGAGGAAAGGAAGTTATGGTTTGAAATTTGTGAAATGAAAAATCATTCAATTCGTGATTGTAGGTTCAATTTAACGAATAAAAACAATGATAAGATTACTTGTAGTTTATGTAAAAAGGAAGGTCACTCTATTAACACTTGCCAATTCAATGGTAGGGTAAAACATTCAAAAAACGCGTAATGGGGTCCAAGTTACAGGAATATGGGGGCCCCGAAATAAAAGAGAAAAATCCCAAGGATAGCGAATTGTTTTCTAAAAGAAAGGAAGAAATGGCAGTCAAAAATGAATGCACTTATAATGCAGGAAAGTTGGTCGAAGTTGGAGAAATCAGGGCAGATAAAGAAAAAGAAATAGAAGAGGAGAGAGTCGATGAAAATAAATCAAATATTACAGTAATTAATACAAATAAAAATAATAACATTCAAAAGAATAAAATTCATTATAATATGGCATGTGGAAATATTAGGCTTTCACCTGTATTAATTGAAGGAGAAGTAAATAATTCAAGAGCCAAAACACTGTTTGACACTGGTTCAAATTTTACACTTGTAGGTGTAAGTCATTGCCATGGTCAATCATTGACCCAGGTTGATTTTCAATTATTAGCAGCAAACGGTCTGCCAATTGAGGTATTAGGAAAGGTTTGTTTGGATTTTAAAATTAACAACATTGAATTTTCAAGTCAATGTATTGTTGTAAATTCGACCTCAATTGAATTATTATTAGGTGTTGAGTTTATGCTGAGGTATGGAGCAAAATTAGATTTTTCCTGCAGAGAAATAAAATTACAAATTAATGATGATAATTTGAGCGTTCCGTTTGCGCAATGGACGGACAGCGCTGAACTAGGTCACACAGAAGCAAGAATGATTGAGTAGGCTATAATGAAGCCAAAACAATTTTTGAATGTTTCGTTTTGTTTCAATCAACATTTGCTCACTACAAATGCAGTGTACTGTGAATTGCGAAAGCCAGAGCTGCACATTGTCAATTTAATAACATTAAATGAGGACAGCTGTAAATTAGAAATTGAAAATCTGTCAGATTCAGTTGTACAATTATTGGAGGGGGAGCCTATTGCACGATTGTCGAATAAGCAATTTAACCAGGCTAGATTATTGAAAAATGATTCTACACAGAAGTTGTATCAGAATGAAAACGTTTATCTAGTTGATAACATAACATTGTTAATCGGACAAGAAACAGGAGTAAGTTTTGCAGTAGAATTTGAGGACAGTAGTTTTGTAGATTTTATTCCTAGCAGTATTTATTTGAATTCAAAGAGAGTATTTGTTGCACTGCAGACTATCAAAGAGAAAGAATTAAGTTTTATTATAAGAAACATTGGTTCTAAGACAGTTCAGTTAAAAAAGAATGGATGCATTGGTGAGCTTGTCATGCGAGGCAAAGGACAAAGAATTTCTTGGGTAGGAACTTTAGAGGCTAAGAATTCAGTTTTAAGTAAAGTTTCTATAAATGAAAGCTTAGATAGAAAAATTTATGATAAGTTTGAAAAATTAGTTGGAGAATTTGAGGACATATTTGCTAAGGATAAATATGATATACCAGTTTCAAAATTACCCCCTGTTACTATAGAATTAATTGATAAAACACATGTGTTTAGTTCACCTTATAAGCTTGCACCCAGCGAAAGGCAGGAATTACAAGTTATTATTGACGGGTTATTAAAAGCGGGCGTAATTGAGAGTTGTAGGTCTAGCTACGCATCTCCAGCATTTTTGGTACATGCTAAGAATAAGAAGCCAAGGCTTGTTATTTCTTTTGTCAAGCTGAACAAGAAAATTGCTTATTTTCGGTACCCCTTACCCAACCCTGGTACAATTTTGGAATCATTAAGTGGAGCGCAATTTTTAACGACGTTAGATCTTTCTGCGTTTTATTCTATGCCAGTCGCAGAGGAGTCACAACATCTGACAGCGTTTACTACGCCCCTAGGATTATTCAAGTTCAAGCGCATACCTATGGGATTAGCTATATCGCCATCCCATTTTGCAAAGGAGTTAACAAGGGTTTTTAGTGATAAAATGTATAATGTCTTTATTAATGTGAAGCAGGTAAGTTCATGATATTAGGCATTATTGCTATTCTAGTCTTCCTTATACAGCAGGAATGTATTATAATACATTAAATTGTACAGTGTCCAGCGTAATAAAATTAATCAACATTGAAAATTGAATTGAAATCGAATCTCAATGTTCTTCACCTACATTTTTTATAAAATGATTTTATTTGTTAGCATGCCATGTGATAGAGCATGGATTAACTGACCAACCTGTATCGGAGTAATGAATATATGACAAAGAATATGATTTTAGACTTTCTATGAAACAACTCAATTGTCTTTCAATATTATATTGCAAATAATATAAACCTGTTCTGAACACTAATCTCACAGATTAAGAAATCTAATGTTCACTACTTGTAATCATGTGTAAAAAGGTGAGTGAAGAAAGGCGAAGGGAATCTCTTTAACTAAAGTATTTCTTCAAATTTGATTTGTTAAATTGTCAACTGTCTTTCTTCAAATTAATGTAAGTATCTACATTAAAATCCATTCAACAATCAAGTTTTTTATTTTCTTGGCTCATATATAAGATTTTATTGAGGTTTTTATGGTAGTTGCTCGAAATTCTTAGTGATGCAATTGGAAGTAATACAGAGGTTCGTTTTATTAAGTAGATTTGGATGGAAAAATAGTAAGAAGGGATGAATGACTGTTCTAATTATTACCAAGTGAAGGGTGCTCAATTGGTTAAATTCATCTATAATATTCTTCATATGACTAAAATCATTAATATTAGTGTGGAATCATCAGCGTTATGGTAATAATGATTTAGCTTAGGATTGATAAATAAATTAAACCATTTATCTGGTAAGTATAGTTGGGTTTTCCTGTCTTAGCCCCAACGTTCCCTAATGTTTGTTCTCAGTAACTCTATTAAGGACCTGTCAGTGCCTTATTATCTATCAATACTACAGAATTAATTGTCTGAAAATAGCTTGAGTTGTAATTTTTGCAAGTGGTAAGTATACCTGAGTTTGATCAATGATTATTTTTTGTTACTTTGTGAAATTCTTACAGAAAGATATTGTTTCAAATTTTGTATTTAAAACAACAAATGCAGTCATCATGATATAAATTTAGATTAATCGATTTTTTGCGAACTCCTGTTCAATAATTTATGGAAATTGGGAAAAAGGTATTGCTTGGCTAATCAAGTCTACCATATGATTTTGAGCATTAGCACCAAATGAGATTACGTCATTGATCAGTCCTAAGGCCTTCTGTCCCGTGGGTTACGGTATAGCTGTGAACTGATGACAACTTTTCCCCATGTTTAAAGTCTGTATAATACATGACATTACACTCGCTGCGCATGCGCAGAAAGGACCCAAAAGGAGCACATAGCTATTGTGCACTTGAACACAGAGAATGTTTGAATAAGCATAGCAAGTAGATTAGCAAAGAATTTAAAATAAGTCTAATATCAAAACTGACACTGTATTTCTATTTAATATAAGTTAATACCTTATGAACTTTAACACAAGCCGCCGCTGGTTATAGTTATGCACTCAGTGTCTATTGTTAACTTGAGCATTGTACAATAGTTAATGAATAATTCTTACTTTCGATATACACAGCTTTATATCCTTCCTCTTCATTGCCTTCGGTGATACCTCGGTCTTGCCACTGATCTATAGAGCCCTGTGTAAACATTGTTTGACTCTGCTTGTAATCCTTGCCACCATAATATTGATTTGTTTTATCAACCTTTTGCTGAATATATTCAGGAGTAAATCTGAAAATTCAATTTATCCGTATTATAAATATTAATTTATTTACATTTTTGTGCTCCTATTACAAGTAGCTGATTAGTTAGGCCGCTATTAGCTGTAAGCAACTAGCTCGGCAACTGATTGAAGCAACCGATTGCCGGGCCAGTCTCCCATTTGAGCAACTGAGCTGAGCAACTCATTCGGCAACTGCAGATAACCTGTTAATAATACTAGTTAATTTTAATCATAATAATATAATTATAATAATATTATATAATATTATTATAATTATATATAACTATATATTATAATTTTTTAAATTAATATATCATAATAATAACTAATAATTAAAATCAAATAAAATAAAAGTTAAATTATTAAAATTATTTTAAACAGAATCTATTAATTTCGAATTCCTTTAATTGATATTAGTTTATACTGAAGACTTCCGCAATGGCGGATATTGACAACAGTATTCAATAGCGGATGGAAATCAATGAATGCTACTGTACAAAAATATCAGTCACCACCGGGAATCGAACCACGGACCTCCCAATTGCCGGTCGGGCGCCTTAACCACTAGACCATGGAGACCTTTCTGCACAGCAGCATTCATTTTTAACTTGGCCATATCGGCTCGTATCTCACAAAGTTAGTTCGAAGTTACTGACAATTGAACAAACTGACAAATTTACTTAAACAGAATTTATTAATTTCGAATTCCTTTAATTGCTATTAGTTTATACTGAAGACTGATATTTTTGTACAGTAGCATTCATCGATTTCCATCCGCTATTAAATACTGTTGTCAATATCCGCCATTGCGGAAGTCTTCAGTATAAACTAATAGCAATTAAAGGAATTCGAAATTAATAAATTCTGTTTAAGTAAATTTGTCAGTTTGTTCAATTGTCAGTAACTTCGAGCTAATTATTTTAAGCTGTAAATTATAATGAAAATAATTATAATTAGAATAATAAAATATAATTATAATAATTGATATAAAATTAATATATAATTATATATTGTAATAAAATAATTATATTATTATAATTATAATAATACTATATAATAATAGTAGTGAATAATAACTACCTAAAAAACTTAAATACTAAACAATGTGAACACTTCACCTGCATCAGACACGATTTAAATAATTTAAATAAAAATTTAATTATTAAAATTATTTTATTATTTAAATTATTAAATTAAATAATTAATATATTATAATATATATTTATTATATGATTATAATAATACTATATAATAATAGTAGTTAATAATAATTACCTACACTAATAATAAAAACTTAAATAGTAAACATTGTTAATACTTCACCTGCATCAGACACAAATGACAGATGAGACTGAGCGAGTTTGGTTTGGGTACCGTAGTCAGATCGGTGATGCGCATGCGCACGGAGTCAGTTGCCCAGAACTAGTTGCCTACGGCTAATAGGCGCCATATACTCCAATGCCCCCCGACGGCAGGGAGAATGAAATAGTTGCTCGCGTAGTTGCCGGGGCTCGACTCGCCCGGCAACTGCATGGACAACTTTTTTCTCTTCGGCAACTGATTGCTCACGGCTAATGGCTCCCATTTGATTCAATGCCCCGCTACTCGACCGGCAATCGATTGCTTGCCCAGTTGCCGAGCCAGTTGCTCACGGCTAATAGCGGCCTTAGGTATGAAAAATTTGAAAAGTGAGAATAAAGAGTGGAAATTAGCTAGAAAAATGTGGTAAAAAAAACCCTTTAATATGAAGAAAGCGTGATGCTTTGTTTATCTTTAGGCTAGATTTTGATTGAGTATTGTTAAGATTCAAAATATTTTAAGAATAACAGATCACATGTTCTCATTAATATTTATTATATCAAATTCTTCAAATAAGCTACTTTTAACTTTTTGGAACTGATCTTATATCATAAATATACCTCGTTGTGTAGGCTATATACCGCCGGTAAGTTACTGTTATTACTGTTATTCCATTCAATAACAATAGTCCACATGTAAGCTACACTTACATTGAAAATTCAAATTCAAAATGTGGTCTTACACTGTCATGCTTGTTGAAACGCTACTAAGTATATAAAGTGTTGATGTTATTGAATTTGAAGGAAATTAAAGTACTCACGTATCACTGAACACATCTTTGCATTCACTTTGATAGTAAGACAAAGGTAATGTTTTTGCAAAGAGATTGTCTTCATCTTCTGCTGACATGAAAAAACCAAACTCTGAACAAGTTTGCCACAACCATTGCCGAGCTAGAAAAAACGTACACAAGAATGTTTTAAATATTCACATGAAAATATGAATAAATAATCCACTAAATAACATGAATGGAATATTAGAGCTTGGAAAAATACCTTGAATTGTTTAAAAAAATTAAGATTACTTTTTTTTCTGATGATGCCCACATGAGTTTGAGTCTTGTACGTGCATGGGCAATGAGGTGATTGATTAAATTTAGATGCCAGACGGAGGAGCGGGACTCGAACCCATGGCCGCTTAAACAACAGAAAGCTGAAGTTGCGACGCCCCAACCAACTGCGCTAAGCAGCCCGCCTACCTAAAGATTTGTTCCATGTCTAGTTGAATCATATAAAAGTTTTTGAAATATTGACAAAGAAATTGTTAAAATATGGATTATATCAATAATTGATTTTATTGATCAATTCATACCACCGAATTCGATCAATAAAAGAACAATCACTTTATCCTACACAGAGCGATAATCAGGTGTACTCAAGAAGAATAAACATTCTCCAACTATTAGAGGTCTAGGTCAGATAACAAGAGTGTTCAACATTTTTATTAGAGTAATAAAAATAGACTAAAAACTAGTCTAGTTTCAAAACCAGCTACACATCCATTTTTTTAAATGGAATAAGACCAAAATCTGAGAGTTAAAACAGTTCCGGTTTCTCATTCTCTCAAAAATTTGAACAAAAATTTTTAATGACCTAGAAAATAACAATTTTTTGTTTTTGTGATATAGCTGGTTTTGAAACCAAACAACTGGTGTAGCCAGAATGATTAATTCCATGCTGGTGTAGCTATGCATAGGCGTAACGAGGGGGGGGGGGTTTTGGGGGTCGTAACCCCCCCATTGCTTGGAAGAAATTAAAAAAAAATGTTAAAAAACAATTGGAAAAAGTAAAAATTAGAAAGGTTATTTATTTAATTTGAAGCTAATGTAAAGGAACCTGTAGCTGACACCTCCTTACTAAATAAATTCATGAATATTATCTATTAACTTTGGAACTATTGTCTGGATTGATACAAACATTTTCAGAATATATCTTTTTTATCCATTTTTTCTTCATAATTATATTTTTGCATAGTATATATAACTGTCATTAGTTCATAGCAGCAGTATTTTTGTTCTATTTTATAATATATTGTTATTGTCTTTTCTTATTTACTGTATAATTTCTAATGTTGAGAGACAAACCATTCCTCCACACAGGCTATAGCCTAATGAGGAATACACTTAAAAATTTTATTGTACGGTATTATATGTTTTTAATATTTTTATTCAAGTGAATAAAGTATTTGAATTTGAAAAAAATTCATTCAAGTCATTTTCATGGCTAATTGCAATTGGAATAAATTTCGATACAAATTTAATTTTGATTTGATTTTAAAATCACTTGACATCTTTACCAATAGCTGACACCCCTATTTTTGTCACCTCCAGTAGCTGATATATGTATCAGGTAAGGAATGAGCTAATTTGATTTCATATATATCAAATGGTAATCATACATATAAAACATAAGATATCAACAATAATTTAAAAAAAAATTCAGACATGGTCCCTAGTGGCTGACATACCATGTCAGCTACTTGTGTATGTGTTGAAAATATACTTAATACGTTGACATCCCCCCAATTAACATAAAATATGGAAATCATCCCCTAATAGGTGAACTCAGGTATAATCAACATATATTCAAGCTCTAGCATTCTAAGCATTAGTTAATTTTAAATAATGATTATTTTGACAGTACTTTGAGATTTTCAAACACTCTTACTTCCATATTTCCTAAAGAATTCCACCTAGAAATAAAGGATTCTTGTCTGACAGCTTATACTCAAAGTATTTTTCCCCGTCAAAAATGATGCCTAGCACATGATTCAATGGTACCAGTTTATGCACAAAATACCAGTTTAATTCTCAATGGTTTGAATTTCAAAACTACCCACTATGGCCTTAATAAGAAAAAATATGAAGATGTGTCAGCTGGGCGGGGGGGGGGGGGGGCGGGTCGTCAGCTTCTGGTTCCTTTACCCTACATGATTATTGTATAATATATATTATATCTATATTCTGAGATTTTTTTGATGAGAGTAAGAGTGGTTGACCAGGGGGGGGGGGTAAACCCCCCCCCCCATAAGTCGACTCTAGTTACGCCACTGTAGCTATGAGTTCCATGTACAGTTCATAGAAACTGGATTCCTTGTATGGAACATTTGTGTGAGAAAATATACAAAAATGAATGACCAAAATCTGTGATAAAAAGGATATTCTCCATTATGTGGTGAAGCATTAATAATAATTATATCATTTTTTCAATAGGCTGGATGTTGAGGGCTGCATTCTCAACATGTATTCTAAGTAAATCTACAATTAACTGTGGTTGTATACAACTCCATCTCCATCTATAGCAGTTTTATGTAGCCAATTTTCATTTAAATACAGTATTTCATATTTCCTTATAGGATCTAGGCCTAGGATCAATGTCTACCTTACTCTTATTTTAATATTTTTCCATTTTTATGTGATAGAATATAATAGTATATTAAAACAAATTTTGCTGTTTAATCTTTAATATTTTGTTAGAGCCTATGTCCCACAGTGTAGCACACACCCAAAGCTTCACAGTGGAACACTGAGAATTACTTATTTAGTTATTAAAAATGCAAAGATATTTGAATGGAGAAAAATTGTATTATTCATAAATACAGTACTCAAACAATAGCCTATGAAATGGAAATGAAATGTTCCACTACATAACAAAATCCTTGCTTCACTGTATCAAAAAACTATTGTATCACTGAGTAGAAACAGTTAATCTGGGCGCACGGCCGTTTGGTAGTCAGTGAAGGCGCGGGGTGGAGAGGGGAGTGTTTATTGCTCATTTCTAAAAACATTTGGCCCACGCGATGCTGCAGGTGTGTCTTCAAGGTCACCATTTCAGCCATTAGTGGAGTGGTAGAAAGCAGTGGAGTGAGCAAGTCAACTTTTACAGGACAGCCAGTAGTGACAGAGCCTAGTGCAAGAGCCATGTGCCCAGAGTAATTGTTTCCACTGTACTACTCTCCTCTGTACATGCTACCCGTGGCCATTGGGTCTTCAAAAGTACTGAAAGTGGAAAAAGGGGTTGAGGCATCATTATTAACAATATACTGTACATAGTCAGTTAGTCACTGAAGTTGCCTAATTAAAAGTGAGTAGGCTACAATACTTACAGCCACCTTCACCAAATGTTATATTTTTGGAGCTGGCTATATTGGATTTATATCTGAATCCCGTACATGTTGCTCCATATAGAGATTTTGATGTAGATTTAAGATACTCTGCCCATTTTTGAACAGCATCGTCATCATCAGTTACATCAGCGACTGCATTGCAGATATCTGGTATGTTCTGAGCTCCACCAGTGCCATTGTATTGTATAATGTTTCCAACAAGAGCAATTTGGAACTGAGCAAATGACATCACATCAAGAGGCTTATCTGTTGTCAGTTTTACACATGTTCTGAATTCAATAAAGAAGAAAACCATAATTAGCTCAGTATAAACTATTTTGGCTCACCAAATATTTTTAATATTATTATTATTATCTGTGATGTTTTCCATGACGAAATACTTAATGAACAATCTAATATTAAAACTGGTACTGTATTTCACTTTTAAACAATGTTTTACTCACATATATTGGAGATGCTTGAGGAATGCACTTCTGAAAAGAAGCTTTATCAGCCTGCCACCAGGGGTCATGCTTTGTTGAGGTTAGGATGAGCAGCCATTATGTAGTTGAAAATTGCGTTTGATTTGGTCATTGAGTACATTGGTTCTATCTTGTTTATGGATTATGGTGTTTGAATATTTCATATTGCTCCAGTGTATCTAGTTTGTGGCTTTTTTGGAATGTGTGTAGAATTTCTAAGTCAGTTTGGGACTGCTGCACAATTGAACAAAACCCATAAAAACTTACAAGTCACAGCAGAATATGAAACAGACTACACCTTAAACTTCTTAGACCTAACTATCAAAAAGCTAAATAACATGCACAAATTCAAAATCTACAGAAAACCAACTCTCACAGACACACTCATTCACAACTCATCCAACCATCCAAATCAACACAAACTTGCTGCTTTTAACTCCATGATCCATAGACTCCTATAAATGTGATTGTTATGCTTGTCAATGATTGATCTCAACACAAGAGTGGCAAACCTTTGAGAAAACTGTGACTCCATATAAAAATGAGTGACCAGAGCATTTGAGGGAGAAGAGCTTTTAGAGAGTGTTTGAAAGATCAAACTTCTGTGTGCGTGTTGTCTGTTGAGACGGTGCTGGTGTTTTGTTCCAGTTTAGTGAGTAATTCTGCAAGTTTTGAGGTAAGGAACTTTTTTTGAGGATGAAGCTCACATAGGTCTGAGACCTGTGCGTGGGTAATGAGTTAGATGATTGTGATTGATGAGCTGGACATTCCGTTTTAGGTGGGTTCTGAACCACTGGGAAGTGATTTTACAGCAGAGAACAGTGTCTTTTTTGCTGGCCAATACAATCGGTCACCCTTACAAAGAGTGCCCAGGAGAATGCAGCTTACCTCTATCTGATTGAACAGATACCAGCTACGGCTCATGGCTATCACTTCCCAACTGTAAGCTTATAGGTAAATTGTAATTCAAAGTGACCCAATCATTGCTGAGTGGAGTTCTGATTCTGTGGTGCAGCAGGTAGAAAGGTAGGGAGAAAGGTAAATCGATTAAAGGTCATTTTATAAGGCTACTTTGTTAACAGAACTGTTAACTGTTGAGATCTGATTAGCAGCAGTGCTGAGTGATTTGTAATTGTTATTAGAATTGTAATTTCGAGTAGATTGTTAGAGAAGCATTCATTGTAGATATCTGAGTTTTTTTATTAATTTTTTTTTTGAGGATGAAGCCTACATAGGTCTGAGACCTGTGCGTGGGTAATGAGTTGGATGATGGTGATTGATGAGTTGGACCTACAGTTTAGGTGGGTTCCGAACCACCGGGAAGTGATTTTACAGCAGAGAACAGTGTCTTTTTGCTGGCCAATCTAATCGGTCACCGTTACGAACAGGACCTACGAGAACGCAGCTTATCTCTCTGATTGAACAGATACCTGCTACGGCTCGCGGCTATCACTTCCCTTTTGATTATAATTACTGTTAATTTAATTAGTTGTGCTAATGTAGAGAGTTCCTAATTTGTAAACGTGTGCCATAGTAATTATCAGATTCAGTTTAGTTGTAATTTATTGGTTTTATTCAATAAATTTTAGTTTAATTTTGTAATAGTCGTTTTAATTACAAATAAATCCCAGAAAACACAGGGGAAAACTGTTACAATATATTTGTTGACTAGTTGATGATACAATATGGTCTGTTCCACATGAGATTGGAGTCAGTCACCGCCTAATGAGTAAATGAAGTAAATATGAAGAAATATGAACTAGTTAAACAGTCAGAAAAAAACTGAAACTGCAAAACTGAAGCAAAAGCTAAAATAAAACATCTGACTGAAGACTGAGGGATGACTGTGAACTACTAGAAAGTAGCACATGTAGGACGATGCCTTCCTTCCTTCCTTCTTATTAGCGACAGTTGTCTGACCTGTTACGGATTGAGTGGATTACCATTCAAAGCATTTGTAGAACAGCCCATACATCATAGTTCAAAATTCTGTCATCAAAGGCATGCCACACATTACCCCAGAGAAAGATAGAGGGCCTTCTCTATCATTTTATGGCAATTGCAACTTCATTCCGACTCTATAGTTTTCTTGCCTTTTAAGGCTCTAACTCTGAAGACTGTGTTGGTGAAGGCTGTACTCACCCAAATGTCTTGCTCAGCTCTGCTAGACCCTCATCAGTCTTCATCCATTCATCTTGCTTTTTGGCTACTGATTGAACTGTGGATGCACACTGAGGATCCCAAGCGGCCAGCGATTTGTAGGAAACCTTGTTATAACCTGTAGTGATGAGAGTGAGACATTCAAATTATGTAAAATTTATAGCATGTGTAGTGTCAGAACAATTATTGTAAGATTAAAGATCTCAAAAATAATACAAAAGCACATTGTCTTATTACATCCTCAGACCACGCTAGTAACTACTTACCTTATTACTTCACTTTTTACTGTGAATTTAATGACTTTCAGTCAATTTTGATTGTGAATAAGTAATTATCTTTGTAGTGGTAAAGGTGATATGGTAGAAGATATCCATAATGAACAATAAGACGAAGTTGTCACAACCAAATTAATTTATTAAAAATGGCGAGATACTAGTTTCGGTTGTTGCTCCATTATCTATCTCAAACAAACTAAAACTAAGTAAAGAGTAGCTTAATATACCGTATGCTGAACATGGAATGATACTATTGGCTAAGGGATAGGCTGATCTTCATTGACGGTTTGTGATTGACTGAAGGCAATAACAAGTCACGCCCTCTGGTGGGGGGAGCAAAAAGCAAAAATAAGAATCAAATCAAGAACTAAAAACCGTGAACATCTAGAAAGTAACAAATAAGAGCCATACACAAGTAAATTAGGCTAAAATTGAATCATTTTTAAATTAGAAAATTGAAGCTCATTGAATTGCAGTCAAGGTCAACCGCGAAAGTGCCGTTATTAAAATGTAGGCCAGACTTATGATGCAACCTAGTTAGTAGTATTGAATTGGTTGAAATAAAATTGATCTTTAAACTAGTATTGAAATAGTTTTTTACCAACCTTGTTATCTCCAAAGCTTCTAAAATGCTTAATAAATCAACTTAGAACGGTAAGGAGATGTTAGCTGCAATTTGCTCAAACTTTAATAATAAATAATGTTAGCTTTTCCATATTAACTGGATTTCAGCGAGGAAAGCCTGCTGAAAATATTATGGTTTTAAAATATTTTTTGATTCCGTAATGGGCTGTTTGAGGGTTAGTTATCGTGGGCCGGATTGATCTGGTGGGCCGGATTTGGATATGTAATATAATTATATTTAAGAGAGAGAGAGAGAGAGAGAGAGAGAGAGAGAGAGAGAGAGAGAGAGAGAGAGAGAGAGAGAGAGTGAGAGAGAAAAAGAGAGAGAGAGTCAATGAATGATATTATTAATTATAAATAATTGCAGACCAATTCAGTTTAGAAATTGTTCAGAAATCATTTAAATAATTTCAATTACAATTCTTTATTATTTCAGGGCACTAATATTTTGCATAATTTCTCTGTAATAATTCAAGTTATCATGTTAAAAATGTGAAATTCATTTTTATCAAGTATTTTTAAATACAGAAGCCAATGAAATCGAAATCAGGCTATATTTTTGATATATTTATGAATTTGGTTATAGAGCTAGTTAATATAGTTAAAGATTAATAAATTCACTATTTAATGAGATTTCATCATGATAATTATCTAGTCTCTTGAAAAACTAACAAAAAAACCTGATATATATTTGCCTAATGCTAATTAGTGGGTGAAAATGACGAATCAAATTTTCAAGTACGTAATTTAAATAATATGAAATTTAAACATTTAACTTGCAATATTGGAATCCGTCATCAAAGTCATATTGTGCTGCTGAAAGATGATTGCGATTTCTTCATAGATAGCTGAGGTACTCAACATTATAATTATTGAAAATCTTATTTGATAGTTGAGAATTCAGCTGTTCATTATTGTTAATTAAATTGTGCGACTCGTTTTTTGTTATTTAAATTGACAATAATTTCAATCTACCAAATGTAAACTTCTATAAGATTTGTAATAACTACGAATGCTAAGTTACTATATAAATAGTTATGGTTCCTGAAAATTCTTTAGAGTTTAGCTCTTGTAGCTGAGTGCGCTCATCGATCCCTTGCGCCCTCCGCTTGGGTCTGCCAGGTCTATTGTTACGCCGCTCAGTACCAGATAGCGGTCACATTTGCATAAAAATAGCCTACTCATCACTAAATCCCTATCATTAGCAGTTCGTAGCAGGTATCTGTTCAATCAAAAAGAGAGCTACGAACTCCTGGGCCCTCTCTATAAGGGTGACTGATTGAATTCGCCAGCAAAAAATACTCCACTGCTCTAAAATACCATGGGTTCGGAACCCACCTAAAACTGTAGGTTCAACTCATCAATTACCACCATCCAATTCATTACCCACACACAGTTCTTAGGCCTATGTGGGCTTGATCCTAAAAAAATTGTCACTAAAAAACAGTTACAACAGACGAGCTCGTTTTCGTCAGTGCGACAAAATTGAAATATTGAATTTTAGAATGATGTAATCTCATTTTTGCATTTTTCAATAAAATGTATAGGAAAATAATTATTGGATTATTACCTGTGAAGTCGACTTTCGCTTCCACAGGAGCACTGGACGCATGCGCTATGAAAACCTGGTCTGGGTATTTGAGACGAACCCAGGCAGCCAGAGCTCCCGAATAGGAGCCTCCAAAAACTACCACTTTATTCTTTTCAGTCATTCCGAACTTCTTCTTCATGCCACCAATGAAATAATCCAAATCTGCCAATGCTTGCCGACTGTTCAAGTATTTCAGATTCTCGTCGCTCATATCGCTGTCAACCATAAAAAATCATATCAAATTGGAATTTAATCTATTCTACTTATTGATTAATCTTTTTGAATAATGAATATTTTTTTCCTGTAGATGATTGATGTGATAGAAGTTCAACTGTGATATATTGGTTTTTAAATCTTAAGAAATTAATCTAAATTTTAGAGGATTATTTATAAATTTATTAATTATTAGAGTAAATAGAGGCATATCTTACATATCTACAGAGTACATTATCATAATTCATAATTTATTAATTTCGAATTCCTCAAAGTTCATTTAATTAAACGGAAGATTTCTGCAACGGCGGATGTTGACAACAGCATTGAGTAGCTGATGGAAATCGATAAGCGCTACTATCTAGTGGTGAAGACACCCGACCGGCGATTGGGAGGTCCGCGGTTCGATTCCCGGCGGTGACTGATATTTTTGTGAAGTAGCGTCCATCTATTTCCATCAGCTATTCAATGCTGTTATCAGTATTCGCCGTTGTAGAAGTCTTCAGTATAATTAATAGCACTTTGAGGAGTTAGAAATTGATAAATTATGTTCTTTGTATTATTTGTCAGTTTGATAAATTTTCAATTTCTCCATAACCAACTTATATATGGCTTCTAATAACTAGATCAAACGTCTCCAAATCACTCGATCAAAATGGGAAAAATTGAACTTACTCTGTAGGGTGACTTTTGCCATAGAATCTGTGTTCCACGTAAATGAATAGTGCTCTGTAAATAATTCCAATTTTCACCCAGAATCCTCCATTCACCCATCCACCTTGTATGCCTGCTTCACCACCAATCATAAGAAACAACGGGAGTTCGTCATATCCAGGCTTTTGTACTTTATAATATTTGTCATTGTAGAAGTAACGCTAAAAATTGAATCAGGGAAAATCAGAATACGGTACATTGAATTAGTTGAAATCCTATAATAGCTTGATAGCTTGTACAATAATTAAACATTGCAATAAATTTAGAGATGTATAGTTTTGCTTGTACGGTACTTCACTTGTGACAATATACTGTACTTCTACGATGGTGCAGTCAATGTAGCTTTTTCAGAGAGAAAATAAATATAGAGGTATGACACTAATTGATGCGTAATATCCCGAGTAATTTTAGAACTGAATTGAAAGTCTAATCAGAGCCACTCTGATCAAAGTTTATATTTTTCAGAATAAGTTCATAGAGAAGTGTATCAACCAAGGGAATAATAATATTGTCAAAAGGTTTTCTGAACGCAATGAAAGTGGAGCTATTATTTTAGAGTGCTGTAACTGAATTCGATTTGGAAATAACATATAGATTCTTTTGCATTTTAAACTAATTTTCTTTTACTTTCAATTTTGCATATCAGATGTAATCTAGTTTTTTTTTATATTGTCAGTCCTATTTTATTTTCTTATTTGTGTTATTAATTTCTATTACTAGTGTGATTATTCTCCATCAGAGGCTTATGATGAATCAGATTCGTTGAATTTACTGTCTTTTAAAATTTTTATTCATTAGATGGAGTGGATAAAAGTGAATATTTTATATAAAAAAGTGAAAAAAGTGTGATAGTTCAGCTTGGTAAAAAATAAGGTATTTTCCATTTTATAATCTTGATTTGAATAATATTATACCTATCACTCACTTGTTTCCATGTTTTATTGTTTGATTTGTCAAAATGATCAAGTTTTTGCTCGAACCAGTGAGCTTTTGGGCCTCCGTCATCAGCAGGTATTATTGGATCGGGTGCTGCCCTCTCTCGTGTTCGAGGTACAAACACCGCCAAAGTTGTGTGCAAATGAAAATAGAGAAGAACGATCAGTGTCGAACAGATTATCTTCATCTTTGCTTGTTCTTATGTTCCTAAAAAAAACTATATATTGTTATTATCATCTTTCTCTAATATGAAAAGCATCCATAATGTTATAACGAAGTTTTCACAACCACATTTATTGAAAATATAGAGAAACTAGTTTCGGATGTTACTCCATTATCAATCTCAAACATACTAAAACTAAAGTACAGATCAGCTTAATATATCCACCAATTCACCAATACAAAGAAAGTTGAAAGCATCCATCTTTTTTAACTCCTCTTTCATTTCTTACTTTACTTATTATTATTCTCAGAAAACCCCGGTATTACTGAAAACTTCGGAAATCATTCACAAAATGTGAATGGGTGAACACCTAGAGTATGGACTTCAACCAATTACCGTATCTTAAGATTGATGAAAAATAGAATTATAGAGAAATTTTTATAAAAAAATATGAGTATTCAACATACTTCAATGTTTATTTTGGTGCGCTCAGCAACTTATTTGATCATGAAGAAATTTCCATTATTATTTGAGAAAAAATTTGAAAAATCATAAAATGGAAAATATACTGTCATCCACAAATTGAAATTGTATCTTTAAAAGTAAAGCAGACTTCACATGCACGAGATGATAATGGAAATTATTATCATCAAATCATGATGAATACAGGTTCTGTTTTCATAGTTGAAGATGTACGGTACTCTTCATTGTTATTCACACAAGGTCAACGTTTTCTTCAATGAAATATAATATTTTACCGATTATTACTGTTAAACATTACTGACCTCTATTGTTGAAAGTTTCCAGGATACTGAGCGGTTAAAGTGACCATTCAATAATTGTTGATTCTATTTTATATACTAGGGACTTATTGCATAAGTTTGATAACACTGCCTGTGCTTATTGATATATCCAACATAGTAATACCGTACCAATAATTATGTTTGTTACATGTCAAAGGACGATTAATGTAGTGAGCTTCAGCAATTATTAACTTTTCATATGCCATTAACTTGGATTGATGTGAACTTCTTCATATTTTCTTATCTAGTGTTAGTGAACTTATTAACTCTACTGCAATTTCTTGTTATCATTAATTGGATATAGACTACTGAGTATATTGCGGAGAAAAATCGATTTTGATAAAATTAAAATGCTGCAATAATTTATAAGCTTCTTAGATGTGAACAGCTTAACTTTGATAGTGGACTATATATAAGATAAAAGTTATCACAAAAGAATAGAAATTGCTTACATTAAATATTAAAGTTTAAAGCGGTAGTTCGAGCTTATTTCAAACAGTAGCCTGGTGACTGGAAAATAGATTGAATACATTTTTATTGGATAAAATGATATTTAGAAGAAATAATGAGTAAATGTGAAAGCAGGATAGACTGGAATATGATATGACCACCATGAACTGAAAATCCATTGCTGAAAAACAGAGAAATAATGAAGCTAATATATATGTGTAAAAAAGGATATGTTAGTAAGACAACTTTCAATTCAAGAACGGCTACATCAATTTTAATGATCTTTGATTGGTTGAATTCGTCCCTACTCCACACAGGATAATAATTGAAATATTGTGGAATGAAGTAATGGGAAAGATATGAGAAAATTCTATGATGTAAAATAAACAGTTGGTGCATGGGAAAATTGAATTTCGCATCTTACAAAATCAGACTCATAGCTTTTAAGCTAATTTCAATTTTTGTGAAAAATTAAAACCAATTTTACTCAAGAATGGAGCAGGTAACAGGCTAGTCAAAATGTAAAATATAATAAATTATTATTTTATTTTTATAAATATTATCCTAATAAAATATTAAACTTCGTAAATATTCAGTATTGATTTCATTACATTGATTTCAGTTCTAAATTAGATTGAGTGAACATTCCGTGACACGGTGGGAGCATGAAATACAGCAGGGCTTCTTTTCAGAAGTGAAATGCATCCCTCAAGCATCTTCAATATAAGTGAGTAAAACAATATATAAAAGTGAAATACAGTGTCAGTTTTAATATTAGATTGTTTTATACTCCCTCATACCTTCAAGGGCAGTAAAACGTTCGCCTGGCCAGATATATTCTATTAGAGATTTGGTTTTATAAAATTTAATAATGTGATTTTACTAATCAAAATTGGCCTACATGCTCAACTGATATGAACTTCATTGGCCTCAGTAGGAATCGAAATTAAAAAATATCTTACTTCACCCTTCTTCACTAACTTGAAAGAAATTCAGTCGAAACTGTTCGATTCGATCTCTCTCCGTAGAGGATTCCTTTAAATAAGTATATTTCTTTCAAATTATTTCAAATTAAATTTAGGATTTTGAATTGAAGGACTTCAAATTTTCATTAACTGTAATTATGTTTAAACTTTCCGCTTTGCGTCCCCACTCGACTTGCTCCATTTTAGTGACACAAGCAATATCATAATAATTATAGTACCATCATATTCTTCAAAAAAGTTCAAGCACAAAAAATTCTTTAAAAAGCTGTGCCTTCTACTATTTTGAACTCTTATAATATGGTTTTTGGAAGTATGATAACATGAAGAGTTCAATGAAGGCATCTGGAAGTCATTAGTTTTGCTTCAAATCGAAATAAAAAATTGAAAGGTTGTAGTAGTCTACCTATATTGTCCAATTCTAAAAAATTGGATAAGCTTACAACATTTTTTCAATGGTTTATCGAATGATTAGTTCATAAAGCATACGTAAAATATATTTTCAACAATTTTCAAAATATGAATAATATTCTGTAAAGCAATAATTGTGATTTCGCAAGTATTTTAAATGTCAGGGGAAACATGAAACAAACAATGACTAACATATTTGTCAATTAGTGGTATCATCCACTCATTACAATAATTGCTATAACCTCGACATTTACATAACTTCCGTTAGGTGGGTACTTAAGAAAATAATAATTACCCTCTTTTCTGTAGCATATGCTCATTGGAAATGAACTTTTTGCTGTATACAAATTTGATGTGATAACGGAAAATCTTTTCTCATGTACAGCCGAACATTCATCAATACCTTCCAAACATAAAAAATGCCTAGGCTTAATCCTGATTGTCAACCAATGATATAGAGCTTGAAAAAGCTGATCACAATGATGAAGAGCGGCCTGCATGCACATAGAATATTCTATGGCTGTACTATAGATTAAATTTATAGTGAACTTTACTATAAGAATTTCAAAAAGAAGCGAATTCAATAACATTGAAAACACACATTTCTCAACTGTTATCGACCATTGGTCATAATAATCCGAATTCAAATAAATTTCAAAATTGATTTTTAGATTTGAAAATTCTTTACTATGCAATTCAATGTTAGAGAATGGATATTCTACCTGTATTTTGCACTCAGCTTTCAAATAAAAGCAAGGTTTTTATAAATTTTGTGTGTGTTTCCAGCCATTTGATTTATTCACATTATATTTTCAAAATTGAACTCTACAATTTTAGTGGGCGAAAATGATTGGTTAATTGTCAGTTAACCAGGTTAATATACCTCAATTTAGCAAAAAGGTGTTTTATGGTAACTTTTCCAAATAGTCGTAAAACGTAGTCATATAATAATTATTCTCATTCATAGCTTCAACAGAGCTTTTAGTAGTGTTACTATCAGTGGATAAACCTCCTTTTATTCACACATGAGAACCTGGGTTTAATCTCTGTATGGACAAAACGTTGTTGTACACAAAAGTCAAATCTATGAAATATGCTTTCTATTTTTAAAACAAATTAAGGTACAATTATTAAAATTTATCATTTTCTCCTCATAGTTTGATTTGAATTCAGTTTCATGAGAAAAACCACTATTTCCAATCTAATCAGCATAATAAATAAATCTGTAATATTCAATAATAAATATTCATGATTTGTAATTCAACTCAATTTAATGACTCTCGGGATGGGATTATATTTTCCTATTAATATACAGTATAGATAAAAAATAATAATAATATTGAATACAGTACTTTACAAGTATTACACCTGAAATCCCGTTGTTAAGCACATGTAAACCACTAGTATTTTTAACCGACTTCCAAAAAGAACAAGGTTATATATTCGACCTGTATTTTTTTATGTTTGTACTCAAGGTTGAGTGGTAGAGGGGACTCTCAAGTCCCAACTCCGCCTAATAAAGCATATTTTCATTTCATTTTTTTTTTTTTTTTGAGGATGAAGCCCACATAGGTCTGAGACCTGTGCGTGGGTAATGAGTTGGATGATGGTGATTGATGAGTTGGACCTACAGTTTTAGGTGGGTTCCGAACCACCGGGAAGTGATTTTACAACAGAGAACAGTGTCTTTTTGCTGGCCAATCTAATCGGTCACCGTTACGAACGGGACCTACGAGAACGCAGCTTATCTCTCTGATTGAACAGATACCAGCTACGGCTCGTGGCTAGTTTCATTTCATTAATCATTCGAACACTATTGAACCGATTTCGATGAATGTTTTTTTAAATGAAAGAGCATCGCTCAGCGGTGGTCCCATCCAAGTTTCACAAGGATCGGCCCAGTACTTACCCCAATATTAAACAAAAAGGAGCATTCTTCGATGTCTTCATTTCAATCAAGTTTGAATAGGATAGTTCCACACATAACCGCCAATCGAATAACCGGTGTCGTTTACTAGGCTGATCATTGTATCATATGGAGCGCTTCACATCTAGACGATCTTCGAAATCATATGATGCAATGCAATTATGCCGGGTAAACGACATCGGTCACCTAGAGCTGGTTCAGTGTGAAACAAGCCTGTGTTTTGGCCAATCATCATCATCATCATCATCAACCATGGATTAGGCGTCTGGAGCCTGTTCCGGTGTCCATCGTTTCCTCGGTCGGCCGACATCCCTTCTTCCATCTTTCTGCCATTTCCACGCTTGGAGTGGGAGACGACTTGGGCACATACGAAGCAGGTGATTTGTCCATCTTATTCGGTATTGCCTGATCACTTCTGCAAGCGGCTGTACATTGACCAATCACGTGAACTTAATTTGAATTGAGAATAAGAAGAACATAATATTCAAACATGAAAATGTTATAATTTGTAAAATGTTCATATTGAACATGAAAATTGTTAATAATTTAGTTCATGTTATGGAGTCATAGGAATAAGGTTATTTAGTTTCAATCATGAGTTGAAGTGAAAAATGTTTTTGAAATCGTTCTTTTCAAAAAAATAATTGAACAATATTCTTCAAAGTTATTAATTTTTCGTAATAATTGCCAATTCACAAAGAATTTGGAAAAACAGCTGATCTTAAAACAATTTTTAGTTTCACTGATGTGATTGATTTTGAGGTTATGTTTGATGATGCTTGTTGTACTAGCTCAAAGTTTATGTTTTTTATATTTTAGACTAAGTTAGTATCAGGAAATATATCGTATGTAACTCGCTCGGGAAGATGTTTACAGTACTCGTATGATAATAGCGCACTCGACTTCGTCTTGTGCGTTAACTCATCATACAGTTAACACAATTTCCGCACTCGTAACGTAATATAGGCCTACTATTTTAGTGTAGGTACCGTATATTCTGAAAGGGAATCAAAATGAATCAAAAGCCATTTCACTTTTAAGAAGCATTTCGCTATTATAATTTTCCTAAATATAATACTCCACATTAAATAAAGCGTTGTAGAATTTTCCTTAGTTTATCTATCCTTATAGGTGGATTTTTAGTTACCGTACTTAAGTTTGGATGTTATATTGGCTTGCTAATTTGATAAATATTTCATAATGTAGGCTTTAAGAAATTTCTCATGTTTTCAAAATTTGAAAATTCAACTAAAAAGCTTAAAATAAAACAAATTTTAAAACAAAAAAAGAAACCGATTTCAATGAAATGATACTCAAGCATTACATAATACTCACGTACTAAAAATGTTAAAATAAAGTATTTACTTTAAACTGAGAAAATTTTAAATTTCATACAAGTAATCTTTTGAAGTCAGCGCCAAATATTTTATGAAGTTGATAAAAAATTCTATCTAATATCAAAACGAACACTGTATTTTTTTGGAGGATGAAGCCCACATAAGTCTGAGACCTTTGCGTGAGTAATGAATTGGATGATGGTGATTGATGAGTTGGACCTACAGTTTTAGGTGAGTTCCAAACCACCGGATTTACACTCACTTTTACTGAAATACAGTGTCAGTTTTGATGTTAGATTGTTCAAGTATTTTGTCATAGAAAACATCTCAGAGTAATTAATTATGTTATATTTTAGAAGTTTATAGGAAATTTGGCGCCAACTTCAAAAGATTACTTGTATGAAACTTACTTCAAAAGATTACTTGTATGAAAACTTTCTCAGTTGAAAGAAAATACTTTATTTTAACCTTTTTAGTACGTGAGTATTATTTAATGTTTGAGTATCATTTCATTGAAGTCGGTTTCTTTTTTGTTTTAACATTTCTTTTATAATAATTATTTGAATTACTCATAAAACATTGAGAAGTGAGAGCCGAGTGCCGTAGTAGGTATATGTTCAATCAGAGATAAGCTACGAAACTCCTAGGCGTTCTTTGTAAGGGTGACCGATTGGATTGGCCAGCAAAAATGACTGTTCTCTGCTGTAAAATCACTTCCCGGTGGTTCGGAACCCACCTAAAACTGTAGGTCGAACTCATCAATCACCATCATCCAATCATCCATCAATCCAATTCATTTGCCTTTTTCCTTCTGACACATCCATACTGATTCACTGTACCGTAGTTAAGTCTATAAGTTGATATAATATTCTACCGTTATATTCATAACATATTGCGTTACAGACAACCAACAAAATAAGTTTTAGCTGTTTCGTATGTAATATAAGGTTGAAATGCAAGAAAACCGTAGGTTGTTGAACTGTTATCATCTTTCTTTTTTGAGCTTTAAGTTTCGATTTTCTTAGAATTAAGTTATACTATGGTATTATAAATGTTCAGGATGAGGTATTCCAATATTAATGTTATATTCAAAAGAAGCACAGCGTTTTTCTTTCTCCTATTAAGCTACTCTAAGCTTGACCCCGCACAGCTTTGTCTCAGGAGTGGCATATCATTTTATTTTTCCAAACTCTATTACTGATACTGATACTTGATACTGTTTTTTATTTGTTTGTTTTGAATTTTGATTGGAAAATAAATTATTTATTTATTAAATTTAAACATTTTTGTCCTATTGTCAAATGGAACCAATTTTATTTGGTTTGGTACGCTTTTTGTGAGAGACAAAAATTCATAATATATTCACACATCTGCTATAAAAGTGAGCTTTTTTGTTAGCTATATTTTCATCTTTCTTAATACTTCTCATATTAAGTTTTTTCATTACTAGGCTTCGTTTCTCGCTTGGACTTTTTGTTAGCTATTTCCATCTTTCTTGATACTTGCCATACTCCTCATGATTTTTCATTACTATGCTTCGTTTGTGAGAGTTGTTTTTGAGAGTTTTCAAAAGTACATACTCAAATGATTTATATTAATAGTTAGATATCAAGCCAAGAGAAAATATGTTCACTGAGTCCATTATTCTTCTAAAGTGTATCGTTATTCTTGAAGCTCTTCATGCTAAATTAGTATTCTGTCAAGGTTGTTTTTGATCCAACTTCATTTTCTCATGTGTTATAGTCTATATTACTATTCTTGGATTCCATGTTCCATAACGACTGCGTTGTTGATATCAACTTTTTATTGTAAAATTAACGACTTGCAGTCAATAACTATTTCTACTCACTTTTGGCCAAACGTTTTTTATTCAAAGAGACTCATTTTCAAAGGCCTTCTTTAAAGATGAGTCTCCATGACTCGAAAAATATTGGTCAAGAGTGAGTAGAAATATTGTTTATACACAATATTATAATTGACTGCAAGTCGTTGAATCTATATTATTTCAAAGTCCATAAGCCAAATGCGAAAGTAATGCATGCTATTCCTGTTTTCTGTGTACATTGTATTCCTAGAATAATGATTTTTACTGGGGTCATGATATGTGCTGTAATTGATTGCTTGTAAAAATGAGTCTGGTAGAAAGTACATTCACATTATGGATTGGGTCTTTGAGACTTAAATGACACTCTCATAACATATGCACTCAATAATATATCTCCTTTAAAAATGCAAGGGGGTCTTGTAAATGTGGATTTGACAATAAAGATATTAAGGTTACATCGAGCTGATATTGAAATAAGCTGTATAATGGAGTTCAAGAAATGTCAATGAATTAAGAAATAAATTGAGAGGAGATCACTCAAAATCAGAAACACACAAACATTAATTTTATCATTTTTATTGGCCAGCTCGTTACAGCAGACAGGAAATCGATTTCAATTCATGTTATTATTGTACACCATCAAGTTTGGCGTTGATATTTCGAATCTTTTTAGAAATAAAAAAGATGTTCTTCTTGTTCAATCTCGATACATCAAACATAGAGCAAGGTGAAATTGTTTGATAAATAGTTTAACCAACTTATAGTATAATAATAATAATAATAATAATAATAATAATAATAATAATAATAATAATAATAATAATAATAATAATAATAATAATAATAATAATAATAATAATAATAATAATAATAATAATAATAATAATAATAATAATAATAATAATAATAATAATAATAATAATAATAATAATAATAATAATAATAATAATAATAGATTTTCAAGTATTGAAAATAATCAGTCTCCCAGCCAGGCGTTCATGTAGGCAGTAATTTGTTGCCTTGCTTTTGTAAGAGATTGAAGATCATAACGACTTGAAGATGTCATGTCAGCACAATGTGAGGTACCTGAAAAATAAAACAATAGAAAATTAATAGACTGTTTATAACAATAACAACTTAATAAAATTATTGGGCAACTTGAGCATCATTCATAACATCATTGCTGTCTCTCTTGGCATAAGTTCACATGGTGCAACTTAAAACTTAAGTTTTAATTAATTAAGAATGCAAAAAAGCGGTAAGAGGAATTTTACATCTGGATTACAAGAAATCAGCTGAAGAGCACTATGCCTCCCTGAATATAATAGCAGTAGGCTTATTAAGTCTCTATTTGGGACTTTTCTGCGTTTGTAGAAGAACTATAAATTATTTTGAAGCTAGGACACAATCATGAATATAATACAAGAAGTAGATATACAAACTGTGATTATTTAAAAAAGCACAATCGTGAATTTTTCACAAGAAGCCTTCTCAGACTGGGACCAAGTTTTGTAAGTTATTTAGTGTTAATACTTATCATTTAAAGAGATTGGCCAGCAAAAAAGACACTGTTCTCTGCTGTAAAATCACTTCCCGGTGGTTCGGAACCCACATAAAACTGTAGGTCCAACTCATCAATCACCATCATCCAACTCATTACCCACGCACAGGTCTCAGACCTATGTGGGCTTCATCCTCCACAAAAAAAAAGAATCAAACATCAACTTTAATAACCTCTTGAATTTTTTCAGAAGGTCAAGTTATTACTTCTAATTTGAAAAGAATCTAGCATTTAATTTAAATATATTTTGAAAACTTCAATGAGAGAGAGCTCAGTTTAGTATTTAAGAATTCTTTAAGGATTAGTAGAGTTATAACAAGTAGTTCTGTATGATGTCATGATTGACTGATTTCATGATACATGCATGTTACACGAATAAAGAAATTTATTATGAGTGAATGAATCATTCGGGCTTGTAAATGAATAGTTGGCTCCCTGTTCCGAAACACATGCTTTCTTTTACTTGATTATCTTTAGCACAAAACTAAATCAATTGAAGTTTTATTCAGAGCGGAACAGAAAATAATTATTGTAACATCAACTCCTATAGCTCACACAGTCAGTATCCTAAGCAGATTGTGACATTGAGTTCATAATATGAATTTCCAATAATTTCACTTCCACTCTGGATAAAAATTCACTACAAAAACAGCACTTTCAAAAAATAATGAAAACTAAATAAATTGTATAAAAGTTCTAGAAGTGAACACCATTTTCCAAGTTGGCCAGGAATCCGTACCCATAATACAAGCTAGATATTTATGGAATTGTGAGAAAAAATGAATGAAAGAAAAGAAATAGTTTGAATTGATAATTTCAGTTATTGGAAATGAATGAACTTGCCAATGATATAAATTGCTGGTTGAAGTTGTGATTTTGACTGCGTTATGCCAAGTGCTTGCCACGGGTCAAGCGATCCATGTACGTTCACCACTCTAGTTTCTGTCATGGCTTTTCCTCCATAATACGAATTTGTGCTGGCAACATTGTTGGCTATTTGTTGGCTTGTATACCTGGAAATTAAAAGAATCAAAAGGTGGAGAATCCTCACCATAAGTTATTATTTTCAGAGAAACGTCTACATTTTTGTTTAGCTACTGCATAACCATTATACAGTAGTTATAGTAAGAGGGGCAGTTTAGGCTATAAGCCTCACATTGAGTTCATGTAAAATGAATAAATGAATGAATAAGTAAAAGAATAAGTAAATAAATAAATAACTTGTTGAATTATGATTTGTTCCAATGCATTGAGCATCACCGATAATGAAATATTATTGGCTAAATGTTAATAGTTTGAGAATCTTATTATTGGAACATGAACTACTGGAATACTGCAAGCTGCAAAAGCTGATCTCTAAAGTTATATCCTTCTAGAGTTATCATTATTAAACAATCAAACTGATTGAATTAAAACTCTGTTGGAAAGCTTCTATCACAAGCAGAAGAATGTGATATAGCTTTCAATAAAATAAGCTCCTTAAAGATGAGTGATGAGTAATTAATAGTAGGCTATGTTCTGCAATTTTTTCTGTTCTATCACTTTTATTACTCTGTTACCAAGAGATGCGTTGTCTCAATAATATTCAACATGAAAATTATTTCTTGAGGTAGGTTTAAAGAGATAATATCGACATTGATTATTACTATTGTTTATCATAATGAAATAAGACATCAACATTCCAAATTAGTGTAATTGTCTTATGTCAGGAAAGCCAGTTGGTCAACCAAGTACCATTCGATTATTAGAAAGCTCTAATCTTACCCTTGAGTGTAAGCATCTCTGCAAATCCGTTCAAAAGTTTCAACAAATATGCTAGCACCAAAAAGACTGTTGGAAGCACCAGAAGTCAAAAAGTATCCAAATTCTCTGCATGTTTGCCACATCCATTGGCGATCTGAATTCAATGCAAATTCAATAATTAATTATTCCAACAGTTTATAATTTTTGTTATTTTTTCATTCTGATGTGCACAAAAATATTCTTATTTTCCATCCCTAAACTTGAAAGTAGTTGGATATCTCCATTTATTCTTTATGTTCAACATAATCTTCTTAATCAATATGTTTGGAAAATTTATTAGGATATTTTTATTTTGGTATCTTTTATTCTTCATTGAATAAAATTAAATATGTTCATTATTTAACATTTCAGTCATAGATTATCAATGTTGACAATATGAGTTTTGTGGTTTTGTTTGTTTTCTTAATTTATTTAATGGTGACAATAATACATTTAAGGGCTGATTACAATACAAGTTTTGTATATATTGTTCTACATTGTATCAATTTTTGTTATTGTCCTCATGTTTTTGAGGAGAAATTTTTAACTTCAGATAAAGAGTTCTTCATTATAATACGATCACTTTCTCGATCGTAATATTACTCCAATATTGTAGTAGCCTGGTCTCTATTGAATCTTTTGACATAGATGTGCAAGAGGGACATAACTACATTGAAAAACATCAATATACAGTATAATCCTGTTTATTATACATAATGAATGAAGATTGAAAATTCAAATAAAGTAATGATTGGTTGTTGATCAGTGGTTTAGATATTTCTTTCAATTCCTTATAAAATATTGTACTCATTTCACATTTTCACATTTTTTATTTATTCCAAAATACATGAATATTCACATCCAATGGATGCTCACACCTCTCTGCCAAAACAGATCTCATTTAGTCCATAGAATGCTACATAATGAAAAACTAGATGAATGGAAGGACTTTAAAAATATTGAGAAAAAACAAATCAAAGTAATAAAGAAAAGAGAGAGCGAAAAAATTACATAAGGAAACAGCAACACGGAGAAAGTGTCGGGGAAAAATAGTAAGCAGTTATTGTAATGTCTGCAAAACAATGAAGCAGTAAGAGCTTAAATTTCCAGTCTTAAACTTAGAATTTTGATATTGGCATATTTCATTTCCAGTCTATTCGAGTGATGTGAAAAATAATGATTCCAACAGTAGGTTACAAAAAATTGGATATTTGAATAAATATTCAAAAATATACTTGAATACTTTTTACTTACAATTGTTTTGCACATATGCACTATTCCATCCTGTTGCACTCAGTCCTTGTATGAATTGCTTGTATGAGACTGAAACACAGTACTGCTTTCTGAATACGTCATTTACTTGACTGAGTCTTACCACTGGATCCTGTACCTGTGTATTTGTCATCATGTTGCAAATTTCACGTATGTTGAAGCCATCAATTTTCTCAGGCTTCAGTAATCCAGGTACGTTATATTGAACAGTGAAGAGGAAATTTTCGGCTTGGCCTTTGAAGAATGTTTGAATATCTTCCTGGTTATTGACTTGCAATGGAGTACAGAGGCTGTGGACAGATAATATGAATGTTATGGAAACATCACATTTCAATTGATTGCATGAATGAATTAGATCAAAGAAAATTACTTCCGCACTTCAGAGAAAAGTACAACTGAGTGGGGTAACTCACTCAAGTAAATTACTTACTAACAAATATATGACAAAAACAAAATAAGGAAACACATTCAATTAACAAAAAATTATTATTTTGCCGATGATACCCACAAAAGTCTGATACATATATGTAGGTTATTGTGAATAATAACACGAAATATGTCTGGCTGAACGGAATCGAACCCGTGACCACAGGAGTAGCAGTCAGTCATAGATAAGCGCTCCAACCCGTTACACTACTATTCTATATTATATATCTTTACTTTTGGGAGACTGGCTTCCAGGTTGGTTAGGGTCCTCTTGCATAACATTTTACAAAGTACAAGTTTATACTACAAGGTTAAACCAATATGAGTCCATTAATGCTGAATGGAATGAATTGGACCGGGACAGCGCGAACGCAGTCCCGACTAACAAAAATAATGCGCCCGAGATGCCCACATTTGGGGCATTCGCAGGGGTCAACCAAGTCGCAGTGCAATGACAAGGCCTCGCCCTGGGGGAACCGCCTTCTTGATCACGGTTGACCCCCACGCCAGGTAAGTATGCTATGTAAGAGACATGCTGAAGCTAGCCCACCAACCAACAAACATTTGGCCAACGAGAGGTACGAACAAAACACCTCATTAGCTCAATATGCTTTCATCTATGGACCGTCAATTGTACGGGAAATCAAAGATTCTACATTTGATCACACAAATATCATGATAAATATAGGAAAACATGGGTTAAATTTAAATAAACAGCAAGATTGTAAGTTTCTAAAAATCCGATCCAAACCTTGCGTTGAGCTCGGATACCCACCGACAGATGGCGCTTGAAGGGTAGCTTTAATTGCCGCCAAAATTATAAACATTACCCAGCGAAGTAGCTTTAGGATGTATTCTGTACGTATTCATGCAATTTTGATGGAATTAATCATTAAAATAGGAGTGGGACACACACACAAATACTGCACAAAAGTGTACTACTTGAGTAGAGCTGCAATCCTCCAAAATACCTTCAATTTCAAAAAAAATGCCATCATTTAAAACGTACGACTCTACTTACAACACAACATTAAAAATTTTGTTCCTTTTTGCCACAATTTTCTATAAGTACTTTATATAAAACAGCATTTGGAACTTTAAAGTTTAGAAGAAAGTTCACTATGAAAAACATAGTTGCCAAGAAGAGCATCAATCAGTTAAAGAGCAAAGAATAACGTAAAATTTAGAATAGAATAACATGAAATAAAATGAAATTTTGATACAAACTGGATTCATAGTTAAAGTGTTGAAGATGATTTATATAAGTTTATTTATTTAGTATCATAGTTATATATTTATTATTATACAATACTTTATTTAGTGTAATACTTTATTCATTTTAGTTCAGCCACAGATGAAGAAATCTAGTAGTCACAGATGATGAAAACTTCAATGATTTTCTGTTGTAACTTGCAAATGCGATTACTGAGGTAGTAGACTAGTTTGAAAATTAATATGCAACAGGTCTTGGTATTAGGCTGGTCCAATTTTATTGAATGAATCCATTTTTGACTAATTTCAGGTGTTTTATCCTGTTGTAGTTATCATTAGTGGTTAATAGGTTTTACCTGTATATGTGCCATTTAGTTGCTGTCTCTATTTTACTTCATAATGATTGTCCAGCCTAGGCCTAGTTTCACTGAGAACAAATGCGTGAAAGAATGAAAAAGTTAAATAGTTACAATAAATCTTTTGTGTGCAATATAATTTTTTCTCTAAAATATTTTATTGTCTCACCTACCTGAATTGCCTTGTAATTTTTTCTCTAAAATATTTTATTGTCTCACCTACCTGAATTGCCTTGTAATATAATCACATCCTTGTTGAGTTTTTGAATATTCTAAAAGTTTTGAAGCTGCTGCATATACTGCTGCCGGACAATTCTTGTTGTAATAAGCAAGGGAATTTGATACCACTTGGTAGTACTCTGAGAACAATAGAGAAAAGTCAATCAGGTTCTATTGGATGGCCGCAATAGATTACTGTGCAATCCATATTTGTATGATCGTTTACAATTTTTTTAAAATTGCACTAGAAAAATCAACAGTTTCAATTAAAATTTCAGCACACCTTCAATACGTTATAACATCGGACTACTGGCATAATAAGAAAATGGTAAAAGAATAGTCTACTTGTTAACTAGTACTGAGTTTATTGAGATTAAAATAAAAAGTTATAACCTAAAGAAAAAAACAAGAGAAACAAAAATAAATCACAAATATTGTCACGTCAACAAGCTCAGCTACAACACAAAACCAAAAAGGAAGAAAAATAAGAAATTCAATACTATTTGAAATGGTAAAGTCCTACATTATTGTCAACTAGTTGTTTACCCGTGCTTTGCAACGGTATTTCAGATATAATACTCGTTGTTTAAGTATTCAATAGATATGATTGGTTAATGGATTTGGCAGGCCACTTGGCGCAGTTGGTTGGGGCGTCTCAACTTCACCTTGCTTTCGATTAAGCGGTCGTGGCTTCGAATCCCGCTCCACCGTCAGGCAGTGTCGGTCCACGCCGACATTTATTCAAAAATTTTTGAGATTAGAAAGTTTTCAGAATAAAAATTTCCGCAATCGGATGATTAAAAAGGTAAAAAGGAGATACAGACATACGGCCTGCGTACATTCATACAAATATTATTTTTTATCTATGTGGATTATCGGGATTCTACTACAATAGTTAAATTAATAGATATTGAGAAAAAACATCCCTGGAAAATCCCCGTTTAAGGCTGATCTATTTTTTTTAACTAAGTTTCATACTCAATTCATCAGATCCTTCAGTTTTATTCAAAAAAACTTAATTTTATGTTTTTTATTAATTAATCTTTATTAATATCAATAGGGAAGAATAATTTCCTAAACCCCATTAGTTAATTTGTGTAATATTTGAGAATAATTTAAAAATAAATTGATTTCGCTTTATGAAATTTGTTATTTCTATTGTCCTCACGCATAAGCTTCAAACTGGGCTGCCGTGGTAGCACTATCAGTTGGGGCGTTTGTCTCTGAAAAGACTGGCTGGTCGCTACTCTTTTGATGAAGAGTTCAAATCTCGTCCAACCATTGATTACTCGTGTAATCATTCATCTCAGGACTCGTATGAGCATCATCCGACTAAAAAAAACTGTCAATTTATTCAGGAATATTCCGTTTATTATGCTGCAAACCCTTCAGTATTTTATCAACTAGACGTTAATCTGTGTTTCATAGGGTCTACTGAAAAATGAGCCAAAACGCCTGGAATAAATGGAATGAAAATAAAATACATAATGAAATGAAATGAAACTTTATTCTCACAGGAAAGACAAATAGGCTACAAATGTTTGATTAGATACAAAACATAGAATAGTGGAATATCCCACAAAGACTTGAGCCTGAGCGTGGGATAGAGTTACAATAAAAATAAAATAAAACAAGACTTCCAGCTTCCTTGCCTAACGTTTCAAAAAAGCTATTTAGGATAAGGATAATGAAAAGATGAAGAGATGGAAAGGAAAAAAGTAAAGAAAAAAGGAATGAAGTAGGTAAGGGAAAAATGACTAAAATTTATGAGATTAAAGAATTGAATCTATTGAAATGTTGCTGAATTGCTATTGGATCGTACCCAACCATCAATTAGATTTCTCAATTGGAATGTGATTCGGGCGTTTATTATATTACTTGGTAGTAAATTAATTAGTTTATGACTTGTGTAAATAAACTGTCTCCTGCATGCGGTTAAATCTGTATTAAAAATTCCAAAACCTGGATATCGGATGTTGTAGTTTATTTCCGTGCAATGAAAAAATTCTGGTTTTAATTATGAAAGAACTAGAATTTAGATGTATAACTGTTTTATAGTAAGTACGTTAAATTCATTAAACAGGTTTCTACTCGGATATAGCCTACCCTTCAGTAAAGCCCTAATAATATACTTTTGGATGGTATAAAGTTTATTTATATTGATGCCTGCTGCCCCTCCCCATACAAGTATTCCATACTAGAAGACCGATGTGCGTAAGCAAATAGTAGACTAATTGGGCAATTTCTATATTTTTTAGTTGACCAATTTTGTTGGATGAATAAATAATATTGCGTGTATACTTACGGTAAAAGTCAACTTCAGCTTGAACTGGGGCGCTTGATGAGACAGCAGCAAATGCAATATTGGGGTATTTGAGTCTAAACCATGCAGCCAGGTTGCCTGGATAGGAGCCTCCAAACACAACAACTCGGTTTGCATCAGTCATTCCATAGCTTTGCTTCATCGACTGTATGAATGTGGCCAGATCACCCAACGCTTGATAACTGGTCAAATACTGCAAGCTTTGCAGACTCACATCTCTGAAAGCATTGTTTAAGTATGAGTATGGTGATGATTACTGATTGTGTTCAATGTTGATTTGAAAATTTCCAATTAATCAGTGTCAAGGTTATGATTTAGCTAATCTATAACAAAATGAGGCTGCAAACAGGTCACCTATAGTTCAATGTTGGAGATGAAGTTCTCAGGAAAAATGAATAGACCTTAGCATCTCCGACAACTTAGTCTCAATTAGTAGACTATGCATAGTTTGACAAGTATAATGGAACATTAGTTACGAAATAAGCACACTTGTGAATTATTACGGTTGATACGTCAATTTATTTCATTAAATTCATCGCATTAATAATTTGTTCGAAATAATTTTGAATTAACTCAATCAGCAGTCAATTAGTATTCATAGAAAATGAAGGCTGCAAACGTTTTAGATGTAATTAAATGTGAGAAGTGCTGTCTGAAAAAATTGGTAGAATAATATGATAATACAGTGGAAATCGTTTATAACGACCTCGAAGGGACCGCCAAAAACGTTCGTTATAGTCGGTGGACGCAATAAGCGATACATGGCCTAACAAGGCCGTGACGCCTTTATTGTTTGTGTTTGCATGATTTTTAAATACTGCCGTTTATATTTGTCGTACAACACATTCATATCAACTCAATTTTTCTGATTCTAGTCCTTATAGCCGAATATGCCGTAACAACCGATGTCGTTATATTAGGTATATTTTGTTCAGGTATTATGTATTTTTTACTATAAAGTATAAACCAAACAGGGTCGCTATAGACAGTTTGTCGTAACGACCGATGTTTAACCATAGATAATTATTTCAACTGTATATGGTTTAAAGGCATAAAATCTTGAACTAGGCCCTATATTGCAGCTTTTATTTACCAGACAAAATATTACATAAAAATAATTATTCATGTATGAGGTAGATCGTTGTTACTTTTTATTGCACGTAGTCCTCACATAAACTTGTTTCTTGTGTGTGAAATCAAGATATAAAAAAATGTCATTCTTAGCTGAAAATCGAATCCAGGAATTAGCAGGATAATTAGTTTCCAGTAAGCAATAACTAGTTCCTGAATGAGAAAAATCGAAAAAGGTGAAACAAAATACCAATAGATAGATGAATGGTTGGAAGCAAAATTGAGCCATCTCTCAAAGAAGACTATGAATTTGTGGAGAAATATTCAAATTATAATTATTTTGTGTACTTTAACTATAATTTATAATTTGAGCCATCGGTTTCAATCATAATTTACAAAACACCTTGGAAGGTCTATGCTATTGACCTATGGCTGTAGTTCATAGTTCTTTGATTTCTCTGAATAAAATAGATGATGTTTTCCTGGCTCGCATAAAGAGAAGGTGCTTCCAGTCTGTTGAAGGCTGTTGATGGCATTATTTCAATTTGGGTGGAAAGACACATAAAAAAACTGAAATATTCAATTAAATTGGAATGAATTCGGAAAATTGAATAGGTTATTTGAAAAAGTAGTTCAGAAAACGATTTAACTTTTGAGAGGGTTGAAAATGTTCACAAATAAAACTTAATAAAATATAAAACAATTTGAAATTTGATTGACTCACTGTGTGGGACGGCTTTGACCATAGAATCTATGCTCCAAATGTAGGAACAGAGCACCCTTAGGACCACCTAATTCCATCCAGTATCCCCCTTGAACCCAACTGGCACTGGCAGGGCTCTCCCCACCTATCATCACAAACACCGGCATATTCGTCCATCCCAGCTGCAGAGCTTGTCTATAATATTGGTCATTCAGAAAGTATCTCTGAAAAAATTTAAAACTTCCGTCAATATAAGTAAAAATCATCAAAAAATTTTTTTTATCTCTCACAATCTCACTTGATTGATATGTGATTGATGCTTCAATTCAGGGTTGAAAAAATGCCTTAGAAAAAGCCCATTGCACAGAGAAATATTATTTTGATATTCTACACTATGTGCTCATGGGTGCGTTGAAACTGTGAAAAAACACTGTTATACAGTTGTACAGCTTTCCATAAATGAATTCAGTTTCCAAAACCAAATATATTTCGTATATATTATACCATCTATATTATTTTATATCAATAGTTCTTTATTTTTATGAAAAATTCATATAGTAAGAACTTTCTTATCAAATTTTACTGTATAGAATTGTTTCATAGACTTGTTTAATCTTCTAATAATATAGTTTTCCAATTCTTTGAAATATGTGGTGAGAGACTCAGGTATTCAATTAATCACATTGTATTTATTGTGAAGAATCTGATAATAGATGGAGCTCTGTTTTTTGCACAACACGCTGAGCTTGAGAAAATTAAGAAAATATTCCACATAACTATGGAATGATTAATCCAATAAGAGATTATGCTGTTGAAGATCCATCTTGTTTTCACTAATATGTAATATAAACTTAAAAAAAACTTCTAATTAGAGATTAACGCACGTTAAGGCGCGACGGCCGTTTCACTCTGTTGTCAAGAGCATCGTCAGACGACCCACAGTACACATGGGTCTCACGTCATAACGTGAGTTAATTTCAACATAAAAGTGTTTTTTAAGTTTATATTACTAATAAGAGACTTGACGGATTTCCTTTTAAAAAGCTGTGAAGTAGACTATTCTTGGTTAATCATTTTCCTTCTAAAAGCGCTGTGAAGTGGATTCCATATCAAAATCATGAATTGTTTAGAGCAGGGGTTCTCACGGCTCCGTGCTTCTTCTAGTAGATTGACATTTCGTCACGCCTCCCCTGTACCTCATCCCCTCCCCTCATCACCCTATGCGGCCAACAAAAGTAGTAAAATGTCAATTTGTAGCTAAAGCGAGTTATGAGTTAGACTTGCATAGGCTAAAATCAAATATTTGATAGCCTAATTGTTTAAAAAACGTTCAATATTACCTCAAATATTTTTTTTAACATGCAGTCATACTTATAAAATTAAATTGTTTATAAAATCTCCAAAACGTTGTGAAATTCTTCAAAATTACACTATTATATCAACGAAGTGTTAAATCAACTAAGTGTATACAACCAGCCGAATCACGGAACTCAATAAATACTGTAGGTACTACACAGGAAGGCCTATTGGTCTTCGCTATATTATTGAGTTTATTTCCTCCAACTTTTAGTGTTGCATCATGAAATAATGGTTCCTTGAAATATAAAAGCAGCCACGAATTTGGGAATAATTATTAGTTTTTTTTACTACTCTAAAACCTTTTTATCGTTTTTTGTTCAGGATTTGTTATTTATATATTTTTTAAAATTTTGGACATTGAAGTTTTCAACTGTTGAATCAACTTAAACTGAATATCGCCCCCCCTTGAAAATCTTCTACACCCCCTCAGAGGGGCGCGCCCCGCAGGTTGAGAACCCCTGGCTTAGAGCCTTTCAATGTTAGGTGTGGATGATATTTTGATGGTAGTAAGGTACATTTAGTGTTGATCTTTTATTTTATTCTTGGAGACATATCTTTTTAAAAAGGATTTTGAAACTTATAGCAAGTTATGACCAGTAATAATACGAATAGCTCAGAAAGCTTCAATTTTGGAGTGACCATAATAGACTATAATAATTTATTGCTGATATCTTCTCTTAAATAATCCTATTCTTGTGATAAAGGGTTCTCAATAGGGAAACTATTATAATATTCGAAGTGCAGGATAAGAGTATTCGAGATGGTTTTATACTAACTTGATTCCAAGTATAGTTGTTATTTTGGTCGAAATGATCCAGCTTTTGAGTGAAATATCCCTCGTATGGACTCTGAGCATCTGGCAAGGGCAAGGGCTCACCAATTGCCAGGAGACGCTCAAAACCAAACCCGGATACTGCTTGCAAAGCAACGAGGATAATTGTCAATAAACAACGTTCTTCCATCGTAGACGTTGCTGGCGATCTGTAAGAGATAATGCTAAACAGAGCTGTGTAATACAGTATAGAGTATTATGTAGCCTGTGTAGTACAGTACTTCTGGTGAAATAATTTTAATATTTTTGGCATGGATTTTAATGGTGTAATAAAATTCACAATAAAGGACTGTACATTATAATACAGTATGATGCAATATCTAGGAAAATATCGTTAAAAAAGGGGATACTTGCTGGAAAATACGGAAACTTTGAAAACGAAATTTCGGAATGGAAATTCAGTGCGATAAAAAAGGTATTATGATTGCGGGTTGCCTAAGCAACATCTAGAAGGAGGATGATTACGATGCTGAAGATCCACCTTGTTTACTAACAAAACACTTTAAAGTGGAAATTAACTCACGTTATGTCATGACGGCTGTTTCACTCTGTTGTCAAGGATGCTCTTGACAACAGAGTGAAACGGCCGTCACGCCATAACGTGAGTTAATTTCCACTTAAAAGTCTCTTTTAAGTTTATATTAGGATAATTACCATTTATTATGTTACAACTTTAGCCTATTCAGCCTACATTCATTGATTGAAGATTTATTAGTCTGAATTCACACAAATGCAGGCTCAAAAACTAACTCAAATAAAATAGCAAATATTCTTTGGTACCCTTTAAGGCTGTGCGCAGGGTTTTTGGTCATAATTTTTTTTTTCGAAGTTCATTGAATTGCATATTATCAAGGTATTGAAATGCTAACTATTGCCATGATAAATTATTTTTTTCATCAAATATTTTATGGAATATGGGATTTCAAAGTTGAAATTTTTCGGTTTTTGGGGGCAATTGAACTCACCTACAAAATATTTTAAACATTTGATAATTTTTTTATAACTGAAAGACACATTGGGGAAAAGAATGACACATTTTTTATTTCAATTCAACAATTGGTTTTTTCAAAATAAGTTTTTGAAAAACTGAAATTTTTCGCATGTTTGAAAAAATTTATTTTGAGAAAAATAATTGTTTGATCGGAATGAAACATATGTGTATTTAATTTTTTAAAAAATTATCAAAAGTTTAAAATAACTTGTAAGGGAGATCAAACACCCCAAAAAACCGAAAAATTTCAACATTGAACTCCCATATTTCATAAAATATTTGATGAAAAAAATAATTCATCATGGCAATAGTAAACATTTTAATACCTTAATAATATCCAATGCAATAAACTTCGGAAAAAAATTATGACCAAAAACCCTGCGCACAGCCTTAAAGTTGAAACACTCATGGAAGTCCAAAAAGATATTTGAAATGGTTATCCATTATTGAGGACCCAACAGGACCTTATTAAAATCGTGCCGTTTTTCGTGCGCCCATCTGCGCTCTAGCCCTTAAAATAAATATTCTAGACTCTTGAAAATCGCTATTCGCTATTGATTTTGGAGTTTGGGGTCGAATATAGAAATAATTATGATACAAAACAGATCCCCACCAAAGGCTGTAGGCTAGTTTTGGCTAGTGGAAATCAAAACATTGGATAGCTGGTTTATATCGAATACAAAATATTGAAGAGTATTAGGAATGCTGCTGCTTAGCCCAATTATCCACTTTACTTTTACAATGTTCGGAGCCCACCTAAAACTGTAGGTCCAACTCATCAATCACCATCATCTAACTCATTACCCAAGCACAGGTCTCAGACCTATGTGAGCTTCATCCTCAAAAAAGCAAGCTTTGACGTTTCTATTTTTGATTGTGCTGAACTCTTTTCTTAAATATAGGTATGATTCATACTATGTGATACATTGAACAAGAAACAAAATTTTTTCATGAACTGTCGATGTGCATTTTTTGTGAATTGGATGTTTTGTGCTTATGATGTTTTTTCGAAATCGGAGCAGTTGAATGGTAAATATGGCGATACTGATAATAATTTTTTGTTTTATGTTTATTTTTGTAAATTAATGTTTATTCTATGTAAATTCGCCGGGTCCTTGGATACTCCCTTGTATCAGTTCATTATATTCAATATTAGATTGTAATATATATATATATTTTCAATTACATAACAATGATTCAGTTGCAGTGAACTCCATTACAATAAAATTAAATTATTAAACACTGTTGAAACTAGTAGTTCTGAGAACAGCAGACCTCGCTTGCTCTACACTTTTCACTTAAAAAGAGATGATATTTTCAAGAAAAGATCAACAGCACTTCCGAATCAATTTTTATTGCTCAAATTTTCATTAATGAAATCACCCCTCATACCTAATAAAGGTTCACTATCCTTTTCTATCAGCTATCAATATCAACATCCAATCATAGAAAGAGAAAATTATCCCTTAATAAGAAGTTCAAAATTGGGTCATCCCCCATTTTTTAGTGAAATTACGCCTCTAGAAAGAGAAAGGGAAAGAGAAAGATTTATACTAATTTCTCCGATAAAAGTCTCCAGTTTTTCATCCCTGATGAAAATATTTTTCCAATTATCTCAATATTTGAGGTTTTTAATTCTCCCCCCCCCCCCCTCTAAAATGAAAGAGAGTTCCTTCTTCTTATAGAGTTATTCTTCTCTTTTAATCGAAAAAACAGAAATTACCTACAAAATGCGTTTTTGAAAAGTCAATTCCTCCCCCTCCCTTCATATCAGCAAAAGCTCGATTTATCAAAAATTAAGTATGCACTATTCTAATCAGCTCAAAAAGCCGTATCGAAAAAAAAATTCGAAGAAATCTCAATACTGAAGATTTGTAAGATTTTGAATCACCTCTCTAACGCTGGTTTATCGAATTTTTTCAGAGATTAAACCACTTTCAAATCGTCTTAATTTAAATTCAAAAGCTCTCGCACCCAAATCAGGTACTCTAATAATCGAGGGTGCATTGGACCCTCTAAAAAAGATGGGGGATATTTTTTTTTTTAAATTTCATACATACTGTACATTGATTTCTTAGCCTAGAAATAAGGACTATTCATGGAAAATTTCATGGCAATAGGTCAAGGCGTTTTGCCATAATTTGCAGGGATACCCACAGGGGGGGGGGCTATGACGCAGATCGCGTCATTGAAATTCTTGGGGGGCTCCAAAAAAGTTTGCGGGGGGGGGGGGTAAAGTTGATTGAAACCGTTTTTAACTTGACGACATTCAAAAATATATTACGAAGTCACCAGATAGAATGTCAATTAATTATTATACTATTGAATATGAAGTTGCTAAAACTAATTAGTAAATACTAAAAATTACTAAATAATTAAATACTAAATTGAATTTGAATTCCTGAAAATTCAGTAATTTTCCATAAATATGTTTATATTTTGTTTTTGAAAGACGATTCTTTCGATTGTGTGTTAATTGTATAACTCACATACATACGTGCATACGTACAGACTGACTGACAGACAGATGAAATTCCGAGCGGTCGAGTTAAAACGGGGACCTTACATTGTTTGGTCAATTAAAATAATAATACTGATTAATTTATTATACACTTACCTGAATAATGTTGGTAGTGTTCAGAGGCTGCCTCTCGTTCAAATAACTGTATACATATGCATCGATGCAATATTTAATTCAAGCCCTGTAATTAGAACTTTACTACAAACTAGGGAACAGATAAATAATCAATTATATGAAGACGTCAACGCTGATACTATGGTACGACAGATGTTGGTGGAATTCAGTGATTACTGACAATTGAGTGATAAATTAACATAGAAAACTTACGTGAATCAACGTTTCGTGTGTTGCAAATTACAATAATGCTTTCTGATGTTTTTATAATTTTGTATAGCATAATTTTCTCTATAACTACCAATAGCATGTTACTTTTTGTATCAATCACTATCGTTTAGTGCCTGTAGTAAAAATAATAATAATGTGGCTGTTTCCTGATGTGTACGTCAAAGCTTGTCACAGTCTAAATTTGTATCAGTATTCTACACAATCTTATATAAGTCTACATAAGAATCAAAGTGTTTCAACAATTCCAGAAACTTAAAATAAAAACTCGTTTTATCGTTTACTGTATTTATTGAAACTGACCGTTTACTGTATTGTTAACTGATATAGTTACTTTATTTATCGGTTTGGGCAAGAACACTCTATCTAAAAAATTTCTTATGATGAAATTTAATTTTCATTCATCACTAATTGATAGGCCATTATTTATTCTTTCATAATTCTTTTGTTCATTAATTTTAATTTAGCCGTATTCAGTTGATCTCCCTGAGTAACAGCATGAGGGTTGCGGCTCTCGGTATCTGGTTTGTCGGTATTCGTAACTTTGAGTAGGTTACTCTTTGTAGTTGATTTTGCTTGCGTATTATCTGGAAGCAATAATAGAAAATACTATCACTATTGATTATTATTGATACACCACGCTCATAAAAAGCTGATAAAAAGTATTGCTACTATTTAAACTAAATGCTAATAGTATGAAAGTAATAGAGTATAGAATTTTATCCATGTACAGTAGTCACAGATTTTACGGATTTCGTTGAAACAAATGATGCGGAATGAGCGAATAGGATGTACGCATCCCTATTTATTACTGGAGAAGCTATTCATGTGATTTTTTCCTAAGATTCTTATTATCTTATTCTTATCCAAATTTGATTTTATACATATCATTCGACGCAGAATGTTATGCTCTTAAACGTTGATAAAACCACTTTTTCGATTCGGCGAATAGTTTTTGAGTTATTGACAAAAAACTGAAATATGAGCCGAATTCGGGGGGTTTTTCGCCCAAGGGGGGATATGCTGTAATTTTAATAGGGCAAACACCTAAATGCTTGAAGTACATGACAATAAAAACACAAAAATGTATGTGTCGAAAATTCCCCGTTAGTGTTGGGAGGGGGAGGGTCTCTTATTGGAGGCTCATGGTCTATAACTTATGCGAAAATAATAATTAGAGTTCAAAATTTGAAATTGTACTGTGAAAACAGTATAGGGAAAACAGCGTGTTGAAGAATTTTCAAAGTAATGTTGCTCTAAACAGGATCAGTATTTTAGGATTTATTATCTAAGACATTTGCTCAAACAGTTTAATGCGTTGTATCTGCTGCATCGGTTGAATGTTTTGTTAGAAATCCCTATACGACCAAACAACTGTTGAATCCTTAAGAATAGTTTTCATTTTAGAAAAATGAGGTAGGTAACAAGAACTTTTATTGAGTTCAATTGTTCATTCATTACGATGAAATGAGGATATTCTCGTACTACGTATCAAACTGTCAATACAATAAATATTATACGATTAAATGGTTATTATTAGTAAATTATCGTTGTAACAGAGGGTTGAGCATAAAAGGGGGCCGGCTGCACCCTAACTACGCCCTCCAGGTTAAAATAAAGGCAGTCATCTCATCTTATCTTACAATATGTATAATAAAACTTCAATAGAACAGGAAAGAGAATGTTAGAAAGTGCAAGTAAGCAAAGACAAGGACAATAGAGCAGAATAGGTTATTAAAAATATTTTTACGTGAATTGAGTCCGATCTTACTAGACTCCAAATCTGCAAGTAGAAGCCAATCTTGAAATACAAACATATTTGCCAAATTTAATGAATGTAGACGGTATATGTATATCTTCAAGAAAAAATGTGATCTTTAAGAAAAAAGTTTAGGAAGAACGCTTTCTAGCATTGAATTTCCAAAAAGAAAAAAGAAAAAATGAGAAAGTAAAAAATTCCCCGAAATTTCCCAGAAAGTAGAAATTTCTTCTATTTTGACTGGTGTCCAAATAGAAGAAGAAAAAAATGGAGGTACATTGAAAAGGAGAAGGAAAAGTTCAAAACAAGAAATATTGATCATACCTGATTTCGCCAGAATCATTCCTTCAAAAACACCATCACAGGTTGGCTGAGGACATCCAGTCTTTTTTTTTATTGTCATAGAATGCAGTTTACTCGGTAGTACTTCTCTAGTATCACAAAATCCCACCGTAAATGGAACACATTTGGTACAGCTATTCCTTTTTGTAATTTTTTTGGAACCAGTCTCCTTCTTTTGAACTCCAATAGCTGTTCCTTCATTCGCGACAGCTCCAGTTATGTGTTGCATTGAAGGTAGGTTATTAATTTGCGAATTCACGCTGTAGATACCAGTGGCAAACGGAATAATACAATCATTCCTGAAGTGTCGCATCCTGGATGGACAATGCAAATGTTACAATAGTGAAACAAGAAAGAGTATGATAAAATATGATGGTAAATAACGTCTATCATCAATAAAGTGAAATTCCCTTCCATTTAAAAATTTACTCTCAAATCCCCTGCAAACGTTACTGGATTTCTTCAAAATGAACGAAATGAAAATGTAGTATTATTTCTCCAGAATCCATCATTAGTTTATTAGTGCACCAGCTAGAAATCCTGAGAAGAACAAAGTAGACCCAGGATTCTATTCTAGATCTGCGTACTAGATACTGCTAAGTTAGATTTGTTTTATTATTATCTAAAATATTCGGCGTAGAATCATTACGTACAAAAGTGAATGTAAAGTCCTGCTGGCAGGAAGAAACCTAATTTTTTCCCAATTTACACAAAAGCCTAATTGTATGAAAATGCGTTTTTTGTCTTTGTTTAATAACAACAAATTGATAGATTGACTCTTCAACTATTTGCGCAAAAACTCTGAAGTAGTACTGTCCGTTCAGTTGAAGTACAGTACGGTACTTCATTGAAAAAAGGTGTCCAAATACTTTCCAAGCCCGGAAACTTGACAAGATATTGATTAATCGTTCAAAGATTCAGAGTGTAATACGTAAATAAAATTGCCAAACGTGATAAAAAGTTTTTTTTTTTACAAATGTAAATCTTTTCCTTCAAATGAAGTGGGATGTGAAATACAAAGTAAAAATGTCAGAGAAGACTCTGGAAGAGCAAGCACATTCAAAATAATTGAGATCCTTCTACCGAAGAAAATCATTCTTTCAAACTCCCTGTACAAAAGTACTTTTATAAGAGCCTTTTAGCTAGACACAGCCCTTTATATTCTGCCATCTCAGGCTTGCCATACAGTACATAACGTGTATCTAAGCCGCAGCATGCCAACCTGCGCAGGTTGGCAATAGAATAAACTATTTCCTGTTCAGATTATTCAATAAAAGATGCATATGCTTATGGATGCATCCACCCATAACCGATAAGAATCAACAATGGTAATTGTTTATTCACCTGTAAGATTGCCCCCATTTCCAGATACATTGTTGATGGTCTTCCAGCCAATTTTGCTGCGGCCCAATTACACTACCTGGTCTACAAATGCGCAGCCAAGCTATGGCTTCTAAAGCAGTAAACTTGAAGTGTTTCATCAAGTAGGTGGCTATCAGAGTCCCTGTTCTGCCAAGACCGGCCTGAAATAACTAATTGATTATTTTCAAGGAAAATAAAAAAGTGAAAAAACGATGTCATTACTTTTAGCCTCGCTACTAATAGTTGAATAGTAAAATAGATGAATCCATCAATTCCCAGATAAAAATAAATTTACTTATGAGCATCATAGAACACAAAATAATTCCTGGATTTCTTGTTCCATGATGAACTGCGTTGTTAATATTAACTTTTTATGTGAATTCAACGACTTGCAGTCAAATATTCATTAAGAATAAGTTGAATTTACTTACTCTGTAGGCCGAGCGCTTTCGAATCTTTGAGATCCATTTTCAGAGGCGTGTTCCTTGATCATCGATGTCAGTTTTTTGATCACATTTTACAAAAACCACAATAATTCTTCTAACAAAAAAACTGACATCGATGATCAAGGAACACACCTCTGAAAATGGATCTCAGATATTCGAAAGCGCTCGGCCTACAGAGTAAGTAAATTCAACTTATTCTTAATGAATATTTGACTGCAAGTCGTTGAATTCACATAAAAAGTTAACAAAATAATTATCTGAGAATCTCTACTCTCATGATATGGCACAAGCTCATGTCAAGTGGTAGAGGAGTCAATGAAATACTGAAACACGTTCCTTTTGAAACTGTTTTTATACAGCTTTTATTGCAACAATAGTATACTTTAATAGCTCATGTCAGATAACTCTGGAAATTCGAGATGTTCTTGAAAAATTGTTGTTGGAAAAGGGTGAACTAGATCTATTATGAATTTCAATAGTATCACCTGCATCCTATCGTCTACCCAGAAGTAATGCAAGTGGTTACAATATACATAGTGAGAAAAATAATATGATATTTATTGTAACAGAAAACTAATGATGGAAGAGAGAAATTACCGATCAATATGAAATAAGAAGTATCACTGTCAAATATTATAAATATTAAAAACTGTAAAGTTTTTACCTCGGGCCACTCCTGTGTTTCGGAGGACACGTTAAGCTGTCGATCACGGCTGCCTAAAAAACAGTCGTTAAGTCACGTCAGAGGCCCTGAACTTATTCAGGTGCGACCTGATAACTCTGACACCAGACCTGAGCTAGCCAGGTCACACGATATTATTATTATTATTATTATTTTACTGTCAAATATGAAATATTTATAATCCAAATAATCTAAATGAATTCTGTTGCCGAAATAAAGAATTATTCGATTTGGAAAAAATCCACACAATTACCTTGCAGTGAACTGCTATAGGGCCATGCAAGTTCTCACAGATCTCCAAAAAATCAAGTGCTATCTTGACTGTTGGAGCAGACCCATCAATAAAGTATAGATCATGATGTGATAGTCCATATTTTTTGAATCTACAGAGACAAAATTTGTATGAATCACATTGGAATTTGATATTATTTAATTGAACCTATGAAATATTCCAGAATCAAAATAAAAGTAATTCTAATCTATCCTTCTGAATAAGCAGTTCACGAATGAAAATGAGCAATTCTTACAAGATTATGGATTGTCTGAGCCCTTTAATCGACTTAGAAAGGGAGATGAGATTTTTGGCTTCTTCATGATAAAAAAAAAATAAGGTATAAAAACTCAATCGTATTCAAATATTTAAAGTTGTTTACAATTATTTATTAGAAGACAATTATTTTTCCTTTCTTCCAACTCAAATTACCTGATAGGCAAGGAACTTAGTGATAAATATCCTGGCAAGGAACTTAGTGATAAATATCCATAATAATTGTGACTTATAAAATAATCACATCTAACATCTGGTTATTTGAGTATAATACAATTTCAACAAGGTGCAAGAAGAATATGGATATGGATATGGCACTCAGAAATTTCTGAATAATACCTTTTACTAGCATAATGTTCTGAATAATTTGTGCAAATCATCACAATACAATAATTGCCTATGTTATGCTACAGTACTGACGTACATGCGATTGGGATTGCTTCAATTACAAGTGGTGTGCTCATGAGCTCAAAATACATGACGTGTGCGTTGAGATATCGTGACGCTATGTGAAAATTTCCCAATAAATAAATATGAGCCGGCTTATGAGCGTATTGTAGCCCGGACTCTGCGCCGGGGTCCTCTTGATTTTACGCAAACATGCTACTCTTGAAAAAAAGGCTCGAACTTACTGCCTACCCGGTGCCCTCAAAAGCCCCACGGGCTTGCGTATTAGTGACTATTTTTTCAAGAGAATAATTACCTGGACGCGTCGTAAGTTTGTTTATTCAGTCTGATCACAGTTTCCACTTTCTTAGAAACAAAGTAGTCAGCATAGAACTCAGGATTGTGAGTGAAACGATCAGGCACTGCGTTAGGACCCTGAAAGGCGATGAAGGTTGCAGGAAGTAGCCAGGTGATATCACCATTGCTAACACAGCTCAAATCTTCGTACTCCGTCAAATCAAAATCTGAAAAGTCTACAAACTTCAATGCGGTCGCTTTCTGTAGGGCGCAGAGGCAGTCGATCATGCGAAGCCTCCTCGAGGAGGGCCCCACCACGGCATCCTGGAATGCTAGAAACGGGTGTCTGTGCACGGTGAGATTTCTGGTTATATCAATTGGGTTGTAATCCAAGTAGATAACTGCGAAACTGGCTATCAAATAAGCTGCATTTGCACGCTTACGTGGGTCCAATGATGTCCAGTGTATTATAGCCTAGAAATAAGTTACGCATTATTTATAATTTTTTCTTTTTGTAGATTACGTCTTGGAGACTCCAGCTAAGGAGTACAAGACAAGTCAGACCAACAATTATACACTAGATACCATAATTACTATAACAATTAGTTGAGGCGAGGCTTAATTTTTATGTGAAAGGAACTCGTGTAATAGTGTACACGCTTCAAAGCTAAAAAGCTTTATCAACTAATATTTGTAATATATATTATATAATATAATATGCAGACAATATATATAATATGCAGACATTTCGCAGAACATTTTCTGTAGATGGTACTGTGGATCCTAGACAATATGTTGCTCAAAATTCACAATGAAATTTAAGTCTTTTGAAGAGTAACGCTCATCACGAAAAAGATTTCTACATATATTGTGGACTAATACTGACTCATAGGACAATTTGATAATGGTGAGCTTCTCTACAGAAGACCATAATATTCTTACAATTAGCTTATTCATATTCATGCATTGAATCAAATTATAAAGTGATTGAATGAAATAATTAATTAATTTAAACTTTTAAAATTTGCCAAATAATTTAATAACGAAATGTACCGTACGAGTTGGAAATCGATGCCCTTTGAATTTGTTGATTGAAACCACTGATTGGACGTGAAAAGTTTCAAATGAAAGTTTTAGAATGAAGAAGAGATAAAAATGGTTAGTTCATGGTGATGGATACAAGCAAGGTTTGAAATAATAATTTACAGTAAAATACGTCTATCTAGACAGTGTAGAGATATTCATGAAATATCTATTTCTTCTTTCTAGATTACATGAAATCATAAATTTACCTGTAACAAACATACTTTTTTCACAAATTTGTTTAACCTCTCTCATTCTGTAATCGACACTATTTGAATGTGAATTGGATGAAATACACTACATAGAAAACTCATTGATCTTAGCAGAAAAATCTAATAAATATTGGAACTTGATTACCTTATTCGCTAAGCTTGGTGCTTTGAGTTTAGTGGAAAGTAAGACGCAGTATTTGTAGAGACATGCCAAATTCAATGGACCAAAGTCTGAAAAGAAGTTCTTGTAAACCAGAAAGTCATCGGTAGAGAAAAAGTGAACGTCTGACGAGTTATTCTTCTCCTTTAGGTTGGTGAATGTGGCGAAGTATAAACGATCTTTTATTATTTCAGTGCACTGTATTGCATCTTTGAAATTACACGTTTTCGAAGGTAAAGCATCTTTAGTCTTCTGTTTCTCCATTTAAATTTCAAATGTTAGAAGTATAGAATTCAAGTCAGCTTATTGAATCAGTATTGAATATCAATTTTTAAACTATTCCAAACTAAATTTCCGAAGTAATTACGATGTAATTTTCCAAATCTAAAATTTCGCGATTAGAAAACTGCTGTGGCACACTCACACGACTTTCCTTGCCCGTTCTGATATTTTCAATTCAATATCAATTTTGTAGACTACTAAATCATCTGTACATCTGTACTGAATCAGCTGTACTATCTGCTTTTTGTAGTGGGATTTTATGCTGTAGAGTTTTGAATCTTGAAGAAATACTCTTCTTGAATTTCGAGCTTATTATCAATTTTATGAAAGAATATTTCCGGAAATAAATATCATAGAGGATTTGATGCTTCATGTTTCTCGTTGCAGCTACTGAACCGTACTTTATCCCAAGAATATTACTCATTCCAGTTAAAGCTGGGCATACACGTTCCGATTTGCAGTATAACTTAGTAGGACTGCTAGTTGGATAGTCGACTCCACTTACGCTCCGACTTGCAATCCGACTAGCGATCCAACTTTTATCTTAATCCGATTTTACAGCTGTGAACATCGCTCTCGAGCCGAAAAATGTAATCGAAGTTGCCCGATGTTGCCCGAAGGACAAGCGCTGACTGAGGATAGTTGGACGACTTTAATCCGACTCCCCCACTCACGCTCCAACTCTGTCGACAGTCAGAAGTCGGACCTTCCAGTCGTCCCTCTAGATGTTCCGGCTCGTCCATCTTCACTTCCAACTATCCAACAAGCCCATTCACGTTCCGATATCGGATCCAACTTTGGAGGTTGGACCACAAGTCGTACTGCAAATCGGAACGTGAATGCCCAGCTTAATTGATGACATAATCATTCAGAGCGTGAGTCTAATAAACACCTCTATCAGACGCTTATAATATTTTAAAATTTATTGTAGCACACTCACACTAATTTCCTTGCCCGTTTTGATTTTTCCATTGAAATATAAACTACACGAATCCACTGTGATTCCACATTAAAAAAGGCTTCCACAGAAAAGGTTGTTTCATAACTCGCTCAAAAATGCAAATTAGAAAAGTCATGACGTCACTCTGTTCAGAATTTCCTGTAATTTGAATATTTTAGCTCTATTTGTACACTTTTTCAGTACAAGAATAACGTTTTTTGCGTATCACGGATTTGACTATGTAACTTGATCAGCTGGCAAAGATATGGGATACTCAATCCTATTGAACTGTAAGCTTCATACCCAACTACATTTTTCCACTTCTCAAAAAACGAAACAATCTTTGTTGCAAGTTATTGATGATTTTTCACATAAGAATCTATTAGCATTGGCACTTTTGCCTGATTTGTCTGGCTTCCACAGCCTTGAAGGTCTGCTATTATGAGCAGTTGAAATTACACTTTCATGTTATGAAACAACAACTTCAGTACAGTTTTTCTTTGGTTAGAAATAGTGCCCTTCAAGATAGTTGAAGAGAATGACGTCCTTCTTAAAAACATTTCATTCAGCTGTAGCCGATCGTTTGCTCTATAGACTATAGCCTAGAACCTAGGACATTCTAGAATTCTATTCATCTATGAAACTAGAAACATAAATACAGATAAAACTCAAGCATATAAACAGATGCAACATGAGACTGAAGGATAGGCTCAAGTTGCTTTGAAAGCATAAATATTTCGAGAAAAAGTCTTTCAAGAGATACAATTTAACATTTAAAAGATAATTATGCGAAATCGCGAAATGGGGTCCAGTTGACGTCACCACATCAGCTAACTCGGCTTGGCAGATGAGCTGAGATGCGCATGAACACTAACTTCTACCTTCTATTCTGATCACCTTGATTGGATATTTCTAATTTTTAGAGTACTGAACCATCGGTTGTTGCGATGAAAAAGTAGTCTGATGAAAAGTAGGCAATATAGTGGTCTATAAATTATTGTAGATTTAGCAGTTCGTTATTGGAAAAACCGATTCTGCATCTTGAAGAATCACTTTTTTCATGATTGAGTTTATTGCATATCAGTAATTTTGAGAAAAAAAATTCCTGAATATAAAAAATTATAGAGGATTTGATATTCTATTTTTTTGCATGGAACTTTTCTTCGTGGAACGTATCCCAAGCTAGAAAATCAAGAAACATCACTTTCACCCAGGAGTGAAGTAGAACCCCAGCAATTTCTCCATAAATGAGGTTTATGCCTTTCAATAGACGTCATATATAAAAATTAAGAGCATGAGTTTAATAAAATCGTTTGAGCCGTTTTTAAGAAAAAAATTGAAAAATCGATTTTTGACATTGATAAAATACTGTAGGCTTCTGTCATTTTATATGAATAGTATATTATTGAAAAGTTTTGTGTCAGATCTTTATCGTGTAGAAACTGTTGAGGAAACAGTTTTCTTCAAGACAGAAAATTCGAGTGATTCCATTTATTGGGAATTGAGATATCCAGTTCACAGACATAAATGCATAAACACAGACAAAAACAACACTTTTTTGGACTCTTTGGCCATTGAAACGTTAAAATATCTCACAATTGGGGCACCTCAATCAAGGTGGAACTACCCGCAATGGTAACTCTGACAGTAAAAGCCATCGACTTATTATCATTACTGTTGATATTTATAAAACTTTTTAAAATAAACTAAAACCTTACAGTAAAACAATATTATTATTTGATACAGTCGATTCTTATTTTTCTATTTGCAAAACTGATCTTGAGATTTTTCAGATAGAAATTTCTTTTCTAGCTAGTTGCCTTAAATAATAAGGAATTAATAATTTTGTTCCCGTAAAACTTTTATTATCAATACAATAATAATTATTCAGCTCTATTGATAAATTGTGATATTGTATGAATCTATTGTGTAATAGAATTCCAGATGTGCTGAAGATAGTCGACCCTGATTCGTTCATGAATACGAGGTATGATATAGTTATTTTTGTGAAGGTTATGATGTACAAGTAAAGATCAATGCAAGTGAGCATTCAAAGCATAAACATTTTCTATTATTATGTCCGAGCTTTTGTTGAACTATATAATTCAGTCTAATAAATGATACAGACCTCTACCATGAGTATTCTCAGTATTTTTTATTATCGAGAAGTCTAAAGGATTATTATTCATTATTTTATTTGAATAATAATTATGACCCCACAATTGCAATGATGATTTCTTGTATTTTTCTTAATCAAGTTTTGAGAACACCAAGATACTGAGAATAAATGCCATCATAGCTCGACTCAAATGATCTTGAACCTACTAATTTCCAGCTTTAAGAAACCTTAGTACTATCAGCTAGCACAACTCGTTCAATGTGATAAGTGGTGGGAAAGTGTTCCTAAAAGGAAATTAGACAGGGTTATTCGATCATTTATACTAATAAATCACATTCAGTTATTCATTTTATTAATTTATTGTTTGCGAAAAAACATCATGATTCAATTATTATAAAATTCTCCTCACGATTCTTAGATGGTGTAGGCCGATCACTTGATTAATAAGGTATTGTTTTCACTGAAGAGCATTATCCAAAAATGCAGTAATTCTTTCTCTGCCAGCTTTCAGAGATGGAAGATCATTATCAAATGGGGTATTCATGTCAGCACAATGGGCTGTTCCTGAAAAAGAATGCAGAACTCTCAAATCTCAATTGAACTGGATCAACAGAAATTGGAAACTTCATTTTCTATAACAGTGCCAGACTTATGCCAAGAGGATCATGCATTTATAATACCGGGTGATACAAAAAAGATATCACAAATTCAAACATTTCAAAAAATCCTGATTTCAGATTTTAGGTTTTTAAGAAAAATTAAAAAAACATACTATGAAGAGTATGAAATACAATTGTTCTTTTACTGGAAAACAAAAGTATCATACAGCTGTTTAATATGACCCTCTCCAGACACTTGAGCGATATCAATTTTCAAACTTGTTCCCCACTACCATTAGAATATCGAGCATACCTTTCTGGATAGATGTTGTTATTTACTGATTCAATGCTAGCTGAAAGAAGTGGTTGAAACATCATATTCCCCCATGGTGCAAAAATCGCAAGGGGTGAGGTCAGGTCTTCCTGAAGACCAGTGATTCAACCAAATGGAATGAAACTATCAGAAGATATTGAAAAATTGACTGTTTTTTTGTAGGAGAAGCCAGAAGGATGAACAAGTTGGTACCCGATATGCCCCGATATGTAATGTACCTCCTCCCACATAAAATTCTATATTTATACCCTATCAGAAAAGGGGGTAAGCTAGTGACGCCGGTTCAAGGATATTTCATAATTTAAAATAGAATGCAATCTTTTTAGTGCATGAAGAGTAGACCTATTAACACAAACTAAATGAGTTTATTTTCTCTTTGAAACGTTCAGCCATCACATAGAAGTATTCATCTCACCATAAAAACTTTTAGCCTATTCTGAGTACCTCAAAAGTTTGAAATAGAGAAGGCGTAAAAGTAGCATCATTTAAAGCTCATTTTACTATAGTAGGCCCATACCTTTGAATAATTATTCAATGGAACGATATGCCATGCCAAAACTAAGTATTCAATTGCCATTACCATTCTTGAAATTTAAAAAATGGCCTTCAAAGAAGAATGCAATCTTAACCTTATTTAGGCTTCATGTAATACAATCACACTCACAACAATAACTAACACATCACAGCGATGCACAATATGATCCAACTTGTAGCATAATCTAAACAGAACAACACAAATATCATAACATAACCTTTTACTAAGTTATGACAGACATTAATTATTGATTAAGATGGGCAGTAATCTTGTAGTTCAATCTACAAGATTGGATCCGATATCGGAACGTGAATGGGCTTGTTGGATAGTTGGAAGTGTAGATGGACGACTAGGACGACTGGAAGGTGTTGGAGCGTCTGTGGGGGAGTCGGATCAAAATCTTCGGGCAAGTTCGGGCAACATCGGGAAACTTTGGTTACATTTTTCGGCTCGAGAGCGATGCTCACAGCTGACTAGGAATAAAGTAGGATTGCTAGTCGGATTGCAAGTAGGAGCGTGAGTGGAGTCGACTATCCAACTAGCAGTCCTACTAAGTCGTACTACAAGTTGGAACGTGAATGCCCAGCTTTAGAGAATCAAGCCATTGTACTTCGTTCAGCTGTGTAATAAATCGGATGGAATAAATCGTTAGTTGTTCCAATATTTGAATACGATCTCAGATAGATTCAAACTCAGTCCGACCAAGGACTGGCTGGCGGCACTTCACCTGCTACGTCACACTGAAGCCATGCTGTTCACAGGCCGTTGTCATTTTAAGCGATGCAATATTGAGAAACATGCTAGGGAATAGCTTACTTTTCATTTTAATTTGAAGTTTATAATTTAGACAACTTTTTTTTATTATTTATAAAAGTTTGGTACGCCAGCCTGTACTTGCAGCTTCTAAAGAGCCGCATAATTCATAATCCATCAGGATGGAGCACCACCACATTGGCACTATCTGTCCGTGATTATCTGAATGACAACTTCCCAAAGCAATGGGGTCATAACCCATTTATTGAGCCAAGGATCCTAATTTGCCTCAATACTAAAATCTTTCCAGGGATTAATAGATCCTTGCACGTAACATAGATTTCTAAGAGTGTAGTAGAGCAAGAAATGATTCAAAGCATTATGAGTATTTCTTGGACACCAGGTATCCTATAATAAAGCACTAACATCCTCACTGGCCTTCAAGAAGCCCTGATCTCACTCCCCGCGATTTTCCCCCCGTGGGAGTATGTTAAGAATATGCTGTTTTTACCTCCTCTACCAGTTAGCATTGACGATCTGAAACAATAAATAAATACAGCAATCCAAACAGCTACGTCCTATATGTTAGTGAGAGTGTGGAATAAGCTTGAGCATTGGTTTGATAGCGCTCAATTGTGGGGAGGGAGTCATATTGAACAATTATGAGCTTTTGCTTTCCAGTGGAGAAAACGTTATTAAATAATCTTTATAATAATGCATAATGAGCGGTTCTATTTTATTTATATGAATTACAGATTTTTAAATGTGTGGTATTATTTTTGAATCACTCTTCAAGTGGTCTTGGAAAACATAGAATGAATTTAGTTATCCTCTCATCAGCAAACAATTTTTGATAATTTAAATCTCTTCAGAAAACAAATGCTACAAGTGTGTTAAAATGTAATAAGTGAGGAAATGAGGTATTTGCACAAAAAAATAAATTCTTTCAATGAAGCTTACTAGGAATAGCCTACTGGAACAAAGTTGAACTTAAATTGGCTTCAGTAGACTATGCTACCCTATGGGTCTTAGCGACAACTCACCTTCTATTATGATAGCCCCCTGGTTTGCCTCAATACCCAGGGCTTTCCAGGGATCAATAGAACCATGCACGTAACATACATTTGGATCTGCTGTTCTCCCCTTATAAACGGAGTTGGTGAAGTCTATTCTCTCATTTATTTCGTCATCAGTAAACCTGAGAATAAAAATCGAATTTATTCGAACAAGGGGCATGTTATTATGTCAAAAAAACAAAAACAATATTATTAATCAAATTGAACGGATTGTCAGCAAAACTTCAGTTTCATGCTACAAGTGGTAGTGAATCTGATGCTTTCAAATTGAAATTTTTATTCGAACTGTAAATCAAATGAATTGCTTTAAATCAAAATAAATGATTGTGAATGATTAAATGCGTCTTAAAATTGTCCAGGGAAGCCTATGCAATTTTTTCACTCACAATTGTTAGCAGAATGAAATTAATCATGAAGAATAAAATCAATGACAGCAAAATATACAGCGATAACAGGTAGAATAATACATCAAGTCACTACCCACATCAACATACTATTTAAATTTACATTGAATTTTACATACGGTAATATTTTTTTAACAAATGATAATTTAACATTTATTACCCGGTTGTGTATCCATCTTGGCATGCTTTCGTGTAAAGGGTGGCGGGAACCGATGAACCAACAAGAGCCCCTTCTTCATTACTTGTCATGAAATATCCAAACTCGTTGCAAGTTTGAAATACCCATTGCCGAGCTGAAACATTGGAAGTATCTTATGAATTAATACATTCTGCTTATAAAGTCTGATTCATATCAATCTAAACCATAATCATTGTTAGCATACAGAATTTGAGCATACAGTATAAATAAAAAAGATAAAAGGAGTTTTTGAAAGTGATAGCCGCGAGCGGTAGCGGGGTATCTATTCAATCAGATAGAGATAAGCTGCGTTCTCGTAGGTCCTGTTTGTAACGGTGACCGATTAGATTGGCCAGCAAAAAGACACTATTCTCTGCTGTAAATCACTTCCCGGTGGTTCGGAACCCACCTAAAACTGTAGGTTCAACTCATCAATTACCATCATCCAACTCATTACCCACGCACAGGTTTCAGACCTATGTCATCCTCGAAAAAAGTCTCATATAAATTTCAATATTGAGGGATTATTTTTAAAGTTGTTTTCAAATTCTTCAATGTGTAAGAAATCAATCTCTACACATGGATAGTTGCTAGGTACATTAATAATTACATTTTATTTTATTAATCTCTTCATATATAGCGTTATTGAGTCTTATTAAGCTTCGTCATCTTAGAAACAAAAAAGCTACATCAATTATTTTTGTGTTGCTTTCACAAACACCCCTATCTAATAATGACTTTGACACGGAAAGTAGCACAGAGAAAGAAAGTACCTGGACAGTATGAACACTATCTTATCGGTGCAGCCGAACTATGTGAAGTGGTGAGAACGTACTGTAACGCATGAAGCCTCAGTAAATTTTTTTCAGTGAGCATGAATTACTGATATAAATCTGTTAGCTCAGTGAGAAAGGTGATCGCAGCCTACCTAATCCCTTGTTTGCGTAGTCTGCTCTTCAAACCAAAACATTTTGTACCTTATTAGTGTTGGAGAGTAAACCCACAGCCAATCTTATGTTATAAATTCCTCACGGTATTTAAACATTTTCATACCTAAATTTATCAACTTTTTTCAGAACTAGCTATTGTGCCCGTCCTTCGTACGGATTATGTTTAGAAATAAGACTAAATATGTTTCGGCTTTTTTGATAGCAACGATCATGAAGTTGTTAGCAGCTTAGTAAACAACTTAGAATGTAAGCAGTTCAGCGACAGTTATCCGAGAGAATATTTTTGAGAACAGCTGATTGATATATCATGATAAATTAATTATGTGATTTGTTCTTATGTGGTAATAAAACTTAGAAGAATGTATCCAAAATCGCACAATAATTGGCTTTTAAATGTTTATTATTCTGTTAATAAAAAAGTTAATTTAGTTTTTTTATAGCTAAAGACATTGTCAAAAAGGTTTTTAATACTGATAAATAACTCATCCAACTCATTACCCACGCACAGGTTTCAGACCTATGTCATCCTCGAAAAAAGTCTCATATAAATTTCAATATTGAGGGATTATTTTTAAAGTTGTTTTCAAATTCTTCAATGTGTAAGAAATCAATCTCTACACATGGATAGTTGCTAGGTACATTAATAATTACATTTTATTTTATTAATCTCTTCATATATAGCGTTATTGAGTCTTATTAAGCTTCGTCATCTTAGAAACAAAAAAGCTACATCAATTATTTTTGTGTTGCTTTCACAAACACCCCTATCTAATAATGACTTTGACACGGAAAGTAGCACAGAGAAAGAAAGTACCTGGACAGTATGCACACTATCTTATCGGTGCAGCCGAACTATGTGAAGTGGTGAGAACGTACTGTAACGCATGAAGCCTCAGTAAATTTTTTTCAGTGAGCATGAATTACTGATATAAATCTGTTAGCTCAGTGAGAAAGGTGATCGCAGCCTACCTAATCCCTTGTTTGCGTAGTCTGCTCTTCAAACCAAAACATTTTGTACCTTATTAGTGTTGGAGAGTAAACCCACAGCCAATCTTATGTTATAAATTCCTCACGGTATTTAAACATTTTCATACCTAAATTTATCAACTTTTTTCAGAACTAGCTATTGTGCCCGTCCTTCGTACGGATTATGTTTAGAAATAAGACTAAATATGTTTCGGCTTTTTTGATAGCAACGATCATGAAGTTGTTAGCAGCTTAGTAAACAACTTAGAATGTAAGCAGTTCAGCGACAGTTATCCGAGAGAATATTTTTGAGAACAGCTGATTGATATATCATGATAAATTAATTATGTGATTTGTTCTTATGTGGTAATAAAACTTAGAAGAATGTATCCAAAATCGCACAATAATTGGCTTTTAAATGTTTATTATTCTGTTAATAAAAAAGTTAATTTAGTTTTTTTATAGCTAAAGACATTGTCAAAAAGGTTTTTAATACTGATAAATAACTTTAATCCCGATCGATGCTCTCGTTTTTCAGGAGAAGGCCGCGTAAAATGTATCCAAAATCGCACAATACTTGGTGTTTAAACGTTTATTATGATGTTAAAAAAGTTAATTTAGTTTTTTATAGCTAAAGACATTGTCAATAAAGTTTTCAATACTGTTCAATACTAAAATCCCGATCGATGCTCTCGTTCTTCTGGAAAAGGCCGCGTAAAATGCCTTCGGGGCCGTGACAGACAGACAGACAACAATTGAGATAAGACTTGTTTCGGCTTCTTTAATGTATAAAACGTAAAAATAACCAAAAAATATATAATTTTGATAAATGTACAGACAAAACTCTAATAATTTTATTTATATAGAAGATAGGCATACCTATATCTAGAAGTGGTTTATCAGCTAGCTATTAATTAATGGTACAGCGTGTATCCCAAAAATTGATTATTCCATGTCATATAGTCATAATATCAATAGGATACTAGGTAGGATTTCAGTCAAACTCAATCATGTTTTGCTAGACAGGTTATTATCGTACAGCACGAGCTTTCTCCCACCCTCATCACCCTTCTTGACTCCCATAGGTTTGACGGTCATCTTTATCAGACGGACCTAAGACCAGTAGCTCAACAGCCCCAAGAGCATTTCTGTACGTTCCGCACACTCGTTTTTTCCAAGTAAGTTTGGTTTCGTTTGCACCTAGTCTCAAATGAATAGAATAAAATCAAATAAGTCGTTGAATTCACTTAAAAAGATAATATTAACAACGCAGTTCGTCATGGAACAAGAAATACAGGAATCAAACTATTTTAACTTACTTCCTTGCTTGCTATATGCGCTATCCCACGCTGTAGAGGTCGCAAGACCGTTCGTGTATCCCTGATAACTGAACGCAACACAGTATTCGCCTCTATATACGTCATTCAAATTGATAAATCTCTGAAGAGCATCAGGTTCATTCTCATCCTCTAATATTTTGCACACATCAACTACCTGGAAATTGTCTGGCTCAGGTTTTACTGGTTGATTATATTGGACAACACCTCCCAATCTTTGAGCTTGACCGTTGAAAAACATCTGAATATCCAATGGACTATCTGCTCTGAGCTCATCACATAAGCTGAAAAATAAATTAGCTATATATTTTTATTGAAATATTCAAGTGAGGAATAAAACATGCATGACAATTCAATAAGGAAAATAATAATTTGATAATTCAAATAAGTTTCATGATAATTCAATAAGTAAAAATAAAAAGCTTATAAGCTATATTCCCTCTCCCTTTCTCTTCATGTAACTTAATTTCAATCATTTTTAAAGCGGTCATTGTCCAGGGTTGCAAGTTGAGAAAATTCAATATTCAGTACAAAAAAGCCAGTAAAAAACTGCACCACACCAAGAAAAGAAATAGCTCAACTAATTTTCAATTTCAAAGCTTGACTAAGCCAAGTCACGCTGAGCCAATAGAAGACATAATTGTAGGCCTAGGGACCGGGTGATAACAAATGAATGTCTCAATTTTGAAAGGCTTTAATTATGAAAAGCAGTTACTTACAAAACTTATTAACCGTTCATATTATAGAAAATCGAATTAAAAATTTTTATAAATTTTCAAAAGTCTCAATGAATGATTATTAATGTGACCGCCCCCACTAGCAGCCCTAACGAAAACTATGCGGTAATCAAATTTTGCACTCTCTTGGACAAATGTTACAAAATAGAGTATGCACGTGTGAGAGTGGTGTTTATCTCTTTGATATGAATAGCAGAATAGGAATATCGATGGTGATAAGTTCAACTGGTGCTCATTTGCCTAAAAAACGTATGGCCGGTATGACGGCCAAATTTTTTAGTTCCACTCTATTGACTGCAATTTGGTAATGGTTCAAGATATCGAATGGATTTTTTCGCTAAAATGTTCCCAATAGAGTTCTCTACAACTTTTGTTGATCTATTTTTTCAAAAACTCATATTTGATGAGATATAAAATTTCAAAAACGAAAAATTGTAACTTCTTGGCATAGATTTTTTGTTTATCCCTGTTACTTTTTTGTATAAAAGATACATGAGAATGGTAAATGCAAATGCTTTAGAACAATAATTCTCAAGCTTCATAATGATGCGAGTTTTTAAGACCATTAATGTTGTTACGAGTGCGGAATAATCGAAAACTGCATATTTTTTTAAATTTATTTCTGGTGGCCCTCACATATTGAATATTTTTATGGAAAATTTTGATCATTTATAACAATTTTTAATGTGCTTTACAATATGAATGTTCAAACAGTCTTGAATGTATCTGCATTTTAAAATTTTTGAAATTAGCAGAATCTTTTGTAATTACCTGGTATCTTGGAAAAAATTAATAAATTTTCAATTCAAGAAAATTAATGTAAGCATGAGTGGATGAATATTGAAAGACTAGTTTCTAATGGCAAGGTGCCTCATTGGTTTTATGTAAGCTACTTTTAACAATATGGGGTCTCAGAAATAGAATTTTCAATGTTTTGTTTTCTGATTGACTTCTCTCTCCTCTCCATCTATTATGAATCTATACATTATTGATTCATTATTACATTCATTGATTACATATTGATTCATTATTAATAATCAATACATTATTGATTCATGCTTACGTGAAAAGATCTCTTAGTTGATCACAGCCTTCTTGAGTTTTCGACATTTCTTGCATTTGTGCAGCAGCTTCTTTCACGGTGCTTGAGCATTTCTCACCGGAGATGGTGGTCAATGATTGGTCTACAACTTCATAGTATTCTGACGGGCAAAAATAATTAAGGAATAGATTCATAATTCGAAAAAACGCAAACATGAATTAAATTTTATTTGAATGAAATATCTCTCACGAAATTCTAATATTGCCAAAAAAATTGAGTACAAATTTTGTTTCATGAGGAAATTGAATGAAACAAATTGATGAGCAATAATATCTAATTCATCTATTTGATCAATAATGGTACATTCAAATGAGTTTGAAGTTAAAACAGTTTTGAAGTTTGAGAATGAAAATAGAAGATTGAATTTATTATGGGAGAGAATAGGAAGAAATGGCCTCTGTTGTAGAGCTGAAGTTACAATATTTCCCTGAATGTTGACGATTTTTGAAGTATAATAGAAAAAGAACACATTAGATGATGTTTTATAGTGAGCGAGGCATAAAGAAATGAAAGGCACAAATGAGTACATGTAAAATTAGGGAGTTTCAAGGATGGTGGAGCGGAAGGAAAAATAGAATAGAGCACAAGCTTGAAAAAGCTTGTAGTAAACTACGAACTTGGAATATCAATACAAAAAAAATGCATGCTAACAGATATAACAAACATAAAATAGGTGAAAGTACCTAACATATTACAATACAAAGCTCAAATTTTGTCAGCCCATGCGTGAGAAATAGTGTTAGTTCGTAGGATTATTTGCTAAAAAGAAGGGTCAAGCAATATTAGGATAGTACTTTTTAGATAGGGAATATAGTTTCTAGTTTCGACGAATGCAGATCGTATTATTTCAATTGAAAATTTTGTGATTTGAGAGTACTGAGTCTAGTGATTTTGGTGAGCTTTGCTGAAATCAAAATAGATTTTTTGTCACAAATTCTTAGTTATAATGAATAATAAGACGAAGTTGTCACAAACACATTTATTTAATGAAAATTAATTTTTAATTAGTCGAGTGTGAAGTTGAGTCTTGATTATCTCTGCTAAGCCCCGAGTTATTTTGTCTTTTCTCATCTCTGTGAAATTTGAAAAAATAATTTGAACTTACCGTGATAGTCCAATTTGGCTTCGACGGGAGCACTTGATGCTACCGATGCATGAACTATATCGGGGTAAATTATTCGTATCCAAGCTGCCAAATTACCAGGGTAAGAGCCACCGAAGCAAATAACTTTATTTTCATCTGTCATTCCGTACTCTGATTTGATACTTTGAATAAAGTAGACGAGATCAGCCAGAGCTTGTTGGCTGTGCAAGTATTGCAAATTGTCCAAAGATACATCTCTGAAAAATTGTGT